>OX104064.1:168758562-168784414 GCA_944474145.2 Dicrocoelium dendriticum | reverse complement strand
GTGGTTTACGTGGATTTCTCAAAAGCATTCGACCGGGCAATCACGCACTGCTGTTGTAGTAAACTGCCGAGTTTTGGGGATCGGCCAGGCAAACAATCTGCTTGCTAAGTACCTATCTTTCTGGCCGCACCTCTACCGAGGTTCGTGTAAACGGCGCACTCTGCAGCCCTCTGGCTGCAAAACGTCGGGGTGCCCCAGGGATCCATCCTCCGGCCCCTTGCATGTTCAATTTGTTCCATCAACGACCTCCCATCCTGTATCAGCAGCCATCTACTGCTTTATGCGGGACGGACGCTAAGATATGGCGACCTATCCGCAGGCCTATGTGATCATGCACTTCTTCAGACAGATATCAGGATGCTGCTTATTCTTGGCCATCGAGAAACCCGCTACACCCGTTTACCATCGACCAAGTGCAAAGTCATGCACATTGGGCAAGGTGTGGCTAATCCGTACAATATCGGCGGTGTGTACATCTAAAAGCCACATCCCAGGAACGCGACCTGGGGACCATAATATCCGCCGACCTGAGCCAGAGCGCCAATGTAGCTACACTGGCGCGAAAGGCTAGCGTTCGCCTGGCCCTCCTTGGACGTGCACTAGGGTCTTTCCTTAGAGAGACATTTGTCCGTCTCTATAGCACTTTAGTACGTCCGTTGCTGGAGTACAACATACTTGTCCAGCCGCCGTACCTGAAGAAGGACGAGGCCATGCTGGAAACTGTACAGTGCAGAGCCACTAAGAGAGTGGACGGACTATCCCACTTCTCGTATGTGGAGCGTCTGGCGGCCCTTAAGCTCTTCTCGTTGAATTATCGCAGGCTTCGTGGCGACCTTATCTTAGCTTATTCCGCCCTGACTAATAACAGGCACCCAAACGCAGGATTGCTGGTCCTCGCCCGTACAGATCATCTTCGAGGGCACTCACTCAAACTGATGACTCGTAGCAGTCGCCTTCTGTGCCGAAGAAACAGTTTCAGTGTGCGTATTGCCTTCGCTTGGAACGCTCTCCCTGAAGTTGTTGTCTCAGCACCCAATACGGAGGCCTTCAAACAGCGCCTAGACGCTTGGCTCTTACCTCGCTGGTCTTCCACGTTGCTAAGATCTGGCCATTTGCCAAGCTAACACGCGGCGCTTCTATCATTTTGCTTCTATCCAACTTTGCCGAATTTACCTACACCACTCTCTTGTTCCAGGTATCCACGTTCCCACAGTCAACTCGCTGAATACTTGTGCTGAACACCACTACTGCGTCGAGACCCACAACATCTGGTACCTACCGACGAGATCAGGACCTTGCCGTAAGATCCCGAGGCAGAACCACCGAAAAGCTACGCTTACTCGTTCTGCGCAAACCCGTGAAACCCGTGAATTCGGCATTCTTTGTAGTTCTGAATTATCCAGTAATATATTGTTGTCTGTTTTCGGCTGTTGTCTTGTCGTTCTATAGTGCCTGCTCTCTCGCGGCGTCCTTAGGCTAGTTTTCCTCGTTATTTACATTAGTAAAGTCCTGTTTATCCGTCTCTTTTTGTGTAATCCAATGTCCTTTGTGAGTCCGAATCTATCTGTCATCAGTATGTGTCCGAGCCATGTCCATTTCCCGTGATTGTATACTCCAAATATTCTGTCTATCGATCGCTGGTAAATTCAAAATTAGCTGAATCAAGATCAGAAATCAGTTCAGGGTTAAGAATTCTTTTCAGTAAACTCTTCAGACCCAAACGTTTACATAACACTGTGTGGGGGGTAAGCGTCAACTCGGGCTGGGATTGATTTCCAAGGTGTTTAAACGGTCAAGATCGATGATTAAATGCGGCTACAGATGGGAAGAAAGTGCACTGAAGGAAACTTAATGCACAAGCCTCAGCAACCTAAAGTAAATAGGAAAGGTCATGAGGGGAAGTAAGTAACCATGTCAATCCTTGTAGAAGTTGCTCTAAGATTGTTGGGCGTCGCGCAAACGCTGTTTCATGTGATGTTCGCCAGGCAAACTTTCACATTTCGTGTATTGGTCTTTCTGTGGACCGCTTTCCCGTTATCCGCGAAATTCAACACGATTTTGTCAAGATTATATATGTAGGAGTGCAGCCCAAGTCCCCTGGGAAAACTAATCAACGGATCGGCAAAGTACGGCGTTTCAGGTCCCTCAGCTTTGTAAGTTCTGCGCAAAAGGCACAAACACAAGCACCTTGCAAGCTTGCCATTAGCTTCGCTGAGCGAGACCCTACGTCGCCGAGTAACCTCTATTTACCACTTGTTGTTTACTCAACGGATACGGCAACTCGAACGTGTGACAAGCCAGCTAGTGGCGACCTCTGGCCAAGCTGTTGTTGGGGTTGCACTGAGTGCCAGAGCTGAATCAGCTCTGCTTGACTGGATCCCAGTCAATAGTCGGCCATGTGCAGTCAGACTAAGAGGTTCATGTAACGTAAGCAGGCGTCGAGACATTAAGCGCGCCTTATTTGTCGTCTCCGCCCACGCCCCTACAGACTGCAGCCCGGATGCAGTTAAAGGTAGCTTGTACCAGCACCTACGTGAACTTCTGCGTTCCTCCAAAAGGACTGATATAGTCATTCCTGCCGGGGAATTTAACGCACTGGTTGGCCGCCTTCCACCAAACGAACACCACCTCGGGGTAGCTTTGGTCTCGGTGGCAGTCGATCAGACAATGGAGACAGATTGCTTGCTCTTTGCTCTGATCATCGCTTGTTTCTTTCGAGCACTAGTTTTCGGCACTCAAAGAGACACACTGCTACCTGGCGCCCGCCCTCATAAACACAAGTGTGCTCTCAGCCTGACCACATAGCAATCAGCTACAGATGGCGCGGAAGCGTAGCGGACTGCCGATCGTACTGATCAACTTATCTAGACTCCGATCACGAATGGTTCGTGCTAAGATTTGTATGCGTTTCGGAGGACCACCTGAGCGCGCTCACAACAGACCGGACGTCGCACATCTACAAAACCCTGCGATTTTAACCAGGTACCAAGCCTCAGTGTCAACCTTGCTTGCCTCAACTATTGACGGTGATCGCGATTCGCAGTGGACGCATATCAAAGATACCTTAGTTTCTGCCAGTATCGACACTTGTGGAGTTTGCTCGTCACCCACCGAAGCATTGGATTTCTGCCGTCTCCTTGTCGCTGATGGACAAACGCCGCTTGATCCCATCGGATTCCAGACACAGTGAAGAACGCCAATCCCTTGGTCGAGAGTTGCGCAGGAGTCTGCAAATGGACCGCGAAGCTTGGTGGTGTGAACGTGCTAGGGAGATGGAGCTTGCTAGTCTCTCTGGTAATACCAGAAAACTTTCCATCTCATTCGAGTCACCGAAGGTGTTCGATCTGGTATAAGTGAAACAATATGCGAAGAGGATGGCACCTTAATCACCAATCTTCAACGACGGTTGGAGCGATGGGCCGAACATTTTGGCTCGCAGTTTTGTTGGCCCCCAGCTCCATCTGCTACCTCTGGCGCTCGCGCTGTGGCCGAGTGGTCTACCCCCACAGTTCCTCCCTCTTACCAGGAACTCGAGCAGAAGCTCCGGCACATGAAGCGTTATAAAGCCCCCGGCCCTGATGGTCTTCACCCAGCTCTATTTAAAGATGGTGGCGCTTCGCTGGTTCGAGAACTCACCACTTTGTTCTCGAAAATTTGGTCGAGAGGGAAAGTTCCAACATCTTGGGGTGAATCGATAGTTGTCCCCATCTTCAAAAAGGGCTTGCGCACAATCTGCTCCAACTACAGAGGCATAAGCTTAGTCCCCGTCGTTTGCAAGCTGCTGGTGTCCATCATACTTCGCAGGCTATCCCCAACGCGCGAATCGTTGCAACGAGAAGAACAAGCTGGGTTTCGCCCTGGTCGCGGCTGCATCGATCAAATCTTCACACTCCGCCAGATCCTCGAGCTCCGCCATGTGTATCAGAGGCCAACGATTGCTGTGTTACTGGATATCCGTGCAGCCTTTGATTCCATCGATCGTACGGTACTGTGAAACTGCTAACTGAGTAATGGTGTCCCCGAGAAGTTCGTCTCCATACTGCGCGCCCTCTATAGTCTGACCTCGGGCAGGGTTAGGGCTTATGGCAAGCTTTCGCCTACCTTTGTGGTCTCCAGTGGAGTTCGACAAGGATGCCCTATCTCTCCGTTCCTATTCAACTTTGCCATTAAGGATGTCCTGAAGAACGCTCTGGGCGATTCGTTGAACGCTGGCGTTGAGCTCCTCCCAGGTAGTCGAGTTGTTGTTTTGGAATATACTGATGATATCGTCTTGCTGGATGACCATCCACATGTCGTCCAAATTGCACTAAACCGCCTGGCGATTGAAGCATCAAACTATGGTATGTACTTTTCGCCATCTAAATGCAAGGCCCTCTTCCAAGACAGGCAGGTGCCTCTGCCTGCACTCACTCTTGGGAGTGAGACATTAGAGGTTGTGGAGAGCTTTGTCTACTTGGGAAGTTGCATCACTGCTGGCGGCGCTGTTGGAGACGAGATTTCGATGCGCATATCGAGAGCATTCCTCGCTTTTTCTAGACTGAGGCACTTGTGGCGTCGCCACGACATTCGTCTCTCCATCAAAGTGCGGGTCTATTGTGCAACTGTTCGTGCTGTACTGTTTTACGGATGTGAGACCTGGTCCATTCGTAAAGATGACTTGCGCAGGCTATCTGTCTTCGAGCACCGCTGTCTGCGGTCTATTGCCCGTGTGTGGTGACAGCACCACGTAAGCAATTTGGAAGTTAGACAGCGCGTTTTGGGACGTGGAAGTCACTCTATCGAGGAGCTCGTCTCACTGCATCAACTGCGGTGGTTAGGACACGTATTGCGCATGCCTGTCCAACGTTACCCGCGTCGTGAGCTGTTTGCGGTCGCTGGACAGGACTGGAGAAGACGGTCTGGTGGACAGCCTACAACATGGAGAAGCCGCATGAAAAAGCTGGCGAAACAGTTGGCCTCGGCCTGTTGTTGTCGACTATCTGTTTGGGGTCCGAGAGATGCGGACACTTGCTGGCTAAATGCCGTGGAATACATGACCCAAGATCGATGTCAATGGCGGAACTGTGAATCGGTGTGTTGCTGTGTCCCTTCTTCCTCCCCTTAAAAAAACAAAACTGAAAAAATTTTAAAAACTGTGTGTGGTAAACTAGACAAAAAAGCTTTTGTTGTTGTTGCTCACTTGTTATTCATACTGTTTTCCTATTCAGCCATGATTCCGATGGCACAATATCTGTACCACCGATGGTGTACTATATATATGGTTGGTGGCATCCTTTTTCGAATTAGCCTGTCACTGTGGCCAGCCACAGGAAGCCTGCGCCTACAAAGGGACCATGGGTGGCATGCGCTGCACCACACACAGCTCCAACCACACACGCATATCCAGTGTAAAGCAGAAGGAATAAGACCGGGTGGCATGTGGGTGGGAGCCACGTTTCATCAACGGAGCCGACCCACACTCCTTCACAGGCAAACACAAGCACCTTGTATTTGGGGGATCAATGGCACACAAAGCGTGGCTGGACCGTAGTCCGCTCTACACTAAGTGCATGGAACCACTCTTTGATCCTAACACGGCCACAAAAACCGTGCACCCCGTCCCCTCCAGCAACGGCCAACTGTCTCCTAGAACCAGTATGGACGAGGTAATGAGTAATAGACAGGTAGGCACCTTGTCAACATGCACATCAAGCGCAGCCACACCGGGGATATCAAGCAACATCCAATCACTTGAGAGAAAGACAACAATGAAAATAAATCGGGTAATGCAAAAGGAAAACTGACAAATTCTTAAATTAATGAGCATATGAAATAAGTTGTTAACAAAGGATCCGAGAAAAGTTCAGGGGGTCAGAAAGTGTATTTTACGGAAATGACGCAAACGCGAAAATGTTATCGAAATTAACTACAATTGGCTTAAGCGGGTTGTGCACGTTTAGAGAAGAGCGTACAGGGGAACATCTGTGAAGACCTATCCGCACTAAATATAGCTAGTGAGCGTTTATTAATGAAGTGCACCGCAGTGAAATCCCAAGTACTTTGGTACAGATGCCGCATCCCAGAAGGCTCCATTATACTTGCCGGAAACGTGATCCCAACGTCTGATTCAGTTTGGGACTTAGGAATTAGGTACTCCAACTCTTGCAATTTCTCCGAACATGTTCTTTATCAGGTTGCAAAAGCAAGACAGCTATGCGGATATATCACCAGAACTATCTCCCTACCTGAAGTACGACTTGAATCATTCAAGACAATCGTACTGCCGACTCTGGAATATTGTACTATCCTTCACAGCCAAATGAGAAAGAAAGACAGAACGGCTCTAGAAATGTCCAACGATCATTTCCAAGCTGCTCATGGGACGCTGCTCAAACCTGACTTATTATGATCGCTGTCGAAAACTCCAGCTGGATCCACTTTGGCTGAGACGCTTAAAGAACAACCTCGTTCTCTTCTACAGCATTATAAACCAACGAATTTAGGCAGACAGCACCGCGCTTGAACTACGGAAGATTGCAGTCTACCCCACAAGTGATGGCGGCTACTTGATACATACAAACCTTTCAAGTCATAAAATCCGGTAGAATCACTTCTTAGTGAGATACACTTATCTGTGGAACAAACTACCCCTACAGATACGCATGTGTACAAGCCATGTCACTTTTCGAAATCTCCTTCAGACGTTCCTCACTATAACAAATGCTCTGAAGATAGTTGACTCACAGCAAACACTACAAACATTGACAGAAGTTGGTATAAAAAACATTTGATAATAGCTTACAGCTAGCTTACCCACTACATGTCATTACATATCATACCAAATCCTGTGTCTTTGCAGCCTAATAGTCCCTTCCTTTATTATCTACTCCTGACGATGCAAACATCCGTAAATTTTGCATATGAGTTGCGCGGGTCTAGGACTCAACAAAAAGTAATCATGATCCGGAATGCTGTCAACAACACTTTTCTTTAATGTTATGAAACTTTTTACTATACAAATGATCGCTCCCACTTATGGGGCCGTGCACCGTCCGTCTGTAAATATACAAATTTATTTATTTATTTTTATTTTATTTATTTGAAAAAGAAAAGCACTAGGACAAAATTGAAAACCCACCACCTGAAATAAAAAGACTTAGCATGCAAGCACGCGGTTAGTAAATCGAATTCAGCGTGCCTACAAACGCTGCGCCGGTTCTGTCTACGTTCTGTGCAGGACCCGTCGTCGCTTCGGTAGTGGTCCCTAGTGGCCTCACTCTTGGCTCACTATGCCTGCATGACTCAGGCACGCGCGACCGCATGTGCTACAGCCCCATGCGCCTCATGTCGATGGAGAACAATCCATCGGTGCTTGCCGCTTCCGCACTTGCCGCTTGTTCTCTGCATGCATGAGGGCTTTTTTCCGCACTTCAGCAACTGCCTTCGTGATTAGATCGCGCCATGCACCACGATCAACCGCCTTCGATTCCCATGATCTGCAGTCAAGATTAGAACGTGAGAGGCTCATTTTAATCACGTCTTGGTAACGTAACTTTGGTCTCCCCACGTGCCGCTTCCCTATACTCAGCTGACCATATAAGAGTTGCTTCGGTATCCGCGTTGAATCCATACGGCTCACATGACCGAGCCACCTCAGGTGTCTCAGTAAAAGTATGCAGTCCACTGCATACATTCCACTACGGCGCAACACTTTCGTGTCTGCAACTCTGGCGCCCCAACCGATGCGTAAAATGCGTCGCAAGCACTGCTGATGGAACCGCTCGAGACATCGCACATCCCGACGGTACGTCGTCCACGTTTCACTGCCGTATAGATGAACGGACAGTACCATGGATTTGTACACCATCAGCTTCGTGCCAACGCTAACCTGATGGTTGTTCCACACTCGGTACTCCAGCTTCCCGAATGCCACCGCTGCTTTCGACACGTGGATACGAAGCTCACTTTGAAGCTGCTGATCAGTCGACATCACACTCCCAAGGTAGTTGAAGCGGGAGGTGGTTTCCAATACTTCAGCACCAATGCTGATTCGCGGCAATATTGAAGAATGTACCTCCGGTGAAGGCTGAAAGAGACAGACAGTTTTGCTTGTGTTGATGGTGAGCCCGAATTTGGCCGCTGTCGAGGCCAGAGCACTAGTCATGTGCTGCAACTCATCCGCGCTGTGTGAAAACAACGCACAGTCGTCAGCAAACAGCAACATACGGATAGTTGTCTCACAGACTAGAGTTCTCGCACCGAAACGACGGATGTTCAGCAACCCACCATCAATACGGTGCTCCACACGAACACCGTAAGCACAAGCGGCATCAAAAGCACAAGAAATCATTGCATGAAGATATATATTAAACAGGGCACGGGCTAAGACACAGGCTTGCTTCACACCAGAGACAACTGCAAAGTCATCCGAGGTCTCTCCAATCAGCTGTACCCTCGCCCGCATACCACTCTGCAGACATTCAATTAAACATACAAACTTACTCGGGCAACCAAACTTACCCAAAACCAGCCACAACGCCTCGCGGTTCACCGCATCAAATGCCTTGGCGAAATCAACAAAAAGCGAGTACAACGGCTGGTGTCATTCTCTGCACTTCTCCTGCAACTGACGAGCCGCAAACACCATGTCTATAGTGCTGAGACGGGAACGGAATCTACACTGCTCTTCCGCCAAGTTCGGTTATTATATACATATATATATACATGTATATATATCTGGCAAACGCAAAGCCTAAAGAAACCGAAAACTACGTCCAGCGACTTGAGGCCTCGCAACTTGGTGGTCTTCCACGCACCTGAATCGTCGGATTCGAACCCCCAGTTTCACCATGAACACGATGTCGTTTTGCAGTCTGGTGGATGGACTGCTCAACGTTGGTGAAGGCAGGCTGAATGTGAAACAGATTGCCCGTCTTGGAAGGAAAACTGGGGGAGAAGAGAGTTACTTTTGCTAACGAAGCTAGTCTGAGGTTGATATTACCGCGTCTTGGTAGACTTAACGGTCTGGAGATCTGGGCAGACATGGATTCAGCAGACCGAGAAAAACTCAAGTCTGCCGTGATGTAACTAAAGCGGCACACGGAAGGCGGGGAAACAAATCTCCGCATTGTAACTTTTCGAATAGTTACCTGGGTTCCTCCCCTAATCCGGAGGAACACGTCGCTAATTCTTCACGCACGCCAGACGGTTCTTACCGCGGCCTGCGTGTAGCCATTACGGATGTTTGTGGTCTAATGAATAAACGGGACGATGTTTGTCACTTTCTTGCCTCTAGGCAACCAGACGTATTAGGCCCAGCTTAAATTTGGTTAACTTAAGAGATAACCGCGCAAGAAGTCGAAATCAGCGGATATTCTTACTCTCGCTATGATAGGCTATCAAATGATCGCGGTGGCTTGCTGCTATACATACGGCCTTCCTTGTGCGGCAGACTCGCGAAAATCTACAGAAGCGGTGATGGCCTGTATGAGCAGGTATGGTGTTCGATCAACCTGAGAGGCAGCGAACTCCCCGTCAGTGCTGTGTATCGCAGTCCAATGAGCCACAGCTTGGACTGCTTGCCTCATGTGCGCAATCACATGAGTCGTCCGCAATTCCTGCTCGTGCGCGATTTCAACCTTTCTCGAATATCATTGCCCGAGGTCTAGCTTCTCCTCGGCCACTACGAAGTCGAGACGAAGTTTGGAGAGATGATGTTTGAAACTGGGGCCACACAGCACATTAATAGGCCGACGCGCATTATCGCGCGCCTGGACCTGTTGCTGACTAGCTGTAAGCAACGTGTGCAGGACATTTAGGTATTGCAGGCTCTGTAAGCGAGTGACCACTTGATGGTCATGGTAGCTTAGAGCTGCCGCTGACCTTTACTCCTCCGTTGGGGTCAGTCTTCAACTACTGGAAGGCGGAATTTAACGACGTCGCTCGAGCCGCCAGCGTGATGGACTGGTCTCTACCACATCATTCAGCTGTTGAATCCTAATGGTCTATCATAAAAGAGGGAGTAAAATCATAGGGCGCCCGATTTGTGCCTCTCAAATATCCGAAAGCTGGACTTTTCAAGATACACTGCTTTGACAAGGAGTATGGCAAACTGGCTGGATGGCGACGCCGGCTATGGAATAAGTTCGTGCAATCTGGCTGTGCGAAAGATTACGAACCGTATAAGAGGCAACGAAATGACTGCAACAGTCTGGAAATAAGCAAACGCCGATTCTTCGAAAGGCAGCTTGTAACCGCAGCAAAAACAGTGCCCAAGAAGATCTTCGCGTACGTGAAGTGACGCCTGATGCCAACGGGTGATGTGCCTGTGTTAGAGGGCTCAGACAGACGGCCCATAGTTTCGAATACTGAGGGTGCCTGCGCAATGGAGTGCCACTTCGCTTCCGTTTTTGCAGATAACCAGACTTCCGCACGAAGTTTGACGTATATCACCCCTACCGAGCTGGACAGCCTGGATTGCAGCGTTGAGGATGTGCGCAAATTGCTCGCCAGACTTGACAGTACCAAGCCTGCCGGGCCTGATGGGTTCCACTCGCTTATCCTCAAATCGCTATCGGGTATCATCTCGCCTTGGGTGACTGAGCCATTCAACAGGTCGCTGTCTGGCGGTCATTGCAGAGCGACTGGAAACGCTCAGTGGTGAAATCGATTCCGAAAGGCGGTGATCTGAAAAAGGTGGACAACAACTGGCCGATATATCTGACCTATGTTTTGGCTAAAACACCCGAGAAGATCCTGAAACCTGGTCTACTGCTGCATCTCGAGTCGAAAAGTATCCTGACGCCCGCGTAGCACGGTTTCGTGAAAGGTCCGTCATGAATCACAAACCTTCTGCTCTCGAGGCACGAATGGTTGCAGGCGCTAAACCAAAGGAAGGTTGACGTCATTTACATCGACTTCAGTAAAGCATTTGACAAGATGAACCATGAGATCATCCTACGGAAGCTGAAGACGTGCGATATTGGTGTCTCACTGCACCAGTGGGTCAGTGCCTTCCTTATTGGTCGGTGGTGGAAGGTGCAGGTCGACAACTGCTTGACTGAGTGGCATACCTCCACCAGTGGCGTCCCGCAGGGCATAGTCCTTGTGCCCAGTTGGTCGCTGATCCACATCAACGATTTGTCTCAGCTTCTCAGTTCACCGTGGGCTTTGTTTGCAGATGACCTTAAAGTATGGAGGCTAACTGAGGCACCTGACGACTGCGACCTGCTTCAGCGTGACCTTGGCCGCCTCTCCATGTGGTCAGTAAGGGTCAACCTTCCGATCGACCCGGTCAACTCGGTATTCATGAGCATGGACAAGGGTGCAAATGGCCGAGTCTACAATCTGGCCGGCCAACAGTTACACCCATCGCCATCCATGAAAGATCTCGGCGTGCTCCCACGCTGGGACTTAAAATGCGTTGAAAACACGAACAGGATTTACCAAAACGGAATGCGCATGCTCTTCGCGCTCAAACGCAGCTTCTGCATTTGGTCCGATGAGATTGACACCCGCCTCTTCTCTTCTATTACCAGACCAATGCTAGAGTACAAGTCAGCCGCCTACTGTCCGCTCACCCGGGGCGAGGTGCAAAGGATCGAACGGGTACAGCATGTGGCCACTAAGCTCATCCCTTGTCTTATCCTCAAATGCAGTTTGACCTCATCATGACGCACCGAATATTACCTCTGGGTGATTACCCCATGTTGAGGCCGCTGCTTCATCTGCGCACACTAACCAGCATACGAGGACAACGGTACAAGTTTGTCGTACCGGATTCCAAGTGGATGGCTCACCAACTCTGCTTCGAGCGGAGGGTGGTGAATACTTGGACCAGCCTGCCTGCAGATATAATCGAAGCAAACTCGGTGTCGGAGTTTAAGAAACTTCTGGACTCACATTTTGCCGACTTGAGATTTCGAGAATAATAATCATCAGAATATGTAGATTTGCTTAAAAGTGATTAGATGTAACTACACAGAGGCAACTCTACCCGTTGTACATTCTCTGTATTCAGTATTCTGTATACTTCGCTGGCAAGCGGACAGAAGTTCACACAGATCGACTTCAGTCACGCATATTTACAATTTGAGTTAGACGAGACCTCTCGCTCATGCACTACGATAAGTACCCACATGTGTCTATTCCAGTACAAACGTCTGCCCTTCGGGATCAGTTCGGCCTCGCCGATATTCCAAAAGACCATTGCCAACCTGAGGAAAGATATTCCTTATACTTGCGTCTATCTTGACGACATTCTAAGTACAGGGCGTACAGATGCAGAACGTTTACATTGTGCTCGAATGTCTACAACTGAGTGGACTCAAACTGAAGAAGTCGAAGAGCACGTTTTTCTCAGATTCCGTTCGTTTCCTGGGTTACCGCCTGGATAAAGACGGAGTACACGTGTTGGAAGACAATGCCAAGCCCATCCTTGTCACACTTGAACCTAAGAATGAAGCTGAACGAACATTTTAGGGATGTTTTTAACTATGGTCGCTTCTTACTTAACTCCTCAACCGTATTTACAACCTTGTGCGAACTGTTGTCCTGGAGAAGATCATGGACCTGGGGTCCGAATAAAAGAACGGCCTTCACGGATGCAAAATGAGTGCTCAGCGCCTTCCCGTATCTCGTGCATTTCAATCTGAGCCGGCCTCTGGTGCTGCAGTGTGGTGCTTACTCACGCGAAGTCAGGGCACAAATTGCTACCGGACGGATGACCGTTCTCTTTGTCCAATCGCTTTGCTTCTCGCACCCTGTAATCCGCTGAAACGAGTTACTCTCAACTGGACAGATAGGCCTTAGCGAGTATTTTCGGAGTCAAGCATTTCCACCAAACATCTGAGGAAGACAGTTCGATATCCATAATAACCAGTTCTTTCGCTTCTGCGTGAGGTGAAAGGATTCTAAAAGATGTCTTCGCCTCGAATGCAAAGGTGGGCACTACTTTTGAGCGCCTATAACTACAAACTTTAGTAGATAAACGGACCAAGTAATACCACTGCTGATGCATTTAGTCGCCTCCCGCAGCAGCATGGTGCAAATACGAACAGTGAACCTATGGAGTTTAGCAGACTGATGCAATACCTTGAAAAGACACCCATCCGGAGTGACATGGCACGGCGCCTGACGGACCGGACTCTGTATTGTCGATGGTGAAACGGTTCTTGATGACTGGTAGACCTAGTAACACGTCAGACGAACTGAAACCAGTCGCTTGTCGTAGTAACGATTTCAGTGTATACGACGGCTGTATGTTTCAGGGCACGCGCATAGTTGCACCAGACGAACTACGGCCCTAACTGCTGAGAGCTGCATGGCGCACACCCTGGCGTGAACAGGATGAAAGCGCGGGCACATGGTTACTGTTGGTGACCGAATATTGACCAGGATATAGAGCGGTTGCTGGAACATTGCGAACAGTATCAGAAATAACAATAACAAAGATCTCCTGGACCGATATATCCATAGCGTTGGCCGGATAGTCCCTGGTACAAGCGGACTACTTTGGCTCGTTCAATAGGTTGATGCGGCTACTTTGGATTGATTCCTATTTTAATTGGATAGAAGTAGATCCAGTTCCACATGTGACTTCCGCAGCAACAGTTATAAAAAGGGGCTCCGTATCCGTCATTTTCGGTATCCCAATGACGGTATGCACCGACAACGGGACAACATTTACCAGTGAAGTTATTCAACAATTCCTGAATAACAACGGAATACAGCACATCAAGCCTGAGCCGTACCATCCCGTGTCGAATGGAATGGCAGAACGTGCAGTCCGGACTGTGAATGGAACAATGGTTTTATACGATAAAGTAGCTAATGCTTAACAAATCCCATAGGATGCTTATGATGAGACTTCAACATATGAGAAAAATTGTTAGCAAACTTGGGTGCAAACCAGTGAACTCGATGAGGTATACATGGTGAAAATTGTAAATCCGAGGTAAATCCATAAGGAATGACGGCAAATGGGATGTTGGCAAAAATCGTGTCTGCTTTTGGTGTACACACTGTGGAGGTGAAAAACGGGGAACGAAATCTGTGATTTGACCGCCAGTGGAATCTCTTACAGACACATGTGTTTACCCATGGGTAATGAGTCTTGTAAGATGGTGCATCGAAAAAAGTGCACGATCAACTCGAGCTTTGAACTCTGCCATCGTGGGAGCACATATGACAGATTCCGGTAGGACATTCCACATTCTGCAAACGCGTACGAAAATGAAATTCCAACGATATTCCAAACGACCGTGTTGCTGTGCCAGCTTGAGATGGTGAGCTCTCAAATTGTTGTTGTGACTGAGGTCTAGTAAATGGCGGCACGTGTGATTGGGATCTCTCAAAATTTGGTAAGCCAAAATGAGACCAACGCGCAATCGCCGATATTGTTTGCTGAAGACCCCGAGAACTCGGTCTTCGTTTAGACCGTAAATTCTACAAACCTTGGTTGGTTACCCGGCGTACGGGTTGTTCTCCAAGTCGGTGGGATCACTCGAAAGTGTACTGCGTATTTCACATGCGGACCTAGGTGTCAGGCGAGAAGTTTCTGAAAAGTCGACCGGTTGAATCATCCGAATGCACGCCTCAGGGGGCCAACATGCTGGATGCCCCGCCTTGACGCCGTTTCAGCCTGATTCGAACATCCAAAGTTGACTTGGACAAAACACCAAGATGCTTCTTGTTAGAAAAAGTTTGAAGCTCTTGGTTCCCTAGTTTGTAGGAGTACACCAACTTGTGCCGTAGGTTCGGCACTCTACATCTGTCCACATTGAATCGAAGCAGATTCTGGATTGATCACGAATATACCCTATCCAGATCAGCTTGTAGCAATGTGATATCATATGGTGTATAGATCACCCTCCATCCCTTGATGTCATCAGCATAAAGCAGACAGTTCGAGCTTATCCAGCGCGTGATATGGTTGAGATAAATCAAAAATAATCGCGTTCCTAGTACCTATTCTTCTGATACTTCGCACTGAACTCGGACAGGGATTGACAGTGGTTCACGCACTCGTACTTCCAGGCACCGGTATAGATCAAAACTTCTGAAACATCCTGGGACAGGATTACCAATACCAAAGGTCTGGAGTTTGAAGAGCAGAATATTATGGTCTAACCAGTCGGACGCCTTTGCGAAGTCAAGGAAGACTACATCAACTCTTGTGCCAGAGGTTACTGATTCAGTCCAGCTAGCTTGTGCTAGGAGTACGTTTGTAGTGCATGATCGAGTTCGTCGGAAGCCTTATTGTTCCGATACGAGGTAGTTAATTTCTTCAAGGTAGGCCATTGGCGCATCGGAAATAATAGCTTTCATGACCTTTGAAAGAACCGGTAGACAGACTAGTGGATGGTAGTTGGCTGGATTGGAACGACTACCTCCCTTGTGAATTGGAATAATCATCCCGTGTTTCTATATGTCGGGCACGTGTATTTGGTCAAAATAATGTTGGAAAAATCGATCCGAAGGTTCGGCTGAATTCTCTTCTGCTGCCGCCAACAATTTTGTGTCTATATTAACAACTCCAGGAGCGCTGTGCTTGCATATATCGACAGTAGTTTTTAGTATACCTTCTGTTGTGAAGGATATGTGTGTAAATATTTAGGTTAAGGCAACCATTGTCATAGGATTAGGTAGCCAGTGATCGCAATGAAATGTTACAGCAGATTGTTGGCCCAGGGTATTCACCGCCTACGTCGGTGTCCGTGTGGATCCGACCACAGTTTGAAGAGGAGGAATTCCCCGAGTCACTTTACTTAGACTGTTGACGTGTTGATACGGAGGGTTGTGATTTGAAGGCATGCGCACCGCCAAATTCTGCTGGAACGCCATTTTATCCTCGCGAACAAGCTGAGTACAGTGTCTATGTTGGGTTGCATAAACCATCCAGTTCTCAGTGCTTAGAGAGAGTTAGTAGATATGCTAGGCTGAGTTGCGCACCGCTATACACGCGTGCCCTGCTTCGTAGAAACGAGACCACCTTTCTCGGGCGGTAGTTCTTGGTCACTGACGCTTCGCCAACCAGAGAGTTAAACTGGTTGAAGAAATATTTTCGTGCTCTAGCTGGTGTCTCATCTGCCAGAACGGTCCAGTTGCCTGTCTCACATGGTCGAGCTAATATGTCCTTGCGCATAATCATTCTCGTTGGGTTGGCAATTTCCACGGGATATTTTGCATATCAAATGTATTCGAAGTGTAGGACTACCTGACTGCAGCGGCCCAGTGGGACGTCGACGATCACCCTCTCGACCATTAGCAAGGTCTCCTCAAGCAGGTTCATGGAACCCTACCAATTAAGTTGGATCATCTCTTGTTCTCTTATCACACGACACCGACTGAGTCGGCACGGAAGTCACCCGCAGAGTTAATGTTTGGCCGGCCACTACGAACGAGACTGCAACTACTTTTTTCTGTACCCCCGAGTGAGTGGAGGCAAAGCAGGAGCAAATGTGTGGGGATGATAAAATGCCAGAGGAAATGGTCTTAATGACTTTGATTCGGTATACACAAGACTGCCTCACGAAACAAACTGGCAACCTGCTACACTGATGTCCTCAACAAGTAACCAAGTGGAGTTACAGCTGGAGGAAGGCCGTGTGATGCGCCACTATTTTGACCATATCCGGCCACACTCAACCGAGCCGCATGAGTGGGATTAAAAACGGACCGCTACTGACGCAAAAACAAGGAACCGTAAGCGGATGCGGAACAACCTCAATTAGGATGCGCAAAATGCATGCCTAAGCCAGTTGATCGGTATCAACCCGGAGCACGCAATCTTTACCAGGGAAGAGAGGGCGTAACGTATGCTGTTGAGTATTGAATCGCAAACACAGGCGCTCTCAAGATTGGCTGACAATGACCTTGCCTTACCTTCTTTATTTCATTGGCATTTCGCTTCGGCATTTCTAGCCACCGTGACATGGGAAGCTTTTGTTAAAACGGTACCATACTAAGCTTGCGCGTTCTGTACCATCTATCGGCTAAGGGCGTTATTTAACCGTATCGAATTTTGAAGATTCGAGCAAAGTTCCATTGTCGGTTGTGGTGGTGAATTGGCATCCGTAATCCAAGAGCCAAGAATTCAAGAAGGCCTGGATAACAGCATCGGCTGTGCAGTCTGTCAAGCAAATGACTTCTGGCCATCTCGTGAGACGGTCGACACATGTAAGCTTGTATACGAATCCGCGTGAAGGAGGTAAAGGACCTACCAGGTCTAAGTGTACATGCGAGGTTCGAGAGTCAGGGACAGGGGATGAGTTTAGAGGACTACGCTCTTACCGATGTACCGATGGATCGCTGGGAATGAAGGCAGGCGCACTTCCAGGTATGAACAGCTTTGTTCACGCTTGGCCAAACGAAAAGTTCGGTGACAAGTTTCCAAGATGCACGGATAACGGTATACAACAATGAGTGGAGTGGGTTGTAAATAGTGCGTCTGAAGGAGACGGGTACCAGTGGTCTAGGACAGGCTGTGAAAGTTAACAGAGAATGATTCTATCCGTGCTTTGGAAAGGAATGGATTGCACTTGCACTGAAATGGACTGAGGCGTGCGTTGGACGTATTCTTCTTGAGCCGATGTCATGGCAACAAGGTCGAAAGTATGCAGACTGAAGGGTGAAGTCGATGTGTTAGAGAGTGTCTGCGAAGGGGTTGTGAACACCAGAGACATGAGATATCTCAGCAGTGAACTGAGTGATATAGTCTGGGTGTCTATTTTCCCTTAGTGAGTTTATGCCAGTGTGTGAGTTGAAGGCGAAGATGAGAGGTTTTTGGTCAGTGTATACTGCAACTCCACGACGTCCGAGTGGGCTCTGGAACTGAATAACGGCTAAATTAAGGGGTTCGCCACTAAACGTGGTGGAGCGGAATTCTGCAGGTTGCAGGGGTTTGGAGAAGAAACCGAGAAGTTACCATTGCCCATCAACGTGTTGTTGGAGTACAGCTCCTATCGCGACGTCTGAAGTACAGCTATGTTGGAGATAGCATCCTTGAGCTAGGTACAGAGGGTATGTGCTGCGTCCGCGAAAGTGAACTCAGTTTACATTTTTTGAGGTCAGCCAAAAGTTGCATGAACAGAGCATAGCGGGGTATACAGCGTCGGTATTAGTTGGCTTGACCACAAATTTGACGGAGGTGCAGGAATGAGGTCGGAGCTGGGAAGACTTTAATTGCATGGAGCTTGTCAAGAAGAACCTCGATACATGTCGATGAAACGAGATGCCTAGAGGTTTTATAGTTGATTTGACGAGTTCCCACTTAGTCGGGTTGACTTTGACATCGTGGTGGTTCTAACGCTGATAGGGAGCTCGAACTTGCTCAAGCTGCTCTTCTTACGAATTGCTGGCTACTATGATGTCCTCGAGGTAGGAACAGACAGCATCTAGGCCACGAGTGACATAGTGGATGAAGCGTTGAAAGCTTCCGCAATGTTGCACAGTCCTAAAGGCGTTCTTAAAAATATGAACAAGCCGAAGGGCGCGTTGACAGCGGGTTATAAATGTCTTTTTCTTCTACTTGTATCTGACGATAGGCGAGAACCAGATCAATCTTCCTGAAGATCACCTTGCCTGTGAGGTAAGCAGTGAGTTCCTAAATGTGTAAGATGTGTACCTATGTGAGACTGTTAGCTTCTTGCCTGCGCGGCAGTCACCGCAAGGGTGCTAATCTCCAGATTTCTTGGGAACTATATGCAGAAGGGATGACCAAGGACTGTCTGAAGAGCGGATTATCGCGAGTTCGAGAATGTGTTCAAACTCCGACCTAGCCTCGTTAAGTTTTTCCGGCGAAATTCGGCTTGCAGGAGATGAGCGGGGGGGGGGGGGGAACCATTCGTCCGAACTTGGTGCGTGACTTGGGATGTTACGGAAAGATCCACGTTCGTTGGCTAAATGAGCTTATAGTATTGGGGGTAAAGTTCGGCGTAGTCTGGCGAAGTATGAGAAAGGTGTAGATTCGAGGCAATAGATGAGATGAACAACGCCCTGATTTCACACGGGTAAAAATACACATGTTTGTCAAGTTCCGTAGGATGGGTGGAGTGAAACGTAAAACTAAAAGAATCAAAGGATAATTAACTCGTCAGTTTATGCGTCTACCGATTTAACTGCACTGCTACAAAACGATAGTTTGAAATGGGAGTGGAATGTGCACACACAAGTTAGTATGGAGAGCTGTTGTAGTTCAAGTACTCGGTGGGAAATTAAAAGAGCAAACGACAACGATGACTCGTTTGCCGCTTCATTTAACCGATGTTTAGGTGCATCCAAGCTATTCACAAGGACATTTCTGCATGTATCCCCTCTCCAGATTGCAGAGAGGGTTGCTAAGCACATGGTTTGGTTTGCGTTATTTCGTCCTCCAAATGAAGCGGACTATGTTAACAAATGCAAGTGGGAAACTGTGTCATCAAGGCTTCTTTTTGAAAGGTGTTACTGTGGAGGCAAGGATGATATTAGTCGGAAGGGCTTTCCAGGCACAGGATACACAGACGCAGAAAACGCTTCGTCAACAGTCAAGTCGACTGCAGTGCGTAGTCAGTTTGAGCTGATGGTTACAATTTTATGTTCATTCTTCTTCAGTCTTAAGAACGTTATTATCCGACATCGCATGTGCTGGCTCGGGCACGTTTTGCACATGCCAGCCCATCGCCTTCCACGTCCTGCGCTATTTGCACCACTAGCGAGCGATTGGTAAAAGTGCTTCGGTGGACATCCAATGACGTGGAGAAGGAGCACGGCGAAAGCAACTTCAAGTTTGGCGGCAGTCGGACCAGTTGCTCTTCCAGATTGGGACCACAAGATGCTGAACCTCAATGGTGGGAAATATTGGACGTCATGGCCCGCAACAGAGAGCAGTGGCGTCAACGTTGTTCTCCCATTTATCCTCCCTTTAATGCACACAAACTTCACGAAACGAAAACAAAAGAATCAAACTGGCTTGGACAAAACACGGAAACGTTTTCCAGCTTTTTCGCTTTTCCTATTTCTATTCCCTCCGTTTTTTCTTTCGCCATGGTTCTCATGGCGCAATGTCTATTAACAGGCTGAGAATATATATATATATATATATATATATATATATATATATTGCGCTGATGGTCTCTAAGTTTGGTATTTTGGCTCAGCTGCAACCGATTGCGGCATGGGTGATTTGAGTTCGTCAGTATTAAGTAAACCATGATGATGTCTCCTGACTTACGTCGATAGCCATCACTGTAAAATCTCAGGGACCACAGTCGCTCTAGCGAGTTTGGTACTTCTAGGTTGTGTAGCTTCAAATGTATCAACGTCAAACTCGCGCCAGAGACGCCAGACCTCGATCGTATATTCCACGTGGGGCCTCACGCAGGCGTTCAGCATTTGCTGAAATATATCCGAAACCCCTCGATAAGAGTCCAGGATGTTGACTGGCTCTTTCCGATGCCTTTTCAGCCTATCTCGAACGACCAAACTCATCCTGCACGCTCACCCCAAGGTCGATTTCCTGGGAGGCACGTTGCAACTGCTGTGCCCCAAGTCGCCATTCATGGGTACGCTGATGGCATATGCTCAGGACTTTGCACTTCGCCAAGTTGAACTGGAATACGTTATCGGATAACCACGTATAATTTCTGTCTAGATCGTTCTGCAATGAGATGTGGTTATTCGCTGCCTTGATGTCATGCCAGATTTTGTCATCATCATCAGCAAATAGTAAGAAATTCGACTGCAGTACACTGATAAGATGGTTACTGTTTACTAGGAATAAACGTGGCCTCAGTCCCGATCGTTGGGGCGCGCCACGCTAGACCTCAATTGGTTCGGAACTGGAGCTGCTGACTTTCACATTCAGCTGACGTTAAAAAAGGAAGTTGTCAATCCAACCGAGCACAGGATCACCGATTTCATAGCTTCGAAGCTTGTGAAGGAGAATGGAGTGGTTCAAACGATCTAACGATTTGGAGAAATCCAGGTAGACGACGACGACTCTCACTCTAGCATCGACTGATTCTGTCCAGCTTGCTCATGTTAGCAGCTCGTTTGTAGTGCAGGGTCAATTTCGGCGGAATCCGTGTTACTCTGACACTATGATTTTGATGCTCTCAAGGTAGCTCATGGGCGCTTCTGAGATTATACCTTCCATAATTTTGGATAACACTGGGAGGAGTATAATTGGACCGCAGTTCGAGGGCTCCGCACGATCACCACTCTTGTAAATAGGTGTAACTAGTCCAGGTTTCCCCATTGTGGGAACGTGCATTTCATCAAGACATCGTTGATAAAACCGAGCTACTGGTACGACAAGGTGCATAGTCGTTGTCTTCAAAAACTTTGGTTTGATGTCGTCCACCCTAGGTGAGCTGTGCACGCGCAATGACATTAGCCTTTTCATCACATTGGCTACCGTGAACGATATGGGGTTTAACCCAGTTGGCCGTAGGAACCGTGTCAAAAGTGGGGATGTTGATTCAGTGTGGAAAGTGTTGATGAAGTGTTGGCGAAGCACGTTGACCGCCTCATGTGTAGTTTGTAACAGACTATCTGTTACACGTAAAATGGTGATAACGTAGGTTTCGTAACGTGGGTTCCCCACGTAGGTTTCTCACTGATGTACTCCGCGTAGAAGACATAACAAAAGAGCAACATCGCGTGCCCGCTACGGCCAAGTGGTGCATCTATGGTCACAGTATCGACCAGTAGTTCCTCGTTGTTGAGACCTAGGTCCAACACAGCTAGTGTGTCACCTGTTCTGCATCGCGTGGGACAGATTACACGGTTGTACAGAGGTGCATCGGCGATTAACTCCTGCAGGACAGTCTTGAATGGTTCGCTGTGCTATATTGGGACTTCGATTGCGTGGACGTCAATGACCCCCCCCCCCACACCACCAGGAAGTGACTGTGTGATCGCATTAAGACGCCTCATCGCAAAAGCTAAGCGGTGATCCATTACTAAGGTGGACACTGAAGGTCTAACAAACACACATCGCCACGTCTTAGGTACATACGACACCAAAGAGAATCGACAACTAGCGTTTCCGCATCGTCGATGGTATTGACATGCAGGTCGGATCGGTCATACAGGAGCACTCCGCCTCCGCTGCTAGGTCGATCTTTTCGTAGTAAAGTCATGCCGAGTAGAGCTGGCTCAGCAGCGGTGACCTCCGTGTTCAGCCATATTTCAATGACCAGAACTAGATCCGAAGGCGTGGAGACCTGATGAATAAGATGTGCGGTTGGATTGCTAATGAGACCATGTGTATTTGTATACAGACATGTGAGGGCATCGCTGGTTAGAAGTGTGGTAGTGATTGTTGATTTTCAGTGGGTATCTAAGCCAAAGCTTTTCGGGTCGGCTGCCAATCGCTACTTTTAGGACTGTCGATCCGGTCCCTTGGCATATTCCAACTTGTTGTGTAGAGCAGCCGGTGGCAGCAAGGAGATGACCACCCTGTCCTCCTTTAGCTGACGGCATGTTATGACACTGTCCCTGTTCTGAGCTCATGGTGACGGTGTTACACAGGTGCTGATTCCTCAGTGTTACCTTGTCTATTTTTGCTTGGTGTTTATAGACTTTATAGCTATTGCGGATGAAGCATTTCACACATTTCGTGTCGCATTGCGATCACATGTTCTACCATCTGTTTGGATTGTAATGTTACTTCTATCATTTGGGGACCACACCCTTTGTAGTTAGGTTACAGCGGTAAACATGATGTCGAATTATCGATGAGGTTTACGAGTGAGAGCATTTCACGAATAAAACGCCATTCATCCCAGTCATGCGGTTTGGTCTCTAGCTCGCCGAATGTTTGAAGCTCGGGGAGACCGTGGACAAGGATCGATTTTATGTCTTTGTTTAGGGAATTCATACTAATTTTGTTTGCGTTTCTGACGTTCGCTACAAGGAACATCTGGGAAAGACTTGTACAGTGCTTTTGATGGTAGGGGGTGGGTAACTGATAAGAGAACTGCCTCTGTGTCATTAGTTAACTGAAGAGTTACGTGGAGTAGCCGCGATTCACCGTAGCGTACAGAGCTTGGGCAACGGATGATGAGTATCCTATTGACTGGCTTAGCTTGAACCCCTATTAGTTGTCGCAGGAAATTTCACTGTTTCTTATCGTCTAGTAGCTTAACTTGTATGTAGTTCACCCTGGCGTCAGTCACATTTGTGCATGTAGCAGTCAGCTAATTATGAAATTGTCTCGTATGCTACTTTTTGGACGGAATTGTGGCTGCTTACTTTAGTTGTACAACTGCCGAGTTATTAAGTCCTGTGATGGCATTGGAAGTATTAAATGAATCTAGTTAGACGGTTTGTGGTGTTAAGCTGGGCGGTTCATCTGTCAAGTGGGTAGCTACAACGGACGCGTAAGTTGTCAGGCCCCTAGGATTTTTCGACGTGGCGATTGGCTGTGATAAAGACGGTGCGGCAGACCCATCTTTATGAGCAGCCCCTAGTATCATGGTGGCTAAATTTGTATCGTTGTTCTTATGTTCGGCCTGTCTACACAGTTCCGAATTGGAGTTTGACGCTGAGCATCGTATTCGAAACACTGATTATTCTGGTTCCTGTGGGACAATTATCACGATAGATTCTTGCTCTATCATCTTTGTCATCCTGTCGTAGTTCCGTGCCAACTCACCTACATATCTGACGAATGGAATAGTCGTACAGTCAGTGCAGATCCAGAGGGAATGAATCGCATTAGGAACTTTATTTATATCAACAAAACTAAGACGCGCACATCAGGAAGGACATATTTTACAGCAGTTTGTGCATGTTATACCGGATTGCAGCAGTTTGACACAGTTTTCTGCGTCACAACTAACGTCCAATTCCGAAGCTTTAGGTCTATTTTTCCGTGGGCAAGCGGTACTTGCCAATGTGATCGTCAGTTTTGCAGATGTCATTCGATTCAAACTCTACCCTAGTTGGCTGAATGCCAACACTGTCAGCCAAGTTGGTGTTGATGTATGTGTTCATTTCACGCACACCGGGTTTCATTGCAAGATTGACTACTAGCTGGCGTTTTACATCGACCAAGGGGTCAAAGTGTCTGATGAATTCTTTGCCAAAGATGGTAACTGAGACTGCGGCAACAATGGATACCCAGCGGAACGTTCGCCGAAGACCTGAGTTGAGTGTAATCGACCGACGTTGGTAGGTGGCTATTGCCATACCATTAGCGGCACTTAGAACTGTCGTCAAAGAAGTGATCTGCTTATCTAAGATAATGGGATGACGCTGACTTCCGCTGCTGTACCAATTAAGAACTGCTTCTCGTAATCATAATTTCTACTGTATATGAAACTATGCAGGTTAACGCTGGTAGGCTACGTGCAAATCCGGTTGAAGTTAAACGACCAGCTGGTCTGTATACAGCCGTTGGAGGCTGTGTGGGTGCATCTCCATCTTCTTCATTTAATCTGGGTCCAGTAGGAGTGGCCGGTAGTCTGGGTTTTCGGTCGCCTTTGGCAGCAACCATGTTTCAACCACCACTTGTGTCGAAGTCCTTCTGCGTTTTCGGAACCGTTTGGAGTTTGAATGAGGCACTGACTGTGCTCATTGCAATCGGACTGGATGTGGTGGGTGCAGGCATATTCCAGCAGCTGGTGGTATTGACTTTAAAAGACACACATGATGCATTCTTAGCTCGCTTCCCAGCCTTCTTCCTCAGTTTTATTGCGCGGCCTTTTGGGAATGACTGGGGTTTACTCTCTAGCACGCTTCTTCAAAGGAATCGCTTTCGGCGCTCATCATTTGTTTAATCAGTACCACCAGTCTTTCGGGTGTCTGCGACAGTGCATGTACACTACTGTCCAGTGGGATGACTATACATACTGAACAGAACTACAGTGAAGCTGGTTTATTTTGTGTAACTTCAACTGGTTCACCGTGAGTTTGGAACACTATCGATGGAACTTACCTTGGCAACTAACACTTTAGATTCCAACTCGTACATTTTTAGGACGTGAAGGAAGGCCACAAACTACTGTCGATCTGGACGCGGTCACATGGGCTTTAGATTGGTCGCCACAATCCTTTGCTTCGATGGATGCTATTCCAATCAAAGCCCGAATGCTTATAGTTCCCTGCGGGTCGCGTGTGCCTTGGATTGTCAGCATGTTCAAGGTCGTTGCGTTCTATGCGTCTGGCCGGGGCAGGTGTGAGCCGCTAGCTCGTTCACACGAGATACAGAACGCCTGATCCATATGGACACAAAGTGTAAGATAGCTACTTTGATAAACGATCCACAGCTATGCTTGCTGACTTGTCGGATTCAAAGTGCTGCTATCCTTCGTTTGAGACCACGAAAATTTCTGTGTGTTTCGTGATTCCGAAAATTCCTCGATTGTGTTTTTGTAGGAATGGTATGAAAACTACAATATGGACATAAAAGGCGATCCATGAAAACTAGATCCGAAAGATGGAGTGTACTAGATAACGGTGATGAAGTTGGGTCAATGTATGTGAAAACACGGGCAGAATGTCCGGGCTGAAAGTGGCCAGGTGAAAAATATTAGATAGTGGTTACCCACGGCGGTTATTCAAACGCTAGCCCAATAAAGAACCAAAACAAAATATCAAGATCCACAACGGCGTGAATATGGACGGTAGGAATACCTTACAAGAAAGGCACCAAGCAGCCGAATTATTGGGATAATGAAAAGAGAATATAAGGGTGATATTCCAGTGGGAGCAAACATTACGTATAACGCTGGTAAAAAGGAATAATCCTTCCCAAAGGATAGGACAAATAACAGCGCCTAAAAAATTAAATGTAAAGACTGTGCAGAGGTGTACAGGGTGCCTAATTCATCTGGTCCGGAGCTAAGAGAGGCTGCTTCCGTCATTGTTACCTCCTGTATGTGAT
>OX104064.1:168727405-168758062 GCA_944474145.2 Dicrocoelium dendriticum | reverse complement strand
TCAGCATGGTTGACGCACAACAGACCGAATTTCCACTTTAAGACCTTCACGTTGGTTGTCCATTTTTAACTGGTGCAATCGCGGAGGCTTGACAAGGCACATCTCCACGTCGTGCTCCAGTTCGTCTACAGGATGGATACTATTCTATACTACATATTTTAAGTGAGATATTTTGCTGATACACAGCGAGTGCGAACCGGGTAACTCTCATCGCGATTGGATTGCGGTTCGAAATTTCCATTGGGATGACAGTTTTCGTATTCTGTCGGAATTGGGACAATTTTGCAGCTGTGCACGTACATCGTCCTTCCTTGAGTTCTCCAGGGAGGCACATCTCGTAAGGAATTGAACCGACTCGTTCTTAGATTATAACTTGCGCTCTGTTACATACTTTTTAGTTTGGACTCATTTTTAACACCGGTCTGAGGAAGTCATCCGGAGCAGTTGAAAAAGGAGGTTTGTGTTTAAATGGCCATCATTTTTGGTAACCACACGTCGCAAAATAGGAGATCCGCCACCATCTGGCACTTCTACTGCGATATAAATCATCTAGTCACTCTTTTCCGTCGAACGTGCTTGGATACTCATACTTTTCCTAATTTACTTTTCACAACAGCTTTGGCTTGTTGGATCATGATCAACGAATCGAGATTCAATAAATTTAATATGAATCAATATCAGAAATCATTTCAGGGTAAAGAATTCTTTTCGGTAAATCTCATCAGACCCAAACTTTTACATAACAGTGATTGTGGATATAGCGTCAACTGGGGCTGGGATTGACTTCTTGACTGTTTGAATGACCAAAATCGATAACTTGAGACAGAGATAGAGATGGTAGACCAAGTAAACTAAATAAACATATGTACACAATTCTCATTAGTACAAGGTAATTAAGTAGGTAAGATGACGTCCAAATAACTAAGTAACGGTGTCCGTTGGCCAAGGTAGTAATATCGGCCGTATAAATCGTTTTTGGACACATAATTCCGGCTTTAGATGGTGAATGTACATAGCCTCGGCGATGGCTAAGAGCTGTTTGCGGAATCCTTGGGAGAAGTGTTCAGGTAATGAGTAAATGACTTTGAAGTCATTCTCCGAAGCTGTATGGCCACATTCAAGGAGGTGCGACATGATAGAGCTGTCTGAAGACCTCATTTCGCCTCTGTAAAACCATGCCGGGATGTGTTCACGAACCCTCTGAGATAGGCGTCTCGTCGTGCGACCCACGTATCGTGCACCACAGGAGCACGAGTACTGATAAATGATCATTGAACGGGTCAATGGCGGTAGTCTATCCTTCAAGGGTTTTGTAAGCAACGGCCTATTGTGAAAAACGATGCTCAGGCGGGCCGCGAAATAAGTTTTCTCGACAGCATCTTTCAGGCGTCTGGATAACATATCAGCTGCAGAATCGCCCTTAAAGGGTACATGTATGAAAAGCTCTTTCTTAGGAGCAATGCTCCTAGGTGGCTTTCGATTACGTTCCTTCAAATGTTTCATGATAAATTTATCCGGATAGCCATTTTCCCTGAGGGCGTCGCTGATTCTCTGTAGTTCTTCGTTGACGGTATCCGGTGTACAAATACTGCGCGCCCTGAAGGCGAGAGATCTGATTAAACTCCGCTTGTGCTGTAGTGGTACTGCGCTGTGGAAGTTAGTGTACTGCCCAGTCCATGTGTGCTTTCTGTGTACCTTTCTGCTGCATGATCTGTCTGAGTTACGGATAACTTCTACATCCAAGAAAGGTAACCGGTTTCCGAGTTCGTGTTCACAAGTGAAATGAAGATTTTTGTGTGCGTCATTGAAAGCTTTCAGCAACTGTTCCGCATGCTTTTCGGATTCGCAAAGTACGAAGGTGTCATCCACATACCGTACGTACATTTCAGTTTCACGGATGTGCGTTGCAAGTGGGCCATGTTCCAGTTTCGCCATGAATATATCAGCCAGCAGCGGCCCCAAAGGAGATCCCATTGCCACTCCGTCAATCTGACGGTACATTTCACCATTGAAAGTGAACTGAACATTTAACGTGCAACGAAGTAACACCTCCTTTAGCAAAGTCTCCGGAAAGGTTGTGTATATGGGCAGTTGCCGAGCAAGCTCGCATACGTAATCCACGGTTTCGAGCAATGGAATGTTTGTGAACAACGACTGGGCATCGAATGATATCATCCTTTTGTTAACAAGGTTGCTTTCAGATATCCTCTCAATGAATTCGAACGTGTCTCTCACGCAGTAAGTACAAAGCAAATTCCGTAACGGCTGCAGCTTCGCCACCATCCACTGGGCCAACAAATGCTGAGGAGAACCCACCATGTCCAAGATTGGGCGCATTGGGGCGCCTTCCTTGTGAACTTTAGGTAGGCCATATAATCTCGGTAGGTGTCCACCTGAAGGCTTCAGCTTTTCGAATTCCTTCTTCGTGATGAGTTTGGCTTGCATCATTCGCCTGAGGCAGCCGGTTAGCTGTTTCTCTACCTCTCCTGTGTTGTCTTTTCCTGTTATGAGCCTCTGAAACTTACTCTCATCACTGAGGATGTGTTGCATTTTATGGATATAATCCACCCTATCCATTAACACTATGCCAGAGCCCTTGTCTGGCTTAGAGATTATTAATTCGTTGTTTAACCGTAGCTCTTTAAGTGACTGGATTTGTTCCCTAGTGATAATACTATTACTAGATGGTTTGGTCCTAACGTATTCATGGCAACTATGAACTAGGCTAGATTTTAGATTCTCAACATCACTTGATGAGGTTGGAAGCAGGTCTTTAGTCTGAGCAATTAGGCTTTCAAACTGCACTTCTAAAGCCGCCTGATCTATTTTCTTACATGGTATGCAAAACTTTGGACCTAATGACAACACGTTCAGCTGCGTCTGGGTTAGTATCACACTTGAAAGGTTAAACACATATCGCTGCGGGTTATTCGGAAATGTCAACTGGGGGACATGGCTATTAAGCGTACTAACTAACATCTTTTGTTTCCGTACTCCCATTTTCTGTTTAACCAGTTCTACATAATCCTCAAAAGGCTGTCTCAAGTCTTCAGGCAGGCATAACAATAAGCCGTTGCTTACAAAACCCTTGAAGGATAGACTACCGCCATTGACCCGTTCAATGATCATTTATCAGTACTCGTGCTCCTGTGGTGCACGATACGTGGGTCGCACGACGAGACGCCTATCTCAGAGGGTTCGTGAACACATCCCGGCATGGTTTTACAGAGGCGAAATGAGGTCTTCAGACAGCTCTATCATGTCGCACCTCCTTGAATGTGGCCATACAGCTTCGGAGAATGACTTCAAAGTCATTTACTCATTACCTGAACACTTCTCCCAAGGATTCCGCAAACAGCTCTTAGCCATCGCCGAGGCTATGTACATTCACCATCTAAAGCCGGAATTATGTGTCCAAAAACGATTTATACGGCCGATATTACTACCTTGGCCAACGGACACCGTTACTTAGTTATTTGGACGTCATCTTACCTACTTAATTACCTTGTACTAATGAGAATTGTGTACATATGTTTATTTAGTTTACTTGGTCTACCATCTCTATCTCTGTCTCAAGTTATCGATTTTGGTCATTCAAACAGTCAAGAAGTCAATCCCAGCCCCAGTTGACGCTATATCCACAATCACTGTTATGTAAAAGTTTGGGTCTGATGAGATTTACCGAAAAGAATTCTTTACCCTGAAATGATTTCTGATATTGATTCATATTAATGAAATGGGAATCTTTGCTTTGCTGAAGATCAGCATTGCCCGTGATTCAATAAATTTATATTTCTCTGCTTGGGGTATAATTTTACCTACAATAGAAGAATGAGTTTATCACGCATAAAAATGCAAACGCGTAAAAGCTTCCATAGGTTAGAAGTGAGACCAAAAATGATTGTATCAAGAAAAAGTAACGCATAGCAGTTGATTTACCGCAACTTTTACGTGAACACATATTTTGGTTACTTCATCCAGTGTTCCAGATAATTGGGCTAAAGCATCTGGTGCAAGCGGTGTATTGCGATGTGCAGTCGGGTTTTGAATTTGGACGACGTAGGAGCGGAGGTGACCGATTGCGGAAGTAAGTTTCCCGGTTAGGATAAACAAGGGTAGGATGAGTTCCGACGGCATTCCAAGCGGCTATAATGTGTTCCATGATCCTAGTTGATAGGCTACTCTTGCTTCGGCTGATACACATGCTACTACAAGTACAATAGAATTGGTAGACATATGAGGCGGTAACCTGAGAATGAGGCTTATCCAAATTGGATTCATGGGACAGCTTCCTGGTTTGATGTAACAACACGAGCTCAGCTGCGTAGTAGCACCTTTTAATGGCTTGGCCTAAAAAGTAGCACAATCTTATGTCGATCATGGAACATGTTCCACGGAACCTGGCAAATAGTGGCCATAAACTTCCTGCCAGCTCAATCGCTCAGCATCTGCTCGACTGTACCTTGTGCGAAAACCCACGTGACGCATTCCAGGTTACCAGCAGACTGAACAACGCGAGCTTGGTTCGGTTCGCTGAAGCCTCTGTCATCCGGCGAATGAAACCTAACCTTTGCAAACAGGTCGAGTTTGTGGCCAGTGTTGCCTTGCCCTGGTAAGACGTAGGTGATGACCTAGATTTTCTTAGTTATATTGATTTCCTTATTGACCCCCTTTTCAATTACATTCCTTTACTCTTTCCACGATTTGTCTGTAAGAGGGCGAATGAGAAGACAGGAAATAATCTGAATTAAGGTTATCCCATAAAAATATTGTTCGTTCTTGCTCTTAAAATTTCTGAAGAGGAATGGCTGCATGAAATTCTTAAAGAGACGCTTCCCAATAGTTGTTGGAACCGAAGCTACCTTATGTGATCATTTTATCAGCCAGTAAGAAGCGGCTCGAAGATCAATATTAGCAGTTCACCAAACACCGATTATTTATCGAATGCAGAAGGGTCGGCAAAGCTTGCACTCCCGAAACACTCACCTGTATGCATACCAATGCTCAGGGTCTATTCAGCAAATTATACGAGATTCCATTTCGTTAAGCCTCAATGTCTATGTATCTGACAATGATAACAGACTTGGCTGAATGATGAAATAACCGATGCGGAGATCGCTAGATTACCTATGTCCGTACTGCGTAAAGATCGACATGGTAGGGGAAGTGGTGTAATTAGATAGTATCATAGAGACCCGCATCTCCAAATCATTGAGGACCCAGAGATCTAAGTTGTGCATTCACTTTGGTGTCCACTGCATGTAAGACTTGATAACGCATGTTAGTTTGCTCTCGTATACAGTTCTCTCATGTCCACTCACGAAATAGAAAATCATCTGGCTTCTCCCCTGCAAATTATTTTGGCTCTGCTTAACTCTCATGTTCTCCTTGTGGTATACTTCAACTTGCACGTACTAGAGGTCCCCGCTTAGCTTGATGAGCAGTTTAAAGCCGAACCACAAGAATTAGTCGCTGGTCTACCACTCCAGAATCACGTAACTTCCCTTATGAGATTCAGAACGAGAAACAACTCGGCCATTCCGGACGTCGGCTTTACAAACGAGGAAATCATGATCGACACAGCAACAGTGCGTAGTCTGTCGGGTCTTTTCCGTTACGTCTGTTGCGCACATCGGTTCAACGGGGACATCGAAGAGGTCCGCATAGTAACATATCAGCGGCTGAATGAGAAGACATGAAATAATCTGAATGCAGGTTATGCCGTAAAAATGTTGTTCGTTCTTGCTCTCTTAAAACTACTGGGAAAGTCGCTGCCATTTCAACAGACGGTTATGTCTCGCAGTGGTCCGTCACTGAGGTATGACTTACTGGAGTCACTGTCAGACCAGAGTGACTGCTCCCTCTTGGTCGTTTGGCATGGAACGGTTTTATTCCGAACTCTGAGGGGCGTTCGTGACGTCACGTTCCAAGTGCATTTCCCGCCTTGTGTATGGATTGGAACAGAACTTTCATCGCCTTGGTACCACACCATTTGTACTTTGATTGAAGGGTAGTCTTATGAGCAATTTGGCGATCCCATTGTTGAGTGAGAGCGACTGACGAAGGCAGCGTCATTCCCCCCAACCATAGGCGTGAGCTTCAGTTCATCAGAGGCTTTGAAGTTTCAGTACGCTATAAATAATGCCGACTTTTCGTTGTCCAGCTGGTGGTAGTCACCAAGGTTCTGTTTTCTTTGCTGACGCTCCCTCCAAGGGACGTCGAAAAAATCCGGATATCGCATGAGTCAGTCCGAAGGAAGGTGGCTGACAAAGTACTACCTCAGCATTGGTCGCTGATTGTAGCCTCATCCGTAGCAGCTATGGTTCCCCGTAGTGAGTCTAGTTTAGGTGCCGTTTACTGAGCACCATGCTAGCCGGATTTGCTTGGACACCTATTAGTAGACAGTCGGAACCCCACTGGTTTCGATCTTTCAGCAGCTTGTCTTTAATGTAGATCGCGTTGGATTTAAGAACACAGGAACAGCGACTCGTGGGCTCGTTCGATAATTTGGTAGGTTATGGTGGATAAGCAGCATAACTTGACGAGACCCAGCAGATAGATATGCAAAAGCAAAGTAAAGTCAAATTGTTCCAACGTGGAATGTAAATCCCCAATACCGAAGATATTGCACCTTACCACACTATTGTGTAGCGTTTATCACTAAGCCTGAAGTCCAATAATTTTTTACATGTCATAATATCTGGTGCGTTCACCACCTGTGCTGGTAGTGCGTTCCAGTGGGAACAGTCTCTAGGTGAGTGAAAATAATATCTACTATTCAAACCGGAGTGTTGTTATCAGTTTTAGGTGGTTTCCGCGGCATTATTTTTCTAAGTGGCTAGGGTCAGCAGTGATGTATATGGATGCTCGCTTTCAGATAGTATACCGTATGTGAGAATGAGATATCCGCGAAACCGTCGGCATTCTTAGGAGAACGCACCAAGTTAACGAGTACACAGTTCGTAACTGAGACCGGATCGTCTATGCGTTGCATTTGTGGCTCTTCTTTGAGGTTACGCCAATAAGCAAATGTCTCATTTTGACCAGGGACACTAGACCTGAATTGCATATTCAACGTGAGGACAAATGTAGGAGTTAATCAGCAATGATACTAGCCGTCGCTCAAAGGTGCCGAGTGCTCGCGTCAAAAGCCCCAAGTTCGCCACACTTGCTGCTTTCGAGTATTGGAGCGAATTGCCAAGGCTTTATGCACGGTATTACTTAAGTCGCGTCCACTAGTCACGTGTTACAGGACGTGTTGTCCCAAAATATATGTTTTGATGCAGCTGCTATGCACTGTCAGCAGGTGGCAATTTTCAGGGTTCAGTAGGAGCTGCTTTCCTTCTGCCAATTCGTTAATCCGGTCCAGATCTGAAGATAGACAAGGTCGGATGCTGAGCGAATTGCACTCCATATTTCAGCATCGTCTGCAAATATTGGCAAGCGCTATAGAATGTTTGCTGGAAGATCATTGATGTAGAGTAAAAACAGTAGCGGGCTGAGGACGGATCCTTGCGGTACACCACTGGAGACGCACAGGCTTTCAGAGTGTGTGTTGGCTACTCTTGCAATGATTGCTCTATCGTGTAAGTATTCGTCTAACCAGGTGAGCAGTGAACCGTTCATACCGTAGGCAGCAAGTTTTTGGATGAGAACAAAGTGATTTACCTTGTCGAATGCTTCAGGAAAATCCAAGTAAATTATATCTATTGGGGCTCCTTCACCAGCCGGCATGGTTTATGAGCCCCGAGTAAGCAGAAAATTGACAAGGTAAGATCGTCTGCGTCTGAAACCACGTTGGGCATTAGAAATTTTTTGTAGACTTTCAAAGTATCGCGTCAGTACATCTGCCATTACAGCTTCCATCACTTTTGATAAAACCAAAGGAGAGTAATAGGTTCGTAGTTTGCAGGATCCGATCGCTTACCTCCTTTGTATATTAGAGTGATAATTCCATTTTTCCACTCAGATGGGAGTGTATGGGAGTTAAGCAGACCCTGGAAAAGGTTACAAGTGGTGCTGCTATTGTGGAAGCAAGGGTTTTTAATACTTTTGGGCAGACCATGTTGATTCCGGGGGCACTGTACTCCTGGAGAGACTGTAATTTGCTTGCAACAGCTGCTGGAGTATAGATGACGCTGGATAAGCCAACGACATTGGTTGGGAATTGATAGGGCGAAGCTTCTATGGTATTTGTAACCACTGAATCAAACTGCAGGAGTAGAACATTCGCGGCATCCACAGTAATAGTTTTTGGTCCACTGGCCGTCTTGAGTCGCGGTATTCCTGGTTTAACCTTGCTTTTACCATTCATATATCTTTATAGTCGCTTGGTGTTGCTCGTAAATTTCAGCACCATGGTCCCCTGCCATTCGTACTTGTTGACTCTAATGAGCTACGTGCAGCAGTTTCTAATTGCTTTGTAATTCTGACATGTGGTATCACATGGGCTTAGCGTATGGTGCCTGCAAATCTCATCACTTCTGTTCATCCATTTAGGTGTTCTGCTTCGGATCCAACTATTGGTCCGGCGCGATGCTCGTAATGACACTACTTTTGATGCTGATTGTATGACCCAGTTACTTTTATCACAAATCATTCCATGAGTTATTCGCTGAGTTGTGTGTGTAGGTTGCCTATCAAAGTACGCTGGCATGCGAGTTGAGTAAGCGCTCACTGGAGACAACTGAAGGTCACTGGTCGCATGTTCACCAGACCTTACTAGCAGCAGGCGAATCCTCATGTGGTAAGTCTAATAGCCAACATGGACATTGGGTCTCTTCGCAGTCTCTGGAACTTATCGATGCTCGCCGCCATATTCCGGCTGGAAGCGAACACAAGGAAACTCGCAAAGAGCTCCGGGCAAAACTCCGTGCTAGCCTGAAGAGGGACCGCGAATCTTAGTGGCCTTTTTGCGCTTCAGAGGTGGAAATGGCCGCTGTCTTTGGTAATCATGGTAAGTTATTCCGTCTGATACGGGAAACGGGTGGCAGGAGACTTGGTGTTAGTGAGACAATTTGTGACGAGAGTGGACAGTCTATCCACAATTTGTCAAAACGTTTAGAGCGTTGGGCTGAGCATTCTGAGAAGAAATTTAATCGGCCGGAATTGTTAGATTCCTCACCGGCCAGTGATCGCTCTGCTTCCTGGGCTGTCCCTTTGGATTCGCCCTCTCGCTCAGAAGTCAAACGTGAGGTCGCACTGTTGCAGTTAAACAAAGCCGCAGGAGCAGATAATTTTCATCCAGCCCTCTTCAAATTGGGGGGCTATGCTCTTGTTGGTCATTTACATGCATTACTAGTGAAACTCTGGGGGCAGGAAACTGTCCCAGCCGACTGGAGCCGCTCCGTTATTGTTCCCATCTTCAAAGGAGGTTCGCGTTCGGAATGCGGCAACCATAGAGGAATCAGTCTGATCCCCAACGCCTCCAAACTACTCGCCTCCATAATCCTTCACAAACTGACTGGCGCTCGTGAAAGCCAGATTCGTGAGGAGCAAGCCGAGTTTCGTCGGGGTCGTGCCTGCATCGACCAGTTTGCGTCAGTTGTTGGAGCACCGTCACACATATTGACGGTCCACCGTGGTCGTATTCTTCGACATCAAACGTGCCTTCCATTCGGTGAATAGACGTGCACTTTGGGACTGTCTACTCAGAAAAGTTGTGCCCGAGAAATACGTAAATATTATTCGAACATTATACTGGCGTAGCGTGGACAGAGTGGGGGCTTACGGCAAGTTGTCGTCGCCCTTTAATATCTCCAGCAGTGTGAAACAAGGATGCCCGTTGTCACCTCTCCTCTTCAATTTCGCTATTGACGAAGTCATGGAGATTGCATTTCCAGGACACGACTTAGAATGTGTGGAGCTACTCCCAGTAGAACGACTTCTTGACTTGGAGTATTCAGACGACATTGCCCTCATCTGTGACAGCTCTCAGACGTGCCAAGCTGCACTGGACAGATTAGTACTGGCTGTCAGCCACTTCGGGGTTTGCTTTGCACCATTGAAGTGCAAAGCGTTCCTCCAAGATTGGCAGGGATCGCCTCTTGCGCTGACCCTTGGTGGGGATCAGCTAGAAGTCGTTCGGAAATTCAACTACCTGGGAACTTATATCAGCGCGCTTGAGAGTGAAGATGAGATCACAAACCGTATAGCAAAAGCTTGAAGTGCTTTTGCTAGTCTTCGCCACCTATGGCGGCGGCGCGACATCACTCTCGCCCTAAAGGGTAGAGTGTACAATGCAGCGGTACGTCCGACCTTACTGTACGGTTGTGAAACCTGACCCCTTAGATCAGTGGGACATAAAGAGACTAGTTATGTTCGACTATCGGTCCGTTCGCAGTTTGGCTCACATCTGGTGGGAACACCGTGTGAACAACGAGCGTGTTCGACGCCTTGTTAACGACACAGAAAAAGGAACTGAACCGCTCTGCACCGTTATTTCACGCACCGGGCTCCGATGGCTCGGCCACGTGTTGCGCACGCCAGCCCACCGACTCCCGCGACGTGCGTTGTTTGCTCACCAGGGGTGTGGATGGAAGAAGAGGAAGGGTAGCCAAACGATGACTTGGTCGAGAGATATGAAGCCCTCACTTCGGAGCTGGTCCCGGTTGGAGCGTCACGGCTGCCTGGTTGGGGTCCAAAAGATGATGAACATGTTTGGCTAGATAAACTTGCTGACATGGCTAGGAGCCGACGTAAGTGGCGTTCATGCTGTGAGTTTCTTTGTCCCTCCCCATCCCTTTTACCCTCCACCTCCATCTACGATCTCATTTCGTAGGGTAAAACATAATAATTTTTTTTCTTTTTGCCTAGTAGCTGGCTGGTAGCTTACTGGAACGATGCCCATCCGTTGCCGGTAGTTCAGGGAGCATGCAACTGTTGTATTTATTTTCTCTTTTCTCTTCTATATGGCGGCACAGTAGCTAAGGCGCTTTACACCTCTAGCTAACGTATAAGATAATGATGATGATGTGTCTGTAGGTCCCAGTCAGCGGTTGTTGCTAACTTGTGCAGTTTAAAATAGTCTGTGATAATTCCTTGCGTCACTCTTTCCTTATTACCAATACTGGCATAACACATATAACCATACGTTAGGACTGAATGGAGGATCGTATGCTACTGACTCAACCATCAACACTTCATTAGTCAGGATTAACTTCAGGAGTGATAGCTTGTTTGAATCGCTGCTTCTGGTTGATTGATGAACCTGGTGGTACAAAACTAACATATTCATGATTTCAACGAGTTTCGATTTAAATGATGGCCCATTAACGGACACTAATGCTATCGTAGGTACAATGACGTCGACCATTATAAGATAGTGAGAGTACTTTTGTAAAACAGCATAGCGGTGGGCGTTTAACAGAATGTTATCGCTGTCTGCAGATGAGTTCGGTGGCCTACAGATAATTGCTAAGTGACACCGGAGTCGCAACAGAATAGACCGACGTATAATACTTTCTGTGCTGGACGGATTCACTGTAAGCGAATGGACGTCCTATCAAACGGACATTATGTGATGTCACTGGCATGCACAATTAAATAAATAAATAAATAAAGCACTTATTCTTGATAAGGTGAGGAACACCTTTACAGGCATTATCATTTTGACAAAGCAACGCGTGATCAAGAGTGCGCAAATGTCCGATAGGTTTGCTATAACGGTTTATTTTTGTGTAGCGGGTACGTAAGTATGTAAGTGAGCCTCACACGTTCTAATCTTGATTGCAGATCATGGGAATCGAAGGCGGTTGATCGGCGTGCATGGCGCGATCTGATCACGAAGGCAGTTGCCGAGGTGCAGGAGAAAGCCCTCATGCATGCAGAGAAGAAGCGGCAAGTGCAGAAGCGGCAAGCACCGATGGGTTGTTCTCCATCGACATCAAGCGCATGGTGCTGTAGCACATGCGGTCGCGAGTGCTTTAGTCAGGCAGGTTTAGTGAGCCATGAGCGAGGCCACTCGGGACCACTACAGAAGCGACGACGGGTCCTGCAGAGAATGTAGGCAGAACCAGCGCAGCGTTTGTAGGTACGCTGCATTCGATTTACTAACAGCGTGCATGCATGCTAAGTCTCTTTATTTCAGGTGGTGGGTTTTCAATTTTGCCTAAATGCTTTTCTTTCTCATATAAATGTCTACCTGTACTCTATTCCATAAACTTGCACACCTCGCTTAAGCCAATTGTATTCGGTTTCCATAACATTTGTGTGTTCGTGGCATTTCCGTAAAGTATACTTTCTGACCTCGTGAACTTATCTAGGATTCGTTTGTAAACAACTTATTTCATATGCTCATTAACTTAAGGTTTATGTCACTGTTTCCTTATGCATTAATCGAGTTATTTTCTTTGTATCTCTCTCAAGTGATTGGCTGTTGTTTGATATCCCCGGTGTGACTGCGCTTGATGTGCATGTTGACAAGGTGTCTACCTGTCTATTACCCGCTACCTCGCCCATACTGGCTCCATGAGACAGTTTGTCGTTGCTGGAGGGGACGGGGTGCACGGTCCTTGTGACCGTATTAGGCTCAAAGAGTGGTTCTATGCACTCAGTGTGGAGCGGACTACGGTCCAGCCAGTGCCTAGTGTGCGCTTGATTCCCCAAATACAGCGTGCTTGTGTTTGTCTGTGAAGGAGCGTGGGCCGGCTCCGTTGATGAAACGTGGCTCCCATCCACATGCCTCCCGGTCTTATTCCTTCGGGTTTGCACATTGGATATGGGGTGTGTAGTTGGAGCTGTGGGTGGTGCACCGCAAGCCATCCATGGTCCCTCTGTAGGCGCAGGCGTCCTGCGGTTGGCCACGGTGACGGGCGAATCCGAAACCGGATGCTGCCAACCAGTTGTTGACGTAGTAGGAGTTCGGCTCGCTGTGAGTGACCGGCACAAATAGGACCGGTCTGCTAAAGTTTTTTGAAACATGTTTTCACGATTGCCTCATCAGAGATAGGTCCAACCGAGACTGGCTCGTCTGTAGCTGAGGTCTGTACTAATTGAAGGAATTGTCTTAACCGTACTTCTGGTGGCCCAGGTTTCTCGTTGTCATGTCACACTTGTATTGCCACTGATACCATTTCGAGAACAGACAAAATAATTTCAACATTTTCGATCCGCTGCCATGGTAGTTTGTGGAGGCAACTAGAATTGTGACGTCAAATGCCACGATACTTTGCTTTTCGTAGAGCGCTGTGATGTACTTCCATTCTTCGATGTCGTATTTTGCCGTTCATTGTTATCGTCATGCTCCAATGCTGACACACCGTGAACCATACTACTTTCATCTCATTTTGAAGTGACGCATTAGGGTTGAATTTCCGCTTCTGTCTTTCTGCCCGTCGCCTGTCAGGAAAAATGCGGGCACTGACGGAAGAGTTCACTAGAATCTGGCTTGCTAAGAGAACATGTTCCAGGTCACGTATCTTGTCAAATGTTACTCGCAGTAACCGAGGTTCCCATGCGTACAGAGATGATGGATTTCGTGAAAGCCGAGTAAGATAAGTTGTGAGAGCTTTCAAGCGTCGCAGCCCAGTGGTTTTGTTCTAGGCCTGTCTATTAGCGATTCACTTGTGGGTTACGGGACGTTTGTAAAGGAACAATGAAAAATGATTTACCACGGGATGAAAGCAAGTGCTTGACACGTCCCGTAGGATGGTTGGGGTGAAAATGCTGAAGTCAAAATATATGTGGGTCATCTACCCAACGCCTGCCTAGATAAATACTTCGATAAATAAATCAGTGAAAAAGTAAAAAAAGTGCGTAAACGTTTAGAAGTAAATTGGAGTGCCGTGTCCGTTGATATAACCTATGAGAAAAGCAAAACATGATCCCTCAATTGAGTCTATTTGGCACATAAATCCTATTGAAAAACACGCTTGGCGTAATCCGCAATAGAGGAGTTTAAGTAACAAAATGCTGGGAGCTAAGAGCAACATCTAATATAATTTTGAATGCCTCCAAGGGAGGGGAGGATACAACTGAGGTTGGGAGTGCGTTCCACGCTTGGCAAACCCAAAGGGAAAAGTAATTACGTCGACACTCTAGACGGCTATATTGTTCCTTCAATTTTAATCAGTTATCCTTGAGCTACGTTTTGTGGCTAAGTTTAATCAAACGGCGGCATACGTTGTTGGGCTAACTAAGTATCTGATACGCTAATATGAGTTCGCCGCGCAGCCTTCGATAGCGTCCGCTGAAAATTCCCAGCAACTTCAGTCTTCGGTGGTAAGAGTGATAGCGCAGACCCTTTACGTTCTTTGTAGCTCTTCGTTGAGGTGCCTCTAAAGCCTCTAGGTCGCGCTTCAACCAAGGTTGTCAAGCTTGGATAGCGTATTCAACATGCGGCCGAAAGTAGGAATTATGCATCATTGGGAAGATTGATGGGTCAACTCTCCCAAATGCACTTCGCAGCATGCTGACGTGCTGGTTGCCTCTTTTGGCAGCTACCTCAGCCTGTTTTGAACAATTGAGGCCGCTGTGTACGAGCACACCCAGGTCACGTTCCTGGGAGCCGGTCTGCAATAAGTTTGTCCTAAGCAAATAGGTGTAGTTATGTGTGTGGCGTAATTGAACAACGCGACATTTGTCTACGTTGAATGGTAGGGCGTTTTGAACTGACCAGTACGACACCGTGTTAAGATCGCACTGGAGCCGTTCGTGGTCGTCCGGTCCTCTGATCCTTCGCCATATCTTGATATCATCAGCGAAAAATAGGAAATCGGAGGCAATTGATCTGGTCAAATCGTTAATGAACACCAAGAATAGACGAGGTCCAAGAACCGAAGCTTGTGGTAATCCACACGCCACGCGCCACATCGATTGCATCAGACAATAAATCTCGGACTCTCACCACTAGCCTTTGTTCCTGTAGAAAATTGCTAATCCAACTCAGGATTGGGTTGCTAATGCCGTAGTTCCGAAGCTTCTGAAGGAGAATTCGATGGTCTAAGCGATCAAACGCTTTTTGAGACGTCCAGGTAAATGACATCGAATCCTGCTCCATCATCAACAGCTTCAGTCCAACTATTACGTGCAATTAATAGGTTAGCCATGTTGCTCTGAATCTAATAGGTTGTGGCTTTCCAGATACTGCATCAGCGCATCTGCGATGATTGATTCCATCACTTTGGATAGTGCGGGAAGTAGTGTCAATGGACGGTAGTTGGCAGGATCAGTGCGGCTACCTCCTTTATTTATAGAAGTGATGACCCCTCGCTTCCAAACTGCTGGTATACGGTTCTTTTCTAGACATCGCTGATAAAAAACAGCCAGTGGTTCTGCTAGATCACTAGCTACCGCGTGCAGAGCCTTTGGTCGGATGTTGTCGGCTCCGGGCGAACTGTGGATAGGCAAGGATAACAACTTCTTCAGCACAGCTTCCGCAGTGAACGTGATGTTGTCTAAACCCGACGGTGGAGCATTAGAAATGAGGAAACTATTTGGGCTCGTTACCTGCTGGAAAGTTTGGGAGTAAGGAGCCCTTGGGAGATCGGCTGCTTCCATTGTTGATCACGTGCATCCATCAGTCGTGACTAGTGCTGGAACCCCCGCTTCACCTTTCGAAGGTGGTTAATGTGCCCGTACAGGAGTTTGCGGTTCGTGCAGAAGCGCTTCATTTACTCTTGCGGATGACTGACCTTGTCTTCGCGGATCAATGTCACACAGTAGTTACGATGTGTCACGTATGCAGTCCAGGTTTCGGCATTCGAGCAGTCCTGGTGAGCTCGCCATGTCAAATCAATCCAGGACATACACTTACGTGTTTTGCTCCTCAGAAATGACTTATGCTTGTTTCTGGGTTGGAACGACTTCTGTTCCGTTGCGTGCGCAACCAGTGTGCTAAACGTCCTTGTAAAGGTTTTCCAGACAACATCTGGGGGGCATTCGGTTAAGAAAGTACAAAATGTATCCTGAACAAACTTTGATAGCACATTGTATTGCATGACAGTATGCACTTTATCATCCTCCTTTTCAGCACATTACGCAAAGCATATATGGCCAAAGAGTAGAGGAACATAATTACTACGACCCAGTGGTGTGCTTGTAACTATCCCATCAACCGTGAGTTCTTCGTAGGTGAGCAGTTCGAAATCTGGTGAGAGAGGTTACGTGGTTGTACAGAGCGTGGCTAGCAATTAGCTCTTGCAAGCAGGCTTTAAACTGCGTGCTGTCGGTTGTTGGAGTTTTTATGTCGTGCACGTTAAAGTCTCCAGCGATAAGAATGTGGGTGCAGCACTTGTTCAAAGTAAACTGAATGAGGTGGTTCAGTTTGGAGTCCATTTCCGACATTGAGTTTGGTGGGCACTAAATCACGGCTAGTAGACATGTGTCCTTGTTTCGCAACCATAGGTGGCACCAAAGCGAATCAGGAGCGCGGATTTCCGGGTGATCGATAACTTCACATCGGAGGTTTGTAATATCATAAACTATCACACCGCTTTCTTCCGGTTCTATCGGTCCGAAGCAACGACATAAATTGGTCTCAGAATCGGTTGTCTCAAGGTTTAACCAGGTCTGTGTAATCATGACAAGGTCCCGCGGTTGTGCGGGATGGAGTTCTCTAAGTTCAGCCAACTTGCTTAGAAGGTCTTGGGCATTTGCATACACACAAGATAGGGCTTTCGTTGTTAGGCGTAGGTTGATGGATGTCAAAATTACGTTAGTTTTTAAGCCGGCCGTTTGGTGGCCGGCCATTAATCGTTTTTTGGTTTATGAATTGCAGTCAAGTTGCATTGAATTTTTGAGCGTTCCTGAGCAGAAGTTTCACTCGTGCTGTGCTCTGTCCTGTTGTGTGCCGTGGGTGCTGTTGTCTGGGTCTCTCCGCAGGACTGTGCAGATAAAGAACTTGAAGCGTTTGCAATTTCCATTGAATTCCTTCCGACTTTTGGCCGTTCGCCTGTTGCCTTTAGTCGGATTTCTGTTGGCAACCTAGCTCGAAACTTTAACCAGCTATCCAACAGAACTTGCGTCATTCCCTCAGAGTGCACTATTGCTTTCATTAGACTTGGGCCGCAGCCCTTGTAGTTAGGTGATGACGAAACTCTTGTCAGGGATTTGGCTATAATGTTGTCAACTGTGAGTGCTTCGCGGATGTAGCACCACTGCTCTCAGTCATGTGTTTGTGCATCGTGATCAGAAGAATGCAGAAGCTCGGGAACACCATGAACAAATATTGTTTTCTTGCTATCCCTATTAGGAACGCCGCTTTGCTCAACTGCTTCTTTTGGGCGATCTTTCCAACGTAAGTCGGGTAATATGCTCACATCGCTGGGTGAGTTGCGAAGACGAACTGCTGAGAGCAGGACATCCTCTGTCTCATCTGCTGAGTCTAGTGTTACTCGAAGAATTCGAGGTTTACCAGAGTGCACTGAGGTCGGCTGGCGCGCTACGCGTTGTAGTATTGCAGGCTCAACCCGAATACCAATCGCCTCGCAGATAGAACTCCAGTGGTTGCGATCGTCTTGCAACTTGCCTTTATTGTGCCGGATTTGAACTCGGGATCATTGGTCCACACGGCAGTTAACGCAGCGTGCTTTGGTCTGGCGAGTGTTGGCTTCATAGGTTTTTACGGCAATTTGGGCTTTTGACAAAGCACCACTGGAGTTGACGGTGAAAGCTGGTTTGCGCCACGCGTGCTCGGTACAGGCCTATGTGTGGACCTATGTGTGTCGCTTCCGCTGTGTTTTTCGAGGCAATCGATGCGTACGTTACCTGCTTGTTATCTGTACCGGAATGCCTTCTTCTTTGAGCTGTCGGTGTCATGGCTGAATCTCAAGCTGAAGTGTCTATGCTTGGAGAAGTGAAAGCAGGCATGTTTGAGCCTTGTCCACTTATGGGAGTGAGGTGACCCAGTGGATTTAGAGTCACAGACGCTGCAGTGCAGTTGGAGCGTCTAGCTCTCTTCTTCAGATTATATTCGGAGCTTACGTTGGCTGGGTGAGGTATTATCGTGGCCATATTCACCTCCGTGGGATCGAGCTTACTATTCACATAATGCACGAGTACCTCAGTCATCCTATGGTGCTTTTTCATGAGCAAAGATATACAGTTGACAATTAGAATGAATTGACATGTTGGGCAAAACCAAATTATATCAGCAACTTGGTTTGTCTGTCTCACTTCTTGGACGGATTTGCCTGCACATTGCGGACAGTACGAGCTAATGCAGCTAGAACAGGTAACACTGATCTTAAGGACTTTACTGCAATTGTCTGCGCAAAATAGGCGACGTTGAACCATTGGAATGCTAGTCGTCCTCTTGCCCTTTGCAACAAGACCTATCTAAGCGCTCACCTTGATGAGTATTCTTTGCACCAGGCGTGACACACAAACACCTCAAAACACGCACACGAATAGATAGTTGTTCAACCGCACCAAGGTCAGGCGGTAGAGGCAGATGGAGGTCGTAACGCAGTGGAACACACACCCACACAAAGCGGCAGCGTGTGTTAATCGGCCTGCCTTAAGCGATGATGCAGGTGGAGCGATGATAAGCGTCCCTAGAATTGTTCAGTTGATGACCGGAGTAAAAAAACTGTAACTTTGTTATGCTGCAACTTGCAGGGATGCTTGTCGCGTAGTTCGGGAACCCTCAGCTTCTTCTTGCGAATGAGACAAAGATTGCAGAGCATCGAACCATCCATTATCCGAGCAAGAGTCAATTGATTTGCTAGATGCTTCCTTCAGTAGATTAGGATCTCACCGTTTCCTCGGGAATATGAACATTGCCGGGATGCATGTCCGAAGCGCATTAAAAGAAAAAATGGCTGTCACATTTTTTCCTATGGTGTGTTTTCGCTTCTCAACCAGAATTTTTGTTAGCTTAACGCACGAACAACCAGTCTCATCCATATTCCGTATCCTACTTCCTATAAATGAGTGAGATCTCAACACAGAATGCAAACAGTCGTAATAGCTGCCCATTTTTGCCTTGTTGAATCCAGTTCCACCAGAAAGGTTGTCTGTCTCAGTACCTCTAATTGAAATAGAAGGATTTTGTATTAGAAATCCCTCTAGCCAACTTCGACCTGCAGAGTTAGTCTCATTGTTGAATCGTTGAGGTAGGTTCATCATTTTTGCGATATCATATGACAGACGTCGAAGCTCTCTGGTGGTCAAACTAAACAGCAGTTCTTCCATGGTCCTTATCTTTTGCTAAAGTGCCTCTTCCAACTTCGGCTAAAGTTCTGTTCTAAAGCGACCCAGAAATACACATCCAGATGAAAAAGCAGAAAATACCTTTGGAAAAAGCAACCCCTTCATTGTCTCCGTGTCGCCATAAAGTTCGTTAGGCAATGTTCTACTTCTTAGCAGTCAAGGAAACGCCACTTTTTAGTCCCCCAGTAATAACCGCAGGTTTTGTATTCCATATTCTTCTCTTACTGTTTCACACATACACTCGAATCATACTGGAATGGCTGTAATTATCAACGTGCTAATAAAAAGTAGAAGCACAAAGAGGTTATAAAACAACTGCGGGTAAGACACCCGTGGACGTCTTACACGCATGGGTGCAACCCAAAAATATTAAATTTATTGCCTGCTTTGTGCTAGTAGAACATGACACAGGGGCTCATTCGGTCAATAATTGAGTGCACATTTGTATTATATACTTATAAATTACTTGCTATACCCATTCAGATTCTTATATGCTTACCTGGCATGCCAAAATTTAGGTGAAAAAGAACCTAAAATATGTTCATGAGTCAATTTAGCAGTAAGAAGAGCATCTGATAGCTACTTTTTATGCATGAAACAGGGAAGGTGAATACGAAAATTTCGAGGCTATGGCCTGAAGAGGTAGACGGGTCGCAATGGAAAAATATATGGGTGGGCTTCTTACCCGCAGTGGGCGGCTTACCCTACTCTACCCTATTATGATATATCTTGTCTGGCAGGCTTAGTGAAGCTATCGAGCCTTGTCTCAAAGGCATTGAAGAAACTCCAAAAGGCAAGGCTTGACATGTTTCTCCTAGCGAATAAATTGCCGAGGACGTCTTTTGTGGTGTACAAGCGTGCTTTTAGACCTACTTCGAAAAATTAGATACCGTTGGATAGAGCTCGGTGATTTGAATCGATTAAGTGTACTTCCGGAGATGTGGCACAAGTGTCCAATTTAACACAGTGCACAGGATTACACGACTATCAGGCGCACGCTGACAAGATTACGACCTGGATGAATCACCAGTTTATGAGGGTACACTTGGCTTGTGCAAGGTTTCGGTGTGGCTCTCCCCCCATCCCTGCCCTCCGTGAACAACGGTTTCGTTCTGGTTTAGACTCATCAGGTAGAGCTAGTCGAGCTGAGAGTAGAACTCGGCGCATAGTGCTTAGCCGCTATCACCATGATCATTAGGCCATCGAGCTCCGCGAGCAATGCTTAACACAGCGGTTGGAAGTTGATTTTCAGGTTTTAGAGCACCGACTGTGTGTCTTGGATTGCGACAAGCAATCTCCATTGGGCCTCGGTTGACTTTGAAGTCAGTCTCTGCCAATACGATCACCAGGACCGTCACGGAAGTGGAGGGTTTCAGTGTGGTTCTCTCTCATCTCTGCACTCCATGATCGACCGGTTCGTCCTGGTTTGGACTCATCTGGCAGAGATAGCCGAGCTGGGAGTAAAACGGCGCATAGTGCCTGCCGCTGTCGCCACTTGACTTGGCTTAAATAGTAACTTTTCTGACTAGAGAAGTTACCCAATTAGGTGCTGTATATAAACATAGACGACGGTTGTTTTCCATACAAAACGGGTCCCTTTGAGCAGCTAAGAGCATTGTGTTTTAATACTGTGTCCAAGCACACACAGTAGATCTAATTTTGTCACGCTGATTAGGCGCCCTTACAGAATAATAAAATAACATTTTTTCTTGGAAAATATCATAAGGCTCCAGACGATGTTTTCTTTAGCTGATGTTTCGGTCTTCAGCGATGAGGATCTGTGGCTTCAGTGTGACCATCCTACAGACTACATCGAATATTGCTTCGAAGTGTGTTGCTCTGTTGAAACAATCTACCTAAGGGCGGACCGAATTTCTTCATCACTGCTAAAGTGAGTTCGAAGGATGAAAGAATGGGCTTACAAGTGCAAGATGGCTACTCGTACCAAAAGCTTTACCTCCACAGTTAAATCCGAGATACCATGGCTATACCACTTATACGTCGAAGTGATTCTAGGCAGCCATAATTTTCATGGTCTATGGAGGGTTTTCAGGCAAATCTGCGATAAGAGCGTCTGCATCCAGAGTAAATAAATAAATAAATAAATTTTTATTCTCGACAACGCGAGGCACACGTTTACAGGCATGATCATATTTAGCGAACATAGTGTGATCAAATTGTACAAAAGGACGTGTTTGGCATAACAGTGTATGTAAGTATATGGGTGTATATACGTATGTAATTGTGTAGGAATGTAGCTTGTGGTTTTGAATGCGCCGCAGAATGTTTTACTGTTTGTTATCGTCAGAAATGTGAGAATAAGCGATTGATTTTCGTGGGTTGGATAGCATTTGCCGAATATCCACGGGCCAGTGACTTTAGTTTGTAGCGAGTCACATCCGCCACATCGCAGTGTTATTAAGCAGACATTTGTGGCTTTTTATAGGAAGAACGCTTGCCAGGCGAAAGCCCACCACGTCCTGGAACACTGGTAAAGTAGATATGGACAAAATGAATTCTGAGTTCAGTTACTCCTCACCAAGCTCACTCCCTTTACCCTGCTTCATTAGCCCAAATACAGCTGCGCCCTTCGATCAAAGCAACGTTCACAAGGAACTCAGAAGATTAAAAGCAAACAAAGCTAGTGGCCCGGATGCTCTCTCATCATCAGCTTTGTAAGAGTGTACGGACTCTATCATACTAAACTTTAACAGATCCTTTTAGCAAATGCTTCACTATGGGTGTGATCCCGGACATTTGGAAAACGGCCGATATAACCTCACTACCCAGAAATGAACCTCGAAAGTGCCGTCCGACTGCATGTACATCAGTACTTCTCAAATTTTTCGAAAAACTGTTAATTCCGAAAATTGTTACAGCCCATCCTGAGGCTGATATCAACGAGTTTACGTATACATCACACCGCTCTACATTGGATGCAGTGACATATATTTGCTATTCTAGAGCCTCTGTATTCCACCAAAACTATAATGTGCGTACGGCTTCTCTTCCTATATTATTTGAATGCATTTGGAAGCCCGGATAGGTCAATGTTGTTAAACCTGTTATCCGAAAGTGGAGTTCACCAGAGTGTGTGTAATCTGTTGCGTGACTATTTCATGGATCATACTCACTTCACCATTTTAAACGGTAAGAAATCCTTTATACTCGGTGCCGACTGTGGTGTTCTGCAGGGAGCGATCCTATCATCAATTCGTATTTTCCTTATATGTTGAACATTTCGCTATACAACTCACAAACCAAATATGCTGATAATGTTTCACCTGGGATGTACGGCCCCCACCATTCAGGATTCCTCATCACTTCAACGTGGGTTGGAAGATCTAGTGGAGTGGCCTTCATCCAGATCTCTTACAATTACGCTTCTAAATGCAGTGATGTAATATTGTCCTTTCTTTGTGACGATAAGTTGCAGTCCCCTATAGCCAGCTCCCCTATCCTTACTGTGAACGAAAATCCCATTTCCAAATAATCCACTGTCAACTATCTCGGCGTCATTTAGTCCCAGAACCTTTCTTCATCCACTCACATCTGCGAAACTTTCTAGATAGTCAAAAGCTTTTTTATTACCTTCAGACATGGGATGCTTTCAGGTGATATCTGCGAAGCTTTCCGTGATTGTTTTATCGAATCAATGCTCAATGAATCATCAGACACACTTATCATGCCACACAACAATGAAGGTCTATGCACAGTGGAATTCACTATAGCGAAAATCACAGGTCAATTTACTCGCTTATACTCCTCAACGTGTGCAGGTCCTGATGGGATCCCCCATCGTTTAATAAAAAGCAGTGGTAATGACTTCCTTCTGCTTTTGCTCAACCTCTTTACACTCTCTTTTAACAACGGAGTATACCCTAATCAATGGAAACTTCTGTCGTTATCCCGCGACATAAAAATGGCGCTGCCCACGAGGTTAAAAACTTTTATCCCATCAATTACACACCCATCGTATCTAAAATAATGGAACGGATAGTGGAAGATGAACTATTTATATACTTGAACAACGCTAACCTCATCAGCAATTTGCAACACGGCTTCATGCAAGGTCGATCCTGCGCAACATGCTAGACTGATTTCTTAAACCACACAACGTCTGTCCTTGACAACGAAAACAGTGTCGTAATCCTGTTCCTGGATATACAAAAAACATTTGATAGTGTGCCTCACAGAAGGTTACTAAACAAACTGAAGGATATAGGTATTGGAGAACCGATGTTCTCTTGGCTGTCTTAATATCTACTTGGTAAACAACAGGTGGTGCGCCTAAGCGACCATTTCTCTAAACCGAAAGCAGTCATTAGTGGAGGGATTCAAGGGAGTGTTCTTGGTCCTCATCTTTTTCTCATTTATATTCAAGATATATTCCAGAGAATAAGAAATGGTGTTACATTTATCTTTGCTGATGACATTACAGTTGTCTACTCGCAACCGCGTACACATACACAGGAAGCCGTACGTCTCATTCAGGATGACCTATCTGCCCCTGACTCCTGGTGCCAACTGTGGCCGATGTCGTTTGCCGTGAACAAGTGTAATATTTTGTCGTACAAATGCCAAGTACCGCCAGACATTTTATTACTACAAGGTGCATATATCTCGCAATGCAGGGCAGTTCGCGACTTGGGCGTGAAATATTCAGTCACGTTTAAATTTTCTGAATACTATGACTTTGAAGTTTCGAAAGCAATGAAGACCATCGGTTATTTCTACCATCATGTTTACTTCACGGAATCTCGCATATCGCTTTACTACACAAATGCATTGCCGTGTATGGAATACCGTTTAATGGTACTGTCTAATCTGCGGAAATCTGACCAGCACGTTCTTGAGGGGGTCCAGAGCCGCTTCACGAAATATCTATGTGGATATTCCTCAAAGTTGACATACAGAGATCGATGTAATAAACCTGGATTGGACCCAGTTTGGCTACGGATAATGAAGCTGAACCTACGTTTTCTTTACAGAATCATAAATTGTCAAATTCGCAGTCTTGATAACGGTGTTTACATATCTTTAAACGGCAGATATCCAATAAGTAACAAAGAGGTGAAGGTCATGATTCCAGAATTTACTACGAGAAGCAGAGTAGGTTTCTTTCTAACCCAATACTTAAAGATTTGGAACAAACTTCCAGGTGATATCAGCACATGCTATACACTTTGCAGTTTTAAGCTTACGATTAGTAAGAATGTAACCGTCCGAAACGTGATTAGTATGTTCGGGACATCACAGTCCCTAGATAGAGCATTCGAAAACGGTATCCATGGTGCCTAAATAAATTTTCGAAACACATACACATAACATTTCGGACAACAGCACTTTTCAGTATATTTTTTTCTCGGCCCAAACATCTGTCATGGGATTGTGAAGAATCCTGATTCAATGGCAGAAAAAAATAGCAGAAAGATTCTCATTACTCAGTGTTACATACTTTACAATTGCGCCCATGTTTATTTCTGAAAATGTATTAATGCAATGTCATGATAAGGTTCTACCATTATTTGATCTGTTCCTTTTAGGGAACAGCCTCTCGCATCGTTGAGGAATACACAATTTATTTATTTATTTATGTATAGACAGCTTGACGCCTACAAAAATGCTTGTTTTAAGGTAATAATTGGCCGTTTTTATCCAATGCACATTGACCTTTGAAAAAGCGTGTTTTATTCTATATATGTTTGAAATTTAAAATTTTGTACTCCCGCACGTCGTAATACTACTACTACTACTATACTACTAGCTTGCCTTATCTATCAAGTTTGCCTATCGAGCAATCGAAAGTCATTAACATGCTGCGCGAGCGGCTGTTGGAGTGACAATTATGCATATTTTCCATTTTTCTCCCCAAGTATGCATATTGATATTATCACCCAGTTTGTCTGCCCTGATGCTGTAAAAGGCTGAAAATGAACCCATTAGTGTTCTTAAAGTTTATTCTGACTTGACTCGAGTTATTCTGGTCCGTAACGGAGCTACACTCATGCGAAACTGGAAATCGACTCATGTTTCTAGATGGACAATCACTAAGGCCGACCGTCGCCGTACCCAGATAAGGAACGAGATGTCTGCTCTGCTCCGTACTGTACTGTGTAGCGTTGCTGATTGCTCACCTCAAACGGTCGCACTTTTAACCTCTCTTTCATGGTTATATTCTTAGTCGTTTCGCTGCACATGTACCACCGGTATCCGTGAGTGTTTTTGTTTTCAACATGAAAATCACATTATGCAAGCTGTGGTATGGCTCAGTCGTTCGGTGCATTCCTATCAATCACAAACAAGCAAGCAGCGATGTATATAGGAAAGATCACGGTCATATTATCTCGATTGATAACCAATCGATGCGCTTTATTTTACTACGGTAAGTTCAGGTTCACATTTAGCGACTTCTGCAAACACATCGATGGTCATCCTCGATCGATGGTAATGCTTTCCAACAGCCTGAGGATGTGGGCCCCAATGATAGCTTATCAGAACGGCGAAGGATTCTTTCGGGCTAGCTTTTTGACCATTGACCAACAAATGCCTTGTGATTGCCGAGACAACTCCATTTCTCAGTTTACCTTATCCCATCCGGCTGTGTAATCACTGGGGAAGGTTATCACTGATTCCGACATCTAAACTCCAGCCAGTGCACCCAACATAGTTGTCTGCGCTGCTGCGTATGAATATACAAATGCATAAGCTCGAATCAGCTACCGTCATTGCCTCTCACCTGGATGCCTACTTTCCAAACCACGAAACATTTGTAAAACACTGAAACAAACCGGCCCCGTTCCCCCGAACAAAAAATGATTTAGAACGGATGCAATTTCTGCGTGAATTCACGTGATTTCTGGGCTCCCATTAAAAAGCTACAATTCTCGCTGCACCAGTGACATGTAGCCTTAGATTCACAAGCCAACAGAGGGCATTTATCTACTCGCAAGATTTCGTCTTTTAGGAATTGCACTATTGCATCTGGGAATTCCTTTCAATACGACACAAAACGGATTTTCTTTTTAGCAAACCGAATATCTGATTCCATCTCGAAAAGTGGTAGTTAGCAGATGCAGAGTGGGAATCTAACATGCGCTGGTGCCTTCTTGACAGTGCATTCGTGCTGAGGATGTCCTTGAGTTACTTGGGTGCGAAGGTCCTAACTGACTTGTTATCTATTTTATCCCTCACATCTCTAACCTGCCAACTTAAGCATCGGGAGCGGTTGCCCCTATTCGTCCCTCGTTTGTTGCACCAGAGCTGAAACCCTGATGCTAACTAGACAGGGTACAAGCAATTAACTTCGTTGAAGGCCTAAGTGTTGCAGCATTCCTTTCACCAATTTTATTGTCTTCCTTTAGCATTTGGGTTCGCTATTTTTAAAAAACAATGATAGTTTAGCAAAAAGACGAAGAGATTTTTTATCTCGACAGACAAACGAGTTGCGCACGACCTTAAGGAGAAACCAGACAAAAGAAGTCCATTCATTCTAGCTTCTGTTCTACTGTTCAGGCTGGTCAGCGCATGTCAACAAAACGCGTGCGTGGTATTGAATCAAACTACATTGATTAAAATATACGAAGTGACAGAACGTCGTATGCATTTTGATCAAATCATACACCAGGTGGGACCGTGTGAATATGGAATGGTTCTACAGGCGTAAATCAGCTAGCGAAGCCATTTACCACCATGGTTTCATGTACTGTGGCGTGCTACAACTGATCAATATACACTAAAATAGAATGTGCCGTTAAGCGGTTAAGCAAACTGCGGTAGAACACTTAAGCAGTGTGACACCTAGCGGTTGGGTGTGGCTGACTGTGCTTACAACTGCCAACAATCTGCGGATGATAAACACTGGATAACCATTTTTCGTCTGGTTTGGTTAAATGCAAAACCGCGGATTTGAACTTTTCACTCTACTAACACCTTAAGCCTATCCTATATAACTAGGAAACAATCATTTTATACCGGTAAAAATAGCCAAAGCTTAACAGGTCCCGTGCGACGATCACGACAAATATGGAAAAAATGAAAAAATTGTCAACACAAGTGTACTCAAACCAGTGAACTCACCGAAGTGTAGTTATCAAAAACTTTAAATCGACTGTATGTCCATACGTAGTGATGACAAATGAGACGATAGTGAACTTTGCACGGCTTCTTTGTTAAAACATACAGGAGGTAACAATGACGGAACTCATTCTGTGCTGTGACTGGCAGTGAAATCTCTAACAACCGTACGTGTTAAGGCAGGAGCAATTGACCATGTGAGATGATGAAGCGAAATGTGTACACCGTTAACTCGAACTTGAAACTTTGCAAGCATGGGAGCACATATTATCGATTCCGGTATGCCATTCCATATTTTGCAAACGCTTACGGAAAAAACTTCCGGCGGCATTCCAAACGACTTTACTGCTTTTCCAGGTTGAGATGGCGGTCTTTCAAATAACTGCTGTGACTGAGTTCTAGCAGACCGCGGCACGCGTGGTTGGAATCCCCCCAAATCTAATACGTCAAAATGAGGTCCCACATAAACGCCAATATTGTCCGCTGATGACCCTGAGCGTTTGAACACTTTGTCCATGCGGCAAATGATACAAGCCTTTGACATCCCTGGTTGCCCGGCTCTGGGGTATTTCTGAAGTGGTGGTATCATTCACCAGCCATGGATGCCGGAAGTGTATTATGTATTCCAAATGAAGAGGTGCGCGTCCGGCGTGAAGCTGCTGAAATATTGAAATGAATCGTTCGAATGCATGCGTCAGAACGCCCACATACGGGATGCACATGCTTGACGCACTTTCAGCCCGACTCGAACATCTAAGGTCGAACTGGACCAAAACGTAGATGCTTCACGCCAAAACTCGTTAAAAGCACCTGTCTGCCAAATTGTAGAAGCACAAAACTTGGTTCCCAAAGTCCTGAAATACACAATTGTACAAGAGCAGTCATCTAAAATTCTCATCAAGGCAAATGGATCGGAAAATGAGCAGTGTAGCTGACTTCTACTGGTACAAGCGCCACCGGTTTTCTGGGGTACATTTCCGAGTATTGCAATCACTAACCGCGACAGGTAAGCTGTAAAGAACCAACTACTTGCACTGAGCGTACTGTGCGCCGAAATCCCAGAATCAAAGTCGACATCAATAAGAGGCAGGCAGTTGGATGATCTCAATCAGTGGGACATTGTTAGCAACTTAACCAGTGTTGTAATGGAACCTCGACACATAGTGCGTATTACGCGGCACCCCAACTCCAAGCATTACGGAGAGCCAAGACCTTTGCACGTTGTGCCAAACTCCATCATTGAGGCAAATCAGTTCCACTGTCGACAGGAAGACTCAGAACAGAACATTGCCCTATGGTGTCTGTAAAGACACCACATGGGGCGAGCGTTATCGAATTAACCGCACCTTAGAGGGTAAACAAAAGAAAACTTTAACCAGACGCATAATCTTCACGGCGTTTCTAACACTCAAACATGCCAGAAGAATGAATTAAGAACCCATGATAAAGAGCAATGGTGTTATATTCGTTGAACACTCTCCTTGGGTGGCTTGCTAGCGAAATTGGTGTCGCGGCTGCTTACCTCATCGAACTCCAAAGGATGTGGCCCGACAGTGTTGAAGTTGGTCCTACCATCAAAATATATAATAGCATGGCAGCTATAAACGTGGTACATGCTTCGTTGCAGGCCACCATCTGATCTTCGGCTGAAGACACTCAGTGGTATGCCTCCAAGGGATAATATGTCACTCAATGAACCCAACGCGATGGGAACTATAAAATCACAATGTACCAGCAATGTGTATAATGAGCCCATACAACTTATGAAGAACACATTGACCAGTCACCTTACGCTGTACGTAGAAGATTCGATACGGGCCTGAGTGAGAAGATGATGAATAAGACGTTGAACCCTTCTCCAACTGCACACCGAAAAAGCGATTAGTCGCCAGTCACTCACTGGTTGGCGAAATTTCACGTGTGTGTTGCACAACCTCCGATACGTTGCTTACATTTGCGAAACTTTCATGTATGCATCCTAACGCCCAAGAGCTTCTCAGTAAACTTAACGAACTTCGTCTACGTACGGTCGCGAATGCTTGTGAACTGATTTCTAGTACCGAAACATGGTTGCACCCAGAGGTGATTGGTGCTGACGTTGACATTGTAGGAATGTCACTCATCCGGAACGACCACCCCGGCAGATGAGGTGGGGTCCTTCTCTACTACCGCAGTGACCTACATTGTGCAATACTTGATGACCCGGAAACTCACATTACCAGCTCACTCTGGTGCCGTCTGCGACTAAGACACAACCACGTATGTCCCGTAGCTGTAGTTTAACGCCCCCCCCCCCAACATCCACTCTGGAAATCGATTCCCGCTTGATGCGTGTTCTGAACAGTGTAACACGTACTACTAGGTATAGTCACATTCTCATCTCCGTGGTCTTCAAGCTACAAGATATGGAGGCATCGGCACCATCCACTGAATAGTTCAAAGTAGACTTGCACGAACTTATCGATAATATTCCCTTGTATAATCATGTCATCACGTCGACTAGATTCAGGACAGCAAACAAACCGTCCGTATTAGACCTTGTGCTCACGAATGAAGAGCTCATGGTTGACAAGTTATTGATGGATAGTCCGTTAGGTCTCAGTGACCTGTAGTAATAATGTTTAACTATGTTTGTTATACAGGGTATCCATCTGAACACTCGGAACTCACTCATACAATCAATCATTCACTATCACGACTTGAAAGAACTTGTCGACGCATGCGCTTAGGAACTCTCAAAAAACACTTCCCTTGACAACGTTTGGACAAAGTTCGTCGGATAACTCATTGACATGGTCAAGGGGGACATCAGAAACCCAGCCCCTTCATCCCGCAAAAGTGGTTTCAATGCCAAGGAGCAGGACTCGAAAATGCATGGCGATAGTGGATGCAGCATGTCGTGCCTACAAGGTGGACCGTGACTCAGAGACTTGGGGCAATTTCCTAACCCATCGAAACTATTGCACTGCACTTGTCCGTGAGGACAAATTAACTTATTAACAGTGCCTAGCCAAAATTTTCCTGCCAAACAACAAACTGCTGTATAGGTGTGTCAACAATTTTCATAAAGTAAAGCATGATATCCCTCCACTTTGTACGACAGGCGGTAGGGTACAAAGCGCCGAAGAAGCAGCTGGTGCCCTGCGGCTACTATACGTCCCAATTTTCGAACTCGCAGTCTCTACCTGTCCCATAATGCCATACACATTACCGACTCCGTTGTTTACACATGTAATTTTCAACCCATCAATTGTGCTAAGGAGGTTACTCTCTCTTCGAGATCATAGCTCTCCAGCAGCCGACAACAACCGCCCGAAAGCGCTGAAGGCTGCGGCCACCAAGCTAACAGAAACCGTATAGAAGATTTTTAACGATGCTTCGTTGAACAGTAAGTCCCTACTATGTGTAATCGCGGCATTATTACCACAA
>OX104064.1:168707394-168726907 GCA_944474145.2 Dicrocoelium dendriticum | reverse complement strand
TCGGGTTTGCAAACCTTGGAACGCACTCCCTGACTCAGTTGTATCCTCTCCTACCTTGGATGTTTTCAAAAAACCATTAGATGTTGCTCTCAGCTCCCAACATTTTGTTACCTAAACTCCCCTACTGTGGATTACGCCAAGGATGCATTACAACAGGATTTATGTATCAAACGGATCTAAGTGATCGACCATATTTTACTTTTCTCACTCTTTACCTCAATGATCACTGCACCTAAGTGTTTTTCTGAACGTTTACGCTTGATAATTTATTTTAATTTTACACTGATGTTACTTATCAAACTATTCATCTCGGCAGACGTTCGGTAGATGACCCAGACATATTTTGATTTCATCATATTCACCTCAACCATCCTACGGGACATGTCAAGCACTTGCTTTTATCCCGTGATAAATCATTGTTCATTTTTCATTGTTCATTACAACACTGGTTAAGTTGCTAACAATGTCCCACTGATTGAGATCATCCAACTGCCTGCCTCTTTTTGATGTCGACTTTGGTTCTGGTATTTTGGCGCACAGTACGCTCAGTGCAAGTAGTTGGTCCTTTACAGCTTACAACATGTCCCGGTTAGTGATTGAAATACTCGTAGATGTACCCCAGAAAACCGGTGGTGGTTGTACCAGTAGAACTCCGCTGCACTGCTCATTTTCCGTTCCATTTTCTTTGATGATATTTTTAGGTGACTGCTCTTCTTGGACAAATGTGTATTTCAGGTCTTTGGGAACGAAATTTTATGCTTCGAAAATTTGGCAGACTGGCGCTTTTAACGAATTCTCTCATGAAATATCTACGTTTTGGTCCAGTTCGCCCTTGGATGTTCGGGTCGGGCTAAAAGGTTTCCAGCATATGCATCCCGTATGTGGGCCTTCTGAGGCATGCATTCGCGCGATTCATTTCAATTTTTCAGCAGCTTCACGCCTGACGCATACCTCTTCATTTGGAATACATAATACACTTCCGGCATCCACGGCTGGTGAATGATCCCACCACTTTAGAAATACCCCAAAGCCGGGCAACCAGGAATGTCAATGGCTTGTATCATTTGCCGTATGGACAAAGTGTTCAAATGCTCAGGGTCATCAGCGGACAGTATCGGCGTTTATGTGGGGCGTCATTTTGACGTATTAGATTTGGGGGGATCCCAACCACGCGTGCGGCGGTCTGCTAGAACTCAGTCACAGCGGTTATTTGAAAGACCGCCATCTCAACCTGGAAAAGCAGTACAGTTGTTTGGAATGCCATCAGAAGTTTTTTCCTTACGCGTTTGCAAAGTGTGGAATGCCATACCGGAATCGGTAATATGTGCTCCCATGCTTGCAAAGTTCCAAGTTCGAGTTAACGGTGTACACATTTGGCTTCGCCATCTCACATGATCAATTGCCCCTGCATTAACGTGGATGGCTGTTAGAGATTTCACTGCCAGTCACAGCACAGAATGGGTTCCGTCATTGTTACCTCTTGTATGTTTTAACAAAGAAGCCGTGCAAAGTTCACTATCGTCTCATTTGTCGTCACTACTACGTATGGACATACAGTCGATTTACATTTTTTGATAACTACACTTCGGGGAGTTCACTGGTTTGATGACACTTGTGTTGACAATTTTTTCGTCTTTTCCATATTTGTCGTGATCGTCGCACAGGACCTGTTAAGCTTTGGCTATTTTTACCGGTATAAAATGATTGTTTCCTAGTTTAAATAGGATAGGCTTAAGGAGTTAGTAGAGTGAAAAGTTCAAATCCGCGGTTTTGCATTTAACCAAATCAGACGAAAAATGGTTATCCAGTGTTTATCATCCGCAGATTGTTGGCAGTTGTAAGCACAGTCAGCCACACCCAACCGCTAGGTGTCGCACTGCTTAAGTGTTCTACCGCAGTTTGCTTAACCGCTTAACTGCACATGCTATTTTAGTGTATATTGATCAGTTGTTGCACGCCACAATACATGAAACCATGGTGGTAAATGGCTTCGCTAGCTGATTTACGCCTGTAGAACCATTCAATATGCACACGGTCCCACCTGGTGTATGATCTGATCAAAATGCATACGACGTTCTGTCACTTCGTATAGTTTAATCAATGTAGTTTGATTCAATACCACGCACACGTTTTGTTGACATGCGCTGACCAGCCTGAACAGTAGAACAGAAGCGAGAATGAATGGACTTCTTTTGTCTAGTTTCTCCTTAGGGTCGTACGCAACTCATTTGTCTGTCGGGATATAAAATCTCTTCGTCTTTTTGCTAAACTATCACCGTCTTTTTAAACAGCGAACCCAAATGGTAAAGTAAGACAGTAAAATTGGTGAAAGGAATGCTGCAACACTTAGGCCTTCAACGAAGTTAATTGCTTGTGCCTTGTCTAGTTAGCATCAGGGTTTCAGCTCTGGTGCAACAAACGAGGGACGAATAGGGGCAACCGCTCCCGATGCTTAAGTTGGCAGGTTAGAGATGTGAGGGATAAAATAAATAACAAGTCAGTTAGGACCTTCGCACCCAAGTAACTCAAGGACATCCTCAACAGAAATGCACTGTCAAAAAGGTACCGACGCATGTTGGATTCACTCTCTGCATCTGCTAACTACCACTTTTCAAGATGGAATCAGATATACGGCTTCCTAAAAAGAAAATCCGTTTTGTGTCGTATTGAAAAGAATTTCTAGATGCAGTAGTGCAATTCCTAAAAGACGAAATCATGCGAGTAGATAAATGCTCTCTGTTGACTTGTGAGTCTAAGGCTATATGTCACTGGTGCACCGAGAATTGTAGCTTTTCAGCGGGAGCCCAGAAATCGCGCGAATTCACACAGAAATTGCATCCGTTCTAAATCATTTCTTGTTCTGGGAACGGGACCGGATTCTTTCAGTGTTTTACACAAGTTCCGTGGTTTGGAAAGTAGTTATCCAGGTGAGAGGCAATGACGGCAGCTGCGTCGAGTTTACGCTTTTGTATAATCATCCGCAGCAGCGCAGACAGCTAGATTGGGTGCACTGGCTGGAGTTTAGATGTCAGAATCAGTGGTAACCTTCCCCAGTGGTTACGCAGCCGGATGAAATAAGGTAAACTGAGAAATGGAGCTGTCTCGGCAATCACAAGGCATTTGTTGGTCAATGGTCAAAAAGCCAGCCCGAAAGCATCATTCGCCGTCCTGATAAGCAAACAATGGGGCCCACATTCTCAGGCTATTGGAAAGCATTGTCATCGATCGAGGACGACCATTGATGTGCATGCAGAAGTAGCTAAATGTGAACCTGAACTTACTACAGTAAAATAAAGCGTATCGATTGGCCATCAATCGAGATAATATGCCGGTGATCTTTCCTATAAACATCGCTGATTGCTTGTTTGTGATTGATAGGTATGCACGGAACGACTGAGCCATACCACAGCTTGCGTCGTGTGCTTTTCATGTTTGAAGCAAAAACACTCACGGATACAGGTGGTACAGTGCACCGAAATGACTAAAAATGTAACCGTGAAAGAGATGTTGAAACTTTGCGACCGTTTGAGGTGAGCAAGCAGCAACGCCACACAGTACAGTACGGAGCAGAGCAGACATCCCGTTCCTTATCTGGGTACGGCGACAGTCGGCCTTAATGATTGTCCGTCTAGAAAAATGAGTAGATTTCCAGCTCCGCATGAGTGTAGCTCCGTTACGGATCAGAATAAGTCGAGTTAAGTCAGAATAAACTTTAAGAACACTAATGGGTTCATTTGCAGCATTTTACAACAACAGGGCTGACAAACTGGGTGATAATATCAATATGCATACTTGGGGAGACAAATGGAAAATATGCATAATTGTCACTCCAACAGCAGCTCGCGCAGCATGTTAACGACTTTCGATGGATCGATAGGCAAACTTGATAGATAAGGCAAGATAGTAGTATAGTAGTAGTAGTATTATGACGTGCGGGAGTACGAAAATTTAAATTTCAAACGTATATAGAATAAAACGCGCTTTTTCATAGGTCAGTATGCATTGGATGAAATCGGCCAATTATTACCAAAAAACAAACATTTTTGTAGGCGTCAAGATGTCTATACATAAATAAATTGTATATTCCTCAACGATGCGAGAAGCTGTTCCCTAAAACAATGAACAATGAACAATGATTTATCACGGGATAAAAGCAAGTGCTTGACATGTCCCGTAGGATGGTTGAGGTGAATATGATGAAATCAAAATATGTCTGGGTCATCTACCGAACGTCTGCCGAGATGAATAGTTTGATAAGTAACATCAGTGTAAAATTAAAATAAATTATCCAGTGTAGACGTTCAGAAAAACACTTGGGTGCAGTGATCATTGAGGTAAAGAGTGAGAAAAGTAAAATATGGTCGATCACTTAGATCCGTTTGATACATAAATCCTGCTGAAATACATCCTTGGCGTAATCCACAGTAGGGGAGTTTAGGTAACAAAATGTTGGGAGCTACGAGCAACATCTAATGGTTTTTTGAAAAGCTCCAAGGTAGGAGAGGATACAACTGAGTCAGGGAGTGCGTTCCAAGGTTTGCAAACCCAAAGGGATAAGTAATTACGTCGACACTATAGACGGTTATATTGTTCCTTCAATTTTAAGCAGTTACCCCTGAACTGCGCGCTGTGGCTAAGTTTCAGCAAATAGCGGCATACGTGGTTGGGGTCACTCAATATTTGATACGCTAATATGAGATCGTCGCGCAGCCTTCGATAGCATCCGCTGCAAATTCCCAGCAAATTCAGCCTTCGGTGGTAAGTGTGATAGCGCAGGCCCTTTACATTCTTTGTTGCTCTCCGTTGTGGTGCCTCTATCGCTTCTAGGTCGCTCTTCAACCAAGGTTGCCAAGCTTGAATAGCATATACAACATGCGGGCGCACGTAGGAATTGTGCATCATTGGGAAGATTGATGGGTCAAATCTCCCGAATGCTCTTCGCAGCATGCCGAAGTGCTGGTTGTCTCTTTCGGCAGCTACCTCAGCCTGTTTTGAACAGTTGAGGTCGTTCTGTACGAGCACACCAAGGTCGCATTCCTGGGAGCTGGTCTACAATCCGTTTGTCCCAAGCAAATAGGTGTAGTTATGTCCATGGTGTAATTATACGAAACGACATTTGTCTACATTGAACGGTAGGGCGTTTTGAACTGACCAGTTCGACATCGTCGTAAGATCGCACTGGAGCCGTTCGTGATCGTCCGGTCCTCTGAGCCTTTGCCAAATCTTGATATCATCAGCGAAAAATAGGAAATCGGAAGTAGTTGATCTCGCCAAATCGTTAATGAACACCAAGAATAGACGAGGTCCAAGAACCGAGCCTTGTGGTACTCCGCACGCCACATCGATTGCATGAGAAAATGATTCTCGGACCCTCACCACTAGCCGTCGTCCCTGTATAAATTTGCCAATCCAACTCAGGATTGGGTCGCCAGTGCCGTAATTCCGAAGCTTGTGAAGGAGAATGCAATGGTCTAAGCGATCAAACGCTTTTGAGAAGTCCAGGTAGATGACATCGACCCCTACTCCATCATCAACAGATCAAATAATGGTAGCACCTTATCAGGGCATTGCATTAATACATTTTCAGAAATAAACATGAACGCAATTGCAAAGTAGGTAACACAGAGTAATGAGAATCGTTCTGCTATTTTTTCTGCCATTGAATCAGGATTCTTCACAATCACATGACAGATGTTTGGACCGAGAAAAAAAGTACTGAAAGGGGCTGTTGTCTGAAATGTTATGTGTATATGTTTCGAAAAGTTATTTAGGCACCATGGATACCGTTTTCGAATGCTCTGTCTAGGGACTGTGATGTCCAGAACATACTAATCACGTTTCGGACGGTTACATTCTTATTAATCGCAAGCTTAAAATTGCGTAGTGTATAGCATGTTCTGATATCACCTGGAAGTTTGTTCCAAATCTTTAAGTATTGGGTTAAAAAGAAACGTACTCTGCTTCTCGTAGTAAATGGTGGAATCATGACCTTCACCTCTTTGTTACGTATTGGATATCTGCCGTTTAAAATATGTAAACACCGTTATCAAGACAGCGAATTTGACAATTAATGATTCTCTAAAGAAAACATAGGTTCAGCTTCATTATCCGTAGCCAAACTAGGTCCAATCCAGGTTTATTACATCGATCTCTGTATGTCAAATTTGAGGAATATCGACATAGGTATTTCGTGAAGCGTCTCTGGACCCTCTCAAGAGCGTGCTGGTCAGATTTCCGCAGATTAGACTGTACCATTGAACAGTAGTCCATACACGGCAATACATATGTTTTTCGAAGCGATATGCGAGATTCCGTGAGGTAAAAATGATGGCAAATGTAACCGATGGTCTTCATGGCTTGCAAAACTCGAAAGTCACAGTGTTCATAAAATTTAAACGCGACTGAATATCGCACGCCCAAGTCACGAACTGCCCTGCATTGCGAGATATATGCCCCTTGTAGTAATAAACTGTCCGGCAGTTCTTCGCATTTGTACGACAAACTATTACACTTGTCCACGGCAAATGACATCTGCCACAGTTGACACCAGGAGTCAAGGGCAGATAGATCATTCTGTATGAGACGTACGGCTTCCTGAGTATTTGCACGTGGTTGTGAGTAAACAACTTTAATGTCATCAGCAAAGATAAATGTAACACCATTTCTTATTCTCTGGAATATATCGTGAATATAAATTAGAAAAAGATGAGGACCAAGAGCACTCCCTTGAATCCCTCCACTAGTGACTGCTTTCGGTTTAGAGAAAAGGTCGCCTGGGAGCACCAGCTGCTGTCTACCAAGTAGATATGAAGACAGCCAAGAGAACATCGATTCTCCAATACCTATAGCCTTCAGTTTTTTAGTAACCTTCTGTGAGGTACTCTACCAAATGCTTTTTACATATCCAGGAACAGGATTACGACACTGTTTCCGTTGTCAAAGGCAAAAGTTGTGTGTTTTAAAAGGTCAGTCTAGCATGTTGCGCAGGATCGACCTTGCATGAAATCGTGTTGCGAATTGCTGATGAGGTTAGCGTTGTTCAAGTATATAAATAGTTCATCTTTCACTATCCGTTCCATTATTTTAGATACGATGGGTGTGTGAATGATGGGACGAAATTTTTAACCTCTTGGGCGGCGCCATTTTTATGTGGCGGGATAACGACAGAAGTTTCCATTGAGTAGGGTATACTCCGTTGTTAAAAGAGAGTGTACAGATGTTGAGCAAAAGCTTTTTATTAAACAATGGGGGATCCCATCAGGGTCTGCGCACGTTCAGGAGTAGAAGCAAGCAAATTGATCAGTGAATTTCGCTATCGTGAATTCCACTGTGCATAGACCTTCATTGTTGTGCGGCATTATAAGCGTTGGTATGTCTGATGATTCATTGAGCATTGATTCGACAAAACAAGCACGGAAAGCCTCATAGATATCACCTGAAAGCATCCTAAGTCTGAAGGTATTAAAAAAGTTTTTGACTATCTAGAAAGTTTCGCAGATACGCGTGGACAAAGAAAGGTTCTGGGACGAAAGGGCGCCAAGATACTTGACAGTGGATTATTTGGAAATGGGATTTCTGTTCACAATAAGGATAGGGGAGCTGGCTATAGGGGACTACAACTTTTCGTCACAAAGAAAGGACACTATTACACCACTAAATTTAGAAGCGTAAGTGTAAGAGATCTGGATGAAGGTCACTCCACTAGATCATCCAATCCACGTTGAAGTGATGAGGAATCCTGAATGGTGGGGATTGTACATCCCAGGCGAAACATTATCAGCATATTTGGTTTGTGAGTTGTATAGCGAAATGTTCGACATATAAGAAAAATATACCATACTGATAAGATCGCTCCTTGCAAAACACCACAGTCGGCACGGAGTATAGAGGATTTCTTACCGTTTAAAATGGTGAAGTGAGTATGATCCGTGAAATAGTCACGCAACAGATTAGACACACCCTGGTGGACTCCACTTTCGGATAACAGGTTCAATAACATTGACCTATCCGGGCTTCCAAATGCATTAGAATAATATAGGAGGAGAAGCCGTACGAAATTATAAGTTTGGTGCAATACAGAGACTCTAGAATAGCAAATATACGTCACTGCATCCAATGTAAAGCGGTGGGGTGTATACGTAAACTCGTTGATATCATCCTCAGGATGGGCTGTAACCATTTTCGGAATTAACCGTTTTTCGAAAACTTTTAGTAGGACTGATATACATGCAGTCGGACTGCACTATCGAGATTCATTTCTGGGTCGTGGGGTTATACCGGCCGTTTTCCACATGTCCGGGATCACACCCATAGTGAAGCATTTGCTAAAAAGATCTGTTAAAGGTTAGTATGATAGAATCAATACATTCATAAAAAGCTAATGATGAGAGAGCATCCGGGCCACTAGCTTTGTTCACCTCTAAACTTCTGAGTTCCTTGTGAACGTTGCTTTGATCGAGGGGCCCAGCTATATTTGGGATAATGAAGCAGGGTAAAGGGAGTGAGCTTGATGAGGTGTAACTAAACTCAGAATTCATTTTGTCCATATCTACTTTACCACTCTGGATGCAGACGCTCTTATCGCAGAATTGCCTCAAAACGCTCCATGACAATTATGGCTGCCTAGAACCATTTCGACATATAAGTGGTATAGCCTTTGTATCTCGGATTTAAATGTGGAGGGAAAGCTTTTGGTACGAGTAGACATCTTACACTAGTAAGCCCATTCTCTCATCCTTCGAAGTCGTTTTAGCAGTGATGAAGAAATTCGGTCCGCCCTTAGGTGGATTGTTTCAACAGAGCAACACACTTCGAAGCAATATTCTATGTAGTCTGTAAGATGGTCACATTGAAGTCACAGATCCTCATCGCTGAAGACCGAAACATCAGTTAAAGAAAACATCGTCTGGAACCTCATGATATTTTCCAAGAAAAAATGTTATCATTTGATTATCCTGTAAGGGCGCCTAGTCAGCGTGACAAAATTTGATGTACTGTGTGTGATTGGACACAGAAGTAAAACAGAATGCTCTTAGCTGCTCAAAGGGACCCGTTTTTATATGGAAAACAACCGTCGTTTATGTGTATATACAGCACCTAATTGGGTAACTTCTGTAGTCAGAAAAGTCACTATTTAAGCCAAGTCAAGTGGCGATAGCGGCAGGCACTATGCGCCGAGTTTTACTCCCAGCTCGGCTATCTCTGCCAGATGAGTCCAAACCAGGACGAACCCGTCGATCATGGAGTGCAGAGATGGGAGAGAACCACACCGAAACCCTCCACTTCCGTGACAGTTCTGTTGATCGTATTGGCAGAGACTGACTTCAAAGTCAACCGACGCCACTAGTGAGATTGCGTGTCGCAATCCAAGACACACGGTGAGTGCTCTAAAACCTGAAAATCAACTTCCAACCGCTGTGTCAAGCACTGCTCGCGGAGCTCAATGGCCTAGTGATCATGGTGATAGCGGCCAAGCACTATACGCGGAGTTCTACTCTCAGCCCGACTAGCTCTACATGATGAGTCTAAACCAGGACGAAACCGTTGGTCATGGAGGGGAGGGATGGGGGACAGCCACACCGAAACCTTCCACAAGCCAAGTGTACCCCCATAAACTGGTGATTCTTCAAGGTCGTAATCTTGTCAGCCTGCGCATATTAGTGGTGTAATCCTGTGCTCTGTGTTAACTTGGACACTTGTGCTACCTCACCGGAGGTACACTCAATCGATTCGGATCACAGAGCTCTATCCAACGGGATCTAACTTTTCCAAGTGCGTCTAAAAACACGCTTGTACGCCACAAACGACGTCCTCGGCAATTTATTCGCTAGGACAAGCATGTCAAGCCTTGCCTTCTTGAGTTTCTTCAATGCCTTTGAGATACGGCTAGATAGCTTCTCTAAGCCTGCCAGACAAGATATAACATAGTAGGATAGAGTGGGATAAGACGCCCACTGCGGGTAAGATACCCACTCATATATTTTTCCATTGCGACCCATCTACCTCTTCAGGCCATAGCCTCGAAAGTTCCGTATTCACCTTTACTGTCTCATGCATAAAAAGCAGCTTTCAAATGCTCTTCTTACTGCTAAATTGACTCATGAACATATTTTAGGTTCTTTTTCACATAACTTTTGGCATGCCAAGTAAGCGTATAAGAATCTGAAGGGGTATAGCAAGTAATTTGCAAGTGTATTTTACAAATGTGTACTCAATTATAGACTGAATGAGCCCCTGTGTCATGTTCTACTAGTGCATAGCAGGCAATAAATTTAATATTTCTGAGTGGCACCCATGCGGGTAAGACGTCCACGGGTGTCTTACCCGCAGTTGTTTTATAACCTTTTTGTGCTTCTACTATTTATTAGCACTTTGATAATTACAGCCATTCCAGTATGATTCGAGTGTATGTGTGAAACAGTAAGAGAAGAATATGGGATACAAAACCTTTAGTTATTACTGGGGGACTAAAAATGGCGTTTCCTTAATAAAGACTGGTAGGAACCAGAACATTGCGTGACGAACTTTAGGGCGACACAGAGGCAATGAAGGAATTGCTTTTACCAAAGGTATTTTCTGCTTTTACACCTGGGTGTGTATTTCTGGGTCGCTTTAGAACAGAACTTTAGCCGAAATTGGAAAAGGCACTTTAGCAAAAGATAAGGACCTTGGAAGCACTGTTGTTTAGTTTGGCCACCAGAGAGCTTCGACGTCTGTCATATGATATCGCAGAAAAGATGGACCTACCTCAACGATTCAACAATGAGATTAACTCTGCAGATCGAAGTTGGCTAGAAGGATTTCTAGTACAAATTTCTTCTATTTCAATTAGAGGTCCTGAGACAGACAACCTTTCTGGTGCAACTGGATTCAACAAGGCAAAAGTGGACAGATTTTACGAGTGTTCGCATTCTGTGTTGAGATCTCACTCATTTATAGGAAGTAGAATACGGAATATGGATGAGACTGGTTGTTCGTGTGTTAAGCTAACAAAAATTCTGGTTGAGAAGCGAAAACACAACATAGGAAAAATAACAAGTTCTGCAAGGGAAAAAATGTGACGTTTTTTGCTTTTAATGCGCTTCGGACATGCATCCCGGCAATGTTCATATTCCCGAGGAAAATGTGAGATCTTAAGCTACTGAAGGAAGCATCTACCGAATCAATTGACTCTTTTTCGGATAATGGATGGTTCGATGCTCTGCAATCTTGTATCATTCGGAAGAAGAAGCTGAGGGCTCCCAAACTACGCGGCAACCATCCCTGCAAGTTGCAGCATAACAAAGTTACAGCCTTTTTACTCCGCTCATCAAATGAACAGCTCTAGGGACGCTTATCAGCGCTCCACCTGCATCGTCGCTTAAGGCAGGTCGATTAACACACGCTGCAGCTCTGTGTGGGTGTGTGTTCAACTGCGAGTCGATTGATCGCTGAACCCGACAGTCTGTGCGTTACGACCTTCATCTGCCTCTACCGCCTGACCATGCTGCGGTTGAACAACTCTCAATTCATGTGCGTGTTCTGACCTATTCGTGCGTCACCCCTAGCGCAAAGAACACTCATCAAGGTGAGCGCTTAGATAGGCCCTGCTGTAAACAATAAGAGGACGACTAGCATTCCAATAGTTCAACCACGCCTATGTTGCGCAGACAATTGCAGTAAAGCCCTTAAGATCAGTGTTACCTGTTCTAGCTGCATTAGATCGTACTGTCCTCAATGTGTAGGCAAATCCGTCCAAGAAGTGAGACAGACAAACCAAGTTGCTGATGTAAGTTGGTTTTGCCCAACATGTCAAGTCATTCCAATTGTCAACCGTTTACCTTTGCTCATGAAAAACTGCGATAGGATGACTGAGGTAATCGCGCATTATGTGAATACTAAGCTCGATCCCACGGAGGTAGATATGGTCACGATAATACCTCATCCAGTCAAAGTAAGCTCTGAATCTAAACCGAAGAAAAGAGCTAGACGCTCCAACCGCACTGCAGCGTCTGTGACTCTAAATCCACTGGGTCACCTGACTCCCATAAGTGGGCAAGCCTCAAACATGTCTGCTTCCACTTCTCCAACCATAGAGGCTTCACTTGGAGATTCAGCCATGACACCGACAGCTCAGAGCCGAAGGCAATCCGGTACAGATAACAAGCAGGTAACGTACGCATCGATTGCCTCGACAAACACACCGGGAGGGACACACATAGGTCCATTTTCAGTACCGAGCACGCGTGGCGCAAACCAGCTTTCACCGTCAACTCCAGTGGTGTCTTCTAAACAACCCGAATTGCCAACAAAAAGAATAATGCCAACACTCGCTGGACAAAAGCACGCTGCGTTAACTCTCGTGTGCAGCAATGTTCCCGAATCCAAATCTGGAACAATAAAAGGGAAGTTGCAAGACGATCGCAACCAGTGGAGTTCCATCTGCGATGCGACTGGTATTCGGGTTGAGCCTGCAATGCTGCAACGCGTAGCGCGTCACCCGACCTCCGTGCACTCTGGTGAACCTCGAATTCTTCGAGTAACACTAGACTCGGCAGATGAGACAGAGGCTGTCCTGCTCTCAGCAGTTCGTCTTCGCAATTCACCGAGCGGAGTGCGCGAAGTACCTGATCTACCTTGGAAAGATCGTCCAAAAGAAGCAGTTAACCAACGCGGCATTGCTAATAGAGATAATAAGAAAACAAGATTTGTTCATGGTGTTCCTGAGCCTCTGCATTCTTCTGATCACGATGCACAAACACATGACCGAGAGCAGTGGTGCTACATCCGCGAAGCACTCTCTGTTGACAACGTTATAGCCAAATCCCTGACAAGAATTCCGTCATCACCTAACTACAAGGGTTGCGATCCAAGTCTAATGAAAGTAATATTACACTCCGAGGTAATAACGCAAGTTCTGTTGGATAACTGGTTAAAGTTTCGAGCTAGGTTGCCAACAGAGATCCGGCTAAAGGCAGCAGGCGAACGGCCAAAAGTCCGAGGCAATTCGATGGAACTTGCAAACGTTACAAATTCATTATTTGCACAGTCCTGCGGAGAGACCGACACAACAGCACCCACGGCACACAACAGGACAGAGCACAGCACGAGTGAAACGTCTGCTCAGGAATGCTCAAAAATGTCATGCAACATCACTGAAATACATAAACCAAAAAACGATTAATGACCGGCCACCTAACGGCCGGCTTAAAAGCGAACACAAACTTGACATCCGTCAACGCACTCTTAACAAAAAGCCCTATTTTGCATGTACACAGACTCCCAAGGCCATCTAAGTAATTTGGCCGAACTTAGAGAACTCTATGCCTCACAACCGCGGGACCACATCGTGATTACAGAGACCTGCTTAAACCTTGAGACCACCGATTCTGAGATCAATTTACCCGATATGTCTCTGCTTCGGAACGATAGAAACGGAAGGGGTGGTTGTGTGATTCTTTATTATAATACAAACCTCCGATGAGAAGTTATCGATCACCCGGAAATCTGAGCTCCTGATTCGCTTTGGTGCCGCCTATGGTTGCGAAACAAGGACACATGTCTACTAGCCGTGATTTACCGCCCACCAAACTCAACGTTGGAAATGAACTCCAAACTGAACCACCTCTTTCAGTTTGCTTTGAACAAGTCCTACACCCACATTCTTATCGCTGCAGACTTTAACGTGCACGACATAAAATCGCCAGCAACCGACGGTACGCAGTTTAAAGCCTGCTTGCAAGAACTAATTGCTAGCCACCCTCTGTACAACCACGTAACCTCTCCCACCAGATTTCGCACTGCTAACAAGCCGTCGATACTGGATCTTGTGCTCACTATCGAAGAACTCATGATTGACGGGATAGTTACAAGCACAACACTGGGTCCCAGTGACCATGTTACTCTACTCTTTGACTACATATACTATGCGGAGTATCCTGAAAAGGAGGATGATAAAATGTATACTGTCACGCACTATTATGTGTTAGCTACGCTTGTTAAGGATACATCTTGGACTTTATTGACCGAATGTCCCCTATATTTGGCCTGGGATTAGTTTACCAGGACTTTGAGCACACTGGTAGCGCACGCATCGGAACAGAAGTCCTTCCAACCCAAATACAATCACAAGTCATTTTTGAGGATCTGAACACGTAAACACGAATGGATTTTGCATGGTGAGCTCACAAGAACTGCTCGAATGCCGAAACCTGGACTGCATACATGACACATCGTAGCTTCTGTGTGAACCTTATCCGCGAAGACAAGGTCACGCATCAGCAGGAGTTAATGAAGCGATTCTGCGCGAACCGAAAATTCTATACAGGCATCTTAACGGCCTTGGAAAGGTGAATTGGGGAATTCCAGTGCTGGTCATTTCTGATGGATGCACGCGGTCAGCAATGGAAGCAACCTATGTCCTACGGCTTCATTACTCCCAAACGTTCCAAAAGGTAACGGGCCCAAATATTTTCCTCATTTCAATTACTCCACTGTCAGGTTAAGTAAACATCTGCTTCACTGCGGAAGCTCTGTTGAAGAAGTTGCTATCCTTGCATATCCACAGTTCTCTTGGAGTCGGCGACATCCAACCAAAGGCTCTGCAGGGGGTAGCTATTGATCTCGCAGAACCCCTGACTGTTTTCTATCAGCGGTGTCTAGAATAGAACCATATTCCACCAGTATGGTAGCGAGGGGTCATCACTCCTATCCATAAAGGCGGTAACTGCACTAACCCTACTAACTATCGTCCTGTGCTATCCAAACTTATGGAATAACTCATCGCAGATGCGCTGATGCAGTATCTGGAAAGCCACAAGTTAATAGCCCCGGAGCAACATGGGTTTCGTAAAAAGCGTTCATGTACTACTAACCTATTAATCGCACATAATAGCTGGACTGAATATGTTGATGTGAGAGCAGGAGATGGTTTCTTCTACCTGAACTTCTTAAATCCTTGGATCACTTCAGCAGCTTCGGAACTACGGCATTAGCGCGCCAATCCTGAGTTGGATTAGCAATCTTCTGCGTAAAGGATAGCTAGAGGTTGTGATGGTATGACACTACATTTAGATGCCCGTTGCATAGCGATCGGTCGAGCTTAACGATTTTGGGTCAACGGTCTGAAAGCTGGTCAATCGCTGCAGAGGCGAACTGAAGGTTAGCATGCAATCGATTTCTATCGACATTGAACGAAACTCGAACGCTGGCTGAGAATGTAATAGAAAGGAGATTTGTTTTGCGAATGATTCTAATTGACTCGAGATATAAAATGAGTTTGCGTTCTATGAATAATGAATTTCTGATCGAGGCCCAGACTTGGACTTTTTGATGCACTGAGGGCCACTTTACATGGCGACAGAGGACAAGAAGACACGCCGAACCCCGCATGCGTTTGGTGGACAACCAACGATTCCGCTGCCAGCTCCGTTGCAAATGACCGAGAGTTCGTTGCCGGAGAATTGGAGAATATGGAAGGCGAAGTGGCTAGACTTTGTAACACTGACTCAGTTGGATTCTCAGCCAATGGCCTATCAACTGGCGATGTTCAGGCATGCCATTGGAGACGAAGCCAGGCGGACGCTGCAAACGTTGGATCTCAGCGATGGAACTCAGGAGATGGAGCTGGATGAAGTAATACGCAGATTCGGCGAGTTTTGCGAAGGTTACACAAACGAAACTTACCAAAGGTATCTGTTTTTCAGCCGAAATCGCCTGCCGGGTGAATCAATCGACGCATACATCACGGAGCTGAAAATTCTGGCGCGGGATTGCAATTTTTGCACCTGTTTACGAGATTCGCTGATCCGCGATCGAATTATAATTGGCATAAAGAATGAGGAACTTTCCAGACGCCTTTTGCGACAGCGAAACCTGTCTTTGGAACATTGCATCGATATCTGTTTTAGCGAATCAAGGACGGCTCAACAGTTTCAGCAGCTCAAGATGGAGTCCACGACGGATCTGTTTGCAGTATCCCGAGGCCGAGAAATTGTATCGAAGTCATCGAGCGCGAATCAACCCAAATGCCAGTTTTGCGGCCGCTCACACCCAAGGCGCAAAGAGGATTGTCCAGCATGGGGCCGAACCTGTATGAAGTGTGCGAAGAAGAACCACTTTGCACGTTGTTGTCAGGCAACCAAAGTCGACTCAGTCGGGCAGGACGATCAGGAAGAGCCGCAGGAACTGGCTATTAACAACATGACAGGACGTGAGAGACCAGCCTGTGTATTCGCAACGTTGCTTATTCAAGGGCGTCCGGTGCGATTCCAATTGGATTCAGGAGCAAGCGTGAACATACTTCCTCACAAATACTGTCCCGATGCAGAATACCGCCAAATACAGACACAGCTCAGAATGTGGAACGGATCAAAGTTACAACCGAAGGGCTGCGTTACCATGAAGGCCATAAACCCGAAGGATGGCTCCGAGCATTTACTTGATTTTCTCCTGGTATCAGGAGATTTAATGCCCATCCTGGGCCTTGATTCCATTCAGAGTTTGGGTTTTGTTTCTTTTAATCATGATCGTTTTGTTCACTCGTGCGAAGTCGGTACAGAGATCGTAGACAACTATCCCAGTGTGTTTGATGGTACCGTGGGAAAATTCCAAGGCGTAGCTCACCTGTCGTTAAACGAGTCCGCTAGACCAGTAGCACTACCAGCGAGAAAAGTACCTATCGCTTTGCGTGAGAAGTTCTTAGACGAGTTGCAGCGTTTGATCAGTTTAGGTGTGATTGCCAAGGTCGATGAGCCAACCGATTGGGTCAGTCAAGTCGCGATAATCACCAAGAAGTCAAGCGATTTGCGTGTGTGCATCGACCCTAAGCCGCTCAACGCCGCACTCAGGAGAGAGTATTTTACACTACCAACGCTAGATGACGTCTTACCCGAGTTGTCCAAGGCCAGATTGTTCACGAAGGTCGACCTCGCTTCCGCTTTCTGGCACGTCCAGCTTGACGAAGAGTCCAGTTATTTAACCACGTTCGGAACGCCATTTGGACGGTTTCGGTGGTTGCGCTTACCATTCGGTTTGAAAGTGTCCAGTGAAATTTTTCAGAAACGATTAATGCAGGCCCTAGACGATCTACCCGGAGCTATTTGTGTAGCAGACGATGTAGTGGTTTTTGGGGCGACTCTGGAAGAGCACGACCGTAACCTGAGCAGATTTCTAGAACGCTGTAAAGACAAGAATATCAGATTGAAACGTGAGAAAATTGAGTTACGAAAAACAGAGCTGGTGTTCCACGGACATGTTTTGAGCGCAGAAGGTCTAAAGCCAGATCCGGAGAAAGTTAGAGCCATAAAAGAGATGCCACCTCCGACAGATGTTAAAGCCGTGAGCAGACTAAACGGGATGGTGAATTACCTCAGCCGCTTCCTTCCACGACTAGCCGAAGTAATGGTTCCTATCCGAAAACTTACACATAAGGGCGAGAGCTGGCAGTGGAACACAGAACAGGAGGAGGCTTTCCAGAACATCAAACAACTGATCGCGTGCACCCCTGTCCTAGCGTATTACGATCCGTCACTTCCCCTTGAGATCCAGTGTGACAGCAGCCAATTCGGTATCGGTGCCGTGCTAATGCAGAACGGGAAGCCCATCGATTTTCGCAGTCGGACACTAACGGAATCCGAGCGCCGTTATGCACAGATTGAAAAGGAGATGCTAGCATTGGTTTATGCCGTAGAGCGTTTCAACGATTACACTTTTGGTCGCCGGACCACTGTATTTACCGATCACAAGCCTCTGGTATCAATAGCCAATAAACCACTGCACGTCGTCCCACGCCGCTTACAACGAATGCTCATTCGGCTCCAGAAGTACGACCTAGACATCGTCTACCAACCGGGGTCGAGGATGTACATTGCAGACACACTGTCTAGGGCATATCTTTCCGATGTGACCGCAACGCAAGAAGACCAAGACATTGTCCATGTCACTCAGCTATTGGCCGTCACAGAGGAGCGTTTCCAGCAACTACTACGCCACACCGAAGCAGACGAGCTGTGTAATCGGCTCAAGGAAACGATACTGAAAGGGTGGCCCGATAGTAAAAACAAGCTGCCAAAGGAGTTGACTCCCTTCTTTAACTTTCGGGATGAACTTGTCACACAGGATGGGCTAATCTTCAAAGGCAACCGTATACTCGTTCCAAAGGCAATGCAACGACCCATGCTGGAGCTGATACACGGAAGTCATTCAGGAGTCAATGCTTGCGTGGCGAGAGCTCGAGAGCTAATGTTTTGGCCTGGAATGACTAGTCAGATACGGGATCACGTTTCAAACTGCTTAGCCTGTCGAGCACATGATGTCCGCCAGCCGAAGGAGCCTATGATGCTTCGTGAGGTCCCGGAAAGGCCGTGGCAGAAAGTCGCCCTAGACATCTTTGCACATGACGGAAAGAATTACCTGATCGCTGTCGATTACTTTAGCGACTATTTCGAGATTGATGCTCTCACGTCTACTAGCACACAGGCCGTGATAAACAAGCTACGATCGCAGTTTGCGCGACATGGGATACCGGAAGAGGTAGTGTCCGACAATGGCCCCCAATTCAACAGCGCCGAATTTCGGAGTTTCAGCGAAAAGTGGGATTTCCTTCATCGTTAAACCAGCCCTTACCACAGTCAGTCAAATGGAAAAGCTGAGTCAGCCGTGAAGGAAGCAAAGAAGTTACTCACCAAAGCCAAGGAGACCAAAGAAGATCCTTACATCATGTTGTTAGAACGAAGGAACATGCCATCTGCCGAAATTGGATGCAGTCCAGCGCAACGTCTGTTTGGCCGTAGGACAAGAACCCTGTTGCCGATCGCCAATACTCTGCTGCAGCCTGAAATACCATCGCAGAGCTTGATGTATGAGCGCTTGCGTGAGCGCATGTTTCGACAAAAGAAATATTACGATCGCGGAACGAAGCAGCTTCCACGCCTGTTGCCCGGAGACGAGGTCTGGGTCGCGCCGACACCGGGAGCTAACGGGTCTTGGAGGAGAGGGCGAGTGGAAGGTCTCAAAGGCGAACGAAGCTACGACGTAAGAGTTGGGGATAGTCTATTCCGACGCAACCGGGTGCAGTTAAGGAGACAACGTGGTGAACAAGCACGGCATCGTGCGAAGCAGCCAACGCAGCCGGACATTTCGGTGGATACGGCAGCACACGACCACAAGACTACACGCAGTGGAAGGCGATACAGCGCTTACGCAATCGGACTACAAAAAAAAACGAAAAAAGGAAGGATGTGATGGTATGACACTACATTTAGATGCCCGTTGCATAGCGATCGGTCGAGCTTAACGATTTTGGGTCAACGGTCTGAAAGCTGGTCAATCGCTGCAGAGGCGAACTGAAGGTTAGCATGCAATCGATTTCTATCGACATTGAACGAAACTCGAACGCTGGCTGAGAATGTAATAGAAAGGAGATTTGTTTTGCGAATGATTCTAATTGACTCGAGATATAAAATGAGTTTGCGTTCTATGAATAATGAATTTCTGATCGAGGCCCAGACTTGGACTTTTTGATGCACTGAGGGCC
>OX104064.1:168551496-168706896 GCA_944474145.2 Dicrocoelium dendriticum | reverse complement strand
CATTGGCGATCTAATGATAACATCATGTTCTTGAGTGCCTACTTTCGACTGAAACCCGAGCTAGAACAAAATACCGCGCAATGTCTTACTCGCGGTCGTTTCAACCAAATTAATTTTCGATCACTCCCTAGGTTAATATTTTAAGTCAAACAGCGTTTCACCATACCCAGTGCGTCGCATTTCGGCATCTTGGTGAGGAGTGCCCTAAGGTTAACATAGATCATCGTTTCACACGAACTCATAACGGTTCTTTACAAACGTATTCCTTCACCCTGTCAACGGCTACATTATACTAACGAGTGCATATAGACCAGCAAATGAGAACTTTTGCCAACCCGGTAACTTTATCACAATAATGCGGTACTCTTCCGCAAAGCTCGGTGCAGTGCATCATGCATTGCTGTGCAGATGCTGATGCTAACCTCATCATTAAGGCCGATCAACTGCAGTTAACAGGTAATTCGGCCACACCCACCGAGAACTAACGCATTGTTCCATGATAGCACGTAGTGAATCACTGCACGCATTAATTACTTCACCTAGCCACTACTAACCACAACCGATCACACGTAGACACCGCTAAGTCTAGGTCACACCACGTGAGATTAACGGACCTGCCTGTTAGCTCGCATGCAGCTAGTTTCAGTGAAGGCAATCGATACTGTCTCATTGTAGAGTACATTACATGTCCGGTCGTCTGCACGTAACACTGAGCACCATGAACCCGGATGGCCGCCCACTTCTGTGTTGTGTGTCTTGATGCCGCGTAAGTGAGTGGGTGGAAGTTACAGTACTTGCTCAACCGTCCATAGATGTCGCGTGCTAGTCCGCACCTACCCTACAGTGAATGAGCTCAAGTGTTGTTTTCACGTCCGCTGTGCAACACGTGGTTCGTTGGCTGAGAGCAGTCTAACCGCTGCAGATGTTCTGAGTATTCTTGTACTGATTTGCACTTGGTCAAGACGATGGATTCAACCTGATGTGCTTATGAATTGGGTTGAGTATTCTTAAGGAGGAGCTTGATTCCGTTATGGACTGGCTTGATTCTTAAAAGGTATAGATGTGAGCAATACACAGTAACCACCGGCGATCACACGGGGCCAATCGTTTAATGTCTCCACTGCGAACTGGTCAGGTCTCTGATCTACACAGTAACACAGGCCTTATCGCAGCGTTGTACACCCTACCTTTCACAGATATACGGATATCTCGCCATCGCCATAGATGGCTGAGCTTCTGGAATGCCAAAAGAACCTTGCTGATAAAGGAGATAACTTCCTCAGTGACGTCACCCACAGAGGTGACACAGCTATCAAGGTAAGCGAATCAATGCACTACTTCTAGTGGCTGTTTGATGATAGCTGAACTCAGGGGGCGTATCGGTCAGTTCTGCAGCAGTGCTTTGCACCTTGTAGCTGCAAAGCACATGCCGGGGCGCGCAGCGCTCGGCTTAGGTCTAGTCAATAATGCATGCAATTGTGTCGGACCAAAAGAGAGCTAGGTTGTCCATTTATTCTCGTGAATTTGGGAGGAACACTTGCAAGTAGCTGACCCACACACTTACCAAGTACCCCCAGACCTCAAAAGCTATAACTTCTCAATCTCTTCCAGGCATATAGTCAAGTAAATACATTAATCAACCGTTCACCAAGCTTTCTGTAATGAGTCACCCAATGCGCTACACTTCCCACAGGTAATCACAATTAAGATCATGTCTTGCTTCGAATTAAGCCCAGACAGTATTGTGGCGGAGACGCTTGTATCAGTGCTCGCTCACAACACATGGCCAGACTGACCTTCAGGTAGAAGATGAAGCAAAATTGTAGAGTACAGTGCAGATGAAGCTCAACAAAACAACTGTTGCAATCACCGCGATTGTTGAGGTTTGTGTGGCCCAGAAAAACCGTAACAGTATGGGCCAATAATGCGTAGCACCAAATAGATAAACCATGGAGTTTGATCACGTGATGCATAGTTATGTTGTTAGTTTGCGGGTGATCAGATAACACGAAATGGTTTCATCTCGTAATACCAGTCTTCTCATTGTCTTATTTAGATTGATACAGGGAACTCCGTGCTTTAAACCATGGATGCACTAATTTGCAAAACTAAAGCGAGCAAAAACGGTTTGTTATCTCCAAACTCGGTTTTAGACTCGTTGTTCCCAGAAACACTGGAGGAACGTCACACCGCAATCGCCAGTTGCACCGAAGTGGCCGGTAGTTAAGTAAACTTTACTGAGTCAGTGCAATGAGGGCAGGCAGTGATGTAAGGTAGTAATGCCAAGTACATTTAAGCAATGGACGAGCGGTGCCGACTGTACAATAAACGCCAACCAGCACTGGATGCGAAAGCAGGGATTGCAAGGCGGAGATAAGGAGAATAGTTTAATAAATCAGAAATGGTAGTTAATGAGATCGTAGATTTAACAAGTTGTCTGTAATGGAATGACTGTTGTTCGAATGGGATACAGGGTCACTGGATTCTGTTTCGTGTGAAATTGTGGAGAGTTTGTTGGAAATTGTCTGAGTAACGACGGGGACAGGCGAAGAACATGTGGAGGTGGCCCGAAGAGCTGCTTTGAGATGAGAAAGCTGTCCCTGGGGAGTTAGTAATTTGGTGGATGGAGAACTGGCAAAAGAGGTGAGGCTAACACCTGTGCTCGGACGAGAACCTCCACTCAAACTTACGAGGTTGGAACTACTCGCTAGGAGGCGACGGGCGGCCGGAGAGAGGAGGACACGAGCGGCTGGACTGAAAACACAATCGGCAAGAGAGGAGTCAGTTGAGGATGGCATCCACGCATAAACATGAGTAGGAGATGAAAAATGAGAATAAGGGTAAGTGCAAGCACTATGATAAAGTGACAAGATCAGTCGGGAGAATGCTGAAAAGTAATTGGACTGTGGAATCTTAGCCAGTTCAATGAAACAGTTGTGTAGTATGATTAAAAGATAAGTGCCAGACAGACTCTATGGAATGGTAAGGGTACCACACAAGTGGGAAAAAACGTAAGGATGGAATGAGGAGGTGGACTCATCACACAATGCACATGGAAACACATGTAAAAGAGCATAACTCAATTGTGCGGGGTGAGTGCACTGTTCGCCATGTTATATCGTCACCCGATGTGCACGGGTGTCAGGTGAGCGTGAAGACAATTTTCGAACACGAATGGCAAGGAAACAAGGTAAATAGAGAGAGCGTTTCATTGCTAGCACATAGGAAGGATCAGTTACGACGACATTCCAAATGGTTTCACAGCGTTTTCAATTTTAGCTGATGGTTCTTCAATATTGTGCTAGCTATTGCAAAAGAAGGCGTCGAACATGGATAGGTTCCTTAGAATCTGGCACCTCGCTATAAAGTCGCCTCATTGGAGCCGATAAGGAACACCGTACCATCTTAGAGGTAACAGCTAAGCTGATAAGCAGAGCAGAACAATCCCTTAACGTGCTTTGTCGCTCTACGTTGCAAAACATCAAGCACCGTGAGATCTTGCTTCGGAAACGCCTGCCAGGCCTAGATAACGTGATCCACACAAAGTCCCACATAGATGTCAAACATCTGAGAGTAGAGGAAAGGGTCAAACAGCTCGAAAGGTCTATGCTGAAGACCGACTTGTTGGTTTCCGGTCTGACAACTTTCGGAATGCTTCGAGCAGTCGATGTTATTCCGTACTTGTATCCCATATTCACGATTCTGGGGAACCACACACAGGACGTGGTATCCAAGCTAATACATGATTTAGCTATACGGGCTGAAGTGGACTAGGTTCTTGAATGAGTGCATAAAAATGAAGGGCGTAAGCAGTACGCCGGCACATCGTACCGACGCTTCGCAACCATGCGGCTAACACCTACCGCGATTTTGTGCGCACCTACGCGGATCCGAACCGGTGACCTCCGGATTACGAGACAGATTCGTAATCCTTTCGGCCCCTGACAGACCGTGCATAAGCGCTATCCAATTCCCGTTTGAGTGCTTCGTGATCTCATAGGTCGTCAAATTCTCACCATTTCTAAGGGTTATCATCAAAAAAGTAAGAACTTTAAAGCGATCACAAGCGAAGGGAATAGGTGCGGACCCAGCATTGACTATTGTAGGAGTTCGCGCCGGATAAGGATCGGATTGAACAATGAAATTCGAACTCTAACTTGCATGCGCCGCTGGTTCAGGAAACCCGATGAGAGAATCCCCGGTACTGCAGCTTTGAAGTCTGCGCAAGAGGGTGCGATGATCCATTTACTCGAAGACAGGAAAAGTACAGGTCAACAGCAATCTTCGCTATACCGCAGTTCGCGATTTCTGTCGAACTGCCGAGAGCATTTAGCTGGTCGGTAAAGCATACGCAATGTAAACGAAAAATATGCTGCTCTGGTGCTATGGTGTTGCAGGGTTCCAGATGGTACCGAGAAGAGAACCACTTGGTGATCGGTTGCAGGTTCAGAACCACCACTGCCTACAATAGTTGTAGCGACAAAACTATGTTGAAACGTAGTAGGCACCAGTTGCACATGCCGGTATTTAAAAAAGACGTGCGATGAGTTGCGCCAGCTTTGATTTTGCTACTTTCAGCGCCCTCTGCCGAGTGGTGTCGACACTAGAAGGTATGTAGATGCATAGGGAAAGCAGTACCCTCAACACGGGGTGACGTGATTAATGTCTGGAATCAGAGTGCTGGGTGTGGGCGTGCAACATAAGCTGATGGCACGCTGGAAGGTGAGAGCACACTGCGTCCGTAGAGAAATGAATGTAAAGACGATGGTGGTATTTCTTGACTTGAAGGCCGCCTTCGACCCTGTTGATCGGATCAGCTTGTGACACTGTCTATCGGTGAAGGCAGTCCTTGAAAATTCCCTTCCATTCAGAGGTCTGTCTACCGTGACTTCCGTGGTCGAGTAAGAGTATACGGAAAGTTGGCTGAGTTCCGCACGACAAGTGATAGAAATGATCATGAACGATGCGGACAGTAGCTTGGATAATGTAGCCAAAATTCAGTAAGCTTACTGAGGTTTTGTGCATCAGAATACACGAAGAAAGGTTTCCTGATCTCAGCAGTGAGCCAAAGGAAGTATGGCTTGGCAAAGAGACAGTGCCGACCATTGGATTGCCAGCGGTCAACCACTTTTCTTGTGTATTACTGCTGAGTGGCTTAGATGACAGTTTACTCAGCCCATGGCCAATTCACTTTGCACTAGTATGTGGATTTCTCCTTGCTTTCCCGCGCATGTTACCAGTGCAGTGTTCGAATGGGATCCCCTTTGCTTTTGCAGCTCTGATGACAAATGTACCGAGTGGGTATTGTTATAATCGCGGTTGATGGGGTGAGAGGCCTCAGAACAAAGACTTCATCGCACCGGACAGTGTATTGCCCAAACGTCGTCACGAGAAACAGACATGGTTGCCGACAATATAGGGTAAGGTGATGAAGTGTCAGGTACGCCGCCTCGTATGATCAGCAGCCTCATATATACGAACCGCAGTAAAGCAGTTCACGGTCAGACATGTGGGATAGCGTTGTACTCCTAAAATACCGCATCGCTTGGCGTAAGAATATTGGATACACCGGAGGTCAGTTAACTGCTTCCTGTGAAGCAACCAGTAGCGGCAGGGAATATGTTAGCCTTAAGTTGAGTAGCTTGTTGAACTTTGTAGCCATGAGATCGAAGCAGCTACAGCGTTGTCTAAGAGCAACAGATCAAGGATATAGCGCCACTGCTCCTAGTCATGATACCTCGTTTCGCGTCCGCCATGCACATGAGATTAAGTCCTAGCTATAGTGTGCATACAGTACTTTTCCAAGCTTCGCTTTACTCGTTTGCGTTCGCTACACAGATTTGATGGAAAACACGGATGAAAAAGGATAAGTTTCGGTGACGTTTTCAGTTTGATGATGTAATTCAGCACTACTCGAAGAAGTTTCATCATCATCATTCATTATACACACGTTCGCTGCAGGTAGAAAAGACCTCAGCTATTGTGTCGCAATACAAAAGAAAAATATGAAAGACAGGCACCTCGACTGAGTCAGCAGTAACGGAGGGACATCGCAATGAGGTTGGACCCTACCGTGATGCGATGGTTTGCGTGCATCAGAGCTCTACTGAACTATGCCGGGTGGTGCTTTTTGCATCTTCAGAACAACTCATACCAGATTGGTTAGTGAGTAGAGGCCAGACAAACTCAATCTCCTGGCCCACCAGATTGGGAGTTGGAATGAGTGTGGCTCCTTAATCCTTAAAACGGACTCCTTGTGGTCCACTACCAAAGCTGCTTCATTGCGGTCAGGTTTTTGGATAAAGGGCTTTGATTGAAAACCCCAATCGTTCTCCCGTCTGGGCCTGGGCAAGCTGACAGTATCCTGCCCACGCAATACTATGAATCTTTCCTCGAAAAAGTTTGCTTTATTATAGTGCATGGAATTCGGATGAAAGGTGGTTCTCCTCTGAGTGGCGGGCTTAGTCGTAACACCGAGTAAACTACAGACGGAGCTCCATTTCGAAGCAGACATTTCACATGACTTACATCAATGTTCTAAAGCCAAAAACTGTAGAATAGTGACAACTGGAGGAAGCCGACCAGCTTGAAAAACTTAGGGTTGTTGCAGCTGCGATAAACGATTAAGGGGAAAACGTTGAATAGACGAATGAAGCAGTAGCAGCAAAACATAAGTAGGGACCGCAAAGTTTAGATCCATTTAGCACTGCGTTATTAAAACTACCTAGAGTGACCAGAATGCACCCGCTTGACGGCTTCATGTCGATCTCGAAGGCGCTGACGACTGGCCTTATCTGCCAATTTGTGAGCCAACTGCTCCCTCTTGGAAGGAGAAGGAATCCGAAATGCAGGTGCACCAGAGACGATCAGCGGAGTGACAGCTCCATCGTCCAGTCGACAGGGAGTTGAGTCCAGCTCACCCCACGTCATGAAAGGAGACGCGCCTAAAGCAGATGGAGCGGGAGACGGGGATGTGTCGAGAAATTTATATCCGCGCATCTGCGGAGTGCCGAGGGCAGACGGAGCCTCTTTGCCATCAGGACCTACCTGACTCTAAGTTGAGAAACAGAAATAAGGTATGAAACCAATGATTGTGGAACAAAATCAAAGTGGAGAAAGACGAACAATATAATGAGATCATTCATATGGTAAAAGTGAGATATATTGTGCAACAGCGGGGAGAAGTAAGAAGTTGAAAGCCCATAGGCTGGTCTTCAGGTTAAAAAGCAAAGAATTGCCTCGTAGATATAGCCTGCAGAATGCAGATGTACAAACGATCACCAGTAAACACGGAGGTGAGAAATGCTCTCACCTATTATGCCGCACTGCAATTCAAGTACGGAGTCGTGAGAAGCAATGCGAGGAAACAAAACAGATGATAGTATGCTATGTTTATGCATCAGATGGTGGTTGGAGGGCAGGTGAGCGACAGAGGAGAACAATGAAACTAAAAAGACCAATAATATTGAGATCTGCTCTTCGCCACATCAACAAGTGTACCCACCCAAACGTGAACCGCGTCTTTCGGGCCCTAACCCGACAGTGGCGGAGTACCAACGGAAGCCAATTTTGTAGTGAGGGTCCCATTCATCCAGAAAAAGTCAACCGCTGGCCTCCTGTTCTATCCACAACCCAATCGCGCAGATAGCGCAAGTGGTGAGGTGAGAAGGGCTTGTATTCGTAACACACGAACAGGCACAGGAGCCTGATGCATGAAATAACGGTGCCAAGCGTTTCACTCGCTCTTACTGCTCAATGCCCACACAGTGTTCCCACCATACGTAAAGCAAAAATGCGAAATCACTAGTGGTCGGACTTCACTAGCCTTTCATTCCTGCAGCTCCCATAGAGTACGTTTTACTACCGTACAGCAGAGCTGAACGGACGGTTGCATTGTAGACTCTACACTTCAGGGCGATAGTGATGTGCGGGCGTCATAAGTGGGGAAGTTGAGCAAAAGTGCTTCGAGAATGTTCCACAGGGGCTGATAAAGTTACCTAGGTAGTCGAAATTCGGAACGATTTCTAGTTGATCCCCAGGGGGTGGTCTCTGCCAATTTTGGAGGGAACCCATGCAGTTGGAGTATACAAAGTACAGACCAAAACATTTGACAGACAGTGCTATTTCATCCACTGCTGCTTAGCATGTTTGGAAGCTGTCACAGAAATAGGGAAATATAACCTGCACACCCCAAGTCAAGAACACAAGCTGATGGAAGCAACTACATATCTTTCAATTCGTGTTCAGTGGACGTCAGTTCCATGACTGTCAATGGTGAAGTCAAAAATAAAAATTGACAGCGGGCATCACTCTCACACCGCTAGAGATATTGAACGGCGACGACAGTATGTCATAAACCCACACACAGCTTGAACTACGCGCTCGAATAATGTTTACGTATTGCTAAGGTATACCGTTGCAAAGTATGCAGTCCAAAAGTAACATCGATCCACCAAGAAGAAAGTAACTTCAAAGTCGGGAAACACAACTGTTGTGGGTAGCTAATATAAGTGGCAGTGCTACAACAATCGAGGTAAAGAGGTGATCAATATAGTTTGAATTTAGAAGAAAGTAGGCGATGAAATTCAGAATGATTCCTCAATAACTGTCGTATACCAAGAGCCATGACTATTTCGTCAAACTTCAACTACATCCTGCATCAGCCAGTGCGCAGCACGGCAGATAAGGAAAAACATGCTACTGCAGATGCTGCATTTCTTTTCCACCTGATTTTTCTACACCCCTCCAACTCCTCAATTAGTAAGCTTTGCTCTATGGTTCCCAGTTTAATTGATAGCAGCCGCAATGCCACTGGAGTCATACCATCTGCAACTATTTTCCCACCGGACGCGTATCAGCAGCAACCCCTTTTATTCATGGTGTGATAAGTGGCGGAACCTACAAATTTGCCGTTGTCTTTGCCTCTTGGAACATCAGTTATTTTACGGTATCTATTGCGGACCTATAACTTGTGTTGTTTTATGTTACCAGTTTTGTTTTACTGAACTGCATCCCACTTACCAATGTTACCCTACTCTGCCGATTTTTTGAAATCGCTTCAAAGTGCGGCCCGGGAAAAGCCATCTGTCGATTGTGGTCATAAGAACACTTTCCAACGGATTGCGAGAAAACATCATGGCAACATGAGGGAACATCGCACTGATTGGAATGTTGGTCTCCGACATTGCTTGTTGCAGAAAATGCAAATACCGCTCATCATCGCCAGCGATGTGCGTTCATTGCTGAGAAAAATCACCGAAATTACAGCTATCATACAAGGAAATGAATATAGAAACACAGCTATTAGTACGTTACAAGAAAGCAGGTTGTACTCAGATACTGAAGATGGATTCATTAGCATCAGTGGATACCGTGCGATTAGGTCCAATCGCCCAGGTAAGTCAAGGAATCATAATGGCTGCGTCATCACGGAGGTTAACCAACTCTGGTGCAACTCAAACAATAAATTATTCGCTCACTACAAGTTCTATTAGCTGTCAATTACTTGAATGCAAGCCTAAATTTCTTCATGACTATCAATCGTTTGTTATCGGAAACTTCTACATTGCCCCTGATACATCATCATCCGAACTTAGGCTTTTAGTTGAGCAACTTTCAGTGGTATGCTAAAGATTTACCCAACCATTTACAGTAAAACTAACTATGCTGCATTGACGAAACAAAAATTCAGGACTATCCGACGACGCACTTGCTCGGCGTAAAATATCGTACGACTTCAAGCAACGCTTTGTTCAACCGATTTTTCCGTTTTTACAGATGAAGTGCTATCGCTTCATAGCGATCAGCTCACGAGTTACGTAAACTTTTGCTTCCACCTATGTTGCCCTATCGAGACGAGTTAATTGCAAGCAGATAGATTTTCTTCATACCTTCTGAAACAAATTCGAAGGAAAAAAGAACGTACTAGTAAGCTCAAAATGACCACCCGCATCAAAACATGACTTTTGCAATTAAAGTTGAAATAACAAAGTTAGATAGTTTATACATTGAAACGGTACTCGGAAACCGTAGCTGCCGGGATCTCTGAGGACTTTTGAAGCAAATATGTGGTAAAAGTACCATGGAGTACTGCAATCGTGGATTTTGACAAACACAATTCTGAGTTTAGTTCCTCTCCGTGGAGCGCGTTTCCATTACCCTTCTTCACAAGCTCAAGCCCAACGGCCTATTTGATCACGGTAACGTCAAGAGAGAACTTAAGAGGCTAAATTCAAATAAAATTAGTGGAACTGATGCTTCATTATCTGTAGTTTCTAAGCAGTGTGCCGATTGCCTCACATTACCCCAGACTGAGATTTTTGACAGGTGTCTCACGACCGGTGCCATCCCCGACATCTGGAGGTCAGCCAGAATGACGCCACTTCCTAAAAAGAAATCTCGAAAGTATCGACCAATTGCTTGTACTTCCGTGATCTTAAGTCCTCTAAAAGCTACTAGTTCTAAGGGTTTCCACAGCTACTCGTGCTGACGATATCTGCCAGTTTGCGTTTAGACCCCAAACGCACCACGCTAGATGCTGTCTCGTACCTTGTGCATTCCATAGCCTCGGCGCCGGATAAAAAGTACAGGTCCGTACGGCTTCTTTTGCTTGACTATTTAAACGCATTCGGTAGTCTTGACCGACCAGTACTGCATAACTAACTTTATTTGAACGGAGCTCACCCTGATGTTGGGAACTTGTTGCGCGACTATATCACTGATCGTACGCACTTTACGCAATTGAACAGCAAAAGCTCCTCTGTGCTCCGAGCTCACTGTGGTGTTTGGCACGGTGCGATCCTCTCACCCATTTTATTTTCTTTACAGGTCAAAATTCTCCTCATACCATCGGTATTCACTGGATGCAAGTATGCTGACGATGTTGTCTTCGGATGCAGAGCTCCCCCCATTGTGATGCATACGCTTCAATGTGGTTTAGACGAACTCGTGAGTTGGTCATCAACCAGATCTCTTAATGCTTTGAAATGTACTGATGTAAAAGATTCATTTCTCCACGTTGATCAAGTGTGAATAATTTTAGATGCCTCTTCTCTTATAAGTTTGGAGGACAAAACCATTCCTATTTCGCCCATTGTCAAACATTCCGGTGTCTAGCTTTCACAAAACCTCTCTTGGTTCATGCACGTTTTGGAAAACTTCCACAAGGACAGAAGATTATCTTTTCAGGCTTGCCGACTTAGGAACTTCGCTGCAGCATGTGGTTTACTTTTGTGAGCTGTAACTGCATATATACGACGCACCTGGTTGTACTGTTCCCCCAGTAACCTTCCCTGGACTACTGCAGAAGGACTATGTTTTCATTGTGTGATCGATCAAACATATTTCCAGATGTGGTGGCTTGCTGAGGGATTTCATGGTTGATTTCATGGCTCCAAGCATTTCGACGATTGCATTAATTCTTTTTTTAATGCATTAGGTGACCGCTTTCATCAGCTACATAATGCTCTCACAAACGTTATCTGCCTCTCACAAGCGCACAAAATCTAGGATTTTATTTGCCCGTGCTATCTCGTTTAGTAACAATCTTGCCTTGTTTGTCATGCTTTCATGTTGACCCTAAGAAAGTCACAAATGCTCTGCGTATGCGGCTCCATACCTTTGTCTATTTAATGCTGCAATCTGTATGTATGTATTGGTAACTCGTTCCATTAATTCAGTGTATCCGCAGTGATAGCGTAACTGATGATAATGCACCCATGTAGGTGTATAAAGTCTATTTTGACTTGACATCACTTCAATTGATAAGACCACGCTGTCCCACTTCCCTTGCGGGGTGCAACTTTCGCACTGTAAGACAAAAAGATCAACGGGCTGCACTCGCACACACGTTGAACACACTGGGTATTGACGTGTTTCGTGTCAGAAACCAGAATCAATTACCCTAAAGGGATTGTTGAACCAGCTGCGCCCGACTTGTTCACTCGCTATTGGCTACGCGTACCCGGAGACGCTGATACGGCAGTCATTCGTTGGTATGGGTATTGTTCTTAGCTCCAAAACTGAGTCATTGTTGTGTGATTGGATTTCCGTGAGCAGCCGAGTGGTTGATTCACGAAGTAGTGTTGGGCGCTGTTTATTTGCGGTTTCCGTTTATGCCCCCCGACTGCAGTTCTGATGCTGCAAATGACACCTACAACCAGTTTAGATATAGGGCAATATCCAATTTCCATCTTCTTCAGCTACACTCCTAGTGATCGAATTGACCAAGGTACAATTCAAAGCGAATCACGGTCCACATTGAGATTGCGTGCTGCAATCCGATGACACGACGTGTACTGCAAAACCAACTCCAATCAGTTCAGATTTCGTTATTGTTGCAGAGGATATGAATGTGAAATTGGGTCATCGGAGCTCTACACACGCTCAGCTAGGCAGTAAATACAGATTTAACTTTGACCGAAAGGAGAACGGCGAGCGTCTGTTGCAAACACCAGCTGTTTCTTAGTAGCACCGCTTTTAGACACACTAAGCGCCGAAGTGACACTTGGCCTCCTCTTGTAGATGGCCAGTGATAGACCCAGCTTAGTGGTTCTCAACCTTTTTGGAGGTCATTACCCCCAAAGCGGGTTCACTTTAAGCAGTTACCCCCAAACTTTCTGAAGCCACTTAGCTAGCAATTACTGCATTTATGTAATTACTTCCGATCATGCAAATAAACGAGACCCCCATTGTATTGCGAAGAAAAGCCACGAGTTTCTTTCATTAAGTACGGTGTTCAAAGTATTCTTGCTGATGTCCTGAACGCGACTTTGATGGTGTTGTTAGAAAGCGATATCACACTTATCCTTAACGCATGTTGCTGTACACCGGCGATTGTTAACATTTTTGAGGCTCTCACAAATGAGATTTGCTATAATCAACCCCCCCCCCCCAATTTCCGTTTCAAACGCTAACTGACGAATAACTATCGCGCTGTTTGTTTTTAAGTACGGGAACTGACAGCTATTTGGAATAACTCTCGATCAATAAAAAAGGAAACAGTTGTTCGGTAAAACATTGTATGTAATCTAGAGGCATACATCAATGGGACGGTTGATATTGCTTAGTGATAACAATTTCTGGTACATTTGTTTCAGTTTCTGCTAATGCACATCGGAAGTCGTGCTCTAGGTTCATTCGACTCCTTGCTTTTGTTTTCATTGAAAGCAGTGTCGAAAATGCACTTTCACATCTATAAATTGTTGCAAATGGGAGCAATATTCGCAATGCTCTTTCCGATGGCATTTTATCCATAATGCTACCAGTGGTGTGTTTTGGAAATCCATTTTTAATTTGTTACCTTTGCGCATTCCTAGGAATTGGCCTTGATGTCAGTATCCGGAAAGATTTTTTCATCCAATGAAAAGGGTCTTAGCACCCAGGCATTTGGTGATTTTCCAAATCAGGAAAATATTTGCTGATAGAATGGACCATTGATGACAAGTGGCAAGTTATATCATCTGTGAAAGCGCATGTTTCATTTATTCCAGCGAGCACCATTGATAGTTCTAGAAACATCGACACATCGTCCACTGTTGCTTTGTGTTGGTAAAGCTGCAATTTACGAAGAAAACTGACAACCTTATCTTGAGCAGTTAAAATATTACCCATTTTTCCTAGCAAGCTGAGATTCATTGTATTTATTTCTCCGAAGAAATCTGTAAGATATCCTAGTTTGGAAATAAATAGGTTGTCTGTTATCATGACGTGTAACCCGTTCACCTTGCCCTTATGCAGCTCATTCCTTACAAGAAACATTGCAATTTCTTCTCGAAGCTCGAGCACTTGGTGCAACACCCTGCCTTGTGATATCCAACGCACCTCCGTGTGCAATAACAACACGTCGAATTTGCCTCCAAATTGATTGCACAACTCATTGAAAACTCTTGTATATGCCGCACTACCGCGGATGACATTTATTATTTTCACTACGTTGGTTAACATGTTCAGCAAAATAGGCGAAAGCTTTCACTGCTAAAGCATAACGATGTATTATGCAGTGGCTGAAGGTACAGTGAAGAGCAAAATCTTTGATTAACGTTTGGAACCCAGAACGGACGCCCAACATGGATGGCGTTCCGTCTGCACAGACACCCACCAACGTCGACCATTGTAGATCATTTTCCTCGACAAAATCCTTCACTGTTCGAACGACATCTTTGCCACGTGTAGTTGTGCTCAATGATTCTGAGAACAAGTACTCTTCTTTGAAGCGGTCGCCTTTTATGTACCGAACATAGACAAGTAGCTGGGAACAGGATGCAACATCCGTCAACTCATCTAACTGTATTGGGAAGAAAGGACTTGACTTCATTTCGTTGGGCACCTTATTCAAAATATTTTTGCTCATATCCTCGATACGACTTTTGATTGTGTTGTTAGAAAGTGATATCATGCTTATTTTTTCTGTATGTTTCTCTCCAAGAACGAGCCTCACGGAATCCATTATGCAAGGTTTTATAAGATCCCCTTCTATAGTATGCGGTTTATTGTTTTTTTGGCAATTCGGAGAGCGATGCGGTACGACGCTTTAAGACCAGCTTCAGTTGACTGAAAAAAGGAGCCCGATGTATCCAGGCGCGAACTTTTGAGCGCAGCTTCTTTATGTTTGAAGAATGTTGTATCTTTCCCTACAAACTGAGAATGATTTCGGTCGAAGTGCTCCTTCAATTTGCTGGGTTTCGTGCTCTCCCCCGTGAGCACTTTGCTGCACAAAGCACATTGCGGCCTCTCAACATTTTTATCGACAAAATTGGTGAGGCCCCATTGCAGAAAAGCTTCCTTGTAGGAGCACTTTTTTCCAGAAGACATGGTCGCTGCAAAAAATTAGGCAACCTAACGATATATATATAAACATGAATATTTTCGTGATTTAATGTAGGTGACATTATCGTAAAGGTTTGCAGATAAACTCATTACTGTCGATATCAAAACCACTGAATTAAATCACTCACCTGCTATGGTATCTTGTCAAAAATAACTGTAGATGAATGTGATCAACCCAACACCCAATGGTCACTGGCGTCCAATCCGTTAATTCTGCCTTTTTGTGACCCAAAACGCGGTGTTCTGCGCATTTTCAAACGCCTGTCCTTATCTCCATTCAAGGCATCATATGACCCTTTCGGATGTGATTCATGATCAAACATGAACAGATATCAGTGCCTTCTCACGTGTTGCATTCCTCCATTCCAAGTCATTCCTGCATGATAACTTGACACCACCACCGTAACGATACGTGATGAACACTAATCGCCCGTTTTGACCCTTCTAACTTGGAAACAATCGCGCGTCACCTTGCCTGGTCGTCTGACCAAGACTGAACTATTAGTTTCCAATGGACTCCATAATTCGACCCGGCGAACGACTGCCTGACCGTAGCCACGGGAGCTGATGGTGACGCCATCTGGTTGCAGTGACTAATGACTGGTCACTGATGGCTAATCCGAAGTACATCACCATTATATCATTATACACGTCAGCTAGAGGTGGGAAACACCTCAGCTACTGTGCCGAAATGCCTAGGTAGCGACATGTTTTTATATGGATGATTTTGTTATTAAACTTGTTTAGCGACCGATTGATGACCCAATCTTCGTGTGTTCATCAATCCGTGAAAGTTTCGTGGAATTCCGCTTGATATCTTCGGAGATCTCAGTGATTTACTGCTGTGCCCGTCATTTTGGTATTTGTGATCGACATCTTGCTTGTCCTCGTGCTTGAAAAAATACAACAACTATGCCGAATATCATGCAACGACGTAGCTGCTCTTCAGCTAATTGCGGCAAAGCCCTTAAAATGGGTATAACGTGCCGAAACTGCAGTGGCTCGTTCCACCCGAGCTGTATAGGAAAGTCCGCCCAAGAAGCAAGGCAAATAAACAAGGCTACTGACGCATTTTGGTTTTGTCCAACTTGCCAGTTAACTCCAGTGGTCGGTTGTTTATGTGCACTCATGGAAAGGTGCGATACTTTGGATGCGACAATCGCTTATTTGTTGAACGCCAGGCTTGCACCACCGGCCGCGAATATGGCCATGATTGTACCACAGTCGGTCAAAGAAAGCTCCACCTCGAGGCCGAAAAAAAGGGCTAGACGCTCAAGTCGCGCTGCAGCCTCAGTTTCTCCAAATCCCTTGCCTCACTCAACTCCCAAAAGCGGACGAACATCCAGAGTACTGATGTCCACACCTTTGAGTCACACGCCCCACCTCCATTCAACAGCAACCGCGGAAGCTCCGGGGCAAACCTCTTCCGCCGTAGAGAAAAGTCGGGCGTCGTACGCCTCAGTCGCCTCAATGCATACACCGGCTAAATTACCTCCGACTCCGGTGGCCTCACCAAGCAACAGTAAGTTGACCAGACTCCAACAACCAAACAATCCGTTTAACACCGTGTCTTTAAGTCATGGCAAAGCTGCATCCAACGCAAGGAGCCAAGGCGCGTTAACCGTTGTGTGTACAAATGTTCCTGAATCACAGGCGAGTACAATAAAGGGGAAGCTCATCGCAAGCATGCAGAAAAGATGTCCCAAAGGTGAAGATACCGCAGTAATAACAGCGTGGCCATTTAGAAATTCACTACAACAAAAAGTAAAGCAGCAGTAGTAAGGTGGCAAGAAAAAGTTCAGTAAAGTGAAGAAGTTAAAACCGCTTTCTTCATCCTACAAGCCCCTGCTTGGTCTGGGGGAAGAATTTGTTCGCAGTCGAGCTGCTGAAACATGGGTCGCCTGCGTTGTGGTAAATGTGGGCCCATGAGGATTACATTCTAAAAGTTTCTAAAGTCTACGTGTGTCACACTTGCGAATCAGACGATGATGATTAACCTTTTGACTTTGTCTAACACATTTGAGCATTCCCGAAGTGCAAATTTTGTGCTTTCCAATTTCAAAGTCTCTCCACATTGTATTGTTAAGTGACAATCTGGCTGTCCCCCTGTATACATGCCAGGAATCTATTACACTATGCTATAGCCCTATCTGCAATAGATATTTGCATATCTGTGTGCATTCTTAAGCAGTTAGGGAGGGGTTGGGATAAAATGCCCACCAAGGGCATCTTACCTCACAAGGGTGGGCGTTTTACCCAAAGTGTAGGGTAAGATGCCCACGCCCAAAGAAAAACTATTTTTATATAAATCATTGCAACCGCTTCAGAGATTGCCCACAGTGAATAAGTATGGCAAGCTAGCGGTGCGCCAGATAGAGCAAAGTAGGTATTTCAAAAATCTTGTACAGGAAGCCAGTTATTTACGTGCATTTTACTGCACCCGTGCGCCGAGGACGCCCCATTATTAAGCCCGCCGATACGACGACAGTTCCGGCTGACCAGGCTGCAACTGATGCATCCCAAACGGTGCGACCAGAGTGACAGAAAAGTGCATACAAGCCAGCTAACAATGGTTGGGAGAAGTTTGTCGATAGGACCCGGTTAACAACAAACCCGTAAACTGCTAATGGGTAGCGGCAGACGCAAAACCGACGCTCTGTCACTTTGTAAACATTCTACTTGTAATTGCAACCGATCGCGGAGTAATATATACCATTCAATTTCTCCTTGTGTGCTCTTTCTATCATCGGAAAAGCTAGGAAGTACTTCCAACGGTTTCCCAGAAAAGTGTGTCAAACATTTTTCAATCACTGTGTTCCACCTTGTAGTGGATTTTCCCCGACCGCCTTATCACACGCCAACTAAACTCCAATCATCCCAATCGGAATTACTAGCACTACCCAGTGAATCGCAAAGCGTAGGAATTATTCCATCGCTTCACTACCTCAATCCCCTTGCCGATTTCTGACATTCCGTTCGGTAGTCCCAGTTCCTTTTGTGACTGCTAGCTGAGCTTCTGTGTCTCCATCGTCATCTCTCGCGTCCGCTAGCTGACCGCATCGGCTCACCAATTCTCCCGGTCGGTGACGATCGATATACTCTGCCTTTGGTTCAACTGCGTCGCCCGGCCGCGATCACTTCCCTGGTCAAATTAAAACTCACACCGGCAGTCACCCGACCGTGTGGCGTTTCGTCGACCGTGTGATTTGAGACCAAGGTGCGTTGAATCAAGTCAGAACAGGTTGGTAATGTCACGTTCCCTCTACCCCATAAGACTACTGTTGACACCTAGTTTGCCATGGCCCCACCGAAGTTCCAACGTACTCGCCTACCTAAGGACAACGTACGCTCTGTGCCAAGGCCCAAACAATTAAAATAAGATGCCGTAAAACTACCACTAGAGCATTTCCCTCAAAGTTGCATAAAAAGTCCAAAAGTTGGCAAATAATGTGCAAAATTTTGCAAAGTCCAAAAGTTTGCAAAGAAATCCCAAAATTTTGCAAAGTGCAAAATGTAGCAAAACAATGCGCGAATCGCCAGCCGCTCAGAGCCAATCCTCTTAACTGTGTTTTCATTGGCCGCATGCCAAGGTTCGGTGCGTTAGTCTGGGGAGGTGAGCGCACTGCCCGTTGACTGGGTGAGACTTGTGAATGAACCTTAGAGACATGCCCTTCGGCGGTGCTACGGGCTTGTAGCGCCCCCCTCACGTCCGAGATGGTGGATCATGATTGGTTTGAGAGCAATGAACACCTGGAACATAAGCGCACGACCGAAACCATGTCTGTGATACTAACGTCATCGGCATGTGCTCTCGCGTTCGACGGAGTACCTCATCAGACATTGGGCGCCTTCGTCAACAGTGATGAATGGCAGCTGGTGGCAACTGTGAACCACGTCAAATATCAAACAGCCTACTCCTGGAGTCGTCGTTCTCTCGATCAGGAGCCGATTACTATGCAGGCGCGTGGTCGTAAGCGGATTCTGTCGGAGGAAGACGTAGATGACATTCTGGATTGGATCGCAAGGGACTCAACTCTTACGCTACGGGAAATGCGAGTACGAGCAGAAATGGACAAGGACATTTCGAAGTCAATTGCACAACACCTGGATGGTCGATTGATAACTATGAAGAACATCTATCAAGTTCCCGACGGAATGAAAAATGAGCGAACCAAAGGGATACGCAGGGAATTCCTTCAGCAGTTTCTCCAACGTGAGAGCGATGGCAAGTTCTTCCTTTGGATTGACGAAGCGAATTCAACGCTTACAGCAAACATACTCTTGGTCGGGCGCCCAGATGAGTGAGGGCCTGTTGCAAACTTGCCAACAGTAGATGCCTCAATGTGCATTTGATCGGTGCACTCACAATGGAAGGGAAAGTGTCGATGACCACCCGGAGAGGCTCATTCACAGGTCCCCTATCTCTCAAATGGCTGCGAAGTTATTTAGACAACCTGAAACGGGAGATGGAGCTCCGGCAGGTTGTCGTGGTATGTGATAATGCATGTCACACACCATTGGAAGGACTGTAGGGGAATTAAACTGCAAAACTCCAACCTGGAACGTAACTTCGATCACCATCATTATTGAAGTTGCGACATATGACTTCAGCTTAGCCCGGCCAGCCACATAGCTCACATACCGTTGGCTTTTGGGACATTCCGGTTTGTAATATGTGGCACCTTCTGTGTGCGACGCCCATGTATGTCCATCCACCCCGTCCGTTGACAAGTGCAATCATGCGAATCGCGATGACCAAGGCTGGTTAGAGAGATTTACAAGGGAATGGTTAACTTAGGTAAATGAAATTGGGGCCCGACACGAAGTAAAGTGAACGACGTTGAGCCAGTCCAGACTAACACTCAGTCAACTTGTCCACCGCTGGCCGGTCAAATGTTGCAACCGAAATAATGACACAACTGCACACGTCGCTAATGGAGACACTCTGTCCTGTGTGTGGTGTTCGTGTAAATGCAACAACATATTCCCAGTGAACCCAAGAATCAAGGGTGCAAGCTAGGGAATGCATCACATAGTGAATGTGAACGGCAGTATTATTATTTACGTATCCTTGTGCGTCGAAGGTATCTTCAGAGTGGGTAGTTTATAGCGTTCCGATATTCGCATGGCTGCAGTTGGAAAACCCCAATTGTGAGGAATTTGCGCATTTGCAAGACATTTCCTGAGCTCAGATAGATGGCAGTAATGACCTTAAAATTCCGCTTGTCTGTATCTGATGTTCTGTCAGTACCACGTGTAACAACGTGGAATCATTTCGACAAGCGCTATAAAAGTTGAAGTAACGGATTCTTGCGCACCCAAGTCGTGTTGAGAGATATATGTGCCGTACATAATCCGGCTGCTTGGCAGGGTTTCGCACTTACACGACAGGCAATGACATCTGTCACAAACGGTACCAGGATTCAAGCGATGATCCGTTATTGTGACACTTGGTCATCCTGTCCACGATATTGGCTCAGTGTAACACTTAGTCAACGGGATAGTCAATTTTTTCGATGAACGGGGGTTTCAGACACTGGATGAGCACCGAGAAGACATCCAGGATGACCAGCAGACCAGGAAAATAGAGTCGAACCAGTGACCTTATGACTATAAGCCATGCGTGCAGACCACTGGGCCACCAGACTTCTCGGTCTCTTTTCAGGTCAGCAAACAGTTTCGCATTACAACTACAATTTCGCGTTACATTAGCAATCCATCTGATAATTATGATCGTGTTCACCTCCAAAAGGCAGGTCAACTAATCGACTCCATCGCCTCAGAGGTACATGAAAGAAACATTACAGTAAAAAATGTGATCGCTTGTAACATACCAAACAGATTCAGTTTGAACAAAGTAAAGTACACTGTACTTAGCGCTTGTATCATATCCGATATCGTCTTTTAATGTTTGCGACTGAAAAATAAAACACCGAGGCATTGTTGTCCAGCCTTATAAATTTTCAAGTGAAGAATCGGCAGATTGTTTACTGCAAAGCCAACATATCATTACTGCATGTAACCAGTAGAAAGATGTTTTTATTAGGCCGCGTCGTAGGCGTCTGCAACGATCCCTCCTCAGAAGTAAACCGAAACCACCGGAAACCGTAACAGCTACGTTGATAAACCGCACACAAAGCCGCATGAAAATGGCACACCAAGTGTGGCAACAACAACAACTATCAACGTGGATCTCGACAACTCGTATCTAGGGACGGTAATATCAAATAAGTGCCCCACCTTCTATATAAACGCCGACTGTACGACAACCGAAGTTAAGAGATGCCGGTACCCCAGACCGCGGCCTCATTGCTCCGACCACAAACAGTTTAGCAATTACAGCAAGTGTTAGATGTGACGAACCAGTGACTGTCGGGAACCAAATAAAAACACCGTGAAACACTCTCATCGCGATTGGAGTGCGGTTCGAAATTTCCGTCGGGATGGCAGTTTTCGTATTCTGTCGGAATTGGGACCATTTTGCAGCTGTGCATGTACATCGTCCGTCCTTGAGCTTTCCAGAGAGGCACGTCTCGTATGGAATTGAACCGACATATTCTTAGATTTTAACTTGCGCTCTGTTACAAACTTGTTATTTTGGACTCACTTTTAACACCGGTCTAAGGAAGTCATCGGGAGCAGTTGAGAAACGAGGTTTGTGCTTGCAATGGTCATCAATGGTAGTAACCACACGACGCAAAATAAGAGATCCGCCACCATCTGTCAGTTCTACTGCGATATAAGTTATCTAGTCATTCTTTTCCGTCGAACGTGTTTGGATACTCATACTTTTCCTAATTTACTTGTCAAACCAGCTTTGGCTTGTTGGATCATGATCGACGAATCGAGATTCGATAAATTCATATATCTCTGCTTGCGGTATAATTTTACCTACAATAGAAGAATGAGTTTCTCATGCATAAAAATGCAAATGCTTAAAAGTTTCCATAGGTTATGAGTGAGACCAAAAATGATTGTATCAAGAAAAAATAACGCACAGCAGTTGACTTACCGCAAGTTTTACGTGAACACATGTTTTGGAAGAACAGAGGAAACCTAGTAGTGCTGTTGCTTCTTAGGTGGTAGGCTGTTCAAAATTCACTTATCGATGGTATTTTGGGTGGAGCATTTAAATGACGGTCAATAAATCTGGTGCACCGTAAGCTGATTAAGGGTGATGTTCGAGCAAAGCCGATGTAGGAAAATGTAAGAATGTGTCCTACCTAAATCCCTACCAGTGCGCTAGCCGCACGATGTTCGAGCGACCAGGAGTAAAAAACCCGGAGAGAATCGTCGGTAAAACTGATATCTAGCTAGTACAGGGTCGCAATAAAAGCTCGAGGCTGATGCATGCAGGCTAAACTTCTGTGTCTAAGGTACAATGTAAAATTTGGGAACAAAGTAAAGTTGATGAATGCAATGATGTTAGTCTTGTTGGTATTAGGCGACACATTCCTTCCTTCCTTTTCGTTTTGTTAGAGATGTTCTCTCGCATCCTGGCAGAATCTGGCGAACTATAAGCGAAAGAAAACTGGCAGCAAGCAGTGCAACCAAGTGATCAGCACAACAAGATGGTACTGTCAAGGTGCATAATACGCTAAGCGGTCTGGAAAATGGACTCTCCTTCCTGACCGTGTCTGCCGCATATTAATGTCCTCTTGTGGCTTAACTTTAGATGTTAACATCAGTGGGTCGCTTTCAACGAGCTTTGATGACTGCTGCGTACGTAGTGTAGTTTGAGGACCTGTTGATTGCTTTTCGCAAGGTTGTTCGATATTCGCTGGGTTAAGACGGTCTACAGAAACCACATCAACTTTACCATTCCTGTTGATCTTACAGTGTTTTGCTGCTCTAGTGATCACTTCAAATGGCCCTTCGTACGGTGGTTGTATTGACTTACGAACTGCATCATTCCGTAACCACACTTGTGAACAAGTTGTCAAGTCTTTTGTTGGTGTGTGCGCGTATGGCAGTAAAATGTAGTCCACGCATGAATGTGCGTAGGCGATGGACAAAGTTTGAAGCATTCGGAGCATTGGCGTCGATTGGTTGAACGAGGTTATCTGGAAACTTTAACGTGGTACCGTATACTAGCTCCGCGGCAGAGCAACCTAAATCAGCTTTAGGTGTCATTCGAAGACCCAGTAAAAACAGTGCTAGAGTTTCGGTCCAACGAGTAGTGTCAGAACATGCCATCAAAGATGTTTTGTGGTGGCGATGGAAACGTTCGACTAACCCGTTCGCTGATGGATGGTACGCAGTTGTTCTTATTCGCTTGGTTCCGAGAGTATTGGTTAACTCTCGAAAGAGCGTCGACTCGAATTGCGCACCGCGATCAGTTGTTATGGTGGGTGGTACACCATAATGTGCGATCCAATGAGCCACAAAGTTACGTGCTACCGTCTCTGCAGAAATCTCCGCGATAGGTACTGCCACGTGCCAACTTGTGTAACGATCGATACAAGTCACTAGGTACTTATATCCACTCGACAGCGGTAGCGGGCCGACGGTATCGATATGAACGTGACTGAAACGAGCATCAGGAACGGTGAAAATGCTAAGTGGTGCCTGTTTATGACGGTGCAATATTGAACGTTGACAGGGAGAGACAATATCTCACCATTGTCTGCACGTCTTTGTTTAGTGCTGGCCAAACAAAACGATCGGAAATGAGTTTGCGTGTTGCGCGGATGCTTAGATGTGATGGAACATGTAGTGAATCAAAAAAGGATTCGCCGATTGGTTGGCGGAACTACATGTCATGACTTTCCTGTAGAAACATCACACATCCGAACTATCAGGCGGCGAAATGTGTTTCACCTGTAAATTAAATAATTAAATAAATATTTTATTCTCGACAATGCGAGGCACGCCTTTTGGGCATGATCAGCATATTGCAATATTGTACATGATAGCATGATTAGCAGCGTCAAGGCCGGAAGTAGTACAGATGAAGTCAGTAATGTGGGCCCATATGGCCCAAAGGTTGTACGAAGTCTATGTCCACAGAATGCAAGATGTAGAGATAAGAATCAGATCACTAATGTGGAGTATGTTGATGAGGAACTAGTCCGATGAGTTTGTGTACACAGTGCGGGTCAGGTGAGTGAAGCAGGAGGAAACGGTGCAAAAATATTTAGGAATAATGGCATGTAACTGAGCAAATATGTAGGCTTGTTTGTATGAGAGCAGATATATGCACAGAGTTTGTAAATATGGTATCAGTCAACTTGCCAACGTGTGATTAGGGCGATGACTTTATTGAATGGCGAGTCACATCTGCCACATCGCAGTGTGGTTAGACAGACATTTGTGGATTTTTGTAGGGAAAACTCTTGCGAGAAGAAAACCCCCCACGCCCTGGGACACTGCCGACTGGTGAAATGACATTGACAGGATTGCATTTGACCGACTACCCTCGCGGATATTCGCAGTCACGTTTCGCCAATTTGTTTCCCATGGTTGTGTAGTCTCCTTCGGAGTCGACCGCGAGTGGTTGAAGCTGTTGAAGTCGGACGACTCGAGTGACTTGTATTGATTTGATTAGTTTTCTGGGTTCCTTTAGTGTGTCAGGATTGCGAAGTGCGGGTGATTTCTTTGTTCTGTGTTGATTCCGTGTCCAGGTGAGCGTCGCAGGTATGTCCTCAGAGGTGTTCCTTTAGAGAAAGAGAGAAAACCAAAACGGACCGAACAAACTGCCAAGGAAATTGAACAGGACTATGTTAATATATAAGTATAAATTGTATGGTAACGTTGTGCTGCTTAAAAGTGATGGAATGACCGAATATGTTATACATCATATCCGTAGTTTTGCGTGCAAGCACGAGACCCGATATTTGCTGAATGTGAGAGACAAATGCTGTCCGAAGTGGCCTAGCGTACGCAAAAGTTGTCCTGTGTGGAAACCGGGAGTATCAGGCGTTGTTAACCGGTAAATGAGTTGAGGGAATCAGAAGAACATAGTAAGTGGTTAAATATGCGCTGATGATATAGCTTGAGCGATTGGTTGACAGTGGTAGAGCTTATCTTTCGAACATGTATGAGAGCCATTGGAGTTACTACGCCGGGTTTGAGACCCACGAAAATAATAGCTTAACAGGTTCAGTAATCGGATGTTAGAGAAACAGCTGAATGAAAGAGGGAGACGGAGTGTCAAAGTTATGACGAGAACGGGATTTATATGCTACAGCTGTGGCGAGAATACCGTTGCAAAGCCAGCTCCAAAGGGACCTGAAATAGCGGAAAAAGACGGGGACTACTACAGTGCAGCGAACAAGTAAAATAAAAGGCCGGAAAGGGCGACACTTGGAGTCGAGTGAATTAAAAGGAAGAAACTGCGCACTGATAGGCATTCAACGTTAAAAACAGGAGCGAGAAGGGCTTTAAAGAGAAAATGGTTGTACAGCCGGCGCTGAAAGGGACCAGTAATATCAGTAGTGTGAGCAGCAGCCCGTTGCAGTTATTGGAGGAACTGTTTATCCTGATGCTGTGCCGTGGTTAATTCCTGAAGAGCAATGGGGGAGTGCTCAAATAAGGTGTTGATTGCCGCCCGGGATAAGGCATCTGCTACTGCGTTATTCGCACCGGACAAATGCCGTATGTCAGAGCTAAATTGGGATATGTAGTCCAGTTGTCTAGTTTCTCGTGGGGAAGGACGATCAGAAGCAGAACGCAGTGCATACGTTAACGGGTTATGATCGGTGAATATCGTGAATCTACATCCCTCTAAGTAATGTCGGAAATGACATACATTGTGGCAAATAGCTAAGAGTTTTCTGTTGAACGTACTATAGCGTCGTTCGGCAGGCTGTAGTTCCTTAGAGAAAAAGGCAATCGGATACAATTCACCTCTCTGTCGCAGTTGTAGCACACCTCCTACTGCTACATCTGAGGCATCCACCTTTAAGTGTAACAGTGCCTTATGGTCCAGATACACGAGGACAGCGTCAGTTGCTAGCTGATGTTTAGCTGGTTCCGTAAAGCTGAATGATTTAGCATTCAACTTGAGTAGCTCGTTACGTGGCTGGGCTAACTGAACAGTGCGGAATGAATCTTCGGTAGACGTTAACCATGCCAATAATCCGGCGTAACTTTTTGAGTTCCTCGGGTATGGGGTACTCAGTGATGGCTCTCACTGTCAGTTAGGGGTGCAGTTCCGGCGGATGAAACACGGTTGCCAAGAAAGTCTGCCATTTCAAGTCCAAATTGACTTGGCTGCGTTGATAACTACCCCATCGTGCGCGAATCTTTCAACAAGTTGTCGCAGATGGCGCAAATTCTCGTCATGGTTCCGATTTGCAACCAATACATCGTCAATGTAGACAAAAACGAAATCTAGTTCTCGAATGACCTGGTCCATAAAACATGGGAACGTCTGAGCTGCATTGCGAAGATCAAATAGCATTCACAAGAACTCAAATAAGCCGAAGGCAATGGTAACAGCAGTCGTAGGAACATCTTGCTAATGGACGGGAAGCTGGTGGTGTCCCGCCACTAAACCTATCTTGCTGAACACTTTCTTTCCGTACAGCGAGGATAAGAAATCCTAGTGATGCGGAATGGGATACCTGTCTGAGACGGTGATGGCGTTCAGGCCTCGATAATTCCCATCACGTCTCCAATCTCCGGATTTGTTCTTCGGGACCATATGTAGGGGTGATGCCCACATACTGCTGGATGGACGTATAATGCCCAATGGTAACAAATGGTCGAATTTAGCCTTCGCCACAGAAAGTTTCTCAAGCGCTAATCGCCGTGGTCGATGAAAAACCGGGCAACCTGCTATCGCTATCCTGTGAACGATCTCGTGCTTGATATCACTAGGTTGGTATCTGAGCTTTGTTACTCTGGTAAATTCACGTAACAGATCTGAATACATTGGAAGTACTTGAGGTGGAAAAAGCTTTGGACTCATAGACGTAGTGGAACTTTTGAACCCAGCCTGTGATAGTTCCGTTATGCCATCGATGATCCGACAGCGTTTGGGAGCTACGATAATGCTATGGTGCTGAACGAAATCGTGGCCTGGAATTGCAGTTGGAACTAGCTACAATGACAACCCAAGGAAAAGGCATACGGAAACCAAGGATTAGTGTGATAAAACCTTCTCCACAGGATTGCATTGGCGTGCAGTTTACTGCCTGCAGGCTGTATACCGAGCAGTGTTTCAGGTCCTCCGGACGTAGGGGAACCACAATGACGTGGGCATCAGTGTCTACGAGGAATCGCATGCCAGATCCTACGTCCTGCAAGTAAAAGAGGCGACCTAGCCAACATATGTCAGCTTGCGTCTTCGCCATTACAAGCTGGCTTGTTCGTTTCCCGAGTTGGAAATTCGACACGGCTTTATTCATTTTTGTGCCCTGTTACGGAACCTCCGGTGGTACCAGCAAATGCTACGGGAACGACTAACACTCCGATTACGCCGTTGAATGGATCGAGAGTTGCTCCTTCGTCTGGAGATTGCAGTGGAAGCCGGTTGTTCTTGCAGGGAGTGCACGACTTTTACGAGTGAGTCATCAGATGCACGAGACGGTAAATGTGCGATTGTTGGCGATTGTATCCCCATTATTTTATCATCCATAAAGGCTGTCTTTCACAGTTCGGTATCCTGATTATCATTATGCAATATCTTTTGTACATGTGTAGGGAGCCGTTGTGTAAATAGCTGCTTAAAAAAATTCTCTAGGGTTGTCACCTACCTGAGGTTGTATGGCTCAAAATAGATGCGTAGACGGTGCAGTCGCCTAACTCCTCTTCATTAAGTAGGTTTTGCACTCTTACCCTCACTCTGGCTAAGCTCGCGAACTAACAACTCACTTACTTGTTGCTGCGTAGGGCTTGCTTTCAGGATAATCTGTGTCAGGAGCAATAAATCTGGTGGGAGTTGGGAAATTACATGGTGAACCTTTACGGAATCCTTATGCATGCGATTGCTTTCAAAATATGACTCGGTTTGAAGGAAACAAAGCTAGGGATATTGTATCCAAAATATTGGTAAACAACTAGCAGGTACAATGTTACCGACACATCGGTCTTGGAACTTGAACAACTCCCAGCGCAATCGGGTCCATGCAAAAGTCAAAGCCGAAAGAGTTAAGGTGCTATTTACAAATGGTTAGACAACAATTTAATAACAAACCTCAAACAATTTCCAGACCAAATGTGTACAATAATTCGGCTCTCAAATGCAACCTGCCGTCAACAACAATGGTCAACCGATAAGCACAATGAAGTGAAGCGGTTCTAATGTCAACGTGGTTTAAAGGGAAGTGCACATGGAACGCTGTCATGGTGAGCGAGTCTCTCCTACTCACTCATACAATGGCATGTGCGCTGGATGAGAGTATGTGTGAATATCTGGATGAGAGTTCGGTCAGGCAAACAAAGGAAGTAGGACGGGACCAGTACGGACTAACGAAGTTGGGTGTGTAACTGAGCCACATAACACGCACAAGTAGTAAGACAGAAGGCGGGAGTGGCGAGCTTAACCATTGTGCGATGCAAAACGGGTGAACTCTTGTGGTTAATCACGATCCAAATGTGGACTGAGGTTTTATCATGCAAAGTCTAATAAACGAGCAACGGATTAGTGATTGGTCGTTTTCGGCTTAATCAGTAGGGGAAATCTCCAGATAGGTTGAACAAGTTAGTTTATCCATTACACTCCCCCCCAACTTCCTGCTAGAAATTCCACATTACTTGATTGTACTTTTTCCGCTCTAGTTGCCCTTGCCCTTGCCTCAGCTGTACTACCAAATACCCCATTACCTCCTTCACTATCCTCAAGCAAACAGATCTTCCGTATATCTCTTCAGCAAATCATGCTTGGTTTCACGACCACTGTTCTTAATAACCCATCTCCTGATGTAATGCAGTCTTCAATCAGGCAAAGCGGCGATTCACCTAGAGGTATCTGCTCTGAAGCAACCATTACATTACCGGGTTTAAGTTTGCGTACTTATTTAAGCCACTTCTTTCTCACGTGCAGCAGCGGCAAACACTCCTTGGTCCACCTATTCCAAAATAATGATACCAAGTAGTTCGCCTGTTTCCAACGGCGCGAATAAATCTCGTGTAAATTCGGGGCTATCCAATGATCCGTGTTCGACCGCAGCAATAGTAGATCATTCGGAGTCAGTGCTGGTTGGTCGTGCGCATCTGCGGGGCAAGGGAGCCAGGAGTCTGCCATTCACGACGCACTCCGCTTCAGTGAGGAACGTTACTAGCGTCCCGTCCTTCAGTCTTTGTTGGCCAGCAACCGACATGAGCACTCTTCTGATTGATCGGATGATCCTCTCAAAGACTCCTCCAGGATCACTTGCGAACGGCGGGTTAAAATGCCACTGAATACCCTGGCTCAAAAGTTTGTCATTGATTTTAGTTTGGGACCAACCCCTGTATAGATCCATGTAGTTCGGCAACGGCGCCAAGCAAGTTCATGTCACTATCACTGAACACCTCCTCTGGGGTACCCCTTCTTACAACGAGCCTCATGAGCACCACAATGAAACTAGCACTACTCAGTGAGAATGAGACCTTAACATGAACAGCCCGCATCTGCAAGCAAGTGAAAACGCAATCATACCGTTTCTCCTGCCTTCTGTCGCACTTAACAAGCATTAACCCAAAGTAGTCGACACCAACATATCTGAATGGAAGCCATCCCTGCTGTGCTCTAAGCGGCGATAATGGGGCCATCATCTGTCATCCCGTACTGCTAACTGTTTTCTGCATATCCAACACCTTCCTGTGATTCGTTACACGGTTGATGTTCCTTAAACAATCCACTACTTGCGCCGAATAATGGCTAGTACACGTGCAACTCCTGAATGGCTTTCAAGCAAATGAAAGTAATGGACTAGCATATCGGCCACTGCGTAGTTAGCGGGTATGATAACTGGTAACTTCGCGCAACGTTCAAACGGGTAACAGGACAACCTGCTGCCAACACAAAGCAAACCGTTACGCAACACAGGGCATAAGCGTCTCAACGGGCTCCTCTTCAAGACATCTTTGTGACATCTCTCCTCCTCTTCCCTTCCTTCTATAAGTACTATCTCATCTTTGTACACATGACGCTGCACGAGTTGCATGACGTTTGCTTCAGCTTGGGCAATTGATCTGAGCTTAATAAACCCACACGGCTGGATCGCGACCAAAGGACCACCTCGCCATATTTGAAGGTAAATCTTAAAACGCGTAAGCCACACAGCGGACCACAGCAACCTCATCCGGTCAGAGTAAAGTTTTATGAACACATACAAAGGAGGATCTGTTGCAATTGCATACATCTGGGCAGTAGTGCGTTTGTATTGTTATAACGCCTTGCCCTGGTCGCTTTCGACTGGTTGATTTACGCCTGCTGCTAAATCTGCGCCCTTACGCGTGCTCTGTTTAACGCCTTGGCAAACCCGACCGGAAGGAAGACAGAAGAATACTCAGCAGACCAGAGTTCCTTTAGGACAAGGAAAGCTCATATTTATATCTCGGTATCACAATGGGAATTTGACTATACACCCACGCACCACACATACTTGTCCGCTCCATCTATCTAGCTCACCGTGTTGCTCGCGCATTCCAGTCTTCGTCCGCCTACGCAACGCACTGCAACGCGCGTGATGTCTGACGCGCGATTTCATCAGCTTGTGTCTACGCGCGATTTCATCAGCTCTCGGCTGGGTCCTGCTAACACGCTCGCAGGGACTTTCCCACACACGATAGGTCGCAATCGCGTGAGCGTTGGCACTCAGCTTTATTGCCAAGCTGTCACCTACCCTTCCGAATTGAGTCACCTTGCACACCCTTCGAACCTGATTGTGGTCGTAGCTTTTCGCCCGGGGATCGATTTGCAGCCGTTCTGGTCTTATCCGCTTCCGAGCCGGCCTGCATTTTGCATCTGAATTGTGCGGCATTTGTTTCGTCATACCGGCTTGCTGGCCCTCAGCTTCCAGCCCGAACGTGTCAAGTAGGATGTCCCAATCTAAATCTGGTGGTTCTTGGGGACCTTGGGTTTTGCCATGATTCGGTCTCAACTGATTGATGTGCCTAATCCATCTCTCACGTCCAACCATCACCTCATAGATAACTCTGCCTTTCCTGCTGATAACAGTTCCGCTCGACCATCCCTTCGGCCTTCGAAAATCCCGGGCGTAAACCATGTCACCAACATTGAAATTACGGAGCTTGGTTTTGCAATCTTCCTCTAGGTGACTGTTGCCGTGCTTTTCTATTCCTCTTGGTAAAAGATTATCGAACAACGTCCAAAGCTTTCTTTCAAATAGTACTTCTGTGGGGGCTTTCCCATCAAAGGAGTTTGAATTCGGAGCGTTCCGATACATGTATAGGAAAGATTGAATTGCATCCTGTGAAGCCCCTATTTGCCCTGATTTACGGAGTGCACGTTTGAACGTGTGCACAAACCTTTCCGCCTGTCCGTTTAATTGCGGATGATATGGTGGTGAGAACATCTGCTGTATTCCCTTTTCCTTGCACCACTCGAGAAAAGAAGTCTATGTAAACTGTGTTCCATTGTCTGTCACTAACACCTCTGGCAGGCCGAAATATCGGATTAGCTTCTCCAGCTCGTTGACAATGTGCTGTGCAGTCGGATTGTTTACCAGAATCACATCAGACCACTTGATGAATGAGTCAACCAAAACGAGATAGGATTGGCCATTGATTGGTCCTGCATAGTCTAAGTGTATTCGTTGCCACGGTTTCTCTGCCTTAGGCCAAGGTTGCCACTGACACTTGGGAGGTGCCTTCGCTGCAAGTTGACAAGATTCACACTGTTGGCAGAATTTTTCAGTTTCCGAATCCATTTCTGGCCAGTAAACAAAACTGCGTGCCAAGGCTTTCATGCGGCTGGTACCAGGATGCCCCGTGTGGAACTGCTGCAATATTTGCCTCTGTAATTTCCTTGGCACCACCACTCGATCTCCAAACATCAGACAATTGTCCACGACTGACAGGGATCCACGTCGATGGTAAAACGGCCGCAACTCCATAGGTAGGCCTCCATTTGGCCAACATGTTCGTACACAATGCATCGCTTTCTCCAAGATTCTGTCCCGTGATGTCTCCATACGAATAGTGTCGGCTGTTACTGGTAGTCTTCTCACATTATCAACCAGGATTCGTTGGAATTCTGCTTCGAAACTGATAGCTGCAATCACACAATCATCTTTCTCCTTTGGGTGTGAACTGATGAGACGAGACAGGGCATCTGCTTGACCGATCTGTTGCGTCGGTTTATACTGTATGCTGAAGTCGGAGGCCAGTAGTATGGTCGCCCATCGTTGCAATCGGTTCACCGTAAAAACTGGAATTCCTTTCTTTGAACCAAATATCGACAGAAGTGGCTTGTGGTCAGTCAGGAGCGTGAAATGTCTACCATTCAACATCTTATGAAACCGTTTCATTGCGAAAACAATCGCGAGCGTTTCCTTCTCTATCTGGCTATAGTTCTTTTCAGCTGGCGTTAGTGACCGTGCAGCGTGCGCGATAGCCTTCTCTCCTCCATGCGGAAGAACGTGGGAAGTAACTGCACCGACACCATAATTGGGAGCATCCGTAGCAATGAAAATTTTGAAATTCGGATTGAAATGGGTCAAGAGTAGATCAGAGGTGAGAGCTGCTTTGACTACATCAGAATACTGCTGGTACTCCTTCGTCTATGTCCAACCCTTGTCTTTCGTCAGTAGCTGGTTCAGCAGACCTCTGGTTTGGTGAAGGCTTGGTAGGAAAGCACTGTAATGGCTAACGAGCCCAAGAAACGAGCAATGTCTTCTGGTGGCTTCATCTTTTTGATGGCTTCAATATTGGCGGGATCCGGGCGCCGACCATGTTTGTCGATGATAAACCCAAGAAATTTGACACTTTCTAACAGGAACTCACATTTTTAGCCCATAATCGGAATCCAGCTTCCTGAAGACGCGAAAGCACTCTCTCCAGTGTCTGTATCAAGTCTTGCGGCTCTGAGCCAATAATCAACGCATCGTCCAGGTATACTGCTGTATTTGGGATATCGCTCAGCAGGGTATCCATTATTTGTTAAAAAAATGGCCGGTGCGGTTTTCACTCCGAACGGCAGCCGGTTGTACTGAAAAAGTCCGAGGTTAGTATTTACTGTCAGCAATGTTTTGCACTGATTGGCAACTGGGATTTGCAGGTACGCATCAGCTAGGTCAAGTTTTGCGAAACATTTCCCCCCACTGAGTTTGCTGAACAAGTCTTCTGGTAACGACAGGGGATACTGGTGATCTTCCAACACAGAATTCAAACCTGTCGAGAAATCAGCACAAATACGGACTTTACCGTTTCCTTTCTTTACCACCACGATAGGTGCTGCCCATTCGGAATAGTGAACTCGTTCGATTATCCCTTCAGATTATAGTCGATTTAACTCGGCTTCCACTAAAGACTGGGTTGCGTAGGGCACCGGGCGTCTTGGTCTAAAGACTGGCTTGGCGTCTGGTTTAAGGTTCAATGAGGCAGTACCTATGTTGCAGCATCCGAGACCAGGTTGGAACAATGCATCGTGACGCCGTTTTATCTCGGCAATCTGACTTTGAAACATCGGGCTTGAAGGTGACGGTTGTGACAGCCGATTGACTTGCGGTGGCTGACATATACTGTTCACTGATTGATCAAGCAGTTTCAGTTCATCCATCCAGTCCAGCCCCAACAAATCTAATCCCGGCTGGTCTGTCACGAAACATGTCGTCTGGATTTGTTTATCGCGGAAGTTTACTTGGCAATTCAGTTCACCCAGCAATTTCAACGTACCTCCTGAAGCATTCTGTGCCGTGTGGTCCGTTTGTATGAGTGTTGGTCGCCCCAGCATGCACCAAGTGTCGCGAGATATCTGGGTGATATCAGAAGCCGTGTCAATTTGTAAATTGACTTGGAAGCCGTTGATTTTCACAATTGTGTATTTGCGCTTGCTGGCCCCGTCAACCTTGAAAGTTGCGGTGATAGATATGGTCAAATTGGGACGCCGAAATGGTCTGGTAGTGTTACGCATCTTCTTGGTCAAAGTTGGACGAGTCGCCAGGCAACACGACTCCTTATGCCCTTTTCTGCCGCAACGGTTGCAAGTGTGAGTTTTGAATGGACACTCGCGGGCAAAATGCCACTCTCTACGAAACCAACATGGGGTGGGAGGTTTAGAATGCGTTGAACTCACGTGGGAAGCTTCTTTTCGTGGAGTACGGCTGACTGCACAGACAAATTCTTGATCGTTCTGGTTGGACAACTGCTGAATCATTGCGGTATCGTGCTTCAGATTCGTCATGCGTTGGCACTCATCGGTCACTTGCTGCAATGTGACATCCGGATTCTGCTCAATGTTGTTCAGTATTCGTGTTCGAATGTCTGCGTCTTTGGATGCTTGTAGGCCACAAACGTATATGAGACATTTAAACTGATCACTTGTCATCTTGTGTAGTTGTGACCGTTCGAACTCTCGATTCACACGGCTGGAATAGTCGACCCAGTCTTCGTCTTCTTTTTTTGTTATTGTCAGACACTTGTACCGGATGTTGAACAGAGATGTCTGTTCTCTGAAAATCTGAGACAGGACTGCAACCACTTCGTCGAAGGACAAATCGGTACTCTTTTTAGGCAAGATAAAATTGGTGAACTTCTCGTGTTCGGCAGCACCAAGCTTTCGCAGCATTAGTCGAATCTTCTTTTCTGCTGGAAGGTTGGCAAAATCAACCCGGAACATATCTTCATACTTGTGGAACCAAGAAACAAATGTTATACCGACATCAGCGTCATAATTGAATTCACTGATCTGCTGAGTCAGAGTTTCTGGTGAGAGGGCACCTTCACCTGTCCCTAGCCCTGGGCTTGACTGCACTGTCATCTTCTGAGTTAGCGTCTCGATCAGCTTGGCTTGGGATGCTTCAAACTGTGCCTGTTGTTGCTGCAACAGCATCTGCAATTGTTCAAAGCTGATTGCCATGCCTGTGTTCTGTTGTACTCGCGTCGCCACTATTATAACGCCTTGCCCTGGTCGCTCTCGACTGGTTGATTTACGCCTGCTGCTAAAGCTGCGCCCTTACGCGTGCTCTGTTTAACGCCTTGGCAAACCCGACCGGAAGGAAGACAGAAGAATACTCAGCAGACCAGAGTTCTATTAGGGCAAAGAAAGCTCATATTTATATGTCGGTATCAAAATGCGGATCTGACTATACGCCCACGCTCCACACATACTTGTCCACTCCATCTATCCAGTTCATCGTGTTGCTCACGCATTCCAGTCTTCGTCCGCCTACGCAACGTACGGCAACGCGCGTGATGTCTGGCGCGATTTCATCAGCTCTCGGCTGGGTCTTGCTAACGCGCTCGCAGGGACTTTCCCACACACGATAGGTGGCAAATGCTCGAGCGTTGGCACTCAGCTTTCTCACCCAGTTGTCAGTATTCGCTAAGTTCCGGAACCGGAAGAACACATGGGATTTTGGGCCACTTAACTTCGCAACTCCGCAACATTTTAAGGCCATCTAACTACCGTCTTAAACGTTGGCAACACGCAACACCTCTGGAGAGCAAATCAGCCGGATTATGTTCTGATTGAATGTACCTCCATTGACTCGGTGTAGACACTTCATGTATACTTGACAAGCGGTTGGTAACAAACGTACTAAACCTTGTTGACGTATCATTAATATACTATAGTATCGTAATTGAATCAGTCCAAAAGAAAGTCTGCGCAAATCTATGCTGCGTTCCCTTATGGTTGGCGGCATCCGGTTTCGGATTTGCCTGTCACTGTGGCAAGCCACAGGACGCCTGCGCCTACAGAGGGACCATGGATGGCTTGCGCTGCACCACCCACAGCTCCAACCACACACCCCATATCCAGCGTAAACCCGAAGGAATAAAACCGGGAGGCATGCGGATGGGAACCACGTTTCATCAACGGAGCCGGCCCACACTCCTTCACAGGCAAACACAAGCACACTGTATTTGGGAATCAAGCGCACACAAGGCGGTGGCTGAACCGTAGTCCACTCCACACTGACTGTATGGAACCCCTCTTTGATCTTAACACAGCCACAAGGACCGTGCACCCTGTCCCCTCCAGCAACGACCAACTGTCTCCTGGAGCCAGTATAGACGATGTAGTGGATAATAGACAGGTAGGCACCTTGTCAACATGCACATCAAGCGCATCCACACCGAAAATATCAAAAAACAGCCAGACACTTGAGAGAAAGAAAAAGAGAAGAGAGATAGAAAAACTCGATTAATGCATAAGGAAACGATGATATAAACCTTAATTAAGTAGCATATGTAATAAGTTGATTACAAACAAATCCTAGCTAAGTGCACGAGGTGAGAAAGTATAGTTCACTGAATGCCACGAGCGCAAAAATATTATGGAAATCGAATACAATTGGCTTAGGCGATGTGTGCAAATTAGTGAAATAGAGTACAGGGAGATATTTATATGAAAAAGAAAAGCATTATGGTAAAAACTGTAAACCCACCACCAGAAATAAAGAGACTTAGCATGCAAGCATGCGGTTAGTAAATCGAATTCGGCGTGCCTACAAACGCTGCGCCGGTGCTGCCTACGTTCACTGCGGGACCCGTCGTCGCTTCGGCAGTGGTCCCGAGTGACCTCTCTCATGGCTCACTAGGCCTGCCTGACTAAGGCACTCGCGACCGCATGTTCTACAGCACAATGCGCTCGATGTCGATGGGGTACGATTCATCGGTGTTTGCCGCTTCCGCAACTGCCGCTTCTTCTCTGCATGCATGAGGGCTTTCTCCCGCACTTCAGCAAATGCCTTCGTGATTAGATCGCGCCATGCACTCCGATCAACCGCCTTCGATTCCCATGATCTGCAGTCAAGATTAGAACGTGAGAGGCTCATTTTAATCACGTCTTGGTAACGTAACTTTGGTCTCCCCACGTGCCACTTCCCTATACTCAGCTGACCATATAAGAGTTGCTTCGGTATCCGCGTTGAATCCATACGGCTCACATGACCGATCCACCTCAGGTGTCTCAGTAAAAGTATGCAGTCCGCTGCATACATTCCACTACGGCGCAACACTTTCGTGTCTGCAACTCTGGCGCCCCAACCGATGCGTAAAATGCGTCGCAGACACTGCTGATGGAACCGCTCGAGACATCGCACATCCCGCCGGTACATCGTCCACGTTTCACTGCCGTATAGAAGAACGGACAGTACCATGGATTTGTACACCATCAGCTTCGTGCCAATGGTAAGCTGATGGTTGTTCCACACTCGGTACTCAAGCTTCCCGAATGCCACCGCTGCTTTCGACACGCGATTACGCAACTCAACGTGTAGCTGCTGATCAGTCGACATCACACTCCCAAATTGATATGTATTTACAGGTAACATCGATTTTCAATGCTCACCTGTGTTTCAGAGCCATTGACATCTGCCGCCCAGCCTGTTGTTTCCTCTCACCAGCACAGAGCCTCCTGTCACGTACTGCCGCGCCATGTGACCTCGCATTGATATGTAGTTACAGGTAACATAGATTTTCAATGCTCACCTCTATTTCAGAGCCATTGACATCTGCCGCGCAGCCCCTTGTTTCCTCTCACTAGCACAGAGCCTGCTGTCACGTACCGCCGCCGCCATGTGATGTTGCATAGATACATATTTACCGGTAACATATATTTGGTATGCTCACCTCTATTTTAGAGCCACTGATATCTGCCGCCGAGCGCCTTGCTTCGTGCCACTGTCACTGAGCCTCCTCCAAATACCTGCCGCCGCCATGTGATGTTGCATTGATACGTAGTTATTGGTAACATAGAATTTCAAGGCTCACCTCTATTTTACAGCAATTGACATCTGCCGCCCAGCGTGTTGTTTCCTCTCAGCAGCACAGAGCCTCCTGTCACGTACTGCCGCGCCATGTGACCTCGCATTGATATGTAGTTACAGGTAACATAGATTTTCAATGCTCACCTCTATTTCAGAGCCACTGACATCCGCCGCGCAGCCCCTTGTTTCCTCTCACTAGCACAGAGCCTGCTGTCACGTACCGCCGCCGCCATGTGATGTTGCATAGATACGTATTCACCGGTAACTTATATTTGGTATGCTCACCTCTACTTCAGAGACAATGATATCTGCCGCCGACCTACTTGTAACCTCTCACTGCCAAAGACACTGCTCTCAAGTACCGCTGGCGCCGTGTGGTAACACCATAAATCGCCGCCGCAGGTTACATTCCTTGTCCATCATCATTTATCTTTTAGATTTCATGTTATGTACGTGCATCGGACGTATCCTATCATAGCACCTTGTCCAGTCTTCCCTCGCCTTCCAGTTGCCACACCACTACCATTCCTTGGAGAACGGAGCAACGGCCCTTTTCAGGGCCACCCCCTGAATCAGTGTCTTGTCGTCCCACTGCCCATTGGAAGTATGCGAACTACCGCTATCTCCTTGCGGCGGACTACAAGATCACAGGTTCCGTGGGTGGCTCCGTAATCTTCAGATCACGTATGGGGGCATTCATACCTGGACACGTGTTCGCAACCCCGCGACGCATGCCAACAAAATCGTCCTGCTCAAACAAACCGGTAAGTTAAGCTTTCGCAGCCATTTTCAACCTGCAGCATGCTGTTGCATCCCTCCATTATCGCTAAATTCTGCTTCTTTAGTGCTCCGACACTTAGCATGGCTCACCTTCATGACCCATCCCCTCCTACTGTAACGATATTTGATGAACCATTTTTCAGTATTCTCGCTTCGTGGGTGATGAGCGTTACGAACGCTCCCCACTTACACGAGAATATTTGCATATGGTTTGAGCGTCCCGTCCGCGCACTTGTCATATAATCAAACACCACCTTAACAAGAGATTGACTACTTCAGTACCATGTCACCACCACTTCCCAAATATGCCATTTAGATATGTTCATTTATTGATGTAGCCATGCAAGTAAGTCCGCATTATGTGGGCAACAGCTTGCGCCCCACATCAACATCCCATGTATTACGTTGTGTTACCTCCCTATCCAACACACTAAAGTATAGCCGTATATATCAGTAGCGTTAACTAAACCGACTATTCCATTCAAGTTATTACTCCCACTGACGTAGAAATCACGTAGCTTTTGCTGGTAGGTTTTCAGCTGTACATTTCCCCCTCTTTCCATAACACCATCGATTAAGTAAGTCACCCTTAAGGACGCCATATTCATTGCTCCATACACACTGCCTCTTGAACCCACTTTCTTGCATAGAACCTATTCCGCTCAGAAATCACCGGATTTCGCAATCACATACCATCAAGTCATGCGAACTCATTTTCCCTTGCGTGATTAAAGGCTGTAGCACTTACCAAAGGTAAATGCGAACCAATAGCTCATCCAATTTATATGTATATGTATATATCGCAATTGGTTATGCGATATACATTTGCGACTTTTAAACACTTATATATATATATATATATATATATATATATATATATACAGATGCATATACTCATACATAGATTCATAAACCGCAAATGTCTATCGCATAACCATTTGCCATATGTAATCACTGGATTACCATACGAATTATAATTCCGGGTTATATTTCCCATCTACTATGTCACAGGTATAATGCAAACACCATGCTTTAGTACAGTGACTAACACTGCATCCGTTTACAACGTTCATTTTGGTTACGTTCTTTCTTATCAATCTTGTATACAGTAGTCAATAACCCATGCATTTAGTCATACATGGGCCTTTCTGTGCAATATAGATATATATACATATATATATATACATATATATATATATACAGTTCCTATTACGTATATATATATACATATTTATACACATTACGCATCAGTATATACATATCGTTGTAATAAATATATATATATATATACATATATATATGTGTGTATACATATCCATATATAGATATTTATGTACCAATATATTTACATACATACTTAGGCATACATAAATATATTATTACATATATAGATAGATATAGATATATATATACATGTATATATATATATATATATATATATATATATATATATGTATATACAGCTAGAGAGAGCTTTAAAACGCATTTACCATTATTACACATACACACCGCTTTATCTATCCAGTAGCGAGGAATCTCTTCATCATATACATTATACGGTTACCAAAGCCAATTGCAAGCTGCACTAGAAATCAATCCACACTACCATAAGCCAGCTAGTCAACGCCGACTACCCTATGTCTTGCAACATTAACTATACATTCTGCGAATGTACTCTTCTATGAAATAAATGCCGAGGACGGAGCTTGGCGATTCGTAAGTCGGCATGAGCCAGAGCAAAAGAGATGTGTGAAGAAGTAGGGCGAGATAAGGTTTAACGGTTGGCTACATGGCCAGGTACTTGAGGTCTTACGCCCAAAAGTGCGGAGCTGCAGTGTGAAAGACAGGTCGGTGGAGGACCGTAGATAGGTGGTGCCTAGGAGGAGCGAAAAGCCAAAGTCAAACAGGCAATAGAAGTAGTAAGAATATGGGATAAATGAAAGCGGGATTAAAGAAGAATATACAATGGTGTTTTGGTTCATCGGGAAAGAATTATAAGAAATAACAAGGTCAGATTGGAGATAAGGAAATACTTGGGCCACAAAGCCTGTCACTTGTGGTTCTACGCACCAAATTGCGGCGATACAGTGTGGGAGGTAAGTCGGTGGAACATCAGAGCTTGGTGGTTCGTAAGACGGAATGAGCCAGAGCAAGAGAGATAAGTGTAGGATTAGGACGAGACAAGGGATGGTCAAGCAGTATGCCCAGATATTTGAGGTCTTACGCACCAACTTGCGGAGCTACAGTGGGAACGGTAAGTCGGTGGAGCATCAGAGGTAGGTAGTCCATAAGTGGACAGGAAAGCCAGGGTCGAAAAGGTAAGTGAAGAAGTAGGAGGAGATAAGGTTATAGGTAGACATCGTAGCCAGATTCTTGATGTGTTACGCACTATAGCGCGGAGTTCCAGTGTGAAAGGTAAGTCGTTGGAGGACCGTAGATAAATGGTGTCTAGGAGGAGAGGTAAGTCAAAGCCAGACAGGTAAGTGAAGTAGTAAGGATATGCGATGGATGGAAGCGGGATTAAAAGGCAATGTTCAATGACGCTTTTTGTTTATAGGGTAAGAAATATGGGAAATACCGATGTTAGCGCAAGAATAAGAATATAATTGGGAAACATAGCTTGGTACTTGAGCGCCTGCGCACAAAAGAGAGAAGCTACCGTGGTACTTTATCTGACACTACTGCTTTCCTTCCGGTGCGGTAGTTTAAAACTATTTCACTTCCACTACATTATTGGAGACCCCTGTTTTTCTTTCGCCTACTTAATGTCGTCCAGTACAGCTCCTCACACTGACTCTTCTGAACATTTTGTTGGTTTTTCCGTACTCGCTTTTGACGTTAACAATGCATAATTCTGGTTCTAACAGTTAGAAGCTCTTTTCCGCTGCCGTAGGATCATTTCTCAAAGTTTTATGTTTCACTATGTCACTGCCCATCTTCCCACGGACATAGCCGCCAATGTGGCAGACATGCTCGACGCTGTTCCTACCGGTTCCCCCTATCATAAGCTTAAGGCTGTCGTTTTGAAACGCCTTACAGCTTCTGATGAGACCAGACTTCATCAACTTCACTCCGGAGTTGAACTGGGTGATCGTTCACATTCACAGCTTCTCCGTTACACGCGCACTCTCGTAGGTTCCTCTAAAGTGGATGACAGCGTCTTACATCAGTTGTGGCTAAACTGTCTTTCATCTAAGACTACGACGATTCTCGCTGGATCCGCTGACGATTTGTCACGACAAACTAGCAGAAACGGCCGAAAATATTCATGGGTGTTTCTTCCAACGCCCAGTTTGGCACGTTGTTGTCACTTCACTTGCGACTTCCTCGTCATCAGAGCCAACTGAATCTATTTGTCCGAGACCGTCTATACTCGAACTCGCCGTTAAGAGCCGACGTCGCTCCCCCGGTCGGTTTTAGCTCCACTTCGAGAAGCAGCAACAGACACGCTAGGAACACTGGAGAGCATATTTGTTCTTTTCAGCGACGTTTTGGTAATGCCGCTAAAAATTACCGTCCTGGTTGCTCACGTCCGAAAGCTTTCCCCATGGCTCAACAGGAAAAAGCCGCAGTCAGACAGTAATGGCGACAACTTCGACTGACCTACCTTCTAGTCGCCTGCCATTTGTCCATGATTCCACAACCAACCTTTCACTTGAATAAATAAATATTTTATTCTCGGCAAAGCGAGGTTGACACTGGAGCGTTCTGCCCAGTGTAATGGAAAAACGTTACCTCATTCCCACAGTGCCTACTCTCCAGGCGGCTAATAACATGAGAAACCAGACCTACGGTCAGAAATCGCCTAATCTCGATCTTGGTCTTCGATGAACATTTTCTTTCATTTTTCTGATAGCAGGTGTACGACGCCCCATCATCGGTGTCGATTTCCTTACCCAATTTGGTCCTATTGTCGACTTACGTAACAGGGAACTTCGTGATATTATCACTTCCCTCACCACTCCGGGCAGAGCCACGTTGATCAGCCCGATCGGACTTTGCATGATGCTGCCTACTAACACTGTGTTCATCGAGTTACTCCAACCGTTGTATCCGCCGTCCAGTAATTGTCCCAGACCTAAACACGAGATTGTGAACCACATCGTTACTTTTGGACCACCGGCCACGTCTCGACCTCGCCGACTACCACACGATAAACTCGGCCACGTCAAAGCCCAGTTTAAACACATGCTCCGTCTTGGTACCGTTCGGCTTTCTAATAGACCATGGTCTTCCCCTTCGCACATGGTCCCCAAATAGTCTCGCGTAGATTGGCAACCTTGTGGTGATTACCGTCAGCTTAATAACGTCACTGTCCCTGATAGGTATCCGGTACCAGATATTCACTACTTTTCTATTGACTTAGAAAGCAAAGTTATTTTGCTGCGATCTACTTGGCCCCGGGCATATTACCAAATTCCAATAGCAATTGATGACATTCGCAAGACAGTTATAACCACCCTTCGGTCTTTTTGAATTTGTCCGTATGCCAGTTGGATTACAAAAGGTCGCACAAACGTTTCGAAAATTCCCTGACCAGGTTCTCTGAGGACTTGATCTTGTTTTTGCTTATATCGATGACATTCTCATGGCCAGCTCTGACCACGAAGAACATCTCGTTCATCTTTGACAAATATTTGCTCGGGTTGGTCAGTATGGTCTTACCATCAACGTGGACAAAAGTGTCTTTGGCCAGCCCAATATTGCTTTTCTCGGTTGTCGAACCGATCGCACCGGAACCAGTCCACTCCCGGAGAAAACAATAGGTCTCACAGAATATCCGATGCCGCAGTCCTACAAAAGCTTACGCCGTTTCCTCGGTATGGTGTATTATTACGACCGCTTTAAATCTGGTTGCCCTAAACTGCTTCAACCTTTAACCGACTTGCTTAGAGGAAAGACTCGAAAATTCAAAACCACGAACGAAACAATAGACGCTTTCGATAAACTTAAGCATGTTTTGTCTACCGTCACAGCGTTGAGCCATTTAGGGACTGATGTTAATACACCTCCCCTCCTTAAAACCGAGGCGGCACAAACAGCAGTTGGAGCCGTTCTGCAACAACTCATTAATGGTCATGCCGAAACACTATACCCTTTCTCCCGTAAACTACAACCCGCACAAACTATGTATAGTACCTACGGAAGAGCACTTTTGGCCATCTACCTCGCCATTAACCACTTGCGACATCTCCTCGATGGTCGTTAATTTACCATTCAAACTGATCACAAGCAACTTGTTTTGCCGTTCGGGGTACTTCGGACCGTTTTCCCTTTTGAAAGCCGACACCTTGATTACGTACCGCAGTTTTCTACTGACGTCCGTCAAATAAAAGCCACTGACAACGTGGTAGCCGACGCAATATCCGGCACTGGAATTCACGAACTTGCAGTCCAACATTTGCTCTAGAGGAAAGCGCTACTCATCAGGAGGGAGATTCTGAGTTTTTGCAAGTGAAATCAAACCCTTTGATCAAACTTAACCATCTGCCGCTTCTTAACTCGGATGCCAAAGTTCACTGGGACATGTCTAGGGGTAAGTCCCGACTCTATGTTCCCCAAACTTACCGCCGAGTCTTTTACGATCATTTCCACGGGCGTTCGCGCCCAAGCATCAAGGTTACGATTAAGTTAAGCACAGATCGCTTTGTTTTGCCAAATGTGCGCTCTGACATCCAACAGTGGGCAAAGCACTGTGTTACGTGTCAGACCAGCAAGGTCCATCGCCATAACATCACTGTCCCTGGCACCTTTTCACTACCGGATGCTCGCTTCAAGCAGGTCCATTTGGATATCGTTGGTCCTTTGACCCCTTACAACGGTTTTCATACTTGCTTACATGTGTTGATAGCTTTACGCCCTGGACGCATGCAGTGCCATTATGGGACGTTTCCTCTGAAACAGTAGCGCGAACCTTCAGCGAAACGTGGATTTCTTTCTTTAGCAAACTTGCTACTATCACGACATACAGAAGTCCGCAGTTCAGTTCTTCGTTGCTTCGTGACCTAAGTCGTTTACTCCGTTGTTCTCACATATGCACGACCGCCTACCATCCCGCTGCCAATGATTTGGTCGAATGCTTCCATTGCCAACTGAAAGCTTCGATTACCACTTCTCAGTCGAGCACGCAATGGTCGGAGCGTTTGCCAATAATCCTACTTGGGATACGTAACACGGTCACGGAAGACATGTGCTGTTGCCCTACTGCGTTAGCTTTTGGCACGCCACTTAGATGTCATTGAGCGATGGTGCTGGTTTCAAGGGTCACTGGAGGAATGGATCCTACATTCTATGTCACCAGCCTGAGGAGTCACTACAGCTCGGTACGCCCAACACCTGCACGACTCACGCTTCGTAACCCACGGGTCCGTCATGACCTTCGCGATTGTCACTACTTTCGCGTGCGCATCGATACCGTTCGTAAACATCTGACACCACACTACGAGGGTCCTTACAATTTTATCGACCGCAAGGACAAGTATTTTGTGTTGGACCGAAATGGCTGAAAATACTCTGTAAGCATCGATCGTTTGAAACCTGCTTACATCAAGCTTCTTCCGTCTCAGCAATCTTCCGAAGCAACTGTTCCCCATGATGATCCAGCGCCGAGCACTCCGCCTACACAGCTATGTGTGATCCCAGTGTCATTTAATTACAACTCCCTGCCACACCAACCACAAACACATGTACGCAAACGCACAGTTTTAATAAATAAATAAATAAATAAATAAATAAATAGGTATATTTCTAGACCTGCTAGATACTGCACCCTAAAGGGTTCAGATCAATGCTTACATTTATCCGATGCTCTTGCATGGAAGTTGGCAAAATATATGTTCATCGTTAGCAATTGCAAATGCATTGGCACTGTTTAGTATACAGCTACAGGGTCGCAGACGCCCACCTTGACATATTGCTGGTTCCTTCGGGCGATATTGAGCTCCTTGTATTTTATTGTGAATACTTCGCGGAGGTGTAGTTTGCCTTTTCTCCTTGGAACAGAATCCAATTTGCCACAAGTTCACTTTAAATTGATCGCACAATAATTGGCCACTCAGTTGCCCCAATTGTTGTTGCGCACATGGAAGAAATGAATGAAGGGATTATAAGGCATACGAAAAGTAAAAACAATTCCGAAAAATGCAGACATAAATAGAAGCAATTTGTCAAGAGAGAAAATAAATATGCGTGCTTCAGTAGAAAAATACCAATTAACAAAAACATATAGCCCTACTTTTATTACGCTGATCTTGCTCTCCGGCGCAAAATTTCAACCTGAGTTATTCTCAAATAAAAGAAAAAGCCTTTCTACAGTTAGAATACCGCTTAAAGTAGCACAAAATTACACTGGTCTGGACCAGCTTTAGCGCCTGAATACGATGAACGTAAAAGCAACACCATGCGTGCAGTAGTTTGCGAGTTATTCGCAATTAAACGATGGTCTACGAATAAAGCCATTTTTATTTTCCGCTAAAAATGACTTTCTGCTTTGCAAGCAGATAGCAGAAAAAAGATAAGATAAGATAAAAAGTATGGAAGCGGCGTATGTTCTAGATAGGCATAGCTATCCAGAAATGCTCTAATTAGACCGTTATACCCTGCGACAACTACGGAGTGCGCAGGTGGCCGAAAAGTAAACTTTGCAGGCAAACATGAAAAATATATGTAATTAAGGGATGAGCTTGCGCGAAAACGCTAGAAATCCAGCAAGGAATATTATATCTACAAGGGAATTCAGGGGAGCTGGTAATTAACTCACGGTTAGAAGGCCACAGCATACCATTTGCAGGGGATACTGAGCCACATAAACAACCAGTAAAATAGAGTTTAGCATTTTTTAAGCCTCTAAGCTTTTCTAAAGCTTACAGCACGGCCGCATGAGCCGGATCTACCTCAGTAACTCAGGTACGGGGGTTCACCCTTCTAAACTAGCGTTTCATAATCAGTGAGACGTACATTTCGCCATTCGTTTGCCTCTCACGCTCTTGGGGGAGTCATGTAACGTTCATAGCTTTTCATCTTTTGCGCTTATCTCATTTCGTTTTTCTATGCGACTTGTACAATTGTTTTAATTGACCAACCTTTCATTTACGTAATTTCCGACCTTGAACGGCGTGTTCTGATTTCCGACGGCGGCGTGTTGAGATTGCTTTGTTTGTGTGCCTGGGAGTCTGAGCTACGCGAAACCAACGTTGGAATATCATATCAGTGAGTGTGCAATATCAGTAGAGTTAGCCCAGCCGTCACTACTGGAGATCATTTTATTGTTACTGTTATCTGACACTACTCCTTTCCTTCCGGTGCTGTAGGTTAAGGCTAGTTCCACTGTACCACAACTTCCCATCAACGTGTCGCCTTTTAAATTAATTGCGACAGTTAAAAGTGACCTAAAAACCACTGCAGCTTTAGTTTACACCAATGAGCAAGGAGGATTACGTCTTATTTATTCATTAAGGTGACACGTCCCGACTTACTTCTTTCTTACTTCACCGCCTTCACCAAGGAATCTCAGTTTTACTTCCCGAAGTGAGATGATTTAAACAATTTTCGCCCCAAGCCTTAGCAATTTAGCGCAGCTTACCTAACCCCTTTGATGCATACATACCATCCCATTTTGCACAGTCGTTTTACTTGGGAGAGTCAGTAGCATGTTCGAGTTCCATTTCAAGTTCAGTTGGAATCGGAACGATATGGGAATCCCTTAAATGTTCTTTCTTTTGTATCTCGTCGGAACGGGCATTGATAGGTCTGCTTGAGATGTTGAACAGCCTAAAACAGAGGCCGCATCACGCCCTGTCCAAACATGTGCTGCATACATTTTCCTGCCCACCAATCCCTGTCGTGCCGGTTTACCTGAAGTAAAAGAGTAAAGATTAAGCTAAGAAAAGAAGAGTAGGAGTGTCAGCTAAATAAAGATAATACCAAGGTGTGAGAAGAAATTAAAAATAACGAAGGGAATGTTGAAGATACGTTACCTTTAGTATACACAGGAGGAATAGGGCTGATGATCACAATAAGCAACATTTGCAGTCACCATTCATAAATAAAACCTTCCTCTGCGTCCGCAGAAGTGTACCACAAAAACTTTTGAAATTAAAACGGCTAGATTTCTTTCTAGCAATAAAACAGTACCAAAAACTTCGCATTCCACTTTTTCAGGTAGTACGCATCTTGCAGCAGGCTGGAGGTTCCCCGGTTTGCCTGTGTAAAATCCTAACCAAATTATTTAATTGTACACTTAGGCAACCGGTGTGGTTTGTTGAACTGGTCGCTGAGTTCGAATGATTGACTTGCTCATCGCCATTTGTGCTTAGCGCAGGTTTCGGTTGCAACGCGCTACTGTCCTGTGTGCGATGCATGCTCCGTTCCCCTGGCTAGGGCGTCAACGGTATCATTATTTTATAGCTAGCTAACAGGGAATTTTGTACTGTACCAATAAAAGTTTCCCTGCAACCCATATCCGCCTTTTCGAATCGTTCTATTGGCTTCCGGTACAGGCGACTCTCTAAATTGGTGTCCAAGACTCCGGAAGAATCTCAGCACCGGATATTACGAACTTTACTCCAGTAAGCTCGTTCCATTTATTTGTCATAGATTCCGTTTTCTTCTTTTTGCATTCGGTAGCCTCTTTTTCGTCATTATTTAAACCATGGGATCTGTAGACCCTAATGTAGAGACTCTCCTTTGCGTTGTATCTCCCTCTGTGTCACCTTTTGGGACATTAATCCACGTTTGTGGTTGGCTCACCTTGTGGCATAGGTTTATAACCCCTGAATCACTTCCGAATACGCGAAGTATGGCAAGCTAATGTCCTACCTCCCCAAGGAGGTATCAGTGCACACACAATTACACACTCACATACACAAACAAGCACTGTTATGACAGACATATCGGATTTTTGCACCTTCTTGATAACGCAATGTTTCGTCAAATGATCATGCCTGTAAAGGCGTGCCTCGCCATGTCGAGAATAAAAGCTTCATTTATTTATTTATTTATCCTTGCTCAGGCCGAAAAACGCTATGAGACTCTCAAGCAGGCCGCGATTTAGCATATTATGCCCACTGAGATAGTTCGCCTGCAGCAGCTTTTCAGGGATCTGCAGCTGGGCGACCAATTGCCCTCAACCCTACTACGAGAGATGCAGCAACACCTTGGTTCCTCAACCATGGACGATACTTTACTTCGCGAAATATGGCTAGGCGGCTACCAGAAAACACGCAAGCGAATCTTCCTATCGTGAGCTCCGCTTCTGTCACTCAACTAGCGGATTTAGCGGATCGAGTCATTGTTCGAGCGCAGCCACAAGCCGAAGTTAGCAGCTCCATGCCATCACGTCTCAGGACACTTTTATCACTGGCTTACAGTCCATTATAGAAGCCCTGCAAACACAGGTTCCACAGCTCACTATGCACCGGCGTAGTCATAGCCCATCAAAATCACCCTTCAAACGTACCATGTCCAGCAACAGGCAGAATTGCTGTTGTTTCCATCAGCCCTTTGGTACCGAAGCTCGTAAATCTATCGAGCCTTGCAACTTTGCCGAGAAGAAGGGAAACTTCTCGGCCAGTCTGTAACTGCGACGGACTCGACCGGCCAACACCAAAGTCGCCTCATCAGCGGTACGGATTTAATTTCCGGCACTGAGTTTCTGGTGGATATTGGAGCCGCATTTAGCCGAGGTGATCCCACCCTCGCCGACGAAGCTGCTTGCCTTCAATGGCACACCAATCGCAACTTTCGGCGAAAGTTTGCTAGCGTTCAATTTAGGTCTATGGCGAACCTTTCACTGAGCTGTCATAATAGCAGCTGTGCCTTTTGCCACCACATTCATAGACTTTACTTGGCACTTTGATCTCATTGTGGAAGCTGAATGTAGAATAGTATCCACTCTGGGACACAGCTCAGTGTTATCGAGACTAGCGCAAACGTGATTGTTAGCACTCCCATTCGTGTCCTACCTCAAGCTTCACGGCCTTTATAGAACTTTTCAACAAGCGTCCTAGACTCGTTCGATTTCCAAAAAACTTGCTTCCTGTGGCGTCAAACCTCATGAATCACGTTTGCACCAAGGGCGCACCTGTTTCGGCCCGCCCTCGCAGACTAGCCCCGGACAAGCTCAAAGCTGCTAAGACGGAATTCGAGCAAATGCTCGAACTGGGAATAATCCGCCGGTCCAAAAGTCCATGGGCATCACAATTATACATGCTGCCGAAGAAATCCGGTGAATGGTGCCCTTGTGGTGACTGCAGGGCAATTAACCAAGTTACAGTCCCGGATACATACCCAATGCCGCACAGGCAAGAGTTGACCGCAGCTCTAGCTGGGAAGTCTCCCTTTAGCAAAGTCACCCTTGCTTGCGCCTACCATCAGATACATTTGGCGCCAGACGACATCGCGGAAACTGCTGTCATCACGCCATTCGGCGCTTTGCGTATCTCAGAAGGCCTTTCGGCGTCAGTAGCGCTGCTCAACCTTTTCAGCGTTTTATTCATGAGGTAACGCGCGGGCTCGAAAGCGTTTATACTTATCTAGATGATATTCTCATCGCCAGCTCTTCCGGGGATGAACCTCTTCATCAACTTGAAGCTCTCTTCCAAAGCTTGCCGCAAAATGGGGTTACCGTCAACCCCGGTGACTGCGAGCTTGGCTATAGCTCCATCGACTTTCTTGGGCACCGCATATCCGCCTATGGTATTGAGGCTGTGCCAACCAAAATCTAAGCACTGAAGGACTATCCTGCTCCTAGTTCCTTCAAACAGTTACGCCGATTCCTTGGCCTGGTTACCTTTTATTCACTCTTTATTCCTAACTGCGCGAGCATTGTTCAAGCAAGGACTGACTTTCTCCGCAGTAAACAGCGCTGTTTTCATTTTCCAAACGACGCCACACTGTCTTTTGAGAGGCTCAAAGACGCTATCTCCAACATAGCGCTTCTCGCCCACCCGGACACATCTACACCACTCTCCCTGACAACTAACGCATCCGACACTGCCGTCAGTGCACTTCTTCAACAGCCCATCGACCATCGATGGATACCTTAGCTTTTTCTCGAAACGTTTACAACCTGCAGAATCGTGTTACAGCATCTTCGGTTGGGAACTGTTAGCTATATACCTAGGTATCAGACACTTCCGTCTCTAGCTCGAAGGTCGACACTTTACCGTCTTCGCTGACCACAAGCCACTGATCTACGCAATCAATGGCGCAACCGACAATTATTCTCCGTGGGAACCTAGACTCCTAGCCTAGGTTTCTCCGTCTATGAGTGACGTACGAGATGTCTCAGGAGCTCTCACTCCAGTCGCGGAGGCGCTTTCAAGCATTCATCAGCTTAGCTTATCGCTTGGCACCAACGTCGACCTAGCCGCCATGACTTCCGCCCAACAAGCTGATCCCGACATAGACAAGCTTCGACGCAACACCTTTTTGAAACTGCTTGAAGTGCCACTAGCTTCACCTGATGGGACCATTCTGTGTGACGCCTCACGAGACTCTCCCCGACCCGTAGTTCATTTTTCGATGCGTCGACTAGTTTTCAGCGCTTTGCACAACCTGTTTCATCCCGGAATGCCTGCTTCGCGGACGCTAGGAACCGAACGATTCGTCTAGCCCAACGTCCACCGTGATATCCGCCTTTGGGCACGCTCATGCTTAGAGTATCAACGCGCCAAGGTATACAGACACACCAAAAGCCCACTTGGCGTGTTTCCTGCGCCTGACTCTCGTTTTGCTCACGTCCATGTCGACCTGGTCGGACCTATGCCTCCATGCAAAGGATAAGTGCACATCCTCACCGGTGTCAACCTGTTCACCCGTTGGACAGTAGCGCTTCGTTGACCAACCGCTCATGTGAGACAGTTGCACAAGCCTTCCTAGAACGCTGGGTAGCTCACTTTGCTTGCGCAAGCGTAGTCATCACCGACAGTGGATCACATTTTGACGAATCTTTCAGCAAACTTCTCAAAGTTCTTGGTTGCCGACACACCCGAAACACCGCATACCCACTGCAGCCAATGGGATAGTAGAAAGGTTCCACCAGCAACTCAAAGTATCACTCTGTGCTCAACAAAGCATATCCATTCACGAGGCACTTCAGCTCGTTCTTTAAGGCATGAGAAACACGATTAAAACGGATTTGCACGCCACTCCATCGTCGTTAGTCTTTGGATGCACACAACGCTTACCTGGTGAACCCGTCTCACCAAAAGCGCCAACAACCTTCGACTAGGGTGACTACGCAACTCGCCTATCTCATCACATGGGCCAGTCGCAGTCTGTGCAACCCACAGCACAGAGCTTGCATACCAACTTGGACGAACGCTTAACTACTTGCTGACGCTCAACGTCGATCGTCTCAACCCAGCTTCCCTCGACAAGTCTGGCTCTTCGGTGCAACAATCACCTTCCCAGCCTGCGGCATCATAGCTCGAACTGCAACCTCAGACGAGCCAGTTCGCTCTACCAGTACCGACAACCTCAACCGACAGCACGCCTACTCGTCCTACTATCAATCGACGCGGTAGGAAGCTCAAACCTCTGGTTCATTTTTCAGACTTTGTTAGCACTTATTTTTTTTTTACATAGAACGTGCCCCTGAAATTAGTTTGCTCTTACCAAAATTTTCCAAAATCCAAAATAACTAAAACGTTTTGAAACTACCAAAAAGAGCAAAACTTTTTGAAAACCCAAAGACAGCTTTGCACGCTTTTCGCTTTGCACTCGTTTGTGTATTGCTTTGCATTTACGCTACGTCTTCATTTAGCTTTCCAAATACACCGTCGGTTAGGTACACCTCGGTTTCACTTTCCGTTAGATCACTGCACGCTAACTGGATGTGGAACGAACTTGCTTCTCAACCACCTACGTGAACTTTTCTAACTGCCCCCGCAAAGATTTTTACCGTTTCGACCCCGTAGGGAGAACGCGGGTGGGAGCCCGCTAGGTCCGATTGCATGGTGCTCCACAGTAACCGCAGCAGGTTTCAAAACCTGGTCTTGCAGAAGACTGGCCGCGACGGACAGTCCTCACGTAGTTCGAAGAAGTGCTTACACAGTCTCTTCTGGGGGAGGACCTTACAACATACTGGTGATCCCGCGGTTTGCCTGCGTAAAACTCTAACTAAAATTATATACTTGTACACTTAGGCAACCGGTGTGGTTTGTTGAACTGATCGCTGAGTCCGAATGCTTGACGCGCTAGTCGCCATTTGTGCTTAGCGCCCGTTTCGGTCGCAACGCGCGACTGCCCTGTGTGCTGTGCATGCTCTATTCCCCTGGCTAGAGCGTCAACGGGGTCATTCTTTTATAGCTAGCTAGCAGGGAATTTTGTACTGTACCAATAAAAGTTTCCCTGCAACGCGATTTGCCTTTTCGATTCGCTCTACGGGCGCCCGGTACAAGCTATTCGCTAAAATCCCACATGCGGTACTGAATGCACATGTACACGAACCTAGTTGCCTTGATCATGCCTGATGTGGTGTATCTCTATAAATTTGAGGATGAACCTTTTAGTTATTTATTTATTTATATTTTACTTATGAACAAACCATTATCCCTTACATACGTCATATATATATATATATATGATAAACATCCCTTTACATCATTCTCAGGGGGCATTTAGATGTATTGCGCAAACGAGTGCTTATTTAAATACACATTGTGTCTCTTCGTGCAAGCACCTACTTACACTTCCGTGGGACTTATTTGCCGCCTATATATATATACATATACATATGTGTAAATCAATCAATTTACCTACATACATACGTATCCATATAGATATGCTTTGTGTGTGTAAGCCTTCGCATATTGACCTATTTAGGCACACATGCACACTTATTTATAAACCCCTCCAAATCCACACGGCTTCATAATTCCACGTTTACACATGCCTTCGCCTAACCTAAGATGAACTAATTCCACATGTATAATAATACTAGCATGCATCACTAACCAATTTCAGTATAACATGATAAAAATTCAAATATGTACATATATATATCGCTTGAGAGAAGGGGACATGTTTACACACACATGGTCCATTAGCTAACGACTAACAATAGTTCTGGTTACCACTTTGTAAACACGCTTAGAACTTCCACAGATATCCTCCACTGTAAACCACTTGGTACTTATAAACCATAAGCTATACATGGGCTCCCATATGTTTCGGAACATTATCCATACCTGCTAGCACTTATTTCACCTTACGGAAACATAGCGCTACCTTTCCTAAGCGACCTTTGGCATTCCGTTTCTTTTTAACAACTTGTGTACAGTTATATATTAACCTTTCACATTTTTACGACTTCGTAATTAAGCATGGCGCAGTACAGTTAATAGCTTTTAGGAGTTCCTGACCTCAATATAAAGACTTTCCGTGATAAATACCCCTATTAAAACCCATACATTTAGAGAACTCAGAACCCAGTTGTCCTGCTAAGTAACGGACCGGGACCCTTACATCTGAGTTTTGCCTAGTGGTGGGTTTGGTTTGGTTGCTATTCCAAGCCAACTGGAGACGTTGCCGTTGGGTGAAGGTTTGTATATATATATATATATATATATATATATATATATGCTGGCCATATATATGCTGGCCATTCATCTCTCTCCTAGCGCGCCGTCATCCTACTCTGGTCAAATCTTCTTGGCATTAGCTAGACATTGTTGGCTCCATGTAGCTTAGAAGTAACCACACCTTGACTCTCCAACCTTCACTTTCTTTTGCCGTCTGCCTCTCTTAAGCTTCGCTCGCATGTTGATTCCTCCGTCGAAACTGTAGGTATCCAGTATTGGACAAACGTCTTAATGCCATGGCTGCACCAGCCACTGATTCATTCCTTTCCAGAGCCACTATCTCTGCTTAGCAACAGCTAGTCGCCATAGCTTCCATTTAACTCTGCGGATATCCGGAGCTCTGTAGAAGTCGCTCCCTTCTTACAATGTACATTATCTTAGAATGTTTGCGGCACAGCTCAGACGGTTTGTTGACCTATTATGTGCCACCTTAGGATCCACTAGTAACTAAAAGCTTAGTCTAAACTCTATTGCTGGTCACTCTCCTCTCTCCTAGCGCCGATATTTGTCGTTCGTCCTACTCGAGTCAACTCCACTTGACAACAGCTAGTCATGTTTGGCTCCATGTAGACTACAAGGAGCCACCCCCTGACTCTCCAACCTTCATTCTCTTCTGCCGCTTGTTTCTTAAAGCTTCGCTCGCACGTCGATTTCTTATCGAAACTGTAGGTATCCAGTATTGGTCAAACTTCTTAATGACATGGCTACAGCAGCCACTGCTTCATTCTTTTCTAGAGCCACTATCTCTGCGTAGCAGCAGGAAGTCTCTATAGCTCACATCTAACTTTGCGGATATCCGGAGCTCGCTCCCTCTTACAATGTTCATTCTCTTGGATTGTTTGCGTCACATCTTAGCTGATCTATTGACCTATCACTTACCTTCACTGGCCTATAGATACACTCATCGACCCTATAGGCATACACCAGTGACAGCGTCTGATTAGAATAGCTGCATCTGGCGACTGAGTCACTCCTAGCGCCACCATCTGTCGGTCGCCATAAATTCGGCATCTCTCTTCAGAAGTAGCTAATGGCCATTGGCCCATGCATATGCGATGATCCAGTGCTTGTTAGTAGCCACCCCGTATCTCAATAACCTTTACTCCTTTAGAATAGCTGCATCCACTCCATCCGCTGCCCTGCCACCAATTGATCTTTAAGACTCTCTCGTAGCAACCTATTTATTTTCGCTTATTATGCCCCCCTCTCGGATTACACTAACTACGTGCTGTTCATGCACCTGACAATCACTGCCAACCTTCTAACTCTCTTTGCTCTATCGCCACGCAACTATCAACTCATATCAAACGGATACTCGTACTTTACTTACTGGTGCAACGCTCTTGTCTCTATGCAGGCGATAGCAATCCACCTATACGGCTAATGATTCTATAGGATACTCAAAAGACATTTTCAGCATAATTATTGTTGCACAGTGTACATGCTTTTGTCTCAAGCCCAAAGGTTATAACACAAGACATTAACAATATTCAACTCCATGCCTGTTCTTGCGGTCTTCTCTCGGTTGTCCCTCACTTTCCCTTTTCTCTGAGGTCCGGGACATCTTGGAGATCTGGGATTGGACTGAGGAACAGTTTTGGCCAAAAAAGGACGTAACAACCCACAAGGACTGACATGGAGGATGGTAGAACTCCGCAAGGACCGACCAACAATCACCATAACCCTTGTCAAGTATGGAGAACTGGACATATCCTCATACTCCCATACATCTGAAAAATCTGGACTGTAGAAAAAGTGAACCTTTTGCTCACATGGACATACAACAAGAAGAACAATCGCGATGTCCCTCTCCTTTACCGACCTCAAAAATCATGGCGACCCAGATCAAAATACCCGTCAAACTAACAGAGGAAATTAGAAGCCATTACCCCGCGAAGAACCGAAGGTGAAACCAGTCGTCAAAGGGCTTTGCCAGTACAACATTAATGTTCAAAATGCTTTACGGCAGTGTTGCAGGACGTGGTGGGTTTTCGCCTGGCAAGCGTTCTCCCTATAAAAAGCCACAAATGTCTGTTTAACAACACTGCGACGTGGCGGATGTGACTCGCCACTGAATAAAGTCACAGCCCACAACTACATACTGGCAAGTCGACTAGATTCACATATCAACTCTTCCCGACACCGTTCCAACTACACACGATTGGACCCGATGTACCATCGTGATACACAACAGTTTTTAAACCTGGATCATACCTAAGTTGGTGCGTCTCTATGAAACTGAGAATAAACTATCTATTTATTTATATTATCATGGACATACGACCAATTTTCTACAGTTACTGTCACAGTTGCCATAAAATGTTTGTACAGTTGTACATATCTGATCATGCCTCCATGGGCGTGCCTCGCATAGTCGAGAATAAAGTATTTATTTAATTATTAATATGTATAGTATGCACATGTTAAGTTGATGTATTATTTGTGTTGACGAAGGGGAATGTTGTTATTACAGTTAGTTGTTGTGGCCCACTACAGGGGTATCGGAAATAACTTGGCGCTACGTTGGTAACTGTCAACATGGTGGGTGGTTGCAAAAGTTTCTGTCCGTTGGTGCGCACATATTATCGGAAATGAGAGAAGGTTGAGTCCGATGTAAAGAAATTTCAATATACAACTGTCACAGCTTTTTACAAACCCGCGGCCCTGACTCAGCAGCAATATGAACGGCAAACGGGGAAGTCGTTGCCGGATGAGTACCCGTACCAGTACGTGCAGTATCGCTGTGTTCATTGTAGGCGTAGCAAAGTTCGTGGGAAACGGTAATTTGCGTTTCTCACCGTATAATAAATACTACACGGTTACAGGCTGCTGGATTGCAAGGTGCATATCTTTTTCAAGTTAAAGGCTGAATTTTATCAACGAAAGAGGGCAAGGTTTTGAGATATTTATTCTTCGTGCCATCGGTTATGGAGCCATTGCCGAACGGTATTGCGAATTACTCTTGGTGGACCTGACACCCCAGGTGAATTATGGGGATATATTTCTTAGCATTGTATGCCGGTGGGTTTAACTGGTGTGGTGCATTTTTTCTATGTGTTGCGGCCAAACGAGACGTACCACAGCCACCGGCAAACGGTGGAAACGATGAAGGAGAAGCTACCCTGCATAGCATCGGTACCTACCCTTTTAATGGATAGTTGCACGGCCCAGCTGCGGCGATGACATCGGTTTGTCCTAAAGCGTCAGACTATCGGCAAACCTCACAAGAAGCCGGTGTGGCAGGCAAGTGCTTTGGACGGCGATGAGGTTGGGAGCGGATTGCTGGTTGTCTAGCATCCGATTGCTGAACATTTTACGTTATCATTTTCATGGGTCTCAAACCCGGCGTAGTAACTCACCTGGCTCTCCTACATGTTCGAACAATAAGCTCTACCACTGTCAACCCATCGATCCACCTATATCTTAAGCGCATATTAAACCACTCACTAGGTTCTGGTTCCCTCAACTCATTTACCGGTTAAAAACGCCTGATACTCACGGTTTCCACACAGGACAACTTTTGCGCAAGCTAGGCCACTTCGGACAGCATTTTTCTCTCACATTCAGCAAATACCGGGTTTCGAGTTTGCATGCAACACTACGGATATGATGTATAACATATCCGGTCATTACACTGTTTTCAACCAGCACAACTTTACCATACATTTTATATTTATACGTTAACATAGTCCTGTTCATTTTCCTTTGCAGTTTGCTCGGGCCGTGTTTCTTCTCTCCCCAGTTCTAAAGGATAACAATACCTGCACGGAACACCTCTTAGGACATAATTGCGACTCTCTTATGAACACGGAAGCAATACATAACAAAGAAATCAGCCGCACTTCGTAATCCTGACACACTAGAGGAACCCAGAAAATTAATCAAACCAATATAAGACACCTGAGTCGGCTGACGTCAACTGCTCCAACCACTTGCGGTCGACGCCGAAGGAGGCTCCACAACCATGAGAAACGAATTGGCGAAACCTGACTGCAAAAATCCGGGGATAATCAGTCAGCTACATCATTTCAATATCATATCACCAGCCGGCGGTGTTCCAGGACGTGGTGGGTCTTCGTCTGGAAAGCGTTTTCTTTACAAAAAGCCACAAATGTTTATTTAACCACACTGCGACGTGGCGGATGTGACTCGGCACTCAATAAAGTCACCGCCTCTTACTCACATTGGCAAGTTGCCCGATACCACAATTACAACTTGTGCATATATCTGCTCTCGGACGAACATGCCTACATATTTGACTAGTGACACGCCATTATTCTTAAATATTTTTTCAGCTTTTTCCTCATGCTTCACTCACCTGACCCGCGCGTTGTACAAAACTTAATCGGACTGGTTCCTCATTAACATACTCCACATTAATGGTCTGAATATTATCTCTACATCTCGCATTCTGTAGACCTAGACTTCGTACAACCTGTGGGCCATATGGGCTCACACTACTGTCCAACTGTATTATTCCGGCGCTTGGTCTTGCTAATCATGCTATCATGTACAATATTGCAATATGCTGATCATGCCCAAAAGGCGTGCCTCACTTTGCCGAGAATAAAAAAAATATGTACTTATTTATTTATAAGATTCGTCCGGGCAGCCGCTGCAGGAAGCATGAGACGTTCACCAGGCTCAAATAAATAAATAACTAAATAAATAAATGGTATATTCTCTGTAAAACGAGGCACACCTCTAAAAGGCATGATCAAATATGCATACAAGCATAGCTTCTTTGGAATATTAAAACATTTCGTTACAATGAAAGGAATAAACGAAAAGATGCAGTTCATATGAGCGAGCATATTGTCAGGTAATAGTCAGATCAAGGACCATGATGGCGCTGTGGCGCGCAAAACTGTTGCGTCAAGATACAAGTGGGGGGTAAATTTGCCATGTAGGGATTCATGAGCACAGGAGCCCAAACAAGGTTTGGTGCAACCAATGACCATTACGAAGCCTGGATGATCGGTACTCCACTAAAGCATTCTTCATAGTAAAATCAGTTGCACAGGTTGGATGTAGGAGGCTGAGGACAGCGTCCGTATGAAAGGTATAGCTGTGACTTTATTTTGTTTCGAGTCACATCCGCCACGTTGCAGTGTTGTTAAGCGGACATTTGTGGCTTTTTATAGGGAGAACGCTTGCCAGGCGAAAACCCACCACGTCCTGGAACACTGTCGTAGATTCCGTTGAACTGTAGTGCTAGTCGGCTATGCACCGTATAGACCGATTTTGCACTCTATTATTCGCAGTCGGTTGACAGCCAAAATTCTTCCTTGGTTTTCCAAATGGCTTAGTACTGAACCGGCAATAGTCGTTGAAGCCAGTCAATGATGGAAAAGAGACGCATTGTCGAATAATATTGATGCAGGTGAGTAAACACATTGTTAACAGAGGCCGGATTTTTCTATTATATTGTCCGGCTCGCAACCCGTGTCCAGCTATCCATGCTGGACTTGTCATAGGGACGGTGAGTGCAGTTGTTCCTTGTGTCTGAATATGTCCATAACATGAAAGATGCAATTCTCCGCAATGTGGACTAGTAATTCCTTCAGATGTAAGTGTAGTTGTCTCCGTGGCCAAGTGAGAACTCCATGAAAGATCATCGGAAAAGCCGCTTATACGCGCGCAATGCTGTCCGTGAAATGACATCAGAAAAGCTCTAGGTGATTGGAGACTCGGAATGTTTGAGGCATTGAAGGTAACCACGCCAGAATTGTCAGCCTTCGGTTGTGGAACAGTAGATCCATGTAACTACATTATTCCAGGTGAGTAAATTGTTCTATTGTGAGTACGAGGCGAGCTAAACCCCTTTGTTTAAACCCCGTGGTAATAGCTTCTCCAGAATGGCGGAAAGAGCTCCATTTGGAACGATGTGTGGGTTCTTCATCTCCGGGAGAAAAGATCAAGCATGTAAACCAGCTGGCTATTGAGGGTGGGTCGACCAGTCCCAGTGGATAAATCTTCATGTTTTGGCGGATGTATCTGTGGAAATCTCTTGAGAAAACGGGCAACGGACTAGCGGCAGCCAAACAGAAAGACAGCAATGAAGCAAGAAGTACAAACAGAGACTGGTGGCGCGCAACGGTGCCTAAGATACATTAAAATTTATGTAATTTTGTTTAGTATATATGATTTGCAAGCGCGTTCTTTACATCACGTTGCTGGAGTGCCTCAGACTACAACTACTAGATAGAACGAAAGATCTGCACGCGCAGGGTCAAGGGACGGATACATCAAAAGCGTGTTGACAAAGTTAAGCGATTAATATGATTGTTGGAGAGTAACAGGTAAACCGATGATGATAACAGCAGACCGAATGCGAGCGGCATCTTAGGTGAAAGTTAGGACAACTAGGTTGTGACGGAATGCGGGAGCAACATAGGTAAAGCAACGTTCCAAGAAGAAAAGTAAATTTAAAGAATCAGCTATGAGCGGAAGAATGCGGACGGCAGTGCGAAGAGTAACTCTTGAGAGCAATTAGGAGACAATAGTCAGGATAAAAAAGGTTTACTACTAAAGTTTGGTGAAGCCAAGGACGCTCTCGTGCGAAGTATGAATCGATCAGTTCTGAAAAATCACCGATGGTATCCCGGTAGTCTGAGAGAACTCTGAGAGCCGGAGACCGAACAGACGTGAATGAATAGTCGACACATCCTTAGGCTTCGTAGTAGTCCCAGAGACTTTCACTGATCTGATGATGACAAAGAAGAACATGGCACTAAGCGTCGGTCGTCTGTTTGAAGGTTTGAGGGTACAGGTTACTGATGGAAGTGTCTATATTAATAAAGGGTAAACAAGTCTAGCGGGCTGTCAATGTAAGCAAGACATAGTTTTGAGTCTACAGAGATTAGATCGGTATATCTTCCTAGTCTGGAAAAGGCCAAAGGAGCAGACTGGTCAGATGAGAATAAATTATTACAGGGCGCTGAGAGTTGGCAGTCCGATTAGAGAAGAGATGAAAGTAGAGAACGCCATAAGGAGAGGAGACGGTCCGGATAGAGAGAGGTTTACTTATAAGGTGCGAAAAGGTCCATGGGGCTCGAGAGGTAATGTGGACAGAGCGCCCGGTCTTCTCATCAAATGCCGGTAACATCACAGCAGCCTGAATGAATTCGGAGAGCAGGGGAGCGATCAGACGAGACTGGATTAGTCGCCACATTGAGAGTAATTCGAATAGTTAGGGTGGGAAGATAAATAAAGTGTCAGCAGAGACGGATAGGTTTGGGATGCAGGAGGATACATGAATATAAGGTATGCAAGTCAAGCAGGCTAGCACAGCGATAGAAGTTGTGTGTTGGTGATACAGAGCCTAAAACTACATTTCGCTAGTTAGGAATCAGTCAGAGAAGATAATAGGGCAGGGCTCTGAGAGCTCGCTATGCGGATGAAGAAGAAATAAAGAGAGGCCGCGATAAGGAGAGGACGGAGTCGAGAGTTTACGTTTACAGATAAGAAATGCGACAGTTAACGAGGCTCTCGAGGTAATGGTGACAGAGCATTCAGTCTTCCGAGCATGGCAGGCGGCGTCGCAGAAATAGGAGAGAGGAAGACCGATCGGCCGAGGTTGGACTTGGTCGGCGCATTGTGACTGAGTCCTATGGTTCATTTGGGAAGGTAAGTGGAGTCAGTAGGATTAGACTTGTCAGAAATAGTAGTGGTTATATCAACATAGGGCGAACAAGTTCAGCAGGATATCAAGGTGAGGGAAGAAGTGCTTTTGATCGCCGGAGCCTAGGCCGCTAACATCCCGGTAGCCTGGTAGCAGTCCCATAGAATTCGGCTGATCAGCTGAGGCTGAGTTACGGATGACAGAGACTCAATCGTCCGATTGAAGAATGATTGAATACGAACGGCGCTCAGTCATCTGAACGATGGCTAGTAATGTCACAGAAGTCTGAGAAAAGTTGGAAAGCAGGAGACCGATCAGACGAGACAGGATTAGTCGGCGAAACGAGATTGAGTCCAACAGCTAATTTTAGGAGGGTAAATGGAATGGTTGGAGAGGTGGAGGTGCCTATATAAATAAATAAATAAATAAATATTTTATTCTCGACTATGCGAGGCACGCTCATGGAGGCATGATCAGATATGTACAACGGTACAAACATTATAATGCAATTGTAACAGTAACGCAGAAAATTGTTCATATATCCATGATTGGAACTGTACAATGTTGAAAATGCGAAACAATAAGTTGGCTGTCATGAGATACGGGACCTCAGCTAATAAGAGATTGAGAATCCTGAATGATCCATTGAAAGGTAATGGAAGAGCCCGCACACAAGGAAGGAAAAGGTCAACGTATCGTAGAATGTAAAACGACAACAGTATATGCAGATGTAGAAGTCCCAGTTTAACGATCCTATGTAGAATTGTGACGCTAGTTGACCTGCCAGTGTAAAGTTATGGGCTGTGACTTTATTCGGTGGCGAGTCACATACGCCACGTTGCAGTGTTGTTAAACGGACATTTGTGGCTTTTTGTAGGGAGAACGCTTGCCAGGCGAAAACCCACCACGTCCTGGAACACTGCTACCAATCCATTGAATGGCAAATTGTAACTGGCTTTGTTTCTTGTTAAAAGTCTGTTTGCTCGGTTATTCGCGGTCAGGTTGCGTCCCATGTTTTCCGCTGGTTGGTGCAATAACTGGTTACCTATTGCGTTCCTGGGTCCTGTCCATTGGTAGGTCGGGTACTAAACATTCTTACTGAATATGATGTGTTGATCCTTCGCAGAACCAAGTGAAGTCTTCTCTGATTATGTATATTTGCCGGGGAGCGAAGAATTCGTGTCCAGCTACCCTCACTGGACATCGGTGGTTGGGTGCAAATAGTTAGAGTGGAAGTGAGGCCACGGTCCAGGTAAGTACTTGTTGGTTATTTCGTCCCATCCCAGACGGAGGCAGTTCCTCAGTTCAATCCCGAAGCTCTCCGATGTTCGCGACCTCAGAGAAAAGGGAGAGAGGAACAAGCCGAGAGAAGACCGAAAAGGAACAGTCAATGTGCCTAGCGTTTGATCAAAATCCTACATTTAGACATTTATTTGAGACAACTAGTGTACAAGGTGTAACAGGTATTATGCTAAAGATGTTTTTACTTATGCGGAAGGCATGGCCTGATGGGTAGAATACTTTCATGTGCATAGGGATGAAGGGCAGGGTTCCGGTAAGATATTCATGAGGTGTAAGCTGACAATGTTCGAATTCTACCTGAGACTAGAAAGTGGGTGTGTAGTCACGATTGGTTGTTATCGGAAACCCAAAGACAGTGACGATGTGGCCGTGTTTATATATGCTCCACGGGATAAGGATTACCTAAGACACCATAACTACAATGTACATAGGTATATGAAGATAGGAAGCTGAGCACATTAGAAGCTGGCTAAGATTAAATGGTTATCAAAGGAAGACTAAATGTTGAGGGTAAGACGATCAGAAGATATCGATAATGGACCGGGTATCAGTGGCCAAGGGTGCCTGTTGGGTTAATCATTCGAGGTGCCAATGAATAACAACCATGTCAAAGGATCGGACAGCAAACCAGCTGAGCTGTGAATAAACTATCCCAGGAGAATAAACATTCTACAGAAGGACTGACGCCTAGTGAACTAAGAATAATACCCAAAGTTGAATAGAGCCTACAGCGAACAGCTGCCGCAGAGCAGAGATAGTGGCTAAAGGAAAGGATGTATCAGTGGCTGATTCAACCATATCATTAAGACTTTTGATCACATGTCAAGTAAACGCGAGTAAGACAGACGACGGATAACGGCGCGCTAGGAGAGATGAATGGACAGCAATAGAGTTGGAAATAAGGCTTCAGCTACTAGCGAATCCTACGGTGGGTGAACAAGTCTAGCAGGCTGTCAACGTAAGTGCGACATAGTTTGAGTCTACAGAGTCTAGACCGTTTAAACGTTGCTGGTCTGGAAAAGGTCAAAGAAGCAGACCGGTCAGATGAGACTAGGTTATTACAGGGCACTGAGAGTTGGCAGTCCGATTAGCGAAGCAATGGAAGTAGAGAACGTCATAAGGAGTGGAGACGGTCCGGATGGAAAGAGGTTTACTTATAAGGTGTGAAAAAGTCCATGAGGCTCATGTGGTATTGGGGACAGAGCGTTCGGTCTTCCGAATAAATGCCGGTAACGTCACAACAATCAGAGAGAACTCGGAGAGCAGGGGACCGATCGGACGTGACTAGATTATTCGGCACACTTAGTGTATGTTGTACAGTTTAGGTGGGAAGATAAATAAAGATTCGGCAGAGATGGACAGGTTAGGGATGGAAGAGGTTATATGAATATAAGGCATGCGAGTCAGGCAGGCTCGCAATGTGAGAGAAACGTGTGTTGGTGAAGAAGAGCCTAGAACTGAATTTCGATAGTCGAAGAGGATAATAGAGCAGGGCACTGAGAGCACGCTCTCCGGTTAAAGAAGAAGTAAAGGCAGAGCGCGATATGGAGAAAACAGAGTCGAGAGTTTACGTTTTCGGATAAGAAATGCGACAGTAAACGTGGCTCTCGAGGTAATGGTGACAGGGCGTTCAGTCTTCCGAGGAATAGCCGACAGGGTCACAGAAGTCGGAGAGATGGAGACCGATCAGCCGAGATTGGACTTGGTCAGCGTATTGCGATTGAGTCCTATGGTTCATTTGGAAAGATAGGTGGAGTCAGTAGGATTGGACTGGTCAGAGATAGTAGTGGTTATATTAACTTAGGGCGAACAGGTCCAGCAAGCTATCAAAGTGAGGGGGACACTGCTTTGGATTGACGGAGCCTAGACCGCTAACATCCCGGTAGCCTGGTAGGCTTTCCAGAGAGTTTGACTGATCAGATGAGATTCAATTAGGGTATGGCACAAAGAGGTGGCCGTCCGATTGTAGAAGGATTGAATACAGACAGCGCTCAGTCATCTGAACGTTGGCCGGTAACGTCACAGCAGTTGGAGAGCAGGATACCGATCAGTTGAGACGGGAGTAGCCGGCGAGATGAGATTGATTTTGGAGGGCAAATGGAGTGGGTCGAGGGGTGGACAGGTTAGGGGTGGAGGTGCGTATATGAATACAGGGTGAACAAGTCTAGCAGGCTGTCAACGTAAGTGCGACCTAGCTTGAGTCTACAGAGTCTAGACCGCTTAAATGTTGCTGGTCTGGAAAAGGTCAAAGAAGCAGGCCGGTCAGATGAGACTAGGTTATTGCAGGGCACAGAGAGATGGTCGTCCGATTGGAGAAAGATGAAGTGTACAGGATACTGATGGAAGTGCCTATATTAATAAAGGGTAAACAAGTCTAGCGGGCTGTCAATGTAAGCAAGACATAGTTTTGAGTCAACAGAGATTAGATCGGTATATCTTCCTAGTCTAGAAAAGGTCAAAGGAGAAGACCGGTCAGATGAGACTAGGTTATAACAGGGCACTGAGAGTTGGCAGTCCGATTAGAGAAGAAATGAAAGTAGAGAACGCCATAAGGAGAGGAGACGGTCCGGATAGAGAGAGGTTTACTTATAAGATGCGAAAAGGTCCATGGGGCTCGAGAGGTAATGGGGACAGAGCGCCCGGTCATCTCATCAAATACCGGTAACGTCACAGCAGTGTGAATGAATTCGGAGAGCAGGGGGCGATCAGACGAGACTGGATTAGTCGCCACATTGAGAGTAACTCGAATAGTTAGGGTGGGAAGATAAATAAAGTGTCAGCAGAGACGGATATGTTTGAGATGCAGGAGGATACATGAATATAAGGTATGCAAGTCAGGCAGAAGTCTGAGAGTTTGTAATTGTTTCCAAATTACATGTGAATGGAAAAGGAGACCATTAAACAGAAGGAATTCGTCCAGCAGATATGCCGAACGACCAAGCCGTATTCTTTGTAACCGTGCACTCGTCTGCTGTCCGGCACAGGTGAACCGAAACAGTGAACAATCCGAAGCCAGAAAGTAACCTAAGATGGATCGGCGTGCCGATATATCCAGTCCGATACATTTAGTCAGATAACTCCAGATTCAGTAGATGCCATAGCATCGGACGGGGATGAACGGCAAACAGGCGGATTGACTAAAGCTTTTTTTCTCGACAAGGCGAAGCACGTTTTTAAAGGCATGATCATTTTGCAAAATAATGCGTGATCACTAATTTTCAAAAATCCGATGTGTTTGCCGTAACAGTACTTGTTTCTGCAGTGGGTATGTAAGTATGTAATTGTGTGTGCGTATGTGTAGCTGTGTAGTTTGCGCTTGTAACTGTGTTGCTCCATTTTTGAATGTTTGCTACTGTCAGCAATGTGTGAGTAGAATATTGGTATCCGTACGTTGGAAAGGAGTGCCCAGATATCCACGGGGCAGTGACTTTACTTTGTAACGAGCCACGGCGGCCACGTCACAGTGTTGTTAAGCAGCCATTTGTGGTTTTTTATAGGGAGAACGCTTGCCAGGCGAAAACTCACCACGTCCTGGAACACTGCCGCCGAACTATTAGCTGGAACCGGTTGAACATGAACCACCCAACTGGCACCACGAGGAGGTTGTTCGGGTAGCCAGCCACTAAGGGGTTGGACAAGTGGCAGAGGCCGCACAAAGCACTTGGAAAGGAAGCGGAGTGTCCATTTACCTGTGTTAAACACTGCAGTCCGACGGAGGCAAGGGACCTCGGAGGACTATAAGCAACAGATAAGTATGAGTTTGAGCGGAGAAAAATTGTCCCAGTAGGCTGGAACGGTAGATGGAGGCGGATCACAACGTGGGAGAATTGACCCATTAGTTGCGGTCTCTGTGTCGTACAATTTACCATCTACGTGGGAATCACAAGAGACTCCGGTTCCTCCTCCGTTTGTTCCGAGTAGTAGGGGAGCAATGCCTCTGTACGTAGAACCATGTCGAGTACAGCACCATTACCCGCTATTGGACCGCTATCTCCTGTGTACGTATCCAAGTCTTTGGGAGCTGCTTGCTGTGCTTCCGCATGCAAAGATTCGTTCCATTCGTTGTCCGCTGAATAGTCCAAATGAAGTGTGGACTGCCTCTTCCTGAAGCAGAAGCATGACGTGGCAGCAGAGCGTCCAAACCTACTGGAGGCATACGACAATCCAAAAACATAGCGGCCAATGCAATAGCAGCGCAGAAATTTGGAAACACAAGCGGCCGTTAGTGATCTGCCTCTGGTGCTCTGTCAGCGAGCAAGCCCGCCACGGAGAAAACCCAATTAATCACGAGACAGAGAAATAAATGCCACTGCGAAAGAGTCAGCGACGGTGGCAACTGTTGTAACCATAGGCTGAGATGTATAAGCCAAATGCGATGAGAAGTGGACGACCTGTCCGACTTGTGAGTGGAGTGCTTCCAATGCCACGGCAGCGAAACTAAAATCAGGGACTCTGTACCTGAAAGAGCATCCTAGCTGGATACATGAACGGACGGTGACTTCCAAGTGTCTGGCCCTTTGTTGTCCACAGGTTTACAGCAGCAGCAGGGCAGCCCTGTTCTGCGCAGGCACGTTTGCCATGAAGAGCATAAGGGATTTTTAGACCTGGTGCATCAGTTTCAACCACAACCGTCGTGTACTACTTTTACCGTCAAGGAAAAGAGGTTTATCTGCACTCATTCAATCATTCTACGTCGTAATGGATATTTGGGTTCAACCGGTTTACGAAATCCCCAGCAACGCGCGCCGCGCAATTTCCAGCAGGCATAAGGCATCGTAAACTTCGGGGAGTTTCCGTAGGTGTCCGATCTGTCCGGCCCTGTGGAATTTCGTTCTCAGTTTATTGATGGTATGCTGCTGCTTTGCTATATGCAATGCGTTGCCGATGCCAGCAACTTAATCAGTGCGACCTGATGTTCTAGGGGATCGCAATAATAGCACGACGTAGTATTCGCGCATGCAGCTCATCGTAGCGGACATGCCGGTGCCATCGGACACCAACAAGGCTTTGCAGGAAGTGAGCATCAAGCACTTGAAGGTGCTTCAGATCTTCAGCCCGAATGGTCAAGGCGACACGGTGATACAGATGAAGGCCTGTAACGGTGGCCTTACATACACGCCCATTCACAGGGATGGAAACTGCCTTCTGTCGGCAAACATGTCGCTGGGTTTAAGCAGTCTGTTCCAGCTTGTATGGTGCGTGAACTAACTTTAGTTTCTATGCGGCCATCCTTGCCAACGTGCATGAAAGCCTAGGCGAAGTGCTGCACCACATCAAATTCCTTGTTATCAAGGGTCCAGGGGTCCCAAAAGGGCTATTTGTGAAGCACCAAGGCTTGGCACTTTAAAGGTGCTAAGCGCATGCCAAGTGACGGTACCACCCTGGACACCATACACACGGTTCCTATTGCCAACGCGACATCGTCGTTAGGATATTATAATTTTGGTTAGGACAGTCTGTGCGACTGCCCTGCTTGTACCTCCTTCAGTGCCTTACGGACAGCAACCCGGGAGCTGAGAGGTTGCAACTGAGACCACCTTCAAAGGGAGAGCCCTCAAACCCCTCCACATTGTCATCAGCTGACCACCACTTATCTTCTTCCACCCACACCCGCGGCACGCAAACAGCGCACGTCGCAGGAGTAGGTGGGTTACCACTTGTGATACGTTGCGAAGGCTGGAGCGCCTGCTGCTTGAAATAACATTGCTGTGCGGTTCATTCCCTTATCCTGTGACGTAGACAAGGCATCGAACACGCTCGTTGCACACACGGTGTTCCCACCGCATGTGAGCTAATGTGCAAAGGCACCGGTGGTGGAAACTTACTAGCCCCTATATGTCCGTTGAGCTAAGGGACCCGGTTTCATAGCCGTACGGTAGGGTCCAACGTACAGATGCATTGTACAATCTACCCTTTAGGGCGAGCGTGTTGTCGTGCCGGCTGCATAAGTGGCGAAGGTTAGCAGCAGCGCTTTGATCTTTTGCTGTCCGGTTCGTGATCTCAGGTTAAGTTTCATAGACGCTGATACAACTTCCCAGGCAGCTGCAATTTTTATGGATTTCTAGGTGAGCCCAACCAAGGGTCAGCGTAAGAGACGGTCCAGGTCAAACTTAGAGGAACACTTTGCACTTCGCTTGTATGAAGCAAAGCCCTAGTGACGGATGGCCGGTGTTAATCCATCCTGTGCCGCTGGGCGCCTTTGCGAGATGTCACAGAGTACGGCTATATATTTAGCATAATCAAAGTCAAAAGGTCCTTCTCCTGGGAACCGGTATGCACGTTCTATGTTGCGTCCTGTGATTGCGCATTTCGGTACTTCGTCGATAGCTGGGTTAAAGAGGAATGGTGATAGCGGGCATCCTTGTGTCACAGCCGTGGAGATATTAAAGGGCGACGACAGCTAGCTGTAAGGAGTAAACCTGACTATGCAAAGCCCGTACAACGCTGGGATACGATTTACATATTTCTCAGGTAGCGAGCGAAGCAAGAAATCGGTTGACAAGGGCTTCAAAGTACTGCATCATGGCTGCAGTCAGTAAGGCTGTACTCGGAGTCCACCAGCATGGCACGCTTAACGTCTCGACGACTGCTTACGTTACATGAAACTCGTAGTTCCACCGCACATAGCCCACTGTTGACTGCGATCCACTTGCCCGCAGCTGATTCAGTCGTGGCACTGGGTGCCTACCCATGACCTTGAAACCCGGCATTTGAGCTGTTACTTCCATCAGTTGAGAGATGTGGGTCATTTGAGACCCTAACCGAAGAATGCAAAAGATTACATATAAGTGAAGCAAGGGGGCGGGGTGATCTGTGAGTGGAGGTTTAGCCGTTGCGTTAGCATAGAAGATAGGCATAGTACGAGCAGCGCTAATCAGTAACGTCCATGGTTCTTTAGGGTGCGTGATACTACCCTGTTGTCCAGTCCGAGGTGGAGGGTTGTCTTTGGGGCTCTACTCAGAGCCTTTGATCCAAGGGCTAACCCACAAGGCAACAGGGCGATGTGAAGGCAACTAAAGTCGCTGGGAACCGGTGATGAAATAGATGATCCATGCGCCTTTCTATCCGTGCAGGACTAGGGGCCCAACGCAAACTAGTAATCCCGTACCACTCAAGGGGAAGCTGTGGGAATACGTCACTGCCGCCACGTCGCAGGGTAGTCAAACTAACATTTGTGGCTTTTGCCAAGGATAATGCTTGCCAGGCGGAAACCCACCACACCTGGGAACACAACCGCCGAACTACTTGATGGAAAGAGGAAAACTCGATTCACCTGGCTGGCACCACGAGGAGATGGTTGGGCAAGACAGCGACGTAGTAAGGTAATACTGTGCAACCCTTTTCAAAAAGGCATAGACATGATTAGGCACAGTAGAATTACGTTTTACTACACTCCTAAAGGGTATCAGGTACGTAGACATGACATATCAACACTGTTTTACTTATTACACGACATTTCCCTGTTACCTAAGTTTCATTTTAGTAGGATTCAAGCTTTCGTTTCGGAATACTACGGGCCTTCTTTGCCATAAGTGCACATGAACGCACACGACACTTACAGTGTGGCGGTCGATTTATTCCTATTACAGCCCACGTTACATAATCGCGACGTCCTCCCCCAAGCCGCCTTGCTGTGTAGCAACCTCCACCGACACCGGCAACAGCGGTAACGTGTGCCATCATGAAAACACTTAAGAGTGTATCTTTCCTTCACTTCTCCTTCAAAAGAAATGGTAATAATTCCCAAAGCCACAGCTTGCAGCTACCACACCCGGCGTCCGCAGTGTGGCATAAGCCACAGATCTTTACAGGCAAGCGCATTAAATGGATATACCCTGCTTTTAGCTCACGTTACACACTTGTCACGTCCTCCCACGTGCCGTCGTGTTGTGTAGCATTTTCTTCCGGCATCCCTAACAATCGTGACATGCTACATGTTGATAACACTTAAGTATGCTTATAGCATTCGCTTATCCTTCCACAGAAATAGTAACAATGCCCACTTTCATCCCCTGCAGCAGCCTTACCCAGCGTCAGCAGTAACGTTGCAGTCTCCGCTTTACACAGGCAGGCGACTTAAAGGTATACACTCCGAGTTTCTAGCATCTGTCACCTATGACATCGCTATGTGAAATGCACTTCCCCGGCTTCCTGATAATAAGTCGCTAGTGCACGTATAGTTCCGAATTCTTACTGGTTGTTATTAACCATGTCTGCGAGAACGACCCCACGGCCCTTCGCAGGGCCACCCTCGGTCCTATAGCCTTGCGGTTCCCTCTGCGCAAGCATAATGTAAACACCGGACGGCTTGGAGCGTTTAGAGCACGGGGACATAGGTGCAGTGTATGGGTACGTCATCTTTCACCGAGTAACGTGCTGGGCAGTCTATCTGCTTATGTGTGAAACTGCTACGGTAACCTTCCTCGGGAATTTCGAACAAAATAAGAGCTGCAAGCCCACTTTTCCCTTTCACTAACAACTTCTTTTGTTATGACTTATCTCTCATTATGACATCCATTGATCATTTTAAAACACACCGTTGCGACGGTAACCCAAAACAGGAGATAACCGATGCATTAGCCGGTGCGTTTCCTTTACCTGCTCCGCATAGACTCAATACTGCAAATGCAGACCAAATGTTATTCTTACTGACGTCTAGCATTGCATATTAACATAGACCTACCATACAATAGGTCTGCGGTGTCTAGCCCACAACGACCGGTAAGCACGTTGCTCACCGCTATTATTTTTGTATGCAGCTTGCGGCTGCTGGTGTGAAATACCTCCTCCGCTTGGCCGCAGACCATTGCATTGCAGTGGTTTCTGTGTGGCAGAAATGGAAACCACACCATGTCCGAAACCAACTCCCAAACAAAGTAAATGACAATGCCAGATCAAAAAGTTGGCAACTGTCGTATTAGTATCTTCCATGGTGCAGTCATCCGTGTGCACCCTCGTCTCTGGTTGTTAGATGGCACCGCAGTGAAAGATGAGCATCCTTTTATCACCAATCCACCGCTTTTTATTTCCATATACTTTCCGCTAAGGCATCGTTGACGTGAAGGATATCCACTACGACTGGGTGGTGCTCTACATCGCTACCACGTGATTAAGTAAGTCAACCCTGCGTTATTTACATTAATATTGCCTTAATTTGTGTCTAGGAAACACGTTTCCATAAACACTACCTCAGTGTTTGCGCGTTGTGTGTCAAGCGCGCCTCACACGCTCCCCATAATGACTTGGTTATACAGATTCGGTACAGGCGTCAGCGTTCCAATTGTCTCTTTTTCGTTAGCATTTTCATATTTCCACGCCTACACAGCATAAGGCATTTAACACTGCAGCATACCATACCGGAAACAAATGAAAAGCCATGTGAGCCCGTACAACTTGTAGCATTACCGTTAACAAAGCCCATACATGACGTTCCTTTTGGCGCACTGCTTAAGGCTACTGCTGTGGCTTCCCTCGTACCGACAATAATACATGCTTTGCGACCTATATGCACTTCATAACTACTGCTGATGGAGGGCCGGGAGGCCTATACTGGAGTCCTCCCCTGTGCCGATTATGATGCCACCGCCGTGAGACATACACAGACTTAGCTGTATGACGCAAAGCCTTGCGAATTCCCTATTGGCAGACTAAATGCCGCTGTCATGGGTAAAGTTACAACCAGTCCTGTGGGCGTGCAGATTTCAGCTTATTTGATTCGTCAGCGGTGCTTACCATACCACCGCTGCGGGGCCATTAGGAGCTTAGTAAACGCCCGTATTTATGGACTATGTTTCCAACAATTGCGGATAGGCCAGTGCCCCTAAGAACATTAATGCTCTGCGACTAATGTAGCATTACTAAAAGCAAGCCTTCAAGGCGTGTGAAGCAAGTAGGTGAGGCTTTCCTAGAGCCCATTTTGATGCAAATGTCATGGGACACACATAGGCTAAATGAAGGCCTTTCATGTGGGCTCCTGGAGCCGCGCACGTAGGTGCGGCCGTAGGCCATAAGCAGGTTTCCCTGTGAGACATACATAGGCGTGCTAAGCGCCATTCCTTTACAGCAGTGAAGCCAAGACTCGATACTTCTTTACCGACCGCTATGACACTGCTGCTATGGAACCTATGATTCTTTTCCATGCATCGCTCATGCAACCAACGGCGGACAACAATGGAGTCCAGTTAAGTAAATCCACTAAGATTTCGCATAAGGCGTTACCAGCCCTTAGGCTAGCCGAACTCAAAAATTTGCGGGCTAATACCGAGTTTGAGATGGCGAATATGCAACTAGACCTCGGGGAAGAGCTAGAAGAGGTTGGGAAACTGTCCGATTCCAGATGAAAACAGATGCAGCGACTCCTGGAGGATAGTCAAAAGAGCGTGCTACCGGAAATGGTCCAAGGGCCTTCTGCAAACCAGTCGTAGGAATGTTATTGAGCATTTGTAGGACTTCCTAAGGTTGAACCTGAGAGTTTTGACCGTAACCCGGCTACCTTTCTGAAATTTATGAAACAGTTTGAGTACTTTTTCGTGAAGCGAGTCAGCGACAGTTGCCAGCGTTTACTCTATCTTATGTATTATGGTAAGGGTAGGGCAAAAGAGACAATCCGTGAGTGTGTAATGTTACCCTCCGAACTGGCTTCTGACAGGGCTCGGCACATCCTTCATGAGCGCTTCGGTCAGTCTCACCCAGTAACCCGGTCATTAATTGATATTTCCTTCTCCGGTTTGAGCTTGCTGCCAAACGACCACGACGCGTCGTCCCTTTGGTCGACAAACATGGAGAACTGTTCCATTGCACTGTCTCAAATGAACCTCACGGCAGATTTACCCTCTGTGCCCACCATTGAGCGGCAGGTTCGGACTTTGTTGGACAGTTTGCAATCAAGGTGGGCTAGGACAGCAGAAGTGATCGTTCAATAGGGCCGAGAAGTTCTTTTCAGGGACCTGGCGGATTTTGTCGCCAAACAACCTCCTCGTGGTGCCAGCTGGGTGGTTCGGGTTTAACCCGTTCCAGCAAATATTTCGGCGGCAGTGTTCCAGGACGTGGTGGGTTTTCGCCCGGCAAGCGTTCTCCCTATAAAAAGCCACAAATGTCTGCTTATCAACACAGTGAAGCGGCGGATGTGACTCGCCACAAAATAATTCACTGGGCCGTGGACATCCGGAAAATGGTATCCAACTCACGGACATCAATCGCTTATTCTCACATTCCTACCGATAACAAACAGCCAAAAATTCTGCGGCACATTCAAAAATACAAGCTACATTCATAGACAATTACATACATATATACACCCATACACTCACATGCACTGTTATGCCGAACCTGTACTCTTTGTACATTTTGATCACACTATGTTAGATATACATGATCATGCCTGTACTGGTGTGCCTCGCATTGTCGAGAATAAAAGTTTATTTATTTATTTATTTAAGTTTGCCCGTAGCAGATTTGGACAAACAGCCAACTCCAGTGCCTTGCGGAATTGAGGTGCCGTGCAACCGTCTAGGTCGAGGGATAAGGAAATGGGGTATAAAGTGGGGCCATACACTGCTGCTGACCAGTCCAGACGAACCTCCGGTGTAGTTTGTGACGATGACCATAGGAACGAAACGTGCCCAAAGTTTCTGACTTCCGACCTTCCGGGTCGTTGGGAGCTCATCAGAGTTAAGGGCGGGTGCTGCTGATGTCTCAAGGTTGGTCACCGTGCTGCAGCTTACTAAGGGAGTAAGGTTTGTAACCGATGCATATGTACGGGCAACCACCTACTCTGCTACCTACGGATCGGAGGCCAACACAGGTGTTGAGCGTATCCGATGCTCCACTCAAAGGTCCTGGCAGTTGTCAGGCCGTATGTAGTGATGCCGGAAGGGCTGCTCTTGGAATTGTGCCGGTACGACTAGAAGGACCCTTGCTTTCGGTTGAAACATACGCCTTATTCGACAGCGGCTCTGACGTTAGCCTGTTTCAGGAAGGTCTGCTGCGAGAAGCTGGTGTTGAGATAAATCCTGCTTCGATGCAAATGCAGTGATCGGTCTTAGTCTTCTGAATCCGGCCACACCGGTTTCTGTTTGATGTCGTTGTGTGGTATCAAGACGATCGATGTGAGACGTGCTTATTGCCTAACCGGTTTACGTTGGCGCCCAGTAATAGGACCTGTTAGTCAGGTAGCAGCTCGATTGTCTTGGTTGGTTTCATGACCTGAAGGATTCCCGGGCTAGAAAACTTTTGGGTACTAACGTTCCAGATGCACATTAGCAGATAGAACAACGACTCGGAGGTCGAGGTCAGCCCTTCGCTGCAAAGGCACTACTCGGATGGGTAACGTTGAGGCCGCTAGCTGCGTGCCACCTGGCTTGCGCGTCCGTAACCTACGTACAAAAAGACAAGAGCTCGCTGCGTGAACGAATTTGAAAGGGGAAGGAAAGTGTGTCGGGACTGTCAGAGGTGAAGCTTCCGACTAACGAACCTGAAGATTTGGTGTACTCTTCCGGAGTCCCATGTAATCAGTGTGCGCCTCTAGTGTGTAGTACAGCCACATCCCGTCACAAGCTCTGTTAAGGCATCCAGCATCAACGTTGTTTGCGATAGTCGTATGGGAAACATTAAAGATGTAGACGATCGAACCCACTCCTAAACCCGGCAGCGAATTCCTCGAACTTACGAACTTTTGGACGAACACTGGTAGGACCGTCCGTCCATTCTATTGAAATTTGGTGTGCCACCATGGCCTGGCCTTGGCAATAGCCCATTAAGTCCCACGTGGATAGAAGTGCAGTGTCCGTGGTCTCGGACCTCGGCATTCTTGATCGTATTATCGAGAACGAAGGTTACGGAGCTGAATTAAAACAACTGAGGGCCGCAACGAAGGAGTGGTCGGAAAACGATTTAATGGTAAAATGCTATATCACTGCATGCGGTGGTATTTTAACCCACCGGCGGCCAGCCATAGGGGGGCAGTTTGGGAAGGTATTGTGCGATCGATTAGACGAGTTTTACTGTCAGTCACGACGCGCCCAATATTACATGAAGAGGCCTTGCGTATCCTGTTAGTTGAGGCAGAGCGTATCATCAACCGTAGGCCGCTGTTACCTCTAACTTCGGAAACGATTAATCGGCCAGCTCTAACTCCAAATGAGTTGTTGGTACTTCAACCCGGTGCATCGGACTTATTGGTTGAGTATTTACCCGATGCATACCATCGTTGCTGACGGCAATTACATTACCTAACTGCCCTGTTTTGGGAAAGATATGTTACAGAATATCTACTACCGTTGCAATCTAGACAGGACTGGCTATATCCGCTTTGGAATATTAGGACAGAGGACGTAATTTTAGTTGCTTCTGAAACCACTGCGCGCAGTACGTGGCCTTTAGGCCTAGTTGAAAGCTGCCTCACGCCAAAAGATGAGATCGTCAGAACAATGATTATCATGACATCGGAGGGTTTAGTTAAGAGGGGCGTGAGAAAATTCTGTTTGTTGGAGGGCAGTTACTCTGAAGAGGGTGTAGTTCCTGCTGTAGGCTCTCCGCAGGTGGGAAGCGGGGACCTCGACCCTGCCACTTCAGGGAGGACAATTGTGCGTCCAACAGCCAAAGTAAGAAGCCTCTGGCGTACTGGTGTAAGGCCTTTAGCCTCCCAGCGTGAATGGAGCGGGGTTAGACCATCCAGATTGGAAGGCATCCCATCCTTTGAAAGTCCCTACAGGATTTGGCGGGGACTGTGTCGGAGAGATCAATTTGTCCAGTCGTTTGGAACTCTTACCCTAGTTGTTCCCCAATAACACCTTATCTCGGACAGTCTATCTCCCTTTACATGTGCCAGAACCCGGCTGCTAGTTTTGCCTATCTCTTGAATATTGATAAACCATTCGCCCTTGCTCATCTAGTCTACCCTTTATGGTCACTCAAGCCCGCCTTACACAATGCGCCTTTATACTCTTCACAGTTTGGGGTGCTAGTTACCGATGTCCCATCGCAGACGCCATATGGAGCCTCACTATAGACTGCACATGACAGACACTCCGCCAATCATCTGTTCCCCACCTGTCTATCTTCACAGCCAATCGATCGTCCATGCTATGCTATTGGTGTAGTTTGCCCTATCAACCACTGACGCATCAAGCAAATTTGGCTGCTCGGCATTTGTCCATACGTGTAGACAATCAATGGATGTATTGGCTTGCTTCGAAGCGGTGCTGCTCAGTTACGGCTTTGCCCACTTGCTTGCAATTTGTGCTTACCTTTGCTTGGCTTTGGATCGGTCTTCCGTGGTATCTACTGAAGTTTTATTGCTTTTGTTTGTAAGGAAACCGTTTGAGGTTTGTCTCCTTTGGCAATTATTGTTATTATTTAGTAGCACAACAGTTACACCGGCATCGAGTTTTTGACTTATCCAGGGGATTGCAGATCCGTTCCGGTCTTGAATTTGGCTAACCAGTGGCTGCGCGTATCGTCCAAGGTTTCTAAACGTTGTTATCGCTTACAGCATGAGCATATCATTGGAATGCCGTTTGTCCACTGGCACTTTCAAAGCTAGTCTTAAGTCCCTACTTCATTGCGGTGGCAAGGTGTAGCCTGTTGCTTGCCAACAGTATGAAGGAGACTTAGGAAAGGATGCAACAAATACTCGCCGCAATGAGTTAGGATAAATAAATAAATAAATAGTACATTCTCGAATTTGTCGAGACACACCAAACCAGGCATGATCAACACTTAAACGCAATTACTTTTCTCAACAAGCACGTTGCTATGTATGTAATCGGCAGTAAGCCGAAAGTTGTACAGACTTTGGAATTTGTAAAATTAATCATAAGGAATATAGTCGTCAAGGCATGACGACACGTTGGGTTCTAGCGTGGGTAGCGAAAACAGTCTGGGCATCACATGTGTAGTGAAAACGATACATGTAGGAAAGGAGTAGCTTACTCTTGAACGCGTCAGGAAAATATTAAATTATGATACTAGTCGACTTGCCAGTAGGTAGTTCTGGACAGTGACTTTATTCAGTGGCGAGTCACATCCGCCACGTCGCGGTGTTGTTAAGCGGACATATGTGGCTTTTTATAGGGAGAACGCTTGCCAGGCGAAAACCCACCACGTCCTGAAACACTGCCAGAAATCCGTTTGTATACTAATGTAAAACTGGCAGAGCAGCTTGCCGACTGATTGCACCCTCGAGCATCCGCAGTCAAATGACTTCCAATTTCTTCTGTTATTTGATCAGGTATCTTAGGTCAGGACGGCCATAATGGCTGAGGCGCATGGAAGGTGAGACCTTCACGAAGAGTCGTCTATGTGAGTGTCCAGGTGAGCAAACAGTCAGTTGCTTGCGTCTGGATTTTCAGGTTTATGTATAATTTCCAGGAGTGTGAAGGCCTCGTGTCCAACTATCGTTACTTGAAAACGGTCGTTGTAGTGAGTGCAGTTGTATCCATTTGTTGTACAGGCATGTTCTTTGCAGATCCTTGTGGGTTATGTCCTGTCCCGGTCAAAAACTCTTTCTCGGTCCAATCCCCGATCCCCAAGAAGTTCCGGACCTCGGAGAAAAGGGAAGGTGTGAGACAAACAAGGCCACAAAGAACAGGCGTGGAAACAAACATTGTTTAAGTCCTATGGTCTAATATTTAGTGGAGACAAATGATGTAAAATGTGCAACAGTGATTGTGCTGAAAGTGTCTTTTGAATGTTCTACGAAAGCAATGGCCGTATAGGTTAGTTGTTACCATCCACATGGCGTACAGAGCGTTGCACCATTAAGCAGAGAACGCAGTATCGAGTTGCTATGATGCAATTTTTGCTTGGGAAAGCAGAAAGCAGCATTCAAGGGCCAGCTGGTAGCCAACCTACGTCAATAGGGGGCGCAGAGTAACTAAGTTAAGGTATAATGGCTTGCGAGGAAAGAGATTCAAAGGTCAAGTGATGGTAAGTAATCAGATGGATAGGATTCAAGCGCTGAGTAGAAATCTTCTGGGGATCAAGCCAGACAGGCAACACGAGGGTATTAACAGTATAGTGCTACGGCCGACTGAGATGGGAAATCCTGTGAGAGAGTTTACCTCTCGGCTCCACCATCATGAATCTCAGCTCACAATTACGTTCCCCTCTCTTGTTTGGCCTCTCTTTTGGTCCATATCGCATCGGTTCAATGGAGGTATAGGTATCACTAGCGTCAGCGCAACATCCTAGGCTTCCTTTGATTCCCTTTGCTACTGTGGTACTCAGTTTTAAACCTCTTCGACTAGTCCGGCCTCTCAGTCCCCAAATGCCCATAGGCATCAAACCAAGGCCTCTCTTCATTTGAGGATCGACTGCCTTGTGTGCTTGCCTCCGTTGGATACATTATCTGCATGCATGGTAGTTCCACGGAAATTGCAATCTCAGGTCCCTGGTTGAGGTTTGCCTCTCGGCTCTATTCTCATGCTCCTCAACACACAATTACGTCCCCCTCTCTTGTTTAGCCTCTCTTTTGGTGTATATCGCAACAGTTCAATGGCGGTATAGTTATCACTAGCGTCAGCGCAACAACCAAGGTCACTTTTGGTTACCTTTCCTTCTGTGCGTCTCAATCCAAAACATTTTAACAAGTCAGTCCTCGGAGGCTTTAAATGCCTTCATTGCTCAAGTCAAGGCCTCTTTTATTTTGAGCACCGGCTGCCATCGACTCAAGTTCTCACTGGTATAAGTTACAACCTTATGATACTCTTCTTTGTCTGAATCATCATCTCTATGCTTGGTAACGCCTACCGAAATCGGAATTTCCGGTCTCTGATTGAGTTTGGCTCTCGGCTCAGCTATCATGCATCTCAGCTCACATTAACGTCTTCCTCTCTTGTTTGGCGTCTCTCTTCGTTCATATCGCAACTATTCAATGGCGGTATAGGTACCACTAGCCTCAGCTCATGGGTCACTCCATTGATTTCAGCCAGCACAACTTCACCATAAATTATATATTTATACAATAACATAGCCCTGTTCAATTTTGTTGGCAGTTTGCTCGGTCCGTTTTTCTTCTCACCCTTGTTCTACAGGATAACGTTACCTGCACCGAACCCCGCTGAAGACGTAACTGCGACGCTCCCATGGGCAAGGGTTCAATAAAGAACAAAGAAAAAACCCGCACACTAAAGAACCTAGGAAACGGATCAATCCAATACAAGTCACCTGAGTCGTCCGACTTCAACAGCGCCAACCACTTGTACTGGACTCCGAAGGCGACTGCACTGCCCTAGAAAACAAATTGGCGCTACGTGACTGCGAATATCCGCGAGGGTAATCGGTCAGATACAATCTTGTCAATGTTATATCAACAGCCGGCAGTGTTACAGGACGTGGTTGGTCTTCGTCTGGCTAGCGTTTTCCCTACAAAAAGCCACAAATGTCTGTTTAACAACACTGCGCCGTGGCGGATATGACCCGCCACTCAATAAAGTCACCGCCCCTAACACATTGGCAAGTTGACCGACACCACATTTGCAAGTTCTGTGTGTATATCGGCTCTCGCACGAACACGCCTACATATTTGATTACAGACATACCACTATTCTTAAGAATTTTTCACCCGTTTCCTCATACATCACTCACTGACATACATTGATTACGGGACCTCATCTGACTAGTTCCTCATCAACATACCATATAAGTGATCTGATTACTATCATTACCTCTCGCATTCTGTGTACATAGACTACATACAACATTTGGGCCCTATGGGCCCACAATACTGTCTCCAACTTTACTACTCCCACCGTTGGTGCTGCTTATTCCGCTATCATGTACAATAATGCAATATGCTGATCATGCCCAAAAGGCGTGTCTCGCTTTGTCGAGAATAAAATATTTATTTATTTATTTATTTAAAGGTTGCTGAGGATACCAGAGCATGAGGCCTAACCGCAGCAGCTAGGGTGCTAAGATAATAGTACCAAGCTGGGTAGAGCTAGGGAATGCTAGCCCGAGAGCTGGAGGATTGCAGGTAAAAATGCCTAAGCCAATACAGCGAGGAAGGGATAAAAAACATCTAGAAACGTGAGGCAAAACGGCGGCTTGCGCTGAATACATGGATATGCTTGCACGACAGAAGAAAGCTAAGAGAGGTTTCGTGATAGAAGGACAACGGACGAGAGAAGCGCAAGCATACAATAAGGTCTTTAAATAGTTCAGAGCATATTAGACTAAGACGCATCGACGCGCATCTAATCGAATCATACAGGGGTGCTAATGGAATATAACTAAGGAAGCCGGAGCCGGGAGAAGCCAGTGCGAGGGCTGAACTACGATTAATTAGGTGTCGCAGCTGAGCAGGTGACAGCTGTGCATCTAGCAAGGAAGCCTGTGCAAGGAATAGCCGGTGAGAGAGCTGGACGTTAGTATAAGTAGGTGTCATGGACATAGCGAGTAACAGATAAATGAACGTCTAGAAAGGATCGCTGTGCGCTGACTACTTGAGTTATGTTTGCTCCACAGAAGAGAGCTAAGAAAGGTTTCATGAAGAAAAGACAGCGAACGGAAGATGCGCAAGCATACAATACCGCTGTTAGATAGTTCAGAACGTAGAGGCTAAGACACAGTGACGCCCAGATGATCAAGTTATACTGTTAATGAGATAAATGTGTTGCCGCGAGAGAGATCTAAAGTTCAATTTGCGGTAAGGCAGCGGAATGGTTGGATGCAGATATGCTAAAGGAATAAAGCTAATTGAGATACGTAGTGGCTCCTAACATCTCAGGACAAGCGCAGATGCATGGGGCCTACGACCACTAGCTGCTTACTAAGCAGAGGTGACGGCAGATCGACAGATGGTGGCGCTAGGAAAGAGTACCAGTGGCCAGAGGTAGCCATTCTAATAAGAAGCTTGCTCCCTAGTGTGTGCCTACAGGGTCACAGAATGCATCAACAAACCAGCGAAGGTAAGTGATGCAGAATTACAACAGAACGTATGATAGAGAGACAAGGAGTGTATCCTAGCAAGCTCAAGATCTGCGCAGAAGGGACACGGAGCCTACGACGAATCTCTGCAAAATGGTGAGATAAGAACAGCGATAGATAGTGCAGCTAGGACAGAGAGAGTATCAGTGGCCAGTAAACGCATTTTAATAAGGCCTACTAATTACCAGTAGATATCTACAGTGACCGAAGAAGTCAACAAACCAGCGCAGGTCTGTGAAGCAAATAATTCAGGATAGTAAGTGTTAGAGAGATAAGGAGTGGCTACTAGCGCAAGAATGTATGCTTCCTACAATGACTCGCTGCAGTTGAATAGTGGTGACGTAGGCAATACGAAGAACTGATAATAATACTAGGTGAGAAAGAGCGTATCGACGACTAGCAATGGCATTGGGGTGGAGCCTTCTAGTGGCTAGTGGATACCTAAAGTGTCCCAGAATAAGTCAACAGACAGCAAATGAATGTGACACAGACAGTCACAACGAATGTAGGTTGGAGATAAAGGAGAGTGGCTCTTAGCAAAATCCGGATATGCACAAAGATGCGTGGAGCCTACGGCTACTAATTGCTGCTAAATAGAGGTGCTGAGGTTAAAAGGATCGACAGATAATGGCGCTACGAAAAAATTTAGGTGACCAGGTGTAACCACTTTATTAAGCCGGTTGGTCACTAGTGTATTCCTACAGTGTCACAGAATACATCAACAAACCAGCGAAGGTAAGTGATACAGACGTTCTAAAAGATTACAGGATGGAGAAACAAGGAATGTCTCCTAATAGCTCCGGATAAGTGCAGATGTATGGAGCCCACAGCGAATCACTGCAGAAAACATGATGAATATAAGAGGAACGAAGGATAATGGTGATAAGAGCGAGAACCAATGAACAGCAACTGAATTCACATAAATCCTTTCAGTTATTAGTGGATAGATATGGATATAGGTAAGTTTCTAGACAAGCGCAGGATGCTGTTCCTGCGTGGGATCAGATCAAATTGTACATAAGATCCATGCTCATGCATGGAGAAGAAATATCGTTAACAACTGCTTTTGATCGCGTTTATCTTTCCGAACAGTAAAGTAGGGATAAATACAAAAGTTTCGTACGCCTCGACATTTTTGAAGGCAGTAATTTGGGTCTCCGTAGCTTATGTACGAATTCTGCGCTTTTCACCGGCTACCGCTGCCAAACATTGAGGTGCCTGATTCCATTAGTAAACTACCAATCTATTATGCCAATGGATTGTGTTATTTTCGATGGAAAATGCACCACTAGAGGAAATTTGATCCATTTTCTTTGGTCACATCACCGCATTTCGAGCATCCATTAGTAGCGGGCTCATGGAAAGGAATAAGCAAGCCAAAATTAGATAGTAAAAGTGGAGGGTGGAAACAAGGGAAATAACAGTAGTGGCTAACAATTTAGTCTTTCTTAGAAAAGTGCGACTGAATGGCCGGCCTACTTAACTAGAAAATACACTGATGTTGGAAAATGGAGCCAAAATATAGCCCAGAAACAGCATATCAGAATCGCAAACCTGGCGCGAATTTCAAAGTGCAAATCTCCAAACAAGCGGAATCAACGCCGTTTTGGAGCCGAAATGTTAACTAAAACGAGACAACAATGGGCGGTCTAGGACAAACCCTAGGCGCTGGTTACGACAAATGTAAAATAATTAAACTAAGTGCAGTGGTTATGGAGATATCTGCATTTTTACAGTCGGCTGCGGATAGCACCATTTTCGAGCCTCCGCTAAATTCACTTTCTGCTTTGGAAGCAGATACAGAAGAAAAATGAAATAATACAAAAAACGGCTAGGCGTAATAAGTTCCGAATATGGGGTAGTAACTTGGAATGCCTAAGATAACGTGTAATTCGCTGCAGTAGCAAAGGATGACGCAGTGGGCCGAAAAGCATACTTTCTCAGTAAGCGTAGTAAAAGTTGGGAAAACAGACGGAAAGGATTTAGGGAAATACTAGGTAGGCTGTAAGCATTATTATATAGGTAAATGGTGTAGCTAGCCCATAGCCAGAATGCGACCATGTGCGATTTTCAGAGTATATTGGGCCGCAGAATCCCCTATGAATGTGGAATTCAACGTTTTTAATGCTCCGATGTGGATGCGAAAATTATACCAAAACCGCATGAGCTGAGTCCATATGGATAAGACAAGGGAACATAAAACTCATTTGCCCCGTCTGAACTAGGATAACGCAAGCATTTCCTACAGAATTATTACCAGTTTCGACTCTTTGAGGCTATTTTATACGTCATTATGGTTGTATCACTGACACTAATAAGCCAGGGTGGTCTTCCAGTGATAATAAAAGAACTAATGTGAGAAAATTCACAAAATGTGTCCAGGTGAGAAACACCTTGGGTTCCGCTTTGGTTAGACACGAATACCACTTCTTTTGGGGATTGCGCCATCTCAAGCATGACCGATTAGTGGGCCACAGGTGCTAAAGCACACAACTGTGCATTAAGTTGCTAGTTTAGAGCTCTATCTCTCTTAGCTGAGAGTCGGATGCAAGTGCCTGTGGTGTTGGACCAGAATAACGCAATCGTTCCCTGGAGAAACATCATCAGTTTCAGCACTTTGAGGTTATGTTATATATCTTAATGGATGTGCCACCAATGCTAATGAGCTAGAGATGTCTTCTATTGACAATAGAGAGCTAGGTGTCCAAAAAATTAGCGAAGTGCATTCAGGTGGGAAATACCACGAATGCCGCTTTGGTTAGGCATGATCACCTCATCTTATAGAGGTTGCACTTTCTCCTTTGTAACGGATTATTGGGCCTCATGTGTTAAAACACTCCATTTCTGCATCGCGTTGCTATTTTGAGCTATAACTCTCTTGGTTGGGAGTCCGATGCAAGTGCAAGTGATATTCACCAGTGTAAAGTAATAGAAAACTGGGAGATCACAACTGCTATTAACTTGGGGTTTTCCTGGTGGGAAGCTTCCACATTGTCAGGCAAAATGAATGGACAATACTATAACGCAAGCATGGAAGATAACGGAAAAACAAGTGGGAGCTGGTTGTTCACCCACCATTACGCATTATGTATGGTAGGCTTTGGAGCCAGGTAAAGGTTAAAATTACGTACGAACGGCCAAGGAAAGCAGAAGTGGTGGTCAAAATATCTGGGTGTCTAGCTTCCCAGGTGACAGGGGCCTCACTGCCGCATGGTTAGCTTTTAGCCAGAGAAAGGGAATCCGGGAAAATTTTTGTGCAAGCATAAAGGATTGAAGAAAAGGATCTGGTTTTTCATAATGCCTGTCTACCAGCGCTTCCGATAGTGATAGGCATACGTACAACTCAGATAAAAATAAATGTACGGGCCAAGAAAACTTAAGTGGAGAGTAAATGCCTGAATATAGGTTATGGTGATATTGCCTTCGAGGTGGGTAGGTGGCCCTGTTATGTAATCAACGGTGTAAAGTAGCGAGTACTTAAACCTAGGGGAGGGCATCGGTTATGGGCAAGTAGTAGATGCCGATTACGTAGGCTAGTGAAAATACCTATAAAGCAGGCAATTTATACGACTATTTTAGACAGATAAATGGTGACTTACGGGTGCACCATATGTGTGGACAACAACGCTAAAACCTGGCATTTCACAGGAGGCTTAATGTTGTTAAAATGTTTTTAGTAGACGTGACTCATGAGTTACAAGTATAAGTATTCGCAAGAGAGCAAGTGGACTAGGTATTTGGAAAATACTAAGGGGTAAAGATGGAGACGAAGGAATCAAAATGTAGAAGAGAAGGAAGAAGTGAAGTAAAGTTTGTCCGTTCGGATTGCTTCCCCATTGCTATGCAATATCCTACCTGGTCAGTGCCTACAGGCTTACGATGCTCCCATTCAATAGTACAAGGCTGCTTTACGTGCTGATCTGTTGGGCAGTAAGAAACTGGACGTCGAGAAGGAGCTTTCAAAGGATTTGAGCTACCGATTAGTGTTTCCAGGTTGCCTTTGCGGTAGCGTCTACTATTTCAAGACTTCCTATTTAACTAAGCGTCGGTGGGAGTCAGTAAAGCGCTCAGTTACTACTGGGGTAGGCTGAATACCTTTTGTGGTCGGATTAGCAGTCCTAACATCTGTAAGATGTGTGCAGCTGATCGGGCCAAGATCTCTTACGCGGTGTGACAGGGAACGCAAAGTATGGGGAGGACCTGTGAGCCCAAGATGCTCCTGTCATGAAGCCTAGTTGAGCGCAATACAAAGTTGCGCCAGAGCTGACAAAAATGTAATCTATGCCCCATCGGGGCCGGTCTCAAAAAGGTTGTCATCAGAATCACAGATGTTGAAAAGGCGTTTTATGTTATCCAGGCACATAAACTTTCGAACCTCCTGCTTGAAAGCCTGTGGATTGTGAATCTCCCGCAGCTGTGACAGAAGAAGTCAACAAACCAGCGAACGTATGTGATGCAAACAAGCCAAGTGAGCAAGAGTTGGAGAGGTAGGGAGTGGTTCCTAACGCAAGGATGTATGTTACCTACAATGAACCGCTGCAGCTGAAAAGATGTGCCAAAGTTAAGACGAAGAGCAGATAATGTCGCTAGAAGAGAAAGTATCGGTGGCCATCAATGGCATTTGGATGAAGCCTTCTAGTTAGTAAGCCTCTTAGACGTTGTAGCGAGTAATGGTTAGATGAACATATAAGAAAGGGGCTAGGCAGTGGCTGTGCGCAGACATCATAAGATATGAATAATGACCATAGGAGCTAAAAATGTTAGATGAAAGGACTGCGAACGGGCGAAGCCCAAGCATACATTAAGGTTGTGAAATACGTCAGAGCATCAAACGCTAAAGCGCAGCGGCGCGCATATGCTGAACTGCTCTTTGTGTGCTAAGGTAGACTGAGGCAAGAATAGCTAGTAAGAGCTGGGAAGATGTCACAAATGTTGCTGAAAGTAATGAATAGATGAAAGCCTACAAGGCGTGACTAAGGAGTGGCTGTGCGCAAACTTGAGTTGACTGAGGTCGGATGGGAAAGGCGCTTACATGTGGTCAGGTCCATTTTCCCACAGTTCGTCTTCAGGTCTAATAATGCTTAAAAAAGTAGGAACATGACCGACTGTAAGGTACCTATTAAGTGCTAAAAGAATTGCACAGCTGCTCCTTGCTAGATGCACAGCTGTCGCTCGTCTGTGACAGCTAATTACTTGTAGTTCAGCCCTCACCGGCTTCCCCCCGCTCAGGCTTCCCTACTTTTATTACATCAGCACCACGGCATGATTTCATCATCTGCGCGTCGCCACGTCTTCGCCTTTTATGCTCTAAAACTATTTATCAACCATATCCTATGCTTGCGCTTCATCCGTTTGCTGTCATCTCTCCATAAAACCTTTATTAACTCTCTTCTGTGTAGCAAACATAAATCATGTGGCCTGTGCACAGTTGCTCCATTGCCTCTCCCTTCTGAAAATCCATTTATCCATTGCTTGCTACAGCGTCTGTGACTCCTGCTCATGTAGGATTCCAGACCTTTCACTGTCATTTTCCAGCGCAGTCTACCTTAGTACTACAATCTTAGAACCATAACAAGACTCAGTATCTGCGCGCCTCTGACTCATATGCTGCGATGTCCTCAGCAGACTTAATGTATACATGCACTCCGACTGTTTGATGTCCTTCCATATAAACTTTTCAGCTTTCTCTAGCACTTCTTCTAACGCTCCAAGTCGGTGCTCGGCGGCTCCTAAGCCTCTCTTTTCTAGACGCCCGCATATCTCTTAGTTGTTGTAACGTCTTCGACTTTTTCACCTGTAAGCGTCCAGCTATTGAAGTAGCTTTCCTAGGCTCTTTCCAAAGTAGTAATATCCCAGCACCATAGCATGGATTGAGAACTTATACACCGCCGTGGTTCAGCATTATATAATATGACTCCCTCAATCAACTCACTGGATGCTTGCATATTTCTTGTCTGTTGTCCTTTCTTTATTCGACCTTCTTAGCTCTCGTCTGGCGACCTTCTTTACCTCATCCGGTCAGTGCACAGCTGCTCCTTGCTAGATGCACAGCTGTCACTCGTCTATGACACCTAATTAATAGTAGTTCAGCATTCCCACTGTCTTCTCCCGGCTCATTCTTCCTTACTTTTATTCTTTTAGCACCACAGCATGATCTTATTATATGCGCATCGCTGCGTCTTCGCCTATTTTTTCTCTAAGCTATTTAAGAGCCTTAACGGATGATTGGCATTCATCTGTTTGTTGTCCTTTCTTCATGTAGCTCTTGTTTGCTGTCTTCTGTCGTGCAGGCATCTCCATGTATTCAGTGAAAGCCGTTGTTTTGCCACACCCTTTTTACTGTTCATTTATCCCTTACCTGCTGTATTGTCTTAACTCTTATTACCTGCAATCATCCGACTCTCGGGTTAGAATTCTCTGGCACTATCCAGCTTGGTACTATTATCTTAGCACCCTAGCTGCTGCGGTTAGGCCTCACTGCTCTGATACTCCAAGCAACCTTACTCTAAGCTTGCATTTCGGCTATTTCCTGCCCTTCCGTCAATTAATATTTCTTAGCCTCTTAGTTCTTCCCTCCTTTCACTTGGTCAGCACACAGACGCCCGTGAGCTTCACATTTCTAGGTGTTCATTTCTCACCATTTTCTTAGCACCCTAGTATGACTTATTTCTCTGCGCGACGCTACATATACATTTGTTCCGGACGTTCGCTTTCCTTTAACTGATCTTTAATACTTCACTTCTCTCGATCAATCATTTTCACCTAGTAATCTAAGTCCGTTTTTGCAGCAAAGGTTTCGACACTTACCTTTGTAGTAGGTTAGCTCTCATAGGCTTTTCTTATTTCAATAGGCCATAGCACTATACTCCTAGTAAAATCGTGTCGTCTTTCTGTCTTGATCACCCGATAATTTTTACTCAGCGCTTGATTCCTATCTATCCGCAGACTAACCATCTCTTTCGATGTAGGCTGGCCACCAGCCGTCCATCCACCATTCAAACGCCGCTGGTCACTGAACTCTGCTTTCTCTCTTTCCACGCAATAGTCGCATCATAGTAAACTGATACTGCGTTTCTGTTTAATGGCGCAACGCTCTGTATTCCTTGTAGATAGTAGCAAACAACTTACATGGCCACGGCCTTCGAAAAACATTCAAAAGACACTTTCAGCCCAATCATTGCTGCACATTGTACATCATTTGTCTTCACTCTAATTGTTATAACATAGGCGTTAAAGAATGTTTGTTTCCACGCCTGTTCGTTGCGGCCTTGTTTGTCTCTCACCTTCCCTTTTCTCCGAGGTTCGGAACTTCTTGGGGATCTGGGATTGGACCAAGAAACCGCTTTTGTCCGGGACGGGACAACCAATAAGGACCTATGGAGCGCATGGCAGTACAACTAACGGACACAACTGCACTCATTACTATGACTGTTGTCCAATTATGATAACTGAACTCGATAACTTCACACTCCTGAAAAATCCAGACGCAAGTAATTGACGTTTCGCCCACCTGGATACCCAAAAAGAGTATTCTTCTTGAAGCCTCCATCCTCGATTCGTCTCAGCCACGATGGCGGCCTTGCCCAAGATACCTGCCCAAATAACAGAGAAAATTGAAGGTCAATTGACTGCGGATATCTGAGGGTGAAATCAGTCGAAAACCTGGTCTGCCAGTTGTATATTAGTGCACCAACAAATTTCTGTCAGTGTTCCAGGACGTGGTGGGTTTTCGCCTGGCAAGCGTTCTCCCTATAAAAAGCCACAAATGTCCGCGTAACAACACTGCGACTTGGCGGATGTGACTCGCCACCGAATGAAATCACTGTCCAGAACTACCTACTGGCAAGTCGACCAGAATCATTATCCAATATAGCCCTGACACATTCAATACTAATTTACACCATGCCTATATGTATCGTTTTCATTACACATGTAGTGCCCTCACGGTTTACACTACGCACTCTAGAATCAACGTTTCGTCAGTCATTGATGATTATATCCCTCATGACTACTTACACAATTTCCGCAGCCTGTACAACCTTCGGCTTACTGCCGACTACACTCATAGCAATGTGTTTGTTGCGAAGCAATATGGCAAGTGAATATTGATCACGCCTTACTTGGTGCGTCTCAGCAAATTCGAGAAAAAACTATTTATCTATTTATTTATTTATTATCAGATGCCGGTACAGTATGTTAAAGATTTTTCCACACATACGCGTATCTGTATTGATAGAAGTTTGAACGCGTACTAATGCTGAATGTAGTGGACTCGGACCCAAAGAGAGATAGAGATGAATAAATAATGATCAGAAACCACAAGACTCACAGAAGGGCTTCGACGTGGGCTAGAAGTCCAACCACATAAAACTTCCTAGTCCTCTTGCGTCAGCCACTCCGATGGACAACAAACGACGATGGTGAAACCAGTTGAAACGGAACGAGATCTGCAGCTGAATATTGCTCTAGGTTAGAATGTAGTGACCGACAACGCCCTGAAATCCGTGGCACTAGAACACAGAGAGTACTCGTCGATTTGCCCGCGTGGTTCAAAAAGTGTGTTATTTATCAACCAAAACACGTATACAAGGTAATTGCACAAAAATTGGTTGTAATAGGAAAGGAATGTACAATGGAAGATAAGTAAATTTACAGGCGCTGCAGAACTTTTCCCTAGAGCGTTGGAAAGGGAGAAAACGCTCGATAGTATTATTGTTTGTAGTCGCGGAAACGCACAGAAGTTTTGTTAGCCCTACCAGAACGAGTAAGGGTTGTAGGAGGTTGTGGTTAACAGGTAGAGTCTGTAGGCGTAGTCGCCGTTGGCTGCATACGAGTACATTCGGTACGAGGATCAGTAGCAGAGGAGGATAAGTGCGGGAAAACCGGAGTGGAGCTGGAACAATCATCCAGGTAGGCAACTATCAAACGATCGAGACTGACAGAATCAGGCGTGCCGTTCCGATCGACAACGTAATATTTGTCATGTCGCGAAATCACTTTGAATGGCCCTTCATAAGACGGTTTCAGGGGCTTGCGAACAGCATCAACGCGAACGAATACGAAGGGGCATAAATGTAAATCCTTGTTCCTCTCTCCGTTTTCTCTGAGGTCATGAACATCGGAGAGCTTCGGGATTGAACTGAGGTACTGCCTCCGTCTGAGATGGGACGAACTAACCAACAAGTGCTTACCTGGACCATGGCCTCACTTCCACTCTAACTATTTGCACCCAACCACCGATGTCCAGTGAGGGTAGCTGGACACGAATTCTTCGCTCCCCGGCAAATATACATAATCAGAGAAGACTTCACTTGGTTCTGCGAAGGATCAACACATCATTTTCAATAAGAATGTTTAGTACCCGACCTACCAATGGACAGGACCCAGGAACGCAATAGGTAACCAGTTATTGCATCAACCAGCAGAAAAAATGGGACGCAACCTGACTGCGAATAACCGAGCAAACAGACTTTTAACAAGAAACAAAGCCAGTTACAATTTGCCATTCAATTGATTGGTAGCAGTGTTCCAGGACGTGGTGGGTTTTCGCCTGGCAAGCGTTCTCCCTACAAAAAGCCACAAATGTCCGTTTAACAACACTGCAACGTGGCGTATGTGACTCGCCACCGAATAAAGTCACAGCCCATAACTTTACACTGGCAGGTCAACTAGCGTCACAATTCTACATAGGATCGTTAAACTGGGACTTCTACATCTGCATATACTGTTGTCGTTTTACATTCTACGATACGTTGACCTTTTCCTTCCTTGTGTGCGGGCTCTTCCATTACCTTTCAATGGATCATTCAGGATTCTCAATCTCTTATTAGCTGAGGTTCCGTATCTCATGACAGCCAACTTATGTTGTCGCATTTTCAACCTTGTACAGTTCCAATCATGGATATATGAACAATTTTCTACGTTACTGTTACAATTGCATTAAAATGTTTGTACCTTTGTGCATATCTTATCATGCCTCTACGAGCGTACCTCGCACAGTCAAGAATAAAATATTTATTTATTTATTTATGAATTTGAGGTATGCGTGATGTCCTTCTCGTCGGCGTTGGCTGGAGCTGACTCCTATGACGTTTAAGCCGGGCGACATATGAAGTGGAATCAGATTCACCGGTGATTCTGGAATCGATGATCATCTCACCAGGAAGTCGGAGCGTTGTACCGAAGGTAAGCTCAGCAGGAGAGCAGCCGATGTCTGGCTTGCTCGTATTGCGTATACTGAGCAGGATGATAAGTAAGGCTTTGTACCAGGATGTAGCGCTGGCTGTTAAATCTGCCTTCAACTGTCTATGGAAACGTTCCACCAAACCATTAGAAGCAGGGTGATATGCGGTAGTGCGTAAGTGGTTGCATCCCATGAGGCGGTTTAAGTCACGAAACAAGGAGGACGTGATCTGTGGTCTTCTATCGGTGGTAATGGTCGCAGGTACACCAAAGACAGATGCCCACGATTCAACGAAAGTGTGAACGACAGTTTCGGCAGAGGTATCACGCAATGGACTGCATGCGGCCATCTTGTGAAACGATCAACACAAGTCAATAAATGCGTAAAACCGTTTGGAGGAGGCAATGGTCAAACTAAATCCAGGTGAACGTGTTTGAAACGCGCGTCTAGAAGTGAGAAAGTTCCTGGGGTGCTAATGGTATGACGATGAACTTTACTCTTTTGGCATTGAACACAGGATTTTGCCCATCGCCTGATGTCAGTATTCAAGTTTGGCCAAATATAGCGATCCGTGATGAGCTTAACGGTGGAACGGATGCTCGGATGGGAGAGGCCATGAAGATGATCGAAAACTTTTCGCCGATACAACAATGGGACGTATGGACGCGGCTTACCGGTGGAAATGTTTCAATGTATTTTCGAATCACAGTGAAGCTAGGGTAACTGGATGAACTTCAGTGTTTTGTTACTGCGAACAGATTCGAAATCAGAGTCAGTGATTTCTGCAGCTGCAATGTCCTCTAAGTGGATGGACGATGTTGACAGTTGGTGAATGTCGGTGCGGGATAACGCGTCAGTGACAATGTTGCCTGGCCCCACGATGTAATGAATGGCAGAGGTAAATTGCGAGATATAATCAAGATGCCTTGTCTCCCGAGGAGAATAGCGATCAGCTGGCGAGTTAAATGCGCAGACAAGTGGCTTATGGTCAGTTAGAACGATGAAGTGGCGTCCTTCAAGGATGTGGCGGAAGTGCTTAATGGCGAGGTAAACAGCAAGAAGTTCAAGGCCGAACGTGCTGTGCCTAGTTTGAGCCGGCTGGAGCTTCCGTGCGATGTAGGACAGAGGCTGGACTTTGTTGTCTATGACCTATTGTAAAACGGCCCCGACGGCTGATTGCGACGCGTCGGTTTTAAGTACTAACCTGGTCCTGGCGTCTGTGTTCAGATGACTCAGCGAAGTCGCGGTTGCTAGCGTTTGTTTGGCTTTTTCGAAAGCAGCTAGAGCGTCGGGTGACAGAATTAGCTTTCTCGGGTTACGCTGCAGTAAATCGGTAAGCGGTTTTAGGACATCGGAAAAGTTAGCGATAAAACGACAGTAGTAGTTAATGATACCGAGGAAACGTCGGAGGCTCTTTATGGACTGAGGCACAGGGTAGTCGGTGATGGCAGTGACCTTGTCCGGAAGTGGACGTATACCTGTGGAGTTGATGTGATGTCCAAGAAAATCGATGCTAGGCATGCCAAAAATGCACTTAGCAGGGTTGATTGTGACACCAAAATGAGCTAGACGTTGGAAAACCTGGTGTAAATGAGACAGATGTTCCTCTTCGGTTGCGCTGGCCACCAAAGTGTCGTCGATATAGGCAAAGACAAAATCAAGACCACGAAGGACTTGGTCAATAAATCGCTGAAAAGTCTGGGCAGCGTTTCGGAGACCAAACGGCATACGGAGAAACTCGTAAAGACCGAATGGCGTCGTGATTGCGGTCTTAGGTATGTCTTCTGAGGCCATCGGAATCTGGTAATACGCGCGGACTAGATCAATTTTAGAGAAAAGGCGTTTCCAGTATAGACTCATGGAAAAGTCATGGACGTGGGGAATTGGGTATTTGTCTGGAACAGTGGCGTTATTTAGAGCGCGATAGTCGCCGCATGGTCGCCAATCCCCTGTGGATTTCTTTGAAACCATGTGAAGTGGGGATGACCATGGGCTATTCGATGGACGAATAATGCCTAAATTCATCAAGTGTTGAAATTCAGATTTGGCAATGGCGAGTTTGTCGGGAGCAAGACGTCGTGGTCTGGCGGTGACAGGATTGCCTTTAGTTTCGATGTGATGGCGGATTTCGTGTTTGGGCTGAAAGTCGTCGCTGATCGGTTGATAAATGGACGGAAACTTGCGCAGAAGAGCAGTAAACTTATTGTCGGAAGGCAGAGCCAAACGAATGCCAATCGAGTCGATAGCGAGGACTTTGCCGGAGACAGTAAGTGAGGTGACGCTATCACGGAGTTTCCTGTTTCCGAGATCAACGATGATGCCAAACTTCGTCAAGAAATCGATGCCAAGATGGGCTTCTGAACGTCGGCGATTAAGAAAAGCCAAGGTAGTCGACGTCGGAGTCCCAGATCTAGGGTTAACAGTTTCTGACCGTACGTCTGAATTTTCGTACCATTGGCCGCCTGGAGTGTGACATGCCCCGGAGAAAGTTGGCGTTTGTGTGTACCTACGGGTATGACGCTAACTTCGGCACCCGTGTCGACGAGAAAACGGTAGCCGGTTGAGTTGTCAAACACGTGGAGAAGGCGACTATGGTGTTGGCCAGCGGCAGCTGTCGCCATTACTGGCTGGCCGGCGAGTTTCCCTGTTGGTCCTGTAAGCGAAAGGCTTTAGGGTGCGAACACCACGGCCTACAGTTCCGTGCAGCATCCCCAAATCGTTTGTGAAAATAACAGAAACGATTCAGTTGGTCACGGTTGGAGGGTAGAGCACGTGTGTTACGGCCAGGTGATACACTTCGACGGCGGTTAAGACGTTTGGTGATGACGGAAACTTGGGCGGTTAGCTGTTCAATCTGGTTCTGCAGCCTATCCATTACAGATGTACTTTCAAACGCGTTAGTAGGCTGCGAGACCTGATTAATGGGATGCTTGAAAAAGCATTCATGCACCTTGTCAGCTAGTTCAGCCAACTTATCAAGCAAAGTTTCATCACCTTGGACGGACAAAACCAGGACGGTATTAGGTGGTAGACATTTAGTCCAAAGTTGGCGCAGGACTGAGTCATCAACTTTGTAGCTACCAACTGAAGTTCTCATATGTCGCAGTGACTGAGCTGAGGGGCGGTCGCCAAGTTCAACACAAGATAGGAGTTGCTTTAAATGAGACTCATCTGAAGCGGTCGTGCGTTTTAACACAGCAGCTTTAAGGGTATCGTAAGAAAATTCTGTTGGCACTGGATCTATGACGTCGATCACCTCAGTGGCAATATCCGTATGGACCTGAGTAGCCACATAAACAACATAGTCGCTTGTGTAGTAATCCTACGGAAACTGAAATATGCCTCAATTTGTGTGAACCAAACGCGAGGGTTAGATGCACCAAAGGCAGTTAAATTAAAGGAAATATGGTTTTCACAGGGAACCGTACTCGAAATAGGTTTGGATTCCATATTTGTCGCGCAAAAAAGGAAGAATATTGGGATTTCTGAGCTTACAAACAATGAAGTACTAAGAAAAAATTCGGGGTCAACAATTATGTAGTGGACTCAGACCCAAAGAGAGATAGAGATGAATAAATAATGATCAGAAACCACAAGACTCACAGAAGGGCTTCGACGTGGGCTAGAAGTCCAACCACATAAAACTTCCTAGTCCTCTTGCGTCAGCCACTCCGATGGACAACAAACGACGATGGTGAAACCAGTTGAAACGGAACGAGATCTGCAGCTGAATATTGCTCTAGGTTAGAATGTAGTGACCGACAACGCCCTGAAATCCGTGGCACTAGAACACAGAGAGTACTCGTCGATTTGCCCGCGTGGTTCAAAAAGTGTGTTATTTATCAACCAAAACACGTATACAAGGTAATTGCACAAAAATTGGTTGTAATAGGAAAGGAATGTACAATGGAAGATAAGTAAATTTACAGGCGCTACAACCTTATTTATATATACTAACACGGGTTTCTGCCGGCTACATCTTGTCAAACATGCCATTTTGAATTCTTTAACGACGTTACGCCGTCCATAGACCTGGGTCAAGCGCTGGTCATCATCTTCTTTGATATGAAAAAAGCATTTGACCTGGTCCCACACAATGGTCTGTTGACAAAATTAGCTGCATTCGATGTTTCTGGCCGCCTCCTTTCTTGGTTTTCTTCTTACCTTTCTAATCGGACTCAATCAGTTCTACTGGGTGATGCCACGTCTAAAATGGCACCCGTAATTAGCGGAGCGTTCCAAGGCAGCGTCCTAGGTGCTTTGCTGTTTGTGTTGTACATCAATGATGTGTTCTCGGTCTTCCAACAAGGCACTCCCTACCGCTTTGCTAATGGTATAAAAGTCGTATTCTCATTTGATCCTAGCTGCCAACCTAATGGCCTATCCAGCATTCAAAAAGATCTCCGTGCTCTTGAAACATGGTGTGACCTGTGGAAACTAGAATTCTCACCAACAAAATGTAACGTCCTTTCATACAGATGCTCTGTACCGCCAAACATATTAACTCTTAACGGAACGCCACTTGATAACAGCATTACTGTGCGCGACCTCGGTGTGCACTACTCAAGCTCATTGAATTTTGCGGAACAAGCGAGCTATAGCTCTGCAAAAGCCAGGTCTATCGTTGGCTATATACTAAAGTCAATGAGCCTGTTAGAGTCGCGACTCATGCTCTACAAGTTGTGTGCCCGACCTATAGTAGAGTACTGCTCGATAGTGGTTACTAATTCACGCAAAAGTGATAGGATGATCATTGAGAAAGTCCAGCGTTCGTTCACTAAGCGCCTTCTAGGATCAGCTACGCTCAGTTATCAAAGCCGCTGTAAGCAGCTTGGTCTGGAACCACTATGGCTGCGGAGACTGATAACCAACCATTTTTTCTTTATACGCTAAGCAAAACGTCGGGCTCAAGTATTGAAAGATATTTTCAACCGCTGGGCGACACATCTTATCCTCTACGCAAAAAGCCACACTCATTCGCGCTACCCAAAACTCGTTGCTCTATACGTTTTAACTTCTTCTTCTATAGATATGCGCATGTGTGGAATAAGTTACCAGAAACCATCAGAGCATCTGATAGTATCCTGCAATTCTCCACGGCCAGAAATAGACTACTAAATGTCCCCACGGTAGCAGATATCTTGGGCACTTGCATTCCTGAAGACGCGCTGTGGGAGAACGGCTCCGATCACATATAGAATTCCAAACAAATCCTTAATTGTGTGGAATAATACCGATGCGCAAAGAGCCTTGTTGGCCTATACACCCAGCACCAATAAGGCTCATTTCAAACCGACCCTGTCCTCTCCTTATCACGCTATTAACTTTTAACCCCTCTTCTAGCGGACTGCCTTTGTCAGTGCCCTGCCTTGCCCCAGTCTCATTTGACTGGCCTGCTCCTCCTTGACTTACTCCAGACTACGATCACGATTCTGTGGCCTTCTGGCTATACCCCTTCTCCCGAGAGCCTGCTGGTCTTGCTCACCATTTTTATTAACATAGACACCTCCATCTCTAACCTGCCCATTTCTGCTGACCCTCTCTGAATATTGTGACGGTACCGATCATGGTTCGGAAGACCGAACACTCTGTTCCCCTCACTAGTTGCCTTTCCACACCTTATCAATAACCCAGCGCAGTGTGCTGACCTGGTTTCCTCTGACCAGTCTCCTACTTTCTGACTGCCTACACAGCACTCAGCTGTAAACGGTATAGGTTCGGTGAAACCAAAACACTATTTCCCCCACCCCGAGTGCTTATATCTAAACAACTAACGTAAACTCCCCCATATCTAACATGTCTATTTATGCTGACACTCTCCATTTGTCTTCCCAACGTAACTGTAGTATTAAATCTCAGTGTGTCGACTAATACAGCCTCGTGTATTTCGGCTCCTGCTTTCTGACTCCTGTGACGATACTGGCCAATATTAAGATGACCAACTACCTTGTCCACAGTACCTTAGAGAGTCTCGTTGGCTCCGCTCTCCTAATCAGTAAAGCTTTCTTCACTCTGACCCTCTTCTTTCCTTACTTCGTTGTATTCATTCCTTCCATTGGACTGCTAACTCTCAGTACCGTGCCCTGACCGAGTCTCATCTGACCAGTCTATTTTTCTTCTGGCTACCTTCAAAACTACGAAGATACAAACAGGCTAGGCTCTGTTGACTCAATGCTATGTTCCCCTCACCTCAGGTGCCTGCAAGATATGCTCAATCTTTATTATCTTACTAACTCCGTGAGCATCCTAGACTCATTCACCCTTTATTAATATCGCTCTCTTCTCATCTCTATTATCCGTCCTAATCCTAACACGCCGGCTAATCCAGGCTTGTTAGATCGGCTTCTTGTTCTCCGGATTCATTCAGACTTCTGAGACGTTGCCTCTTCTGGTTTGTTTGACCTAATTGACTGTACAAATGCCTTTGGAGGCCTCGTTAAATTTTACACCCTTTAACAATAAAACCGTCCTCACCCTTACCCGAGACGTTATTACTCTAGGCTCTACATTCCAAACACGCTGTTCCCCTCATCCCGAGACTTTGCTTGACAAGCTATCTGGCTTTTCATATAGACGCTTCCATCCCTAAAGCTTTTTATTTATGACACACATTACTGTTATTCACACCTTAAGTTGGCGGCCTAACTTCATCTTGCTGGCTTATCCGGACTCGTCTGAACGGTCTACAACTTTACGACTCATCTCGGAATTCTGAGATCTAGGTGACTTAGAGTTTGCCGGCATAACGTCCTGTAACCCTCAACTTAAATGCTTTGTTGGCCATGATTCATCCTTATTACTATGTACTCTTTCTTCCTGTACGTGTCCAGCCTGCCGATGCTCTCATTTAGTACTTAGACATAAATGCTACGGATTTCACTCTTTTAGCTGCTAGTCTAATCTCGTCTCAGTGGTCTCTGCTTCCGACTACTGTGACCCTAATGATCAGGGATGGGCAGACATATCGGTCTGCTCACATCTACCTGAAAACATCGTTGGCTTTTCCACTTCCCCTCAATAGAGCGCTTCCCTGTTCGCACTCTGTTTGCGTTACTTTTTCAATTGGACGGATATTCCTTCGGACCTGGCTCTAATCTACCTTCGGCTGACCAGCTCCCGTTTTTGACTGCTTCCCGAAATCCGAGCCATTACTACTCTAGCTCTACGTTCCAAACACTCTGTTCCCCTCATCCCGAGACCTTTCCTTGACATGCTATCTGGCTTTTCATGTAGCCGCTGCCGTCCCGAAAACTTCTAATCTTATGGCAATCATTACTGTTATTTGCACCTTAAGTTGGCGGCCTAACTTCATCTTGCTGGCTTATCCGGACTCATCTGAACGGTCTACTACTTTCTGACCCACCTCGGACTTCCGAGATCTAAGTGACTTAGGCTCTGCTGACGTAACTTCCTGTAACCCTCAACTGAAATGAATTGTTGGCCAAGATTCATCCTTACTACCATGCCCGCATTCTTCCTGTATATGCCTATTGTGTCGATGCTCTCCTTTAGTAATTAGACAAAATTTCTACTGATTTCACTTTTTGATCTGATACTCTTATCTCGTCTCAGTAATCTCGTTGTTTCCGACTACTGTGACTGATTATATGATGACTCCCACAATCAACTCACTGTATGCTTGCATTCTTCTTGTCTGTTGTCCTTTCTTTATTCGACCTTCTTAGCTCTCGTCTGGCGATCATCTTTAGATTATCCGGTCAGTGCACAGCTGCTCCTTGCTAGATGCACAGCTGTCACTCGTCTGTGACAGAAAATTACTTGTAGTTCAGCCCTCACCGGCTTCCCCCTGCTCAGGCTTCCCTACTTTTATTACATCAGCACCACGGCATGATTTCATCATCTGCGCGTCGCCGCGTCTTCGCCTTTTATGCTCTGAACTACTTAACAACCATATCGTATGCTTACGCTTCATCCGTTCGCTGTCCTCTCTTCATAAAACCTTTCTTAATTCTCTTCTGTGAAGCAAACATAATTCATGTGGCCTGCGCACAGTTGCTCCATTGCCTCTCCCTTCTAAACGTCCATTTATCCATTGCTTGCTGCAACGTCTGTGACGCCTGCTCATGTAGGATTCCAGACCTTTCACTGGCATTTTCCAGCCCAGTCTACCTTAGTACTAAAATCTTAGCACCATAACAGGACTCAGTATCTGCGCGCCTCTGACTCATATGCTGCGATGTCCTCAGCAGACTTAATTTATGCATGCACTCCGACTGTTTGATGTCCTTCCATATAAACTTTTCAGCTTTCTCTAGCACTCCTTCCAACTCTTCAAGTCGGTGCTCAGCCGCTCCTTAGCCTCTATATTCTAGACGTTCTCATATCTCTTAATTGTTGTAACGTCTTCGACTTTTCACCTGTAAGCGTCCAGCTATTGGACTAGCTTTCCCAGGCTCTTTCCAAAGTAGTAATATCCCAGCACCATAGCATAAATTGAGAACTTATACACCGCCGTGGTTCAGCATTATATGATACGACTCCCTCAATCAACTCACTGCACGCTTGCATTCCTCTTGTCTGTTGTCCTTTTTTTATTCGACCTTCTTAGCTCTCGTCTGACGATCTTCTTTAGCTCATCCGGTTAGTGCACAGCTGCTCCTTGCTAGATGCACAGCTGTCACTCGTCTATGACACCTAATTAATAGTAGTTCAGCATTCTCACTGGCTTTTTCCGACTCAGTCTCCACTAGTTTTATTCCTTTAGCACCACAGCATGATCTTATTATATGCGCATCGCCGCGTCTTTGCCTGTTTTTGCTCTAAGCTATTTAAGAGCCTTAACGGATGCCTGGCATTCATCTGTTTGTTGTCTTTTCTTTATGAAGCCTTTCGTTGCTCTCTTCTGTCGTGCAGGCATATCCATATATTCAGCGCAAGTCGCTGTTTTTCCTCGCCCTTCCAAATGTTCATTTATCCCTTACTTGCTGTATTGTCTTAGCTCTTATTACCTGCAATCATCCAACTCTCGGGTTAGCATTCTCTGGCACTATCCAGCTTGGTACTATTATCTTAGCACCCTAGCTGCTGCGGTTAGGCCTCACTGCTCTGATACTCTAAGCAACCTTACTCTACGCTTGCATTTCGGCTATTCCCTGCCCTTCCATCAATTACTCTCTATCTATCCGCTGACTTACCATCTCTTTCGATGTAGGCTGGCCACCAGCCGTCCATCCACCATTCAAACGCCGCTGGTCCCTGAACTCTGCTTTCTGTCTTTCCACGCAATAGTCGCATCATAGTAAACTGATACTGCGTTTCTGCTTAATGGCGCAACGCTCTGTATTCCTTGTAGATAGTAGCAAACAACTTATAGGGCCACTGCTTTCGAAAAACATTCAAAAGACACTTTCAGCACAATCATTGCTGCACATTGTACATCATTTGTCTTCACTCTAAATGTTATAACATAGGAGTTTAATAATGTTTGTATCCACGCCTGTTCGTTGCGGCCTTGGTTGTCTCTCACCTTCCCTTTTCTCCGAGGTCCGGAACTTCTTGGGGATCTGGGATAGGACCGAGAAACTGCTTTTGTCCGGGACAGGACAACCAATAAGGACCTATGAAGCACATGGCTGTACAACAAACGGATACAACTGCACTCACTACCATGACCGTTGTCCAGTGATGATAGCTGGACTCGAGAACTTCACACACCTGAAAAGAATACATACTCCTGAAAAATCCAGACGCAAGAAACTGACGTTTCGCCCACCTGGATACCCACAAAGACGATTCTTCGTGAAGCCCCCATCCTCGATTCGCCTCAGCCATTATGGCGGCCTTGCCCAAGATACCTGATCAAATAACAGAGGAAATTGAAGGTCATTTGACTGCGGATAGCTGAGTGTGAAATCAGTCGACAACCTGGTCTGCCAGTTGTATATTAGTGCACCAACAAATTTCTGTCAGTGTTCCAGGACGTGGTGGGTTTTCGCCTGGCAAGCGTTCTCCCTATAGAAAGCCACAAATGTCCGCGTAACAACACTGCGACGTGGCGGATGTGACTCGCCACCGAATGAAATCACTGCCCAGAACTACCTACTGGCAAGTCGACCAGCATCATTAGTCAATATTGCCCTGACACTTTCAATAATAAGTTACACCATGCCTATATGTATCGTTTTCATTACACATGTAGTGCCCTGACTGTTTACACTAAACACGCTAGGATTCAACGTTTTGTCCTGCATTAAAGTCTCCATCCCTCATGACTACTTACACAATTTCCGCAGCCTGTACAACCTTCGGCTTACTGCCTACTACACTCGTAGCAACGTGTTTGTTGCGAAGCAATATTGCATGTAAATATTGATCATGCCTTGCTTGGTGTGTCTCAGCAAATTCAAAAATAAACTATTTATTTATTTATTTATCAGAATCGCACATATCAGAGTCACCGTTGGGTAACGCTCTGAATGTTTCATTTTCTGCAATAGTTGCAGTATCTCGTTCTGAGCCGGAGTTGGGTGTAGTCACTTTAGGGGAGACACCTTGTCGTAGTTGTTGTGGTTGTCATGCATCTAAATCAAAAGCACACAGTGGTGTAAAGCATGTTTAGCTCCAGGTCGCGCTTTTATATTGGAAGCTGATATAGAGCTACGCGCCATCGTTCTTTATAGGGGTCCTATCCTCTCTGATCTGTAGAGGCCCGAAGTTAACCAGTTGTTTGATGTGAAAGCTGGAGGCAATGAAGCGTGTTGTAAACTCAGGACCTGCAAATCTGAGCATGATAGAAAAAGTACGTCCGGGAAGCTTTCTTAACCATTTAGCTGTGCAACAATCTAGCGGCAATTTGCAGGCGTTTAGAAGCTTACGTAGAAAGTTTCAAGTGGAAACCGGTCTGGGACGTTAAATAGTATGGCATTATTAGCGCGACGCAAGCGCTCTTTGGCCACTTACGCAATTACGTTTAGGAGCGTATCAGCTTGGTTAAGGTCTGAAGAGATTTCAGGATTTTGTATGCCCGACAGGTGTAGTAGGGGCATCGCCTTATTCAAGGTCTCATTGACGTTCACTATGTCGTATTTTAGCAACTTTGCTTGATTTTCAGGTGCGTGAAGTTTCAAAATCGCTTCAGTAAGATGGTCATTAAGCATGACCTGCATTCCTGAAAAGGAACGATAGCAACAATGTCAAGTATTGAAGTAGGATTTACCACCTCTTTATCAACAATCATTGAGCTGGAACTATCGGACACCACCATGATGTCAATTTGATCCATGGGTTGGATATCGCGCACGTCCGCTAAAGCCGAGTTGACTTTAACAGTGGGGAAGGTAGTCGATTTCACTCTTCGTTTATTACGCCTCATACCTGCGAGAAGTTTAGGTACAATGATACAGAAAAATGGAGCACGATACCACAACGCTATAAAAGACGACTTGGACAGCAAGTCCAAAGAAAACACGATGTACAGTTATAAGCGGACGATGTGATATAATTAGATATCACAATGGTATGATAGGATTAATGGGGGTGATTTAGCAACACTGAATAGTCAACCAACGTACTCTTAGAACCCCTTGCTGATGTTAAGCGGAGCCTGGGATACTAGTCGGTATGCAGTGACACGTAATACGTGTCAAATGCGACAGTATAGAAGCCGGAGGCGACTGAACCCAACGTATATTCTGCAGGCTACAAGAATAGGAAGCGAATCAGACAGAGCGAGAAACGTGCAGCGTGGTACGCACCAAAACAGTTCCTGTCAACGGATGTGCAGTCAGTAAAACAAGTGGAAGTTTCCAAGGTTAAAACAACCGTAAAATCCAATGTTACAAAATACTGAATGAGCTTGTTTCCCGGTACACTACGAGGGCCTCTCCTAGAAGGCTGAAGAATGGAAGCATTCGATGGAGCTGTTATTGGGGAAACGGAAGGTGGGGGTGGATGCAAAAATATTTGCAGGGGCTTGAGTAAGGGCTTCTAAAGTGGGGGGTGTAGCAGATTTTGCTTGGTCCAGGCTTCTGTTAGTTATTATTTATGACGATCATGTAGACCAGAGTGCATCATCTTTGGGTCGTCGGGGCGGGCTAGTGGGACTGCAAAAAGACTGGCTAGTCCAGAAAAGTGGCCCACAGTACCTTCCCTTTGCTGCAGACCCGACGGTGCACTTGGGAGGTGCCACTCCCCCCACCGCGCTTTAGTCCACGGTCCTCGTTCCGCGAAGAAATCCAGACGTCCTCGTCACACGGAGAAATCCGGGCATCCTCGTCCCACGAAGAAATGCGGGCGTCCTCGTCGGCAATGCCTAGGCGGCGTCTGGGGACCAATCCGTTCGTGGGTGTCTGCGGTCGAGGGCGACTGTCTGTTCCTTGGGTGAGGAAGGGGGCTTTAGGACGGCTGGCGAGTCGCTGGGGGGTTGTGTTGAGCCGGTTGGGGAGTCACCCGAGGGTTGCCTGGACAGTCCCTGCGTTGCGTTTCTGAAAGGCAAAGTCAGACGGGGTGGGCTAGGGTCGGATAAGTGGCTTGGAGCCGGAGAATTAACATGATATGCATGATAAAAGCAAATACGCTTTTTAGGTTTTCATAATGTTTTGGGTTTTTTTGTCGATTTTGCAAAACGTTTGTGAACAAGACGCACGATAACCACTAAAGGCGAAAATGATGTCTTAATGGAAATAACAAACGCTTACAATTTATAAAAACGGGCCGGACGTTTAACCTGTCAACCGCGTCGGTCGATTGCCTGAGGTTGCGGCGAGATAGGTTGCGGGTCAAGGGGTACGGAGGGTTCCGGACTATCCAGTGCTCTGGAAGTCACCACAGGTGCGGGTGCTTGTGCGAGAGCATCAGGATGAGCTGCAAGTGGCTCGTCAAATGAAGCCACTCTGAGGCGGTCGATAGACACATTTGTTCGGCGACCATTCTGGTCTAAAGTAAAAGGTTTCGGAGTCCGTTGCAGAACTCTGAAAGGGCCAGTGTAGGGAGGCTGGAGAGGGCGCCGCACTGCGTCGGTGCGGAGGAAGACGTGAGTGCAGGTAGAGAGTCCGCTGTGCATTTGCACATCTCTAGTCTGTTCACGGGGCGGGGTCGGGCGTAGTGAACGCACGCGTTGAGCTAGGGAGGACGCAAAGTTAAGCGGAGGCATACCCGACGATGCGGGAGGTGAAACGAATTCTCCTGGTAACTTGAGCGTCGTGCCGTAAACCAGCTCTGCTGGTGCACATTGCAAGTCAGCTTTGATGCTGCTGCGAATGCCTAAGAGTACGAGCGAAATGTTTTCGCTCCAGCTAGGGTCGGAGGAGGCGCAGAGCGAGGCTTTAAGCTGTCTATGAAAACGTTCAACCAACCCGTTGGCTGCTGGGTGATACGCTGTGGTATGGATGCGGCGACAGCCTAATAAGTTGCAGAAAGTATCGAATTGTGAAGATTCGAAAGGCGTTCCTGGGTCAGTGGTGATGGAGGATGGCCATCCGTAGTGCGAGACCATCGGTCCAAGAAGGCCCGGATAACAGTCTCAGCTGTGCAATCTGTTACGGGAATGGCTTCTGGCCATCTGGTGAAGCGGTCGACACATGTACGTATGTATACGAATCCGCGGGAGGGGAGGCAATGGACCTACTAGGTCCAAGTGTACATGCGCCAACCCAGAGTCCGGGGCAGGAAATGAACCAAGGGGACTGCGGGTGTGACGATGTACTTTAGAGCTCTGGCATTGAAGACAGCCGCTAGCCCAGGTACGAACATCTTCGTTTACGCTTGGCCAGACGAAACCTTCGGTTACCAGTTTCAAAGCTGCACGGATACCAGGATGTGATAGTGAGTGCAGTGCATCAAAGACCGTGCGTCTGGAGCAGACGGGCACAAGAGATCTAGGACAACCTGTGGAAGTGTCACAGAGAATGGTTCCTTCCGTGGTTTGGAGAGGAACAGGTTGCGCATGCAGCGAACTGGACTGCAGAGTGCGCTCCATATCTTCGTCTTGAGCCTGAGCCGATGCCATGGCGGCAAGGTCGACGGTAGGCAAAGACTGCAGATTGGGGTTGACGCGTGAGAGAGCGCCGGCGACAGGATTGTCGACACCTGAGACATGGCGTATGTCAGCAGTGAACTGCTTGACAAAGTCTAGGTGTCTTGTTTTCCGTGGTGAGTATTTGTCGGAAGAAGAGTTGAAGGCAAAGATAAGGGGCTTGTAGGCAGTGTAGACCGTGAAAGCGCGGCCTTCGAGTGTGTGCCGGAAGTGACGTATCGCTAAGTAAATGGCCAGCAGTTCTTTGCCAAACGTGCTGCAGCCGGATTCCGCTGGCTGCATACGCTTGGAGAAGAATCCAAGGAGTTGCCATTGCCCACCAAGGTGTTGTTGGAGGACTGCTCCTACTGCTACGTCTGTGGCATCAGTCGTAATAGAAAGAAATGCAGTCGATTCGGAATGAGCGAGGAGGGTTATGTTGGAGATAGCATCCTTGAGCGCGGCGTAGGCTGCCTGTGCTGTGTCAAGGAAAGCGAACTTACGTGCATTTCCTCTGAGTAGGTCAGTCAGTGGCTGCATGAGCTGAGCGCAGCGCGAAATGAAGCGACGACAGTAGTTGACCAAATCACAAACTCGACGGAGGTGCTTGAACGAAGTCGGAGCTGGGAAGTCCTTGATTGCCTGGATCTTATCAGGAAGGACTTCGATACCAGACGATGAAACGAGGTGGCCGAGGAATCCTACCGTTGATTTGCCGAGTTCGAACTTAGTCGGGTTGACTGTGACGCCGTGTTGGGTCAAGCGCTGGAAGAGAGTTCGAAGATGCTCAAGGTGCTCTTGTTCCGATGAACTGGCTACTAAAATATCATCGAGGTAGGAATATGCGAAGTCGAGACCACGAGTGACATCATGGATGAAGCGTTGGAAGGTTTGTGCGGCGTTGCGCATTCCGAATGGCATTCTTAAAAATTCAAACCAACCGAAAGGAGTGATGACGGCTGTTTTAGGTATGTCATTGTCTTCCACAGGTATCTAGTGATAGGCGCGAACCTGATCGATCTTGCTGAATAACGTCTTACCTGTGAGGCATGCGGTAAGGTCCTGCATGGGTGGGATGGAATACCTATCTGGGACGGTTAGGCGATTGAGTGCGCGGTAATCACCGCAAGTGCGCCAGTCACCAGATCTTGGGGACCATCTGCAGGGGCGAGGACCAAGAGCTGTCAGAAGGGCGGATTATTAAAGTTCAAGCATGTGCTCAAACTCCGCCCTAGCTACCTTTAGTTTCTCAGGCGATAGTCGGCGTGGACGGCATGACACAGGTGGGCCGTTCGTCCGTGGGTGGTGCGTGACTTGAGCTGCCACGGGCAAAGCTGCGTTCATTGGCTGAACGAGCTTGGGATACTGAGAAAAGAGATTAGCGTAGTCTGGCGTGGTCTGGGGAAATGCATAGACCGGGGATATAGATGTGACATCGGCGGTGATGTCACCTACACTGAGTTTTGTTGCAGCGTCGACTATCATCTGGCGTTTTGCATCGACCAAGAGGGCGAAATTCCTGAGAAAGTCAATGCCGAGGATGGCAAAGGGGACTGCAGCAAAAGTAAATATCCAGCGGAAAGTGCGCCGAAGACCTAGGTCCAGGATACGCGACCGATGACCGTATTTGGGTATTGGCGTGCCATTGGCGGCACTGGGGCTTGTCGACAGAGAAGTGGTAGGCTCACCAGGCATAGGGGGAATGACCCTGACTTCCGCCCCGGTATAAACTAAGAACTAGGTTTCGGAGTCATAATCCCTAATGTAGATGAGATGACTTTGAGCTTTGCCGACACCGTTAGTCGCCATTACGGGCCGGCCTGGAAGTTTCCCTGCTTGGCGTCGGAGAAACTGCTTAGTTGCTGGCACTTGCGGGTTTTGTTACTAAAACGCGTGTGGTAAAAGCAAAAGCACGAATCGTTAGGCTTCGTGCGGCGAGTTGATGAGTTAGAGCGGTTGCGCTGCTTACGAGCTAGGGAGAGTTTCGCTACTTCACGTTGTAATGACGCTATTTGCAATGATAAAACGTCGATTGCCGACGGCTCACTAGTCGCGTATGTCGCCGGGCTGCGACGGGGCTAAGTCGAGAGAACGTCCTAGATTCGTTCGCTGGCTGATATCGTTCGATGACACAATCTTCTAGTTCTGCAACTGCTGTAAGAGGCAGGGCGCTTGCCACAGCAAGGATGGCTTGTGTGCTTTCTGGGAGCCGTTGCATCCACATTTCGCGGAGAATACTTTTATCCATGCTGGATGTGCCTAGGAGCTGTTGCATCAGTCGCAACAAGGCTGAAGGCATCCTGTCCCCTAGCTGCAGATCCCTAAACAGTTGCTGCAGACGGACCTTGTCAGAGGGCGTGATTCGCTGAATAATAGCCTGTTTAAGAGTCTCGTATTTTATTCCTATGGGGGACAAAGTATGATGTCTCTTACCTGCGAGTATATACTCTGAGGAAGGCAAGATATTAGCTGATTATACATGGCGAAATCAGTAGAAATCTTACGAATATGAAATACGGATTCTAAGTGCAAAAACCATAATAAAGGATCACTCTCCCAAAAGGGGGAGGGGCTATGGCAAAAGAATTGACCATGGCCGGCTCAACGGCGTTAACGGCGCATGGAGACGGCTTATCCTCTACATAATTTACTGCAAAAAGCAGACAAAAATGTGGTAGGTGAGAAAACAATATGATCACAAGTTATGAGTCACAAAATCACCGGAACGAGCTCACCAGAATGAACACTTAAAACGGCGGACGGCGTGTTCCTGACAGGGGGTCACCAATTGCCGGGCGGAGCCTGGGATATTATCAGTAAGCAATGACAAGTAAGACGTGCCAAATCCAACCGTACGGTAGTCGGAGGCAACAGAACCCAACGTGTATTGGGCAGGCTACAAGAATAGGAAGCGATTCAGACAGAGCGAGAAACGTGCAGCGTGGTACGTACCAAAATGGGTTGTGTGTCAACGGATGTGCAGTCAGTAAAACAGGTGTATGTTTCGAAGGTTAAAACAACCGTAAAATCCAATGTTACAAAATACTGAATGAGCTTGTTTTCCGGTACACTACACTGACTTCGGAATCCTTGTAGGCCTAATACGTATTTACTGTCTTCACAGAATAGCGTGGCGTTTTGTGCTTAGGGCACTAGCGCAATGCAACAGCACTGAATAAGCGAAACGTGGCCAGGGGAATGGGGTATACTACAGAAACTACTGATATAGCCTTTGCGTCTCGGGCAACCTGATCATACCTATATACTACTATTTCCAATCAAACTTGGTTTGATCAAATCCTTCGTCAACACATACAAGCGAGGTGGTTTTTTGTTCCCGTACCCGCAACTCTTTTTCCGAAGGTCAGTTATGCGAATCTCAAAGAAGGGATACTTATTGGGCCTGATGTGTGCCCAATATTGGCAGACCGCTCTTTTGAGGGCTAGTCGACAAGCTTCACCTTAAAAGCGTGTGGATCATTCAAGGCAAGGTGTACAGGATATTTGGGCAGATCAAAGGTAGAAAACTACAGACATCATGAAAATGCTCATTGTGAGCTATATGGCTGTTGGTGCTTGAATGTCACACAATATTTAACTTTTGCACACGTACCTTGTCTTCTTCCATGAGAACCTGGGTTCTGTTAGCAATGAGCTTATTGTACACGTTCACTAGGACATACCAGTCATAGAGAAGCACTACAATGTCAGGTACAATTATTCCATGATAGATGGCTAGCGCTGGTTTCTGCAGTATGCTGGCTCTGGACCACACTAGCAAGTGATACGTCGCATAGAAACTCGGACATGAGTGTTGAGTCTACCATTGGCTTTGTAGGCCAGACTTTCAGGTCTTATTCCGTTGTTTACTTGCCTACGGACAACAGTCGGCTTGATAGTCGCAATCGGCCTCCAACCCCAGGTGCCTCAAACAACTCACGTTAAGCCAGCAACTGGCAACGCCCTAAAGCATGGCTTTCAACGCCAGCGTGGTACAGAAACAATGCCGATTCGAATATTCCCAACGCAGAAGCATTTGAGCGCAGATCCCCGCGTTAATCACCTCAATTCATGAAGGTAGTAACGCCCCAATGCATCCCACACGGAAAACCTTATCTAATTGAAAAGCCCGATTCTGCTGTTCTGTTGGTTAATGACAACAATGGATCCAAGGTTTGTACTTGGCTTCCAACCCAGAGAACCTTGAAAAACTTACGTCAATCTAACAACGGAGAAAACCACAAAGCACGGCTATCAAAGCCAATGAGGTACCATTACACCGCCAAATCCAATAATCACGGTGCAGCTGAACAGGAGCGCAGATCGCCGCAGCACTCACCTTCATTTATGAATGTGGTACTACCTCAACGCACCTTCGCAACTCACAACCTTATCACTTGAACAACCACACATTACAGGGCTCCATGGTCGCAGCAACCGCACCAGTGTAGGCAGCGCCTCTTTGCCATATCTCCATACCGTTTTACAAATACCAATCGCGCAGGCAAAAAGAACTTGTTAAACCAGTCATTTCAATTGCAACACCGCTTATTTGCGACCCCAGATCCCCCAGGTCATCTTATTTAACTGCTTTTGCTAGTAAAACACTCGCATTTTCAGATCCTATTTCACTGGCACGACAGCTAACCAATGACAGAGAGCCCCTTTTCACACTAGCTTGCTGGACCAATAGAAACTTTCCATCACCACTTTTCTTATCTTGGCCGCCCGTGTGTTATTTATATTTAAGCTGGCTCCAAAGCCTACCGTGCGTTATCCGTAATTGGGGGGGGGTGAACGACCAGCTCCTACTGCTTTTTGTTACTATTCTACTCCTGATTCATCTTATCACACTTTGCTTACGGTGCTAGAGCAGCTCTTGCCAGGAAGACCACAAAAGAAATAACCAGTGTGACAGTATAGTACAAGTTAACGCTGACACCTGGAAGCACACCGCTGACACTTGCTTCGGAACTTAAAACATGCGAGAAATAACTCGAAATGCATAAAAGTGTTGCACAATAATGTGCATCAACACATGAGGCATAACAATCCCTCATGTTTGAGCAAGCTCAGTCCCCAGAAGCAGAGTTGGTAATGCACCACCAAAGCAGACCAAAATGGATTTCACGCCCCAAAGCAATTTGCTAAATTTTGCTAAATTTTCCCGTACTCATTTCTTTATTAATAGTGCCAGGCTTCTCTATCTCACGGATGTCTGAGACATAGCCTTATGAATATAGAAAATCGGCTCTAAGGGACAAGGTATGATTGGCAAAACGGACTTGTCTGAGCACCCAATAGGCTCTTGCCTCCATAACCTTGGACAGGCTACGTATCAGTTTCCAAGGTACGCAAGGATGTTTTTGCGATGCCAGTACACAAGGGAAAAGTGTCAGTGACGGACTTGTCCGATGGTAGAGGTTAAGTGCAAGGTAGCCGTAGGCACTACGCCGTGTTAATGCGTGAGGATGTAACTTGCCAATGCAACTTCACTCGACAATGGTTGCTTCCGTGCGCCCACACTGAGCATGCATTGCACGCGGCAGGCTGACCGACTGACGCGCTATTACGCAACAACCGTCGGTTTGTGTCGCACGCGCGACATTCGCGTGTAACCGCATCCAAGTTCATCGCCATCGTCCCCAGACAGTCGAGTTCCACAGTTACTCCTGTAACCAGGGAGCAGAAGGTTCGGGAATGCAGTCAGGTTCTGGGTGAAACTCAAATGCAGGTTTGCAGCCTTGGCGATGCGAAGTAAAGGGAGTTATGGATCAGTTGGGGGAGTTTCTACACAACCTAAGCTGTTCTCACGTGGACGTTGCGGTTGCCGCCTCCGAAACATTGATAGGGTTTGCAGCGGAAGGGATAAGTGAAGCTACCAGGGAAGGCACAAGACGTAAGCAACGCTTAGTGCCAATTCCAGATTCGTCCGTCGGTCAGGAGCAGGAAAGGAAGCCACTTCGTTTTAGAGATTTGCACACGAAAACCGCCAGGGTGTATAAGCCTCCAAGGAAGCGTCGTTGCCATGCAAAACTCCCAGCCAATTACGACAATGACAAATGCGCTTCGTGCCTCCAAGCAGACTGCGAGGCACAGAGTGGACAGGTGGTTGACTGGGTCATGTGCTCCGACTGCGGCCTTTGGTATCATCAGCTGTGCGCGTCGTACAATGGACAGGAGCATTTCACCTGCCATCGGTGTTTGTAAGTCCTCCTTTTTCATGTTGCTACCTTTTTCGTTCCTTTATTACCACGCCATTGCTTCCGCTTGATCGTTAGGTACACCCACTACTCCCATATGCGGTGCCTCCCCTACTTGACGGTTACGGCACGTATGCCTACCTCGCCATCGGGATCACACATGATGGGGTGGTCAGGTGTACCTAAGGACATCAGAAGCACCCACAATTCTGCCGCGTTGTGATGATACACATTTCCTCCTACGTTCCTTTATTACAACTATCTTCTAACCAACCTAAAGAACCGTTGTGCTTTGCCAAGCACCAGCATAACTTATATGAAAAAGCTAAGAATTACGCTTAATATACCATTGGTATTACATGCATTCCTTGCGCTCACCCTTTATTTCTGATATCATCTTAGCTCCCAGCTGCTTAATGGTCCGCCGCGTGGGGTTGAGTGTGTATGACCTCACCCATACGTTCTTGAGCATTTTGCCTGGGAATGAACACCTTATGGTTTCTTGACCTGTCGTGCCGCTTCTAGGTACGCTTGCTTCAATGACCACTCCAGCCATTTCGGCCAAGTGACGTCCCTTTCACCTGGTAAAACTATCGATTTGGCTTACACAAGGTGCTTTAAGGGTCGTTCCTTCGGTCACCATTGTATGGTCTGGGATTATCTCCATTTCCGACAGTCAAACGTCACATCAGCTATTGTTAGAAGGTAGCTGCTGGTGAAGTCTGGCGTATGACTTGTTCCATTTCCCGCTCCTTCCGTGCATCTACTAGACCATATCCTTGTGATGTTATATACAGCTTCTGCGGGGCCATCCGCACCACACGGTGCGGAGGCTTGCACACCGAGTCTCTCTGAGGGTTCAAGGGGTCCAACGTGTCAACCACGTAAAGGTGACCCCCTGCTTATTTACCCTATGGTAACCCGGTAACATGCGGCGGCGTTTCCCGCTGGGTGACCGTGGACATTAGGGAACGTACCTGGACTAAATAGTCCTGACAAGTCCGTGCCGCTGTTACCCGTCAAAGTACGAAGAGTGAGAATCAGGTCTCCTCTTATCCTTCCGCAGTGCATGCAGCGCATTCCCATTCGGAGCAAGCGTTCTGACAAGCGTGGATACAATATTCAAGGTGCGGTCGGACGAATGCCGAGAACAGTTTCACAAACAATTTGGCCGTTGCGATTACAAAGGCGTGGCAGATAGACAACATTATACGGAACCCCCGAACAAGCGGCCTTCTTCCATTCGTCCCCAGGATGAAGTGCTGATATGTAACTGTCCACCAATTAAACGTCCTGAGTAACAAAAGGGATTGCACCACCGCCGACAACTGCTGGGTTGCGAGGGTTAGCAGTTCCCATTAGTATAGCAGAGTAATTGGTCCTATTTATGCGGATCAACTATAAGCCGGACCACCCACAGAGTCTTTCCAGGGCACCCTGTTTTGCCTCAGGGCCCCGGAATATCCACAATATTCCAGTGGTTAAGGTCTTATAACTGTCCATATATGAAGTAAGATATATGAACACATGAATGGCCTGATAACAATTGTAGCCACATGGATCACGAAACCGGAAGATATGGAGAGGAGTAAAGCGTTACACGCCAGTAAACTAAAACACCACAGGTAACCAAATGACTTCTTGCAGAGAATCTCTCATGTGATAAACCATGCCCCCTGAGGAATAAGGAACATGGACTGCAACAGCTGATGGGGCATGCAAATAGTAACAGCAACATGATTTTACTAAGTACCTGATAATTATGTTACATTAAGTATGTGCATTCGAAAAATAAGCTATCTAACATATTATAAAACGTTTAACGATATAACTTATAACACACACCGTTGCTTGTTAACCAGTAAATCTATCGTCCAGCACCAACTTTTTCCCCGGTGAATCCTTTTAGTATAAAACCAATCCCTTTATCTACACTTTAAGACGCATAATGCTCCACAACGCACAGATACAGTTATTAACCAACTCTTTATAAAAAGGACTTAAATATGCTTCATTGTTTCCGCAGGCATCTCACAGTTATGTTCGCTGTATCCCAAACAGCATTCATGCCATGCTTAGCCAAATTGTAGGTCTACCATTTGCTTTGTGTTTCGCATACAATTTTAACGATTCTTGCTTTATTACATGACCGAAGCACGTCATCAAAAACTAACCGGGTTTCAGTACGCTTTGCGTATATTCAGTTGCTTGTTCCATCGTAATCTATTAATTTCTATGCGCACAAAACACGTACATCGAAATCTGTTGGCTAGCAATGTGATCAATGGATTGAAAGAATGCAATATATTGATAGCGATTTCTTTTCCCTTTACACTACGTCATAAAAGTTTACTTATTATCATATATTGCATATGTCACAACATAACCTTTCTAGGCATAATAAATAATTAAATACTTTATTCTCGATGAAACGAGACACACCAGTACAGGCATGAACAAGTTGCTGACAGGGCCATAGAAACCTTAGAAGCTGGTGTACACACACAACAAAGATACGTGTTGGCAAAATATAGAGCTCGAATATTGCACGTAGTTTTACACGGGAACGATGGGGCATGAAGAGCTTGAACAGTGGTGTCAGAGAGTAAGTTGGAGTCGAAGGGCTGTACGATCACTAAGTGTTTCTGTTATGGAAGTGCTGGGCGCGGGTTGGAATGGTTCCGGGGATTGATCACTGTTTTTAGATAGGCGTAGGAGTCCGATAGTGATTGATAAATACGTTCGCAAATATGGGGTAATGAGATCCTGCTTCGTGTGAAACAGTGGGCCGTGACTTTAGTTTTGTGGCCAGTCACATCCGCCATGTCACAGTGCCGTTAAGCAGACAATTGTGGCTTTTTATATGGAAGACGCTTGCCAAGCGATAACCCACCACGTCCTGGAGCACTGCCGTTGAACACAATGTATATAACATTGAATTACTAACCATTTTATAGGACCGATATTCCGAGCCACTAATCGCAGTCATAGTTCACTCGATTTTGCGTTGGCTCAGCGGAAGGCTTAGTCAGGATTCATCAGGAATGGTTGTGGACAGCGGTACTGTTCGGAGATAAGCTGTGTAGATGGCGGTGCTGCGTTATTCTGGTATGGGGCTCAAATCATAAGCAATATCCTTGTCTGTGCACATGACCCATCGTCCAGATGTGCGTCGCTGATAGGTCCGCGGGAGATAACCATTGCAGCTAAGTGGGACGGTTGCATGGAGGGGATGTTTCGAACGTTCGAGAAGCTTGCTGTGGTCTTGTGAATCAGGTATGGTCAAACGTAGTAGTATAGACCACAGACAATATACATCCGGGGGTATGAAATCTTTATACCACACTGCCGAAATGGGTGCGGTAGCAGGAAGAAGTAATCCACTGGCGAGGTGGACGGAGCATAGCGCCATCGATCGCAAGTAAGTTGAACACTTGCAGGGAGGTAAAATGGTTTTCTCAGATGTGCCATGAAGGATACAAATCAAGGCTTTCAGGAGGTTTTCCACTGGCTAGGTGGTGGGAGCATAAAACCATGTCATTGCAAGTAAGTTGGTCATTTGCAGGGGGATGAAGCCTTTTGGGTTATGTTCCGGAGGTAATAGTGAGTTGAACCCAGCTGTTCAAACCAGTACAAGGTACGGATCGAAAAGCTTCCATAATAGATAGGCATGGACTTGATGGCCGACCACACGGGCGAGGTGGGTAACGTATCCATCGAATACTGACGCCAAGCGTATGAAGGACCCGGTACAATAAATTATCCGCTGGCGAGGTGGACGGAACACAGCGCCATGACATCGCAAGAAAGTTGAACACTTGCCGGTAGATGAAGCTTTGTTGATGTGGTGTTCTGATGGTGACAGTGATTTGAACCCAATTGTTCAAATCAGTGGAAGGTGCGGATCAAAAAGCTTCCATAATAGATAATCTTCCAGATGCCTAGAGTTGATGGCAGACCACACTGGAGAGGTGGATAACGTATACATCGGATATTGACGCCAGTCTAATGAAGGATCTTGTAAAACGAATAATCCACTGGCTAGTTGGACGAAACATAACGCCATGACATTGAAAGCAAGTTGAGCACTTGCAGGTAGATATAGCTTTTTTGAGCTGAAGTTCCGAAGGTGGAAATGATTTGAACGTAATTGTTCAAACCGCTAGATTATGCATATCAAGGGGACAGAATGCCCGAGGTGGTGGCATGAGCCCTGCATGTACGTCTATAGATCACGTTTACAGATACTACGCTTCAGGTAAGTATATTCAGTAATTTCTATGGAGGTCGCAAGTAGGGAGAGAAGAAAAGGTCAGAGAAAAAGACTTCGAACGTAAATAAAGGAGTATGGAGAGCCGGCGTCCTCAAGCCGTGCCAAACATTTTACTCCATTTTATATGTGTATCCATATACTATGGCGTCATCTGTTTGAATGTGCCTTCTACTATTTGGGATGAAATTAGAAAAGCCGTGTTTAGAAACTAGGTGTCATGGAAGGTGGAGTAGTGCATCAAAGGAAAGAAGGTGCAGTACAACGTTGTGACAGAAGCCTCTCATTGGGGCGGTGAGTAATTAGACCAAAAGCTTTAACAACATTGCCGTGGAGATGCCAGAATAGCAGTTGAGCAAACTGTGAAATAAAATGGAACAGCGGTGTCTCAATAGACTAAGTGAGCCTCCCGAGAGCTGAGCTCTACGGTGTCACAGGAAAGTCAGATAGATAGTGATGACCAAAAGACGAATTAGACCTTAATTAAGTGAGTACTGGACACGCATGCCAAGCTGTCAGCAGAAAAGAATAGCGTCGATTTATATAAACTAAGTCTGCAGTTAAGGTGAGAAGGAAAAGAGGATCCTTCAATGCTATATTTCTGTAAATGTGTAAAGATATGGATGCGGTGCCAAGTAAAAATGTGCGGAGCGACATTGTAAAAGATGAGTTGCTGCTGCACCGTAGGTAGTTGGTGCCTAGGAGGAGAGAAAAGCCGAAGCAAACATGTAACAAAAATTGTAGGAATTTACGGAGAATATAGGCGAGATGAAAAGAGAAATATCAATGGTGTTGTGGATAGTAGGGTAACAGTTAAATAAAAACCATGGAGCGACAGAGGTAGGTGGTCAATAGGTGAAAAGGAAAGCCAGCGTCAAGAGAAAAGTAAAGAAGTAGGACGAGATAAGGTTATAGGTATGCATCATAGCTATATACTTGAAGTCCTACGCACAAAATTGCGGAGCTACAGTGTGCGAGATAACTCGTTGAAGGACTGTAGTTAGGTGGTGCCTAGGAGGACTGGAATGCCAGAGTCAAACAGATAAGAGAAGTGGTAGCAATATTCGATAGATGGAAGCTGGATTAAAAGAGAATATTTAATGGTGTTTTGGTACATAGGGCAACAATAAGGATATAAGTGGGAAACATGGCCTGCTACTTGAGGTCCTGCGCATCAAAGTGCGAAGCTAGAGTGTGGAAGATGAGTCGGTGGATCACCAGATGTAGATGGTACATACGTGGAGAGGAAAGCCATGGTTAAAGAGATAAGCGAAGCTGTAGGACGAGATAAGGTTATGGGTATGCGTCATAGCCATATACTTGAAGGTCTAGGCACAAAAGTGCGGAGCTAAATTGTGAGAGATAAGTCGTTGAAGGACTGCAGTTAGGTGGTGCCTAGTAGGAGGGAAATGCCATGGCCAAACGGGTAATATAAGTGGTAGGATTATGCAATAAATGGAAGCGAGATGTAGAGAGAATACGGAAGGGTATTGTGGTTCATGGAGGAACAGTCATAGAAATAACGATGGCAGCTTTGCGATTAGGATATAAGTGGGAAACCTAGTCTGCTACTTAAGGTTCTACGCATAAACGTTCCGAGCTACAGTGTGAAAGATGAGTAGGTGGAGCATCAGAGGTGAGTGGTCCATAGGTGGACAGGAAAGCCAGCGTCAAAGAGATAGGTGAAGAAGTAGGACGAGATAAGGTTATAGGTAGGCATCATAGCCAGATACTTGATGACGAAAGTGCATATTTAAATTACCAATGAAATCAATTTTTGAAACCCGGTTAAATATTTGTTTGTCCGGTTGCAACCTAAGGTTTATCCAACGCATTCTGTAGATAAATGCGTAAAATATGTAGTTCAAATCTTCATTTCTCTAGCAGCTGCATTGCGAACCATATTAGGCTAGTAGGATATTACATTACACACCACATTATAAGCGATTCTACAGTATTCAGCTGGTTTCTCCCTAACACGCATCAAGGGCACCTTACGGAGGCCTCCTTTTAATGTACACTACCATTATTCATACAGTCAACATAAACATCACCACATTTTACATCCTTTCCCACATTTTACGAAGTTTTAATAACTTTGGAACATAGCGTAGGTTCCATAACGGTTATTTGTCAAGGTTTCCATTCTTTACATGTTCCATTTCAGAAAACACCAATTATTCACGAGGCGCCCGTTGCTGTCATGGCAACGAACAGTTCGTATGTCCTGACTACATGCTTCGACCTTTGGTCGCTCATTTCAACACATAAGCGCCTTAACGTTTAACATCACACAAAAGAATTCTTGCTAATCTAATCGCAATTTCCTTCTTTTATTCACACTCCAACCCTTGTTACTTCTCTTATTCACCCATGTTGGAGGTACCCTAGGGCTCATTTTTTCCAACCTTCCTTCACCAAGGCAAAGTTGTATGTTGTTCACTACGGCAACCTACCATTCCCCTGCTGATCACCGACCATTGTGGAGCACGGTCCCATTATCTCTGATCCAAGATATCTTGAGTCGATTTAACCGGTGACTTTGTCTGAGACACCCCTTAAGTTTACATCCCTTTATGTTTCGTTACTATCTTGAAGATTCATTCTAAAGTTATTGTATATTGTATACGACGTCTTCCAAATGCTTGGATTGCCGTAAGGCTGTCACTTCTAGGTCGAAGGCTGTTCAACGTTCCTTCTGCGAAGGGTGGCTGCACATTGCGTGTTGTAAAATCGGTGCAGACCTGTGCGATCCACTGCAGAGGACCACTTACTCAGTCAACGGCTTTATTCGTGACCAATGTCGCGCTGGACTGTGTCCATCGCGGTTCGAATGGCCTACCTCTAATCAGTCTATGTCCCTCATGTCTGCATTCTGTGCAAAAGCAGAAAGATCCTTCGCTGCCCCAACGACAAGGATATGCTGCCGGTCAGACTCTAGCGAAGCAGTCAGGTACCGACACTACCCCGCCTGATGGACTGCCTGCATCGAACCCGCGTTTTTCTTCAGCTCAAGCCGAAGCAATCAGCCATACTGCCTCCCTAGTATCCCCATGCTTCTAGTCACTAGCTTCTGGTCCGGTTACCCCCACTGGTAAGCCGACGGATTTGACCACGGTAAAGCCCCAAATACCAAGACTTATGCATCCGTAGCCAAGGATTGTGCGCCACTGCCCTCGCCAGTACGAGTGGCTGAAAGTAAGGACAAGACAGATGTCAAGTTGAAAGGCAAACAATTGTCTTCACAATCGCAGTTGAAGCTAGTTCTGCATAGCGTCGGTCAGCTGGAAAAACTGCTTAAAGAGGGGCCATTTCTCTACAAACCGCAGATCCCCGATAACAACAAATCACCCTCTCTTGGCCGTTGTCCAATCATCATACATGCTCCCTAGTCTTCCAAAACCACTCCAGCTGAAGGGATTATGGATGATCAAGAGTTTCTAAAACGGATGATCTCCTTATTGTTCGACGAAGGGGAGCCAGAAATAAACATCGTATCGGCTTTCCGCCTTGGCAAGAAACAGGAGGACTCCTCTAACGTCCGTCCCTTGAAGATTGTATGTTAAAACGCGGAGGAAATCCATCGCATTCTCTGATGAGCTCCGCGTCCCAAAGGAGAACCATTTTTCGTACTACGAGACCTCGCTCCGGAGGATGGAGTAAAAATGAAGAAAGCGGTTGACGAACTCAGATCTCGTCGTGATAACGGTGAGACGGACCTTCATATCGTGGATTTCCGTGTGCTTCAAAAAACGCCAAGAACTCGCTGGAGACCACTCCTTGTAATGCCCGGGCGTTAGGGTTGAATAATGGACTGCGCGTAATTTCTCCCAATGTGCCCAGTCTCAGAAACCAACCAGACGAAGTTCAGCTGCTTGCCTCCATGAATCGACCGGATCTTATAGCTTTCACCGAAACCTGGTTGCCCTCGGATATCCTGGACTCGGAGGTGCAGATCCCTGGATACCACCACTACAGGGCAGACCGCCATAGAGGCAGACCTGAGGGCGACGTGATACTCTATTGGAAGACGGACTTCAAAGCTCATCTGATTGAAGCTACCTGTGGCAGCGATGGCGAATTCGAAACTCTCTGGTGCCGTGTTCTTGACGGATGCAGATCTCTCATGGTCGGTGTTGTCTACAGGGTTCCATTGGGTTCCGGAGCTTGCCAGCTGGACGCGAGCAAAATGCCTGGTGGAGGCAAGGACTGTTTATTACTGGGTGAATTCAATGCCCCGAGTATCGACTGGGACCAACTACCTTGTGTTCCCTCTTCAAACGTTTTTGATTTCGCTCTTTTAGAGAGGGCATCTAATGTAACTTGTTCCAACATGTCACAACGCGTACTCGTATAACTGCAGGACAAACACCCCATATTCTTGACCTTGTACTCTCACCGGCACAATCAGATGTTACCGGCCTAGCCGTTCTTCAGCCCGTTGGTAAAAGCGATCACTGTGTGGTTTTATTCCTCTGGATGCGACGACTTACTCTCCACAACCAAGGTCGCCTCCGCAGAAATTTCTGGCGGGTTCATTCCCAACGCCTTCAAACGGCCGCCAGTACTGTGGACTGGAGTATACTTGAACCCCTGGATCTGGATGATGAACAGAACCACTTGTACTGCAAAATGATTTCGATCGTTGAGCAGGTCGTTCCTGTCTACAAAAGACCTTTGGCAAGAGGTCCTCCATATATTGATCGAGAACTGAGGGGCCCAATGAACAAAAGAGGGAAACTGTGGGTCCAGTTCAAGCTCACGCAATCCGAGTCTGACTATTCGGAATATGAAGTGTCCAGGAATATCTACAACTTGCAAGAATGAGAGAAACAGCAAAAGTACGAATTCGGTTTGGCGGTGCAATCCAAGACAACTCCCAAGGCACGCTTCTCTTACCTGAAGGGAAGTACCAGAGCAGAAGCGGTATTCCTGCTCTGTATGCCTTGGCGCATGTGAGTTTACTTGACGATGACGCTGCGAAAGCCAGTCTCCTTGCCATGCAGTATTCGTCTGTTTACTCGATGGAGACGCCGTTTCCCAGTGAGGCGGTGCCAACACTCCCTTCTTATAAATAAATAAATAAATAAATTGTGTATTCTCGACTAAGCGAGGCACGCCTGCGCAGGCATGATCATGTTAAGAGTACAGAATGTGATCAGTTAATGTACAATGGAACAATGGGATTGTTGCACATGTTTATGTATGAACGTAAGTTTGCATGTAGGCGTGTTTAGATTTGTTTATGAGATTGGTAAATGTTTCCTGTCGTTTTGCTTGAATGTGTTTGAAGGTGTCGCCAGTGCTAAATGGATGCTTGATATCTGTGGACTTGAAGCGATTGTCCGGATAAGCAATGGGTGACTTTAGTTAGTGGCGAGTCAACACCGCCACGTCACAGTGTTGTTAAACGGACTTTTGTGGCTTTTTATAGGGAGAACGCTTGCCAGGCGAAAACCCACCACGTCCTGGAACACTGCCGCCGAACTATTTGCTGGAAGGGGGTAAACCCGAACCACCCAGCTGGCACCACGAGGAGGTTGTTCGGCCAGCCAGCCTGGAGCATGTAGAAATGACCGCTGATGTTGTTGTCAAAGGCATTCGTGCATTAGATCCAAACTCCTCGCCGGGCCTTTATGGATTGCATCCGCTGTTCCTCAAGACTATGGCCGAGTACATTGCCGTTCCTGTTTGCCGGGTATTCTGGCATTCCCGTGAAGTTGGACGGCTCCCGATTGCTTGGAAAGTGGGGTTGTTAAACCCTTACACAAATGAGGGAATCGTCACATTCCTGCCAATTATCGACCCAGCTGCCTAGCGTCAATATTATGCAAGGTAATGAAGAGGATTCTCAAGCGGCCACTTCTTCTCCACCTCGAGAACATAGACGTCATCTCCTATGCGCAGCATGGTTTTCGGCGGGCGTGCTCATGTTCTTCGAATCTGCTTGTGGCCCGTAAAAGATGGGCGAAATTATTAAACGCTGGAAAACATCTGGATGTTATTTTTGTCGACTTTAGCAAGGCATTTGACAAGGTTCCTCATGAAAGGCTCCTTTATAAACTACGATTAATTGGTGTTTCTGGGAACGTTCACTCTTGGATCGCTGATATTTTGCATGATCGGACAATGAGGATCGCCGTGAATGAGACTTACTCCGCTCCTGTGCTCATGACTAGCTGGGTCTCTCAGGGATCAGTCCTGGACCCGGAACTTTTCAAGTTCTTCATCAATGCTCTCCCGGCGGAACTTGAGTTGGATTGCTTGGTTTACGCTGACCACTTGAATTTTTGGACGGAGATAACCTGTCTTGACGATGCGGACCGGTTACAGGCTACTCTTGGTATGTTGCGTGAGTGGTCAGACAAATGGCGGTTGCCCATAAATCGCCATAAGTGCTCTGTCCTCCCCATTGGTGCTCCTGAGCCTTTCGGGACGTACCACATTGGTGGGGCGTTGCTCAGAAATTTAATCCTTAAAAAGACCTCGGCTTCTGGTGTCATCTGACCTACGGACTACACAGGACACGTTACGAAGGGTTGCGGTTGCCAACAGAATGTCCCATGCGAAAGGAAGAGCCTTCTCGCGTATGACTCCGGTGATCTTCCGACTATTGTTTACTTCCCATGCGCGCCCCTTACTCGACTACGGATTACCTGCTGTCTTCCCTCTCACCAAGTTCGAATGTGACCTCATTGAGGAGGTCCAACGGCGGGGATCGAAATACATGTTGGAGTCAAGGAACTTACCTTATCCCCTGAGACTTCAGCGCATGAACATGTTCTCCCTGGATTATGGCCGATGTCGCGGTGACCTGATTTTTACCAGGCGTATCCTGAGAGGAGGGATGGGGACGGAGCTTCAGGCATGCCTTCAATTCAATGCAAACGGTTCAAATCGAGGCCACAACTGGAAACCGTTTAAAACCTGAAGGCTCCCGGGTGCATCCTGCTCTCGCTATAACAAGTCGCGCAGTCAACGATTGGAACGACTTACATAAGCATGTGGTCAATGCCCAGACAGAGGAGTGTTTCAAGCGGATGTTAGATTCTTATCATTTGAATACGATGGGCCCTTGCAACTTCCATTCTAGCTGTCACGGTCCCTTGTGGATTACCGCTTAAAATTGAATCGCGGCCTCCACCCAATGATCAAGAAGAGAGGGAGCTGACAAGTGATTTTTCCTTCTGCTCTCTAAAATCCTATGATCCTGTAACTGTCCAAAGCGTTTTGGCGCTCACTGCTAACTTTTCCGGTTGTTCCCAGTTTTAATCCCTTTTGCGCCCTATTTCGCCTTTTATTACGGTCGTTCTACGACCGTTTACTTGTTATAATTCTGCTCTCTCTTCTACATGAACATGGCTGTTACGTTAAACGCCTGTGGCGGATGGGCCCCTTGGGTCTACGTTTGATGAGTCTAGCGCAGCTTTTTTATTGAGTGCTAGAAAGCAGAAGGGATGGCCCGTGTCAGCCTCTTCACATCCCGATATTTCAAGGATTGCAAGCGTAGTAGCTGTTGCATAGCTCAGGAGATGTTTTCATTCCTGCAGCATCCTGGAGTTCTCAGTAGGAAGATGTCTATCAAACGTTTAAAACTCGCTTCTGCCCGCGCTTTGACAATCGCGTCAGGCAGCTGTTTCCAGTCATTAATTACTCGAGAAGAGAGAGCAACATTTGCGCCGTCTTTGAACGTCCTCGGTTTAAACAGCTCCCAGCTGAGACCTCGAGGCGAACGGTCAAGTCTTAGCTGAAAAAGCTGTATCAGCTCGTTTCCCAGTTCTCCTCGTAGGATACGTCTAGAACGGATTAGATCTCCGCGAAGTCAGCGATAGTCTAAGGGAAAATGTTCATCCTCTGTAGTCGGGCGAGGTACGAGAGTTCGCGCAGCCCAAGGACAAATTGCGAGGCTCGCCGCTGAAATTTTTATCTTATGACTTTCATGCTTCGATAGAGGACCTTTGGCCGGAAGTGGGAATTCAAGGATGGGACAGGTGCGGGAGGTGAAGAGAAGTCGGAATGTCTGCGGCGTCATTATAGAGAATGATATCCGTGTGACGCTTCATATCCTATTCGCCGCAGCAGTTTTCTTTAATGTGTCACGGATAGGTTTAATATCACAGAATACTGTCGTCCCCAGGTCATTTTCATGTGCGGCAGTCTTGAGTCATCCTTCATCATTATACACGTCAGCTAGAGGTGAGAAACGCCTCAGCTACTGTGAGGCAATACAAAAATGAAAGGAAATTAAATACAAAAGTTGCACGCCAGCTGAACTATTAGCAACGGATAGGCATCGTTCCGGTAGGCTACCAAAAGGCTACTAGGCAAAAAGAAAAAATTATTGTGTTTTACGCTAAGAAATGAGGCCGTAGGTGGAGGAAGAGACTAAAAGGGATGGGGCGGTTCAAAGCAACTCACAGCAGGAACGCCAAAGAGGTCGGCTCCTTGCCATGTCAGCAAGTGTATCCAGCCAAACGTGTTCACCGTCATTTGGACCCCAACCAGAGAGCCGTGAGGCTCCAACCGAGGCAAGCACAGAAGTGAGGGCCTTCATTCCTCTTGACCAAATGTGCAGGAGAAGGTAAGTATTGCATTGGAAATCCACTATTTTGGCGATTAATCGATTATTAACGATTATCGCATCGATTTCGAACGTTCCGGAATGTTCTGCCTCTGCAAGTGCTTAAACTCCACCTGACCCCTTGGCAAAAGATATATGAAACCACTAACCTTGGTAGCTGAGCTTCCAATTCTAGAAGTCGAAGATCAGTAAAAGACCTATAAATATAGCCAAGGTCCGCAGTCGTTGTACTGTGGTCGTTGGCGGTGATTAATACGTTATGTTGTCAAGGTCATTGGCGTTTTGCTTATTTTCTTCGGTTGGTCTAATAGTTTTGTGCAGCAGTAAATTGCAATATTTAGAATTGCGTTTAGTGAGAGTATTATGACAAATGGCGACGGAAAATTTGGAAATGTGCTAAGTTTTCTGTTAAACAATTTCAAAAGCTGCTTTTCAACAGCGGGCTCAAATGGAGGCACGAATGAAAATGACAGAGAATCTGTCACAAGGTTTGAGTTTGCAGACAACAACAGCAGCGGCGCGGGACAAGCAGGCGAGTTCAGTTTATCTTCTCCCGAACGCCACCACTGAATTCCATTACGATGCGGAGTTTGTAGCCACTTTCGAAGCGTGGTTCAAAAGCTGGAAAGACATGTTCCAGCCGGACTTCATTCGTCAGGACGACTCATGGAAGGTGCGATTGCTACTTCGCAAGCTCGGAATAAGTGAACATTCACAGTTCATAGACCACATTTTGCCCAAACAACCGAAGGATATGACTTTTGACTAAGTAGTGTTGCAGCTGAAGGAAATTTTTGGTGAGTCGTTATCCGTGTTTAGTATTCGCTATCAATGCCTGAAAATTGTCAAACAGGAAGCTGACGAATTTGGGGTCTTATCAGACATGATTAACCATGAGTGTGAACGTTACAAACTACGCTTTTTAGCGGACGATCAGTTTAAGTGTCTCATTTTTGTCAGCGCTGTACAATCGCCCAGTGAAGCTGAGATCCGCACGCGGCTTTTAGCTAAGCTGGAGCAGGATCCTGCTCTGATACTAAAGGCCCTCGTAAGCGAATGCAAACGACTGCTCACTCTAAAACATGATACTGCCATGGTCGAACGCAATGGTCGCGAACCAACAGATACCGTGCAAGTCGTGAAAAAGGCCGGGACCGGCAACCGAAGGAAACCCTTCAAGAAGCCGACAAACAAACCGCCCACAGCATGCTGGTCATGCGGCGAAGGGCATTTCGCGCGCTTTTGTGCCTTCAAACGTCATATTTGACAAACGTGCCATAAGCGTGGGCATAAAGAGGAATTCCGCAAACAGGTCCGGTCTAAGAAAGTGCAGATGTCTTATCGAAAGCGGAATTCGAGGAAGGATGGCGCCGAGTTTCTGTTCATAGTTGCCGCATTCCACAGCGAATGTAAACCGAGGCGACGTTTTATCAGTGTGTTGAGCAATGGGATCCCAAGGAAGCCGCAATTTGACACGGCCTCGGACATCACGATTATTTCCAGGAGCACATGGAATCACATAAAGAGGCTGAAGATGGTCGAGTCTTAGAAGGTTGCACACAGTGCATTCGGCAGTGTGTTAAAACTAGTGGGCGAACTCAGTAGCAAGATTGCTTTCCAAGGTGTGGAAAAGTCGAGAACATGCTACATTTAAGACCGGCCGAATTTGAATCGTCTTGGCCTCGACTAAATTGAAAAGTTGAATCTCCTCGATGTTCCCTTGAATCAGATCTGCAGCCGAGTTCGAGCAAGTCCAGACCCATCAGCAAGGTCCGTCAAAGACATGACACGTACCCTGAAGCGAAAAGTTGCTACTGTCTTTCAGGATGGCTTGGGTCATTGCACAAAAGTCAAAGCGACACTGAACTTGCGACCAGATGCTAAACCAGTGTTCAAGGCTAAAAGACCGGTATCATATGCAACCATGTCCACTGTTGAGCAAGAGCTCGATCGACTGGAACGTGCCGGAGTCATCACAGCCGTCAACTACTTATCACGGGCCGCACCTATTGTTGCAGTGAAGAAAGCAAATGGCAAGGTACGCGTTTGCGCTAACTTTTCAACTGGCCTCAACACCGCGCTGGACGAACACCAGTACCCAGTACCCTGTACCGGAGGATATGTTTGCAAAGTTGAATGGTGGTACGTACTTTGCTAAGCTTGATCTATTCGATGCCTACCTTCGAGCGAAGGTTGACGAAATGTCCAGAAAGTTGTTGCCAATCAACACTTATCGTGGGCTATTCCAATACAACCGCTTGCAATTTGGGGTAAAAACGGCGCCAGCCATCTTCCAACAGTTGATGGATATCATGCTAGCGGGTGTTTCTGGAACCGCTGCATATAAGGATGATCTCATAATCATGGACCGAACACCGAAAGAACAGTTGAGCTGACTAGATGAAGAGCTTGGTTACAAACAGTAGTACGGTTTCCGGATCTGTCAGGATAAATGCGCATTTTTCACGCCGTTCATCAAATACCTCGGTTTTATCCTCCAAAAGGCCGGACGTCGACCAGGTCCGGACAACATGGAAGCTATTAAAAATGCCTGCGCCAACAGATCTACAGTCCTTGCGTTCCTTTTGTGGGCTCATCAGCCACTACAGCGCAGTCTTGCCTGAGTGCCCCGTTAAACAAGTTACTAGCCAAAGGCCAAAGATGGAACTGGACATCAGAACGCCAGAATGCCTTCGAACGCGGCAAAACACTGCTGTCCTCAAAATTTCTTTTGATTCATTTTGATCCCTCCAAAGAGATTGTCTTTGCAACAGGTACATCAAGCCATTGGATTGGTGCAGTAATATCACACACGTACGCCGATGGATCTCAGAAAGCAATCGCCCATGCCGCCAGAACACTTACAAAGGCCGCAAAGAATTACAGCCAAATTGAGAAAGAAGCATTGGCCATAGTGTACGCGGTTAAGAAATTCCACAAAATGCTATACGGCGGCCGCTTCAAGCTTCTGACAGCTCACCAGCCCTTGCTTGCTGTTTTTGGTTAGAAAAAGGGCGTTCCGTCCTACACAGTCAACCGGTTACAACGCTGGACCCTTACCTTAATGGGGAATGGTTTTGAGATCCAATACCATTCTACAGTTTCCATTGGCCAAGCGGATGCACTGTCATGCCCAATTGATGCCCGCCAGCAAGAGCATGAGGACACGCTCAGTGCTTCCGTCGAGTTTGAACCGGACGTTAACTTTCTGGTAATTGATGCATTGCACGGTCTACCGGTTACCGCAGAAGCTATACGAACCAAAACGCTTCGGGACCCAATACTCAAGAAGGTTACACAACTTCACTAAACAAGTTGGCCACATTCATGTCCAGCTGCTGAATTGCAATTGTATTTTCAGAGGAGACACTTACTCTCTATTGTAAACAACTGCAAACTCTTTTCGGAAAGTGTGGTCATCCCCAAGTCACTTTGGGCGCGTCTTATTCGGCAATTCCACGCCGGGCGTCCTGGCATCAACCGGAAAAAGGCGCTTGCCCGCAGTTATGTGTACTAGCCGTTCATGGACAAACAGCTAGAAGAAATAGCCAAACGCTGCCAACAGTGTGCCAAGGTCTTGAAAGCGCCACAAAAATCAGTACTCTATTCATGGCCAAAAGTTACTAAACCATGGTGCCGTATCCATGTCGACTTTGCGGGACCGATCAACGGCTGAAGTTTCTTCATTATAGTCGATTTATATAGCAAGTGGCCTGAAGTATTTCTTATAGAGAGCACAACCACCAATGCCCCCATATTAAAACTGCGCCAAACCTTTAGCAGGTTCGGCTGTCATGAGACAATTGTCACCGACAATGGCTCACAATTTACTTCAGCAACCTTTACGGAGTTTTGCAAGCAATGCGCCATGCAGCAAGTTCGCTCGTTACCGTTTCACCCACAGTCGAATGGCCAGGCAGAAAGGTTTGGCGATACATTCAAGCGAGCTCTCCACAAATCAAAAGAGGAGTGACGTATAGAGGAGGTGGTTGACCGGTTCCTTTTCCTCTACACTGAATCCACAAGCGCCAGACGGAGTCCCTCCTGCACAGCCGTGATGAACCGGCAGCACCGCATGCCTTTCGACGCCATCCGATCGCGATTGGAGTCTTCTGTTGGTGGAAGAATCCGCAGAATGAAACATGATGTTAACTGGCGGCATGGAGCAAAGTTGCGATCTTTTACGTTTGGACAGCAGGTGCTAGTACGTGACTACCGGGAAGGCCATGCAAAATGAACGCCAGGGACGGTCAAAAGCCAGCGCGGAAACGTCATGTATGACGTAATGGTGGGCGCACGGATCTGGCCACGGCATGCAAAACAGTTACGGCCCACATCGTGCCAACCAGAACAAGCAAGGCCTACTGACCTACCGTTCGATTTACTGATGGAAAGCTTCAACCTGCCGAAGGAAGCAGTAGACGACGGCACAGAGTCGAGCAAAGAATCCAGAACAAGAATATCAGAACAAAGTTCTCGGGCGCTTTTTCCAAGGAGGTGGACCGACAGGCAGAGAACACCGTCCAGAAGGCTGCAAGTTAATCCTAGGCGTATGCCTTATACCTCGGACGATATCTCAGGAGGGGAGGTGTGCGGGAGAAAGTAAGTATTGCATTGGAAATCCACTATTTTGGCGATTAATCGATTATTAACGATTATCGCATCGATTTCGTACTTTCCGGAATGTTCTGCCTCTGCAAGTGCTTAAACTCCACCTGACCCCTTGGCAAAAGATATATGAAACCACTAACCTTGGTAGCTGAGCTTCCAATTCTAGAAGTCGATGATCAGTAAGAGACCTGTAAATAGAGCCAAGGTCCGCAGTCGTTGCACAGTGTTCGTTGGCGGTGATTAATACCTTATTTTGTCAAGGTCATTGGCGTTTTGCTTTTTTCTTTCGGTTGGTCTAGAAGTCTTGTGGAGCAGTTAATTGTTATTTTTTGGAATTGCGTGTGGTAAGAGGACTATAACACCAAGTCCTTGCTTGACCACCCCTCCTCTTCTTCCATCCGCATCCCGGCTGGGCAAATTATGCACTTCGTAGAAGTCGATGTGCTGGCATGCGCAACACGTGGCCCAGCCATCGGAGCCTGATGCGTGCAATGACGGTGCTGAGTAGTTCATTTCCTTTTCCTGTGCCATAAACGAGGGTCGAACACGCTTGCTACTCACGCGATGTTCCCACCAGATGTGAACCAAACTGCGAAGGCACCGATAGTCGAACGTAACTAGCCTCTTCATGTCCGCCGATCTTAGGGGCCAGGTTTCGCAACCGTACAGTAAAGTCGAACGTACCGCTGCATTGTACATTCTACCCTTCAGGGCGAGAGTAATGTCGCGCCGCCGCCCTAGGTGGCGAAGGTTAGCAAAAGCACTTCGAGCTTTTGCTATCGGGTTCGTGATCTCGTCTTCTATCCCAAGAGCATGCTGCGACGTAGTCGCAACACCGTTCCTCCGCAAAACCTAGTGCGCAATAAATAGTTTCGTGTCATTTTATGGCATGATCCTCGGCCATCTTTGTGGCTTTGCAGTTTTATTATATTGTGTGCGAATGTGATATCACATTTGTTTAAATGTGTCAGAAGTCAGATACGCACCGTTATCCCGCCAAAACTAGTGCGCAATAAATAGTTTATGGTCATTTTATGGCATTATTCATAGCTAGCATTGTGCCTTGCAGTTTTATTTAAATCTGTGCAAATGTGCTATTGCAATTGTTTGAATGTTTTGGAAACAAAATATGCGGTAGAAACAGTATTTTCGAATCCGTACGCCATGGAGTCGGGACCGTCTGACGAGAGGTCGGCGGAGAAATTTGAACTATTTTGGTGGCTACTGGTACATTTATTAATGGACTGAAAGAAATTGCGTTCATAGTACTAAGGATGGGTAGCATAAATTAAGGATAATCGTTTAATTGTACTAGATGACTTATGATGTGTTAACATTATACTGAGTCAAAGTTGTTAAAAGAAGTGAGGTCGTGATGGTGGCGGCAAATCAACCGATAGGAATGGGCTGAAATAACGTTTAAGAAATGTGGCATTATTTCTGCGTCGAAAATCGTTCTGAATGTTACGTACTTAGATACGGAAACTGTCTGTAGATTAGAAACGGAAATGACTTAAAACAATGCATTAAGTGAAAGGTTACAAAAACCACACGGAAGGCTAATTGGAGGACTGATGTACATGGGCAACATGAAATTGAACATTTGGAGACAATTTAATGATATTACGTAATGGTACGGAACAAAGTTACGTAAATAGTAAGTGCGTAACTTACTGATGATGCTTTGAAGATAACGTGCAAGGAGATGTAATTTTGAGAATCTGCAGAAATAAGAAAGAGAAAGCTATCATGAGAAAGGCATAACTGTGTGCATGTGTAATGACATACGGAGAGAGGTGCAGCGATGTGATAAGGAATAATGACTGACTAGCATCTGTTGCTGTAATATTGCGCACATAAATGGTTACTATGAAATGAGGATGCACGGAATGGGGTTTGTTGTTTGGGTCAGTGAGGATGATTAATCACAATGTTTAAAGTTGTTTACGTATGTTTACCTGCTTCCTAAGCTTAATGCAAATAAGAATAAGTTTGTATTCGCTAATTTGTCGGCGTACATGAAGAAGGGGTAAAATGAGAAGGTCAGCGTTGCCCTAGGTCGATGCAAAGAAATATTTGTAGGTATGCGGTCACCTCTAATGGTATACGTTTAACGGTAATTGCAGAAGCCCTACATTTAAAGCTCTATAATTATATATATATATATGTAATTATACATAGACATGGTTTTAAATCTACGCCTTCTGATATTAACCCACCTATCTATATATATATATATATATATATATATATATATATATATATACGGAAATATATGTTTACGTATATACATAATTAAAGAGAAACTAAATGATATGTACATGTCTGCGTATATGTATGCCTATTTGTAGGTATATGTAACTGCATATATGTGCGTATATATGTGTATATATGTATACATACGCTGCGTATTGGGAAGCGGCACGTGAGGAAACCAAAGTTACGTTACCAGGACATGATTAAAGTGAGCCTCACACGTTCTAATCTTGATTGCTGATCATGGGAATCGAAGGCGGTTGATCGTGGTGCATGGCGCGACCTAATCACGAAGGCAGTTGCTGAAGTGCGGGAGAAAGCCCTCATGCATGCAGAGAAGAAGCGGCAAGTGCGGAAGCGGCAAACACCGATGTGTTGTACTCCATCGACATCGAGCGCATGGTGCTGTGGAGCACGCGGTCGCGAGTGCCTCAGTCAGGCAGGCCTAGTGAGCCATGAGAGAGGTCAATCGGGACCACTGCCGAAGCGACGACGGGTCTCGCAGTGAACCTAGTCAGCACCGGCGCAGCGTTTGTAGGCACGCTGAATTCGATTTACTAACGGCAAGCTTGCATGCTAAGTCTCTTTATTTCAGGTGCTGGGTTTTCGGTTCTGTCCTAATGCCTTTCTTTCTCATATAAATGTCTAGCGGGCCATGAGCTATGTCATTAGGGGCCACTACAGAAGCGACGACGGGTCCTGCAGAGAATTACGGCGAGCCGGCACAGCGTTTGTAGGCACGCTGAATTCGATTTACTAACCGCGTGCTTGCATGCTAAGTCTCTTTATTTTAAGTGGTGGATTTACAGTTTTTACCATAATGCTTTTCTTTCTCATATAAATATCTCCCTGTCCTCTATTTCTTTAACTTGCACACATCGCCTAAGCCAGTTGTATTCGATGTCCATAATATTTTTGCGCTCGTGGCATTCCGTGAACTATACTTTCTGACCTCGTGCACTTAGCTAGGATTTGTTTGTAATCAACTTATTACTAATGCTATTTAATTAAGGTTTATATCCACGTTTCCTTATGCATTAATCGAGTTTTTTCTTTTTCTTTCTCTCTTTCAAGTGTTTGGCTGTTGTTTGATACCCCGGTGTGGATGCGCTTGATGTGCATGTTGACAAGGTGCCTACCTGTCTATTACCCACTACATCGTCCATACTGGCTCCAGGAGACAGTTGGACGTTGCTGGAGGCGACGGGATGCACGGTGGTTGTGGCTGTTCTAGGCTCGAAGAGTTGTTCCATGCAGTCAGTGTGGAGCGGACGACGGTCCAGCCACCGCCTTGTGTGCGCTTGATTTCCCAAATACAGTGTGCTTGTGTTTGCCTGTGAAGGAGTGTGGGCCGGCTCCGTTGATGAAACGTGGCTCTCATCCACATGCCTCCCGGTCCTATTCCTTCGGGTTTACATTGGATATTGGGTATGTGGTTGGAGCTGTGGGTGGTGCAGCGCAAGCCATCCATGGTCCCTCTGTAGGCGCAGGCGTCCTGTGGCTGGCCACAGTGACAGGTAAATCCAAAACCGGATGCCGCCAACCATAGTAGTGCATGTGCACCATGCTGAGGCTGATGTTGCATTCTTGATGCTTCTTCACCGCAGTTGGGCTAAACCAACTTACACTTAAACTAGGTCTCTTTAAGCTGCATAAATTTCATTCCACTTTATTTGGTTTGTTTTGCCTATCTGAATAATCTTCTATTAGCTGGCCACGTTGCTTACGCTAATTGCGCTTATCTTCGGTAATTTTGTTGCGTTTGTAGCATTTTAAGTAACTTGTGGACATTTCTTACTTATCACGGATTTGTTGCTAACCAACTTACTTCATATGGTAAATTAGCGAATAGTTATGCCACCGTATCTGTATGCATTATTGGATTTATTTAATTTCAGCTTGTCGTTTAAAGTGAATGGCTGTTGTTTGATATCCCTGGTATGGTTGCGCTTGATGTGTATGTTGACAAGGTGCCTACCTGTCTATTACCCACTACATCGTTCATACTGGCTCCAGGAGACAGTTGGTCGTTGCTGGAGGGGACGGGGTGCACGGTTCTTGTGGCCGTGCTAGGCTCAAAGAGCGGTTCCATGCACTCAGTGTGGAGCGGACTACGGTCCAGCCACCGCCTTGTGTGCGGTTGATTCCCCAAATACAGCGTGCTTGTGTTTGCCTGTGAAGGAGTGTGGGCCGGCTCCGTTGATGAAACGTGGTTCCCATCCGCATTCCTCCCGGTCTTATTCCTTCGGGTTTACACTGGATATGGGGTGTGTGGTTGGAGCTGTGGTTGGTGCAGCGCAAGCCATCCATGGTCCCTCTGTAGGCGCAGGCGTCCTGTGGCTTGCCACAGTGACAGGCAAATCCGAAACCGGATGCCGCCAACCATATATGTGCAGAGGTCTCATTAAGGTACGTCTTTTAATATCGCGGTGTAAATTTATAAATATATCTATGTATACCGATGCATCTATATATACATCGGTATATATGGATATGCCTGTTTCTATGTTGTCGTCATATCTTTGTATATATATGTATATATATATATATATATATGTACACAAATATATATATATTATGTACATGTATAATCATTGGTTGCATATGCATGCATACCTGCACATCTGGATACGGCAGTTTGTACACGCATATAAGGATGTATGCATGCAAGGAATTGGTATGCATGAAATTGCATAGGAAAAGGAATATATGCCTACATGTGTAATTATATATATATATACCTATATATACACATATATATACATATATATATATAATGCAGCATACTGCGACAGCATATGCCTTGTGATATGCAGTTAAAATATTTACCTGGTCATATGAAGGGCTTCCAAAGTATTCCTGTTTGCTTAGCACTTCGCAACGAAATCGACCTAGCAGGACTGCGTTTACATAAGTGAATAACTCCCGTTAGTAACAAATGCAATGCTCCGTGAATGGCATGTTAAAAAAATAGTGAAATCTGATCGTCATTGTGTGCACAACACGTGATTAACCTCTGCTATTGCGTGTCACTGTGCATACCACTGCGGCTGTGCTAGATAAGTAATGGTATCAAACCAATGGTACCTGTGACCATGTGTCACTGATTAATCACATGGCCGCTGCTGTACGTGTGGGGATAGGCTCCGGCAGGGTGAATTGTTCCAGTTGGGCGAGAACCACCACGGTGATTCTTGGCGAGGCGTTAATCCTATGATTTGCTACGACAGGTAAGAGGTGTATGCAGTGCATCAGTCACCGTCTACCGTTGGCTGTCCCGCTGGCTGTCTATTAGCAAACTTCGGGATGTGTCACGGCAACTTGGAGAACACCGGGCGCCTCTTCAAGTAGTAGCTAACAAACAGGTGTACTGCGCTCTGTATTACCATGCATCATGGTTGATTCCAAGAAGCAAGCAATCTACCAAACGTTTGAAAAGTATGCAGTCCATTGGACTGCATTACTCCGTCCTTGTTATTATAATTGCCCGTGCAGTCCAGAGGCCTCATTCCTGAACCGCAGGTCACATACAATGCGGAGAGATGATTACCGGTAAATTGGTTGTTGGAAATAAACTTAAGCGTGACACAGTGTCACGGTGATAAATGGTGACGGTGGATGATAGCATGTAAGCATGCCACAGGTAGTAATGGGATTCTCACAGAAGCTTACTAACCTTTGGTATTGCGAACAGTTTTGTTGACTTCCGTGTATGACCTGTGGCACGAAGGGTATTGGCCACACTGCAGGCAGATGAGGTTTAAACCATTCACAAATATTCCTGACCTGGTGGGTGAGCTGCTTCATGGCTCGTTACCCACGAATGGAGAACACTGAGAAATGGTTTGTTGATCCATGAAACACGTGGGGGACCATGACTGTGGAACTGCGTCAACAGTTACCTGCAATGGAAAGACGCATTAAGTGTACTGGCTGGTTGATGTGGATGACTGGCGACAGTACACAGGTGATGACTTTGCTGAGATGGTTTGCTCGATGGAGAATACAGGCATATGGATACCATGACATGGTTTATAAGTGGAAGGTGACATCACGGATACGAGGAGACACGTGTGATTTATATAATAGGTATGACATCCGGCATATTGGTTCCCGTAGGATTTACTGATGTGGATTGCATAAGGTAATTGACGGGGTGAGCTTCCTGCAACCTACTGTTTACGGATGACATATGCAATTAATTTGCGGCAGTGAGCCCGACTTGTGCTTTCTAACCCTACATGTGACAGTGAGTTGGCGTCGCTGCCATAGCTGAGAAGGTTATGGAAACCGATTGCCGTTTTCCATGTACCGTTCGTGATGTCCTCATCCTTAGACGACATTCGTCCGACTTCTATGGTTGGCGTTCCATCATCGTGGTGACTAGTTTCCGAAACTTTTCTATACATACGATGTCACTCCGGAGGTATGGTGACGGGGCTTGAACACAACACTGCTTATGTGGCTAAACTGCTGCTTCATATAACGGGAAGAATGCATCCGCCTCAGTGTTGCTCAGCGCCCTGGTCCTGACTACATGTAATCGTTTTCCACATCCTATCTCTCTGAAATCCAATGTAGTCCACTTCTCTCATTTGCTTTTTCCGGCCCAGTGTACCGCAGTATGCATTATTTCCGTTTTCTCTCCACTCTTCATGCAATCTTTTTAGCTCGCTTCATGTGATGTGACTCAATCAGACAACTACCATATGCTTGCATTCTTCATGTCTGCTGTACTTCCTTCATTTAACCTTTTTAGTTCTCTTATGGCGACCATCCTTATGTCATCAGGTCAGCGCACAGCCGCTGCTTGATAACTGCCCAGCTGTCACTTACCTGTCTGTAACACCTAAGTAATTGCAGTTCAGCTTCCTTACTGGCTTTTCCATATCTCCAGCTACCTTTGTGGTATTTCATTAGCACCCTAACATAATTTGACTATCTGCGCGTTGCTGTGTCTTAGCCTCTATGCTCTGAACTATTTAGCAACCATATTGCATGCCTGCGCTTCTCCCGTTCGCTGTCCTTGCGTCATTTAACGTTAGCTCTCTTCTGTCCAGCAAAAAACTAAATTAGTCCGTTGTGAACCGCACCTTCCTAAACGTTCATTTATGTATTCCTCACTACATCAATGACACCTACGTATACTGCAGTTTCTCTCTCTTACCGGCTAATCGCGGCACGTGCTACCTTGCTAAATGCACAGCTGTCACCATCGCTTCTGCGACACGTAAGTAATTGCAGTTTAGCTTTGGCACTGGTTTTCCAGCCTCCGGCTTTCTTAGTTATACACTGTTACCTCCCCATCATGATTTCAATGTATGCCCGTCGTTGCTTCTTATGTCCTTATGCACTGAACTATCTGAAAGTTGTATTGTATGTCTGCGCTCCTCCCGTTTACTGTTCTCCCATCCATGCAACCTTTGTTAGCTCGCTTCTGCAGATCAAACATAAATCAGCCTAAGCCTCTCTATCCTGGACGTTCATTTATTAAGTACTCGCTCCATGCTTGACGCTCAGCCGTCACTTACTGCACTGTGACAGCTACGGAAACAATCATCCAGGTTAACGTTATAGGTGAGAAGCGTCGGTGGAGGTAAATGGTTCGTTACCTAGGCGCAACAAGTGTTATGAACGTGACGGACGTTTGGACCATTCAGAAATATTCACCGCTAGGTGAGTGAGCGTGTATTTAGCTCTGAACCCACCAAGGGTGAGCACTGAGAAATGGTTTCGGAAGGCTCATCATAGGCCACGTCGACAATACGAAAAGAATATGAACCGGGCATTCGATAAAGCGCACGTAAGGCATGTGGTGGTGCAAACTCAAAAGGGAATGGCGGTGGCATTTCACTTAAACCTGTGAAACAACATTCATAACACATAACACATCAACAACATTCATGGTATTTCTTACCTATGAGCAACAGTGATTGCACGTTAACATGGCGGTGGGCGATGCGTCGGAGGTTGCTCCGTGGCGGCGGTGAATGAGCACGCTATCGGCGTTACATGTCGGTTTAAGTTGAACACAAAATTACACATGCATCCGACTTCTTACCTGTGATGACATATGACAGCGCGAACTGGAAAAACATTTCTCAGTGTATTTGCGTTCAGTTCAGTTCAGTTCAGATGGGGACTGGAACTATAGGGGAATCCCGTGAGTGTTCCATCTTGAGTGGATGGTTGAGACAGGAATTGATGAAGTGCTCAGTTATTGATGGATCTAAAACGGAAACACCCGTATCGCACCCTGGTCAAACAGCTAATGCCCCCGTTTCCTGCGCTACCAGTCCCTGCTGTGGCAGTCACGTGAAGTAAGCAAAGGATATGAAGAGAAATCGAAGGTACAGAATAAGGAACTGCAGTTAAATAAGAAAGTAATACCAATACGTGAAGAAAAGTAGGGAAAAGAAAATCGAAGTACGAAGATGCGAGTTACTCAGGAATGGGCAGTAACCATGGGCAGTAACCATAAAGTAGACCAGTCCCAAAGCTTATCCAATGCACGCTGAATAGCTTCTGTACCCCCAGGAACATCAACAATGTTCCACAGCTTCAGGTCATCAGCAAATAGCAGCGATGGTACCTCAAGCTCCGCGGGTAGGTCATTCACATGGATAGAGAACAACAGCGGTCCAAAGACAGAGCCCTGCGGCACGCCGCTGAGGACAGACTGCCTAAATTATAGGCCCCGGCCTACCCGTACACACTGTTCTCTACCCTCCAAGAAGGCAGTCACCCAATGAAGGGCCCGGCCAGATACCCCGTAGGAGGACAGCTTTTGCGCGAGCCTCAAATGTGGTACCTTTTCAAATGCCTTCGAAAAGTCGACAAAAAGCACGTCCAGTGTGTTGCCGTTATCCACTGCATCCGCCCAATTTTTGCGAGCCACCAACAGATTCGGCAGACACGAAAATCCCTTCCGGAATCCCTGTTGTACATTGCTAAGTAGATTAAATCTACTCAGGTGACTCTCCAATGAATCTCTCATCAGTTTCTCGTGGTGTTGGACTGCCACACTCGTCAGACTAACTGGCCTGTATTTGGCAGGTAGACCCCTGTCCCCATGTTTGAAGATGGGACAGATGACAGGTTCCTTAAATTCGGAAGGCGATGGACAGCTGTCAATGGTTTTCTGAAACACAATAGCGAGCGGTCCACTTAGTTCGGCAGTCAACTCATGCAACAGTTTCGGGTGAATTAAATCAGCAGCAGAGGCCTTAGAAGGGTTCAGCCCTTGTAACAGCCTACGAACTGCAGTCTCCTCTACAATAAATTCAGATAGTTATGAACCCTCTGGGATCCTACAAACCAGCTCAACGCCTGTCAAAGAGGTTTCCCTTACAAACGCTGCCGCATATTGCCCACTGAGTACGCAGGCCTTGTCATAATCTGTATGCGCATGAGTACCGTCATCACGCATCGAAACTGGAATTGACATGTTCGAAGCGCAGCGCCTTTTGACATAAGCGAAGAATCTTTTTGGATTTCCTGAGGCTTCGTCCGCGTGGGAGGCGGCTCGGTGGCGGCATTCAATGCGTAGGCTAAGGGCGGTGAATGTCGGTGTAGCTGTAAAATAACATTAAATATTGATGGCATTTCTTACCTGTAAGGAACTGCGACAACACGTACACATGGCTGTAGGCGATGCTTCGGAGGTGCCTCAGTTGCGGCCGTGATGGGGCTGCCGGTGGGCGGAGCATGTTGGCTGAACTGTAAAACACCATTTCACATAGATCGGATTTCTTACCTGTATGCAGCTGCGGTAGCAGTTTCACAGGCGGTGGGCGAAGCGTCCCAGGTGAACCAGTGTCCCCATTTTATGAGCATACTATCGGCGTTACATGTCGGTTTAACTGCAACACAAAATTACACATGCATCCTAAATGTTACCTGCGAGGACATATGACAGCGCGAACTGGGAAAACATGCCTCAGTGTGTACGCGTTCCACTGATACACAAGAACCATGAAGCAAGAGAAAGAATACCTGTAAGGATGTTTCCATGAAATTTCAGATCCTGTAATAATCGGGTAACACTCATTTCTCTAAGTACCTGCAGGTACGTAGGAACACATGCACTGACATTGATTTCCGCTGCGTATATGACAACTGAATGACGGTGGCTAAATGACCGTCCGTAACGGGAATAGTATGAGTAACTTACCGTTGCACAATGTTTCCTCCGTGCTGCGGATCTCTCGGCGCCTTGTTGCATTGCAATTCACAGGTGTTCATATGAAGGGGACAATTAAGCACAGCATGCTGTAAGGGAAATGCACTCAGGGTAAGGGCAGGGATAAGGTACATACCTGAAGCGTCCATCATCCTACCGCGGTCAAGCACGTCACGCTGACACTATGACGAACAGGAGAAGCAAAGAAATTCGTACGCACCCGCGTAGCACACACATGACGCGTGGTGCCATTGGGAGCACGCGTCGCACATGACCCATTGCACGGAATCTCCATGACCATCAACATCGTCCTCTTGATGACATACTCCGCATACATCCTCCGAGGCGACGCCCCGATTTCACCGTTTCTGTCTCACAGGAACCCGGTAGGCCCTGGATGTCCGGGTTCGAAGGTTACGGAATCCCTTACCCCTTACCGCACTCTTATCCGGGCTAACCTCTGTCACCCTGCACTTAAGGGGCGATTTCCTTTTCCTAGACCCACCTGCGGATGTTGACGGAACAGATGTTTCCGTTTCAGTCACACGCACAACGTCATTCGCCTGCGTAACTTCCGAAGGGGCGCACACTTCTCCTGTAGACGTGCGGCGTACCGCAGAGACTAAGCCAACATCAGACGTTCCTGCAGTAGGCAAGCCGCATAACATGCGCAGGTTTGCCTCCGTATATAAATGAAGGGAACAGGCCACCTTGACGTTTTCCCATACGACTGAAAACTTGCGTCCTTCGACATCAGCGACGCTACCATTTCCAGGTAATGCAACGCACGGGAGAAATTCTGCGATCCGTAGATCACCAACTGAGAGCCAATGTCCGCCAAAAAATGCTGCGTTCTGCGAAGTTGCACGGGTCGGTTCACAACCGCATCGCTATCCACCGCGTTACGGTGCACAATCTGCACACACTCAGCAGACGCAATGGACTCCGATGAAGCTGCTAGTTGGAACTTTCCATTTCGTATTTGCACCGCCACTGAGACACCTCCGACGCATTGCCTCCTGCATGTGAAGCTTCATTCATCGGTCATCATAGGTAAGCAGTGTGAGCAATGATGACTGTATTCTCACAGCATAGGTGAAATGCCACGCCCCATTGCCTTTTAAGTTTGCACTGCCAATGAGCCACCTTCAACGCATTGCCTCCCGCATGTGAAGTTTCAATCGGACTTCCTCACAGGTAAGCAATGTCATCAATGACCAATGCGGTTTCACAGGTTATATGTTATGCCACGCGCATTCCATTTGGAGTTTGCACCGCCACTGAGACACCTTCGACGCATTGCCTCCTGCATGTGAATCTTCAATCACTGATCCTCACAGGTAAGCAGTGTGATCAATGATGCAAGTTGTTCTGCAGCGTTGCCTCTCCGTTCCAACAGTTTGCAGCGTATGGATAATAAGTCGCCGTAACACGTCCATCTGGTGAAGCTTGTCCTTTGTTTACCTCCATGTCTTCGTGAACGACCCAACGGCCCTTTTCAGGGCCACCCCTGCTCTATGTCCTGGCGTCTCCTCTACATGGGTTGCAGCGTAGGGAACATACAAACAGTGGATGGGACCGTAATCGTCCGAACTGAATTTTTTGTACACCATCTTGGGAACGTTATATATAATGTGATTGAAAGCTTCAGCATCACATGAGGCGGAAACTCCTAAGGGCAATGTGACCAAAGGCTGGTTTCAGCAATCCCACCATGCGGTTAGCAGCAGTAGGTTCCTTCCGTCGGGAAGCCCATACGGAAAGAGTACCGTGGATAATGATACCGAAGTCCGTAGAGATTGAAAAGTGTACATAGCAACGGTTGCGTAGCGACATTGCCAAGGTGGCTGTATGTGTGAAACTTGTAAACTAGGTTAAAGGTGGCTTCGGAAATAACATTGTATGTGAGTTACGATGCCGTTGAAAAGGTAACTTGTATTGGTGCATGATTCCGCAACCTACGCAACCGGACATCCAGGGCCTACTGGGTTCCAGTGACACAGAAACGGGAAAATCAGGGCGCCGCCTCGGAGGATGTATGCGGAGTATGTCAGCAAGAGGACGATGTTGATGGTCATGGAGATTCCGTGCAATGGGTCATGTGCGACGCGTGCTCCCCAATGGCACCACGCGTCATGTTTGTGCTACTCGGGTGCGTACGAATTTCTTTGCTTCTCCTGTTCGTCATAGTGTCAGCGTGACGTGCTTGACCGCGGTAGGATGATGGACGCTTCAGGTATGTACCTTATCCCTGCCCTTACCCTGAGTGCATTTCCCTTACAGCATGCTGTGCTTAATTGTCCCCTTCATATGAACACCTGTGAATTGCAATGCAACAAGGCGCCGAGAGATCTGCAGCACGGAGGAAACATTGTGCAACGGTAAGTTACTCATACTATTCCCGTTACGGACGGTCATTTAGCCACCGTCATTCAGTTGTCATATACGCAGCGGAAATCAATGTCAGTGTATGTGTTCCTACGTACCTGCAGGTACTTAGAGAAATGAGTGTTACCCGATTATTACAGGATCTGAAATTTCATGGAAACATCCTTACAGGTATTCTTTCTCTTGCTCATGGTTCTTGTGTATCAGTGGAACGCGTACACACTGAGGCATGTTTTCCCAGTTCGCGCTGTCATATGTCCTCGCAGGTAACATTTAGGATGCATGTGTAATTTTGTGTTGCAGTTAAACCGACATGTAACGCCGATATTATGCTCATAAAGTGGGGACACTTGTTCACCTGGGACGCTTCGCCCACCGCCCGTGAAACTGCTACCGCAGCTGCATACAGGTAAGAAATCCGATCTATGTGAAATGGTGTTTTACAGTTCAGCCAACATGCTCCGCCCACCGGCAGCCCCATCACGGCCGCAACTGAGGCACCTCCGAAGCATCGCCTACAGCCATGTGTACGTGCTGTCGCAGTTCCTTACAGGTAAGAAATGCCATCAATATTTAATGTTATTTTACAGCTACACCGACATTCACCGCCCTTAGCCTACGCATTGAATGCTGCCACCGAGCCGCCTCCCACGCGGACGAAGCCTCAGGAAATCCAAAAAGATTCTTCGCTTATGTCAAAAGGCGCTGCGCTTCGAACATATCAATTCCACTTTCGATGCGTGATGACGGTACTCATGCGCATACAGATTATGACAAGGCCTGCGTACTCAGTGGGCAATATGCGGCAGCGTTTGTAAGGGAAACCTCTTTGACAGGCGTTGAGCTGGTTTGTAGGATCCCAGAGGGTTCATAACTATCTGAATTTATTGTAGAGGAGACTGCAGTTCGTAGGCTGTTACAAGGGCTGAACCCTTCTCGAGCCTCTGCTGCTGATTTAATTCACCCGAAACTGTTGCATGAGTTGGCTGCCGAACAAAGTGGACCGCTCGCTATTGTGTTTCAGAAAACCATTGACAGCTGTCCATCGCCTTCCGAATTTAAGGAACCTGTCATCTGTCCCATTTTCAAACATGGGGACAGGGGTCTACCTGCCAAATACAGGCCAGTTAGTCTGACGAGTGTAGCAGTCCAACACCACGAGAAACTGATGAGAGCTTCATTGGAGAGTCACCTGAGTAGATTTAATCTACTTAGCAATGTACAACAGGGATTCCGGAAGGGATTTTCGTGTCTGACGAATCTGTTGGTGGCTCGCAAAAATTGGGCGGATGCAATGGATAACGACAACACACAGGACGTGCTTTTTGTCGAGTTTTCGAAGGCATTTGAAAAGGTACCACATTTGAGGCTCGCCCAAAAGCTCTCCTCCTACGGTTTATCTGGCCGGGCATTTCATTGGGTGACTGCCTTCTTGGAGGGTAGAGAACAGTGTGTACGGGTAGGCCGGGCTCTATAATTTAGGCAGTCTGTCCTCAGCGGCGTGCGGCAGGGCTCGGTCCTTAGACCACTGTTGTTCTCTATCCATGTCCATGACCTACCCGCGGAGCTTGAGGTACCATCGCTTCTATTTGCTGATGACCTGAAGCTGTGGAACATTGTTGATGTTCCTGGGGGTACAGAAGCTATTCGGCGAGCATTGGATAAGCTTTGGGATTGGTCTACTTTATGGTTACTGCCTATGGTTACCGCCCATTCCTGAGTAACTCGCATCTTTGTACCTCGATTATCTTTTCTGTACTTCTCTTTACGTACTGGTCTTCCTTTCTTATTTAACTGCAGTTCCTTATTCTGTACCTTAGATTTCTCTTCATTTCTTTTGCCTACTTCACGTGACTGCCACAGCAGGGACTGGTAGCGCAGGAAACGGGGGCATTAGCTGTTTGACCAGGGTGCGATACGGGTGTTTCCGTTTTAGATCCATCAATAACTGAGCACTTCATCAATTCCTGTCTCAACCATCCACTCAAGATGGAACACTCACGGGATTCCCCTATAGTTCCAGTCCCCATCTGAACTGAACTGAACTGAACGCAAATACACTGAGAAATGTTTTTCCAGTTCGCGCTGTCATATGTCATCACAGGTAAGAAGTCGGATGCATGTGTAATTTTGTGTTCAACTTAAACCGACATGTAACGCCGATAGCGTGCTCATTCACCGCCGCCACGGAACAACCTCCGACGCATCGCCTACCGCCATGTTAACGTGCAATCACTGTTGCTCATAGGTAAGAAATACCATGAATGTTGTTGATGTGTTATGTGTTATGAATGTTGTTTCACAGGTTTAAGTGAAATGCCACCGCCATTCCCTTTTGAGTTTGCACCACCACATGCCTTACGTGCGCTTTATCGAATGCCCGGTTCATTTTCTTTTCGTATTGTCGACGTGGCCTATGATGAGCCTTCCGAAACCATTTCTCAGTGCTCACCCTTGGTGGGTTCAGAGCTAGATACACGCTCACTCACCTAGCGGTGAATATTTCTGAATGGTCCAAACGTCCGTCAAGTTCATAACACTTGTTGCGCCTAGGTAACGAACCATTTACCTCCACCGACGCTTCTCACCTATAACGTTAACCAGGATGATTGTTTCCGTGGCTGTCACAGTGCAGTAAGTGACGGCTGAGCGTGAAGCATGGAACGAGTACTGAATAAATGAACGTCCGGGATGGAGAGGCTTAGGCTGATTTATGTTTGATCTGCAGAAGCGAGCTAACAAAGGTTGCATGGATGGGAGAACAGTAAACGGGAGGAGCGCAGGCATACAATACAGCTTTCAGATAGTTCAGTGCATAAGGACATAAGAAGCAACGACGGGCATACATTGAAATCATGATGGGGAGGTAACAGTGTATAACTAAGAAAGCCGGAGGCTGGAAAACCAGTGCCAAAGCTAAACTGCAATTACTTACGTGTCGCAGAAGCCATGGTGACAGCTGTGCATTTAGCAAGGTAGCACGTGCCGCGATTAGCCGGTAAGAGAGAGAAACTGCAGTATACGTAGGTGTCATTGATGTAGTGAGGAATACATAAATGAACGTTTAGGAAGGTGCGGTTCACAACGGACTAATTTAGTTTTTTGCTGGACAGAAGAGAGCTAACGTTAAATGACGCAAGGACAGCGAACGGGAGAAGCGCAGGCATGCAATATGGTTGCTAAATAGTTCAGAGCATAGAGGCTAAGACACAGCAACGCGCAGATAGTCAAATTATGTTAGGGTGCTAATGAAATACCACAAAGGTAGCTGGAGATATGGAAAAGCCAGTAAGGAAGCTGAACTACAATTACTTAGGTGTTACAGACAGATAAGTGACAGCTGGGCAGTTATTAAGCAGCGGCTGTGCGCTGACCTGATGACATAAGGAAGGTCGCCAAAACAGAACTAAAAAGGTTACATGAAGGAAGTACAGCAGACATGAAGAATGCAAGCATACGGTAGTTGTCTGAGTGAGTCACATCACATGAAGCGAGCTAAAAAACCTTACATGAAGGGTGCAGAGAAAACGGAAGAAACGGAAACGAAGGGAAGAAAGAGCGACCCTGAGGCGGATGCATTCTTCCCGTTATATGAAGCAGCCGTTTAGCCACCTAAGCAGTGTCGTGTTCAGGCCTCGTCACCATACCTCCGGAGTGACATCATACGTATAGAAAAGATTCGGAAACTAACCACTACGATGATGGAACGCTAACCATAGTAGTCGGACGAATTTCCTCTAAGCATGAGGACATCACGAACGGTACATGGAAAACGGCAATCGGTTTCCATAACCTTCTCAGCTATGGCAGAGACGCCAACTCACTGTCACATGTAGGGTTAAGAAGCACAAGTCGGGCTCACTGCGGCGAACTAATTGCATCTATCATCCGTAAACAATAGGTTGCAGGAAGCTCACCCCGTCAATTACCTTATGCAATGCGCGTTAGTAAATCCTACGGGAACCAATATGCCGGATGTCATACCTAATATATAAATCTCACGTGTCTCCTCGTATCCGTGATGTCACCTTCCACTTATAAACCATGTCATGGTATCCATATGCCTGTATTCTCCATCGAGCAAACCGTCTCAGCAAAGTCATCACCTGTGTACTGTCGCTAGTAATCCACATCAACCAGCCATTAGACTTAATGCGTCTTTCCATTGCAGGTAACTGCTGACGCAGTTCCAAAGTCATGGTCCCCCACTTGTTCCAAGGATCCACACACCATTTCTCAGTGCTCTGGAATCGTGGGTACCGAACCATGAAGCAGATCACCCACGAGGTCGGAAATATTTGTGAATGGTTTCAACATCATATGCCTGCAGTGTGGCCAATACCCTTCGTTCCACAGGTCATACACGGAAGTCAACGAAACTGTTCGCAATACTAAAGGTTAGTAAGCTTCCGTGAGAATCCCATTACTACCTGTGGCGTGCTTACATTCCATCATCCACCGTCACCGTTTATCACCGTAACACTATGTCACGCTTAAGTTTATTTCCACCAAACAATTTACCCGTACTCATCTCTCCGCATTGTATGTGACCTGCCGTTCAGGAATGAAGCCTCTGGTCTGCACGGGCAATTATAATAACAAGGACGGAGTAATGCAGTCAAATGGACCGCATACTTTTCAAACGTTTGGTAGATTGCTTGCTTCTTGGAATAAACCAGACCAGCAACATTTAAACGGTCTAGACTCTGTAGACTCAAGCTTTATCGCACTTACGTTGACAGCCTGCTAGACTTGTTCACCCTCTATTTATATAGTCACCTCCACCTCTCGACCCACTCCATTTGCCCTCCTAAAATTAGCTGTTGGACTCAATGTCGTTTCGCCGACTAATCCTGTCTCGTCTGTTTGGTCTCCTGCTTTCCACCTCCTCTCAGACTCCTGTGACACTACTAGCCATCGTTCAGATGACTGAGCGCCGTTCGTATCCAATCATTCTTCAATCGGACGATTGAGTCTCTGTCATCCGTAGCTCAGCCTCAGCTGATCAGCCAAATTCTATGGGACTGCTACCAGGCTACCGGGATGTTAGCGGTCTAGGCTCCGTCGATCCAAAGCACTTTCTCCCTCACCTTGATATCCTGCTGAACTTGTTCGCCCTATGTTGATATAACCACTTTTATCTTTGACCAGTCCGCTCCTACTGACTCCACTTACCTTCCCAAATGAACCATAGGACTCAATCACAATGCGCCGACCAAGTCCAACCTTGGCAGATCGGTCCTCTTCTCTCCTACTTCTGCGACGCTGCCTGCTTTGCTCGGAAGACTGAATGCTCTGTCACCATTACCTCTAGAGCCTCGTTAACTGTCGCATTTCATATCCGTAAAACGTAAACTGTCAACTCTGTCCTCTCCTTATCGCGGCCTCTCTTTATTTCTTCTTCATCCGCATAGCGAGCTCTCAGAGCTCTGCCCTATTATCCTCTTTGACTGCTTCCTAACTAGCGAAATGTAGTTTTAGGCTCTGTATCACCATCACACAACTTCTCTCACTTTGCGAGCCTGCCTGACTTGCATACCTTATATTCATGTAGCCTCTTGCATCCCAACCCATCCGTCTCCGCTGACTCTTTATTTACCTTCCCACCTCAACTGTACTACTTACTCTAAGTGTGCCGACTAATCCAGTCTCGTCTGATCGGTCCCCTGCTCTCCGAATTCATTCAGACTGCTGTGACGTTACCGGCATTGAATGAGAAGTGCGAACGCTCTGTCCCCATTACCTCTCGAGCCCCATGGACTTTTCCACACCTTATAAGTAAACCTCTCCCTATCCGGACCGTCTCCTTATGACGTTCTCTACTTTCAAACATTCTCTAATCGGACTGCCAACTCTCAGTGCCCTGTAATAACCTAGTCTCATCTGACCGGTCTGCTTCTTTGACCCTTTCCAGACCAGCAACATTTAAACGGTCTAGACTCTGTAGACTCAAGCTTTATCGCACTTACGTTGACAGCCTGCTAGACTTGTTCATCCTCTATTTATATAGTCACCTATTTATAGTCACCTCTCGACCCACTCCATTTGCCCTCCTAAAATTAGCTATTGGACTTAATGTCGTTTCGCCGACTAATCCTGTCTCGTCTGTTTGGTCTCCTGCTTTCCAACTTCTATTAGACTCCTGTGACATTACTAGCCATCGTTCAGATGATTGAGCGCCGTTCGTATCCAATCATTCTTCAATCGGACGATTGAGTCTCTGTCATCCGTAGCTCAGCCTCAGCTGATCAGCCAAATTCTATGGGACTGCTACCAGGCTACCGGGATGTTAGCGGTCTAGGCTCCGTCGATCCAAAGCACTTCCTCCCTCACCTTGATATCCTGCTGAACTTGTTCGCCCTATGTTGATATAACCACTTCTATCTCTGACCAGTCCAATCCTACTGACTCCACTTACCTTCCCAAATGAACCATGGGACTCAATCACAATGCGCCGACCAAGTCCAACCTCGGCAGCTCGGTCTTCTTCGCTCCTACTTCTGCGACGCTGCCTGCTATGCTCGGGAGACTGAACGCTCCGTCCCCATTACCTCTCGGGCCCCGTGGACTTTTCCACACCTTATTAGTAAACCTCTCTCTATCCTTATGGCCCCTGTACTATCATTTCTTCTCTAATCGGACTGCCAACTCTTAGTGGCTTGTAATAACCTAGTCTCATCTGACCGGTATGCTCCTTTGACCTTTTCCAGACTAGCAAGATATACCGATCTAATCTCTCTAGACTCACAACTATGTCTGGCTTATATTGACAGCCCGCTAGACTTGTTTACCCTTGATTAATATAGGCACTTCCACCAGTAACCTGTACCCTCAAATCTTCAATCGGATGACCGACGCTTAGTGCCATGCCCTTCTTTGTCATTATCTGATCAGTGAAATTCTCTGGGACTACTATGAGGCCTCTGGATGTGTCGACTTCTCGAGTCTCGTCTTTTCGGTCTCCGGCTCTCAGAGTTCTCTCAGATTACCGGGATATTACCGATGCTATTTCAGCACTGAACGTTTCATACTTCGCACGAGAGCGTCCCTGGCTCACCACACTTTAGTAGTAAACCTTTTTCATCCTGACTATCGTCTCTTAATTGCTCTAATGAGTTACTCTTCGCACTGCCGTCCGCATTCTTCCGCTCATAGCTGATTCCTTAAATTTCCTTTTCTTCTTGGAACGTTGCTTTACCTATGTTGCTCCCGCATTCGGTCTCAACCATGTTGTCCTTAGTTTCACATAAGATGCCGCTCGCATTCGGTCTGCTGTCATCATAATCGGTTTACCTGTTACTCTCCAACAATCATATTAATCGCTTAACGTTGTCAACACGCTTTGTTATACCATTCTTTCTACCTAGTAGTTGTAGTCTGAGGCACACCAGCGACGTGATGTAAAGAACGCGCTTGCAAATCATGTATACTAAACAAAATTACATAAATTTTAACGTATCATAGGCACTGTTGCGCGCCACCAGTCTGTGTTTGTGCTTCTTGCTTCGTTGCTGTCTTTCTGTTTGGCTGCCTCTTGTCCGTTGCCCGTTTTCTCCCGAGATTTCCACAGATACATCCGCCAAAACAAGAAGGTTTATCCACTGGGAATAGTCGACCCACTTTCAATAGCCAGCTGGTTTACATGCTTGTTCTTTTCTCCGGGAGGTGAAGAACCCACACATCGTTCCAAATGGAGCTCTTTCCGCCATTCTGGAGAAGCTACCACCACGGGGTCTAAACAAATGGGTTTAGCTCGCCTCGTACTCACAATGGATCCACTGTTCCACAACCGGAGACTGACAATTCTGGCGTGATTACCTTCACTGCCTCAAACATTCCGATTCTCCAGTCACCTGGAGCTTTTCTGATGTCATTTCACGGACAGCACTGCGCGCGCATAAGCGTCTTTTCCGATGATTTTTCCTGGAGTTCTCACATGGCCATGGAGACAACTACACTTACATTTGAAGGAAATACTTGTCCACTTCGCGGAGGATAGCATTTATTCCTGTTTTGGACATATTCAGACACAAGAAACAACTGCACTCACCGTCCCTATGACAAGTCCAGCGTGGATAGCTGGACACGGGTTGCGAGCCGGACAATATAATAGAAAAAGCCGGCCTCTATTAACAATATGTTTACTCACCCGCATCATTATCATTCGACTCTGTGACTCTTTTACATCATTGACTGGCTTCAACGACTATTGCCGGTTCAGTACCAAGCCATTTGGCCAACCACCGAAAAATTTGGGCTGTCAACCGACTGCGAATAATAGAGTGCAAAATCGGTCTATACGATGCATAGCCGACTAGCACTACATTTCAACGGAAGCTACGACAGTGTTCCAGGACGTGGTGGGTTTTCGCCTGGCAAGCGTTCTCCCTATAAAAAGCCACAAATGTCCGCTTAACAACACTGCAACGTGGCGGATGTGACTCGCCACAAAATAAAGTCACTGCTATACATTTCACACTGACGCAGTCCTCAGCCTCCAACATCGAACCTGTGCAACTGATTTCACTATGAAGAATGCTTTAGTGGAGTACCGATCATCCCGGCTTCGTAATGGTCATCGATTGCACTAAACCTTGTTCGGTCTCCTGTGCTCATGGATCACTACATGGCAAATTTACCCCCCACTTGTATCTTGACGCAACAGTTTTTGCGCGCCACGGCGCCATTATGATCCTTGGTCTGACTATTACCTGACAATATGCTCGCTCTTATGGACTACATCTTTTCGTTTATTCCTTTCATTGTTACGAAATGTTTTAATATTCCAAAGAAGCTATGCTTGTATGCATATTTGATCATGCCTTTTAGAGGTGTGTCTCGTTTTACAGAGAATATATTATTTATTTATTTATTTATGATGCATGGTAATACAGAACACAGTGAACCTGTTTGTTAGCTGCTACTTGAAGAGGCGCCCGGTGTTCTCCAAGTTGCTGTGACACATCCCGAATTTCGATAATAGACAGCCAGCGGGATAGCCAACGGTAGAAGGTGACTGATGCACTGCAAACACCACTTACCTGTCGTAGCAAATCATAGGATTAACGCCACGCCAAGAATCACCGTCGTGATTCTCGCCCACTTGCACAATTCACCATGCCGGAGCCTCTCCCCACAGGTACAGCAGCGGCCATGTGATTAAGCAGTGACACATGGTCACAGGTACCATTCGTTTGATATCATTACTTATCTAGCACAACCGCAATGGTATGCACAGTGACGCGCAATAGCAGAGGTTAATCACTTGTTGTGCACACAATGACGGTCAGATTTCACTATTTTTAACGTGCCGTTCACGGAGCATTGCATTTGTTACTAAAGGGGGTTATTCACTTATGTAAACGCAGTCCTGCTAGGTCGATTTCGTTGCGAAGTGCTAAGCAAACAGGAATACTTTGGAAGCCCTTCAGATGACCAGGTAAACATTTTAACTGCACATCACAAGGCATATGCTGTCGCAGTATGCTGCATTATATATATATACATGTATATATGTATACATATATATACATATATATTTGTATATACATATATAATTACACATGTAGGCATATATTCCTTTTCCTATGCAATTGCATACCTACCAATTCCTTGCATGCATACATCCTTATATGCGTGTACAAATTGCCGTATCCATATGTGCAGGTATGCATGTATATGCAACCAATGATTATACATGTACAAAATATATACATATATACATACAAATATATACGTTTGTGTACATACCTATATATATATATATACAAAGATTTGACGACAACATAGAAACAGGCATATCCATATATACCGATGTATATGTAGATGCATCGGTATACATAGATATATTTATAAATTTACACCGCGATATTAAAAGACGTACCTTAATGAGACCTCTGCACATATATGGTTGGCGGCATCCGGTTTCGGATTTGCCTGTCACTGTGGCAAGCCACAGGACGCCTGCGCCTACAGAGGGACCATGGATGGCTTGCGCTGCACCACCCACAGCTGCAACCACACACCCCATATCCAGTATAAACCCGAAGGAATAAGACCGGGAGGCATGCGGATGGGAACCACGTTTCATCAACGGAGCCGGCCCACACTCCTTCACAGGCAAACACAAGCACGCTGTATTTGGGGAATCAACCGCACACAAGGCGGTGGCTGGACCGTAGTCCGCTCCACACTGAGTGCATGGAACCGCTCTTTGAGCCTAGCACGGCCACAAGAACCGTGCACCCCGTCCCCTCCAGCAACGACCAACTGTCTCCTGGAGCCAGTATGAACGATGTAGTGGGTAATAGACAGGTAGGCACCTTGTTAACATACACATCAAGCGCAACCATACCAGGGATATCAAACAACAGCCATTCACTTTAAACGACAAGCTGAAATTAAATAAATCCAATAATGCATACAGATACGGTGGCATAAATATTCGCTAATTTACCATATGAAGTAAGTTGGTTAGCAACAAATCCGTGATAAGTAAGAAATGTCCACAAGTTACTTAAAATGCTACAAACGCAACAAAATTACCGAAGATAAGCGCAATTAGCGTAAGCGACGTGGCCAGCTAATAGAAGACTATTCAGATAGGTAAAACTAACCAAATAAACTGGAATGAAATTTATGCAGCTTAAAGAGACCTAGTTTAAGTGTAAGTTGGTTTAGCCCAACTGCGGTGAAGAAGCATCAAGAATGCAACATCAGCCTCAGCATGGTGCACATGCACTACTATGGTTGGCGGCATCCGGTTTTGGATTTACCTGTCACTGTGGCCAGCCACAGGACGCCTGCGCCTACAGAGGGACCATGGGTGGCTTGCGCTGCACCACCCACAGCTCCAACCACATACCCAATATCCAATGTAAACCCGAAGGAATAGGACCGGGAGGCATGTGGATGAGAGCCACGTTTCATCAACGGAGCCGGCCCACACTCCTTCACAGGCAAACACAAGCACACTGTATTTGGGAAATCAAGCGCACACAAGGCGGTGGCTGGACCGTCGTCCGCTCCACACTGAGTGCATGGAACCGCTCTTTGAGCCTAGCACGGCCACAAGAACCGTGCACCCCGTCCCCTCCAGCAACGACCAACTGTCTCCTGGAGCCAGTATGAACGATGTAGTGGGTAATAGACAGGTAGGCACCTTGTCAACATACACATCAAGCGCAACCATACCAGGGATATCAAACAACAGCCATTCAATTTAAACGACAAGCTGAAATAAAATAAATCCAATAATGCATACAGATACGGTGGCATAACTCTTCGCTAAATTACCATATGAAGTAAGTTGGTTAGCAACAAATCCGTGATAAGTAAGAAATGTCCACAAGTTACTTAAAATGCTACAAACGCAACAAAATTACCGAAGATAAGCGCAATTAGTGTAAGCAACGTGGCCAGTTAATAGAACATTATTCAGGGAGGCAGAACAAACCAAATAAAGCGGAATGAAATTTATCCAGCTTAAAAAGACCTAGTTTAAGTGTAAGTTGGTTTAGCCCAACTGCGGTGAAGAAGCATCAAGAATGCAACATCAGCCTCAGCATGGGGCACACATACATACATGGTTGGCGGCATCCGGTTTCGGATTTGCCTGTCACTGTGGCAAGCCACAGGACGCCTGCGCCTACAGAGGGACCATGGATGGCTTGCGCTGCACCACCCACAGCTCCAACCACATACCCCATATCCAGTGTAAACCCGAAGGAATAAGACCGGGAGGCATGCGGATGGGAACCACGTTTCATCAACGGAGCCGGCCCACACTCCTTCACAGGCAAACACAAGCACGCTGTATTTGGGAATCAAGCCGCACACAAGGCGGTGGCTGGACCGTAGTCCGCTCCACACTGAGTGCATGGAACCGCTCTTTGAGCCTAGCACGGCCACAAGAACCGTGCACCCCGTCCCCTCCAGCAACGACCAACTGTCTCCTGGAGCCAGTATGAACGATGTAGTGGGTAATAGACAGGTAGGCACCTTGTCAACATACACATCAAGCGCAACCATACCAGGGATATCAAACAACAGCCATTCACTTTAAACGACAAGCTGAAATAAAATAAATCCAATAATGCATACAGATACGGTGGCATAACTCTTCGCTAAATTACCATATGAAGTAATTTGGTTAGCAACAAATCCGTGATAAGTAAGAAATGTCCACAAGTTACTTAAAATGCTACAAACGCAACAAAATTACCGAAGATAAGCGCAATTAGTGTAAGCAACGTGGCCAGTTAATAGAACATTATTCAGGGAGGCAGAACAAACCAAATAAACGCGGAATGAAAATTATTTGTGCAGATTAACGTGAGACCTAGTTTAAGTTGTTCGTTGCTTTAGTGCCGCAATCGCTGCGCGGTGTTGTGTGTGATGCATATTCACGAATTGCAACATCAGCTCGGCATGGGTGCACACGCTACATACATGGTTTGGCGGCATCCGGTTTCGGATTTGCCTGTGGTCCACTGTGGGCAGCCGTACAGGCCGCCTGCGCCTACAGAGGCGACCTTGGGTAGGCTTGGCGCGGCTGAACCACCACTTGCTCCAACCACTACTACCCCTTTCCAGTGTAAAAAACCGAAGGGATACGACGGGAGGCTTGCGGATGGGTAACCACGTTTCATCAACGGAGCCGGGCTCACCTGTCTCCTTCACAGGCAAAACACAAGTGTCACGCTTTGTATTTGGGGAATCACAGCCGCATCACAAGGCGGGGGCTGGACTGTGAGTCCGCTCCAGCACTGCGGTGCACTGAGGAACCACGTCTTTGCGCTCGACGGCACAAGACCGGTGACGACCTCAACAGAATGTCTCTGGAAGCCGTCTGAACGATGTAGTGGGTAATAGACCGTTAGG
>OX104064.1:168525997-168550997 GCA_944474145.2 Dicrocoelium dendriticum | reverse complement strand
AACCTTAAGTGTTACCATGATGACAGACGTTACGGCTGGTGGCGATGTCGTCGGAGGATGGTACAAAACAGGGCGACGTGTGGAGGACTTGTTGAGTGGGATAAGTGGGCTGAAAGCACCTATATGTGAAAACCTGTGGCCTCAGTGTGAGTACGGACGCTGTGTAAGGCTGACGCTTGCGTAGAAATTGGGCATCGTTACTATTTCTGTGTTGTCAGGATGCGGTAGGTTATGGCTGGGGATGGTGTCGGCGGATGATCCTACGCAACACGGCGGCATGAGGGAGTATGTTGCGAGTGTGCTACATGAGCTTCAATGGGAAGAATCGGACCGCCAAACCGTAAGGGTCATCTGCTTCCATGTGCGACTATGTGAAAAAAGATCCGTTGTATTCCCAAGTGGAATGATGAATCCTAAGAAGACAAGAATTAGGTAACAAGGAAATGTCGTGCATTAAGTAAAACAGGAATGACGTGTTAACTTACGTGACACACTTAAGGAATGTAGCGAAACCTAATTCTACAGCGCAGTATCATATCCATGCACATTTGAAGCGGGTTCCACAGCATTACGTTACCACTGCGCTGACTTGCCAAACAATATTTCCCGGGAGCTCAACGAGCCATGGTTGGCGGCGTCCGGTTCCGGATTCGCCTGTCACTGTGGCAAGCCACAGGACGCCTGCGCCTACAGACGGACCATGGGTGGCTTGCGCTGCACCACCCACGGCTCCATCCACATACCCCATATCTAGTGGGAACCCAAAGTAATAAGCCCGGAAGGCAAGTGGATGGGAGCCACATTACATCAAAGTGCCGGCCCACACTCCTTCACAGACAAACATAAGCACGCTGCATTTTGAAATCAAGGGCACACAATGCTGTGGTTAGACGGTAGTCCGCTCCACACTGAGCGCATGCGACCACTATTTGATCCTAACCCGGCCACAAGGACCGTGCACCCCACCTCCAGCAACGAACAAACGGTTTCTTGGAGCCATTAGGGACGAGGTAGTGGGTAATAGACGGTAGGCACCTTGTCAACCTGCACACCAAGCGCAGCCACACCGGGGATATCAAACAACAGCCAATTACTTGAGAGAGATATATACAAAGACAGTAACGATTATTGCCAAAGGAAACGGTGACATAAACTCTAAGTCAAGGAGCATATTAAACAAGTTGTTTACAAACGAATCCTAGATAATTTCACGTGGTCATAAAATATACTTTAAGGGAATGCCACGTACACGAACTTGTTCCTGAAATCGAAAACAACTGGCTTAAGCGAGGTGTGCGAGTTAATGGAGATATATATGGTAGACATTTATATGAGAAAGAAAGACATTAGGACAAATCTAAAAAACCCACCACCTGAAATAAAGAGACTTAGCATGCAAGCAAACGGTTAGTAAATCGAATGCAGCGTACCTACAAACGCTGTGCCGGTTCTGAATACTTCTCTGCAAGACCCGTCGTCGCTTAGTTAGCAAATAAATAAATAAATAAATAGTTTATTCTCGAGTTTGTCGAGACACACCATGCAAGGCATGAGCAACATTTACATGCAATATTGCTTCGGAACAAACACCTTGCTATAAGTGTAGTCGGCAATAAGCCGAAGGTTGTACATGCTGCGGAAATTGTGTAAGTAGTCATGAGGGATAGAGCCTTCAATGAGTGACAAAACGTTGAATTCTAGCTTGCGTAGTGTAAACAGTCAGGGCAATACATGTGTGATGAAAACGATACATATAGGCACGGTGTAACTAATTATTGAAAGTGTCAGGGCAATATTGACTAATGATTTTTATTTGACTTGCCAGTAGGCAATTCTGGGCAGTGACCTTTTTCGGTGGCGAGTCACATCCACTACGTCGCAGTGTTGTTACACGGACATTTGTGGCTTTTTATTGGGAGAACGCTTGCCGGGCCACCACGTCCTGGAACACCGTCAGAAGTTTGTCTGTGCACTAATATACAACTGGCAGACCAGGTTGTCGACTGATTTCACACTCAGATATCCGCAGTCAAATGACCTTCGAGTTCCTCTGTTATTTGATCAGGTATCTTGGGCAAGGCCGCCATAATGGCTGAGGCGAATCTAGGTTTGGGGCTTCAAGAAGGATCGTCTTTGTGGGTATCCAGGTGGACGAAACTTCAGTCTCTTTCGTCTGCATTTTTCAGGAGTATGTATTCTTTCCAGGTGTATAAAGTTCTCGAGTCCAGCTATCATCACTGGACAACGGTCATGGTAGTGCGTGCAGTTGTATCCGTTTGTTGTACAGCCATATGCTTCGTAAGTCCTTATTGGTTGTCCTGTCCCTGACAAAAGCGGTTTCTCGGTCCTATCCCAGATCCCCAAGAAGATTCGGACCTCGGAGAAAAGGGAAGTTGAGAGACAACCAAGGCCGCAACGAACAGGCGTGGATACAAACATTATTAAACTCCTATGTTATAACATTTAGAGTGGAGACAAATGATTTATAATTTGCAGCAATGATTGTGCTGAAAGTGTCGTTTGAAGGTTTTTCGAAAGCAGTGGCCCTATAAGTTGTTTGCTACTATCTACAAGGAATACAGAGTGTTGCGCCATTAAGCAGAAACGCAGTAGCAGTTTACTATGATGCGACTATTGCGTGGAAAGACAGAAAGCAGAGTTCAGGGACCAGCGGCGTTTGAATGGTGGATGGACGGCTGGTGGCCAGCCAACATCGGAAAGAGACGGTAAGTCAGCGGATAGATAGACAGTAATTGACGGAAGGGCAGGGCATAGCCGAAATGCAAGCGTAGAGTAAGGTTGCTTAGAGTATCGGAGCAGTGAGGCCTAACCTCAGCATCTAGGGTATTAAGATAATATTACCAAGCTAGATAGTGCCAGAGAATGCTAGCCCGAGAGTTGGATGATTGCAGGTAATAAAGTCTAAGAAAATACATCAAGTAAGGGATAAAGGAACAGTAAGATGGGTGAGGCAAAATAGCGGCTTGCGCTGAATACATGGATATGCCTGCACGACAAAAGAGAGCAAAGAGAGGATTCATAAAGAAAGGACAACGAACGGATGAATCCCAGGCATACGTTAAGGCTCTTAACTAGTTTAGAGCAAAAATAAGCGAAGACGCGGCGATGCGCATAAAATAAGATCATGCTGTTGTGCCAAAGAAATAAAACTAGGGAAGACTGAGCCGGGAGAAGCCAATGAGAATGCTGTACTACTATTATTCATGTGTAATAGACGAGTGACAGCTGTGCGTCTAGCAAGGTGCAGCTGTGCACTGACCGGATGAGCCAACGAAGGTCGCCAGACGAGAGCTAAGAAGGTCGGATAAAGAAAGGACAACAGCCAAGAAGAATGCAAGCATACAGTGATTTGATTGAGGGAGTCCTATCATATAATGCTGAACTATGGCGGTGTATAAGTCCTCAATTTATGCTATGGTGCTGGAATATTACTACTTTGGAAAGAGCCTGGGAAAGCTAGTCCAATAGCTGGACGCTTACAGGTGAAAAAGTCGAAGACGTTACAACAATTAAAAGATATGAGAACGTCTAGAATATAGAGGCTAAGGAACGGCTGTGCACCGACTTGAAGAGTTGGAAGGAGTGTTGGAGAAAGCTGAAAAGTTTAAATGGAAGGACATCAAACAGTCGGAGGGCATGCATAAATTAAGTCTGCTGCGGACATCGCAGCATATGAGTCAGAGGCGCGCAGATACTGAGTCCTGTTATGATGCTAATATTTTAGTACTAAGGTAGACTGGGCTGGAAAATGCCAGTGAAAAGTCTAAAATCCTACATGAGCAGGCGTCACAGACGTTGCAGCAAGCAATGGATAAATGGACGTTTAGAAGGGAGACGCAATGGGGCAACTGTGTGCAGGCCACCTGAGTTACGTTTGCTTCACAGAAGAAAATTAAGAAAGGTTTTATGAAGAGAGGACAGCGAACGGATGAAGCGCAAGCATACGATATGGTTGTTAAGTAGTTCAGAGCATAAAAGACGAAGACGCGGTGAAGCGCAGATGATGCAATTATGCCCTGGTGCTAATGTAATAAACGTAGGGTATCCTGAGCAGCGGAATCCGGTGAGAGGGCTGAACTACAAGTAATTAGCCGTCACAGACGAGTGACAGCTGTGCATCTGGCAAGGAGCAGCTGTGCAATGACCGGATGAGGTAAAGAAGGTTGCCAGATGAGAGCTAAGAAGCTGGAATAAAGAAAGGACAACAGACAAGAAGAGTGCAAGCATACAGTGAGTTGATTGGTGGAGTCATATCATATAATGGGTCGCAGTAGTCGGAAACTACGAGGCCACTGAGACGAGATTAAAGTATCAGCTCAAAGAGTAAAATCAGTAGAATTAGGGTCTAATTACTTAAAGAGAGCATCGACACAATAGGCTTGTACAGGAAGGAAGGAGGCATAGTATTGAGGATGAAGCTTGGCCAATAATTCATTATAGTTGAGGGTGATAGGAAGTTACGTCGGAAGTCCGAGGTGGGTCAGAAAGTAGTAGACCGTTCAGATGAGTCCAGATAAGTCAGCAAGATGAAGTTAGGCCACCAACTTAAGGTGCGAATAACATTAATGAGTGCCATAAGATAAGAAGTTTTCGGGACGGCAGCGGCTATATGAAAAGCCAGATAGCATGTCAAGGAAAGGCCTCGGGATGAGGGGAACAGAGTGTTTGGAATGTAGAGCTAGTGTAATAATGGCTCGGATGTCGGGAAGCAGTCAGAAACGGGGGCTGATCATCCGAGGGTAGATTAGAGCCAAGTCCGAAGGAATATATATCCAATTGAAAAAGTAATGCAAACAGAGTGCTAACAGGGCAGCGCTCTGTTGAGGGGTAGTGGAAAAGCCAACAATGTTTTCAGGGAGATAAATAAATACATAAATAAATAAATAGGTATATTTCTAGACCGGCTAGAGGTTGCACCCTTAAGGGTTCAGATCAAGTTTTACATTAATCCGATGCTCTTGCATGGAAGTAGGGAAAGCATATGTTCCTCGTCGGCAATTAACAATGCATTAGCATTGTTTGGTGTACAGCTGCTGATTCGTATGCGCCCACCATGAAAATTTTCTGGTTTTTTCTGGCGATATTGAGCTTTTTGTTCTTTTGTTTCGAAAGCTGCGCAGAGGTGAAGTGCGTTTTTCCTTTTGAACAGGCTCCAGTTCAGCGCAAGTCCACTTTAAATTCATTGGACATTGGTTGGCCCGCTCCGTCGTCACAATTGTTGCTTCGCACATGGAAGAACTGAGAGTGGCGGAATTATATGGGATACGAGTTAGAAGATAATTACAATGAATGCATAAGAAAATAAAAAGGATTTGTTAAGAGACATTGTAAGGCGGCGTGCATCACTAGAAAAATACAAATTAACAAAAAATGCAGCAAAGCTTTTCTTGCGCTGATATTGCTTTCTGGCGCAGAATTTCAACCCAAGTAAATCGCGAAATAAAAGAAATACCTTTTCTATGGCTAGACTACTGCTTAAAGTAGCAAAAAATATACCGGTCTGTACAAGTTTCAACCGCTGAATAAGCTGAAAGTAAAAACAATGCAATACGTGCAGTAGTTTGCGAGTTATTAGAAATTAACTGGTGGTCTACGAATAAGGCCATTATCATTTTTCGCTAAAAATGGCTTTCTGCTTTGCAAGCAGTTAGCAGAAAAAGAAAAGATAATGTAAAAAGTAGCGAAGCAGTATATGCTCTAAATAGGAATAGCTATCCTGCAATGCTATAATTAGCCCGTAATACTTTGCGAGATCTAGGGACTGCGTAGGTGGCCGAAAAGTACACTTTGCAGGCATACATGGCAAATATAAGCAAATAAGTGACAACCTTGCACGAAAACGCTAGAAATGCAGTAATGAATATTATGTCTACATGGGAGCAGACCAATATGTCTGCCCATCCCTGATCATTAGGATCACAGTAGTCGGAAGCGAAGAGACCACAGAGACGAGATAAGAATATCAGCTCAAGATTGAAATATGTCGAATTTAGGTCTAATTACTAAAGGAGCGCATCGACAAAATAGGCTTTTACGGGAAGAAAGGAGGCATAGAAGTGAGGATGAATATTGGCCAACAATTCATTTCATTTGAGGGTTACAGGACGTTACGTCGGCAGAGTCTAAGTCACCTAGATCTCAGAAGTCCGAGTGGTCTCGTTACTATGTATCTGTGCACCCGTGTGCCCCCTGGTTGTCTCACTGACGCCTGCTTTCCTGCGCCCAGATGTGCGGATCAGCTAGAAGAACTTGACGTAATTGCCTGCTGCTCTTGCCTCCTACATTTCTTGGGCCCAGTGGTAAACCAGACTTCCTTGTCAGCACGTACACCAAGTTTTGCTTCCCGCCTAACAGGCCAACTGGTTACTGTGTGCTCATATGCAGCCTGGCGGTTTCTTCTAGATTCCAACAGGCGGCTTTGTTAGCTCGGCATTGTTATTCCGATCGAAGTGAAGCCCGGAAAGGTAGGAACATCCCGCGAGTGTTCCACATTCGAAAACGTCGTTGGTCCAACAGGGAAAACTGTGACTTCATGGGCCAAAGGAGAGCCAAATTAACACACACGATTCACATGATCAACTAAACAATGCCTACGTGCCGTGCACTAGCAGTCACCGCAGTGCCGGCCAAGTGAAGAATGAAAGAAAACAGTAGTGTCAGTAAAGGACAGGAAACAGTGAATACTAGCTTATCGAATATGGCAGGAAATATTAAGATGTAAGGTAAAATGAGTGAAAGAAGCGTAGGCCGTAGTAGACGATGAAAAGTTTAAGAAATGAAGGGAAAGAATTTAAGCTGCAGACCGAGATGGTCAAGTCGGCGCTGGAACTCTTTCCCCGTCGGTGCCATCACGACGTCTGCAGGCAATGCATTCCAATAAGCCATAACCATACGCGATAACCGAAAAGCTGCCCAAAGATGGTCAGTCCGGGGTTCCTGCAGCTTTAATGGATGACCACGAAGGGTTGGCAGCCGAGATGGGCCAAACAATCCAGTCAAATCAGAACCAATCTGACCCATCAATATACGATATTTGAGGACCAAGTCGCCACGAAGCCGCCTGGAATACATGGAAAACATATCCAACTTAGGTAGCCTCTCCGGGTACGTCAGCTTCTTTAATTCGCGCACTATTTTCGTTCCGGAAAGCATGACTCGTTCAACTGCCATCTTATCACGAAGCAGGCCTGGAGGACAAGCCTGTACGCAATGGACCAAATGCGGCCTTACAAAAGCCGAAAACAGCCTAACGAACCTTTCGGTGGTCATGATCCCAAATGACTTGCAGATCATCCTCGACATGTTGATAGCTTTGCGAGCAGCTGTCGTCCAGCATTCACTGGACTTGAAGTCAGATGACCGCAAAAAGCCGCGGTCAGATTGAAGTTGAACTCGCGGCACTTGGTTGCCTCCAAGCAAATAATGCGTCAACGGGTCAATCGGACCAACGCGTAAAACGGAACATTTCGCTAAATTAAAGGGCAACTGCCACAAAACTAACCAGTCCCAAAGTCTATCCAGAGCCCACTGTAGGGTCAATGGACCAATCGGATCGTCTATCGTGAACCAGCGATTCAAGTCATCCGCAAACCCTAGGGATGGCACACCCAATTCAGCAGGTAGGTCACTGACGTATAAAGTGAAGAGAAGGGAGCCAAGAACCGAACCTAGCGGAACGCGGCTGAGAACACCTTGGCGGAAGGACAGGCCTGAACCCACCAGCACACACATTTCTCTTACCATTAGGAAAGCTGAAATCAGTCGTATGACTGGTCTGGAAATTCCATAGGAATTCAGCTTGTACAAAAAGCGCGAATGTGGAACGGTATCAAAAACATTGGAAAAGTCAATAAACAGCACGTCCACTGCCTTCCCGCAATCAACGGACTAGGCCCAGTGTTCACGAGCGGTTAACAAGTTAGTAAGACAAGAACATCCCTTACGGAAACCGTGCTGAGAAGGATTAAGCAACTCAAACGCTTTCAAGCGTACTTCGAGAGCGTCCATCACGAGCTTTTCCAAGAACTTAGCCAGCACGCTCGTTAAACTGACTGGTCTATAGTTATCAGGTGGTGCTTATCACGTTTCATAAGCATGGGCCAAACAATAGCCTCTTTCCAGTCCTTGGGTAGAGAGCAGCTGCGTAGATACTTCACAAAGTGTTGCGTGATGGGACGACAAATTTCCTCAACAGACTCGTACAACAGTTTGCGATGAAAAGCATGCACACCGGCAGCTTTATTGGGATTTTATCCCCTCAGAATCAGCAGCACTTGAGCATCGGCTATAGTAACCTCCTCCAAGTGGGAGCCCATAGGAACTTTTGCCTGGAGACTGATATGCGGCAGCTGTGACTATCGAACATAAACCCCAGCATACGGTTGGTCGAGGAAACAAGCTTTTTCGTGAACCGTGACAACAGCAGTTTCGTCCGGGCCAAACAACACTGGGATGCACGAATTCATGTTGCTTCGCGTTTTTGCATAAGCGAACAAGCGCTGCAGGTTGGATGAGACTATACCAGCAAGGTCTACTTCACGCTGTAGACGCGCCCCTCTTAGATGCTGCATGCAGGCATTCCGAACCTCATGCTATCGCTTGAAAGTGCATAATGAAGGTGCAGATAAGTAAGTACGCCAAAATCTGGCACGTCTGTTGAGTTGTTTGTGTACAGCAGCACCAAACCAGGGTGGCTTTGCCCTAGTTTTATTCCTGCCTGGCATTGGCCTATGGGGGAGAGAGAGCTCACTCAAGCATGATTTAAGTCTGTCCCAGACCGTTTGAATGTCGTCACTTCCAAAATGGCGCAAGGCGGCTTTGCGTCTTCCGCTTTCATTGTCTGATAGTCCGCGCACCATATAGTTGGAACTCGGTCGGGATGATCATTAGTCTGACGACTAAGGGCGCACTTAAATGAGAGACAGGCATGGTCCCTAGCACGGAGAGGTTATTTGTATACGATATCAATGGCAGAAGCAATGCATGTAGTGAGGATCAAGTCCAGGAGGGACGGGTTTTGACTCATCATGAATCTAGTAGGCCGATCGACAAACTGGCGCAGGAAAGCATGCAAGGGCAGCTCGAGATCTCGTTAGCCAAACACCTTGTAACAGCGTCGCAGGAAAAATTCTGCTAGTCAAGGTCGAGAAGCTTGAAGTCCCCCGTCACTAAAAACCTATTTGCCGAATGCTTGCGGATGAAATCAGCAAGCCCCTTAGCAACGCTGTCGCGGCTTCTATAGACCAGCACAACTTTAAGTTGCAAGAATGCAATACACAGGTTAACTGCGAGTGCCTTAACATCACCCTCTAATGAACTGCAACTATACGTCTTACAGACAGTAAGTGCGGAGTTAACCTACAAAGCGACGCCACCTCCGCGCCGCTCAGAGGTGCGGTCACATATCGGCAGTGCGTAGCGTGGCAAGCACACTTCCAGGTCTGTTGCGTCGCTGGACAAACACGTTTCAGTAAGTGCGTGAAAGTCTGGACGGCAGTCGTCGACAAGGCAGCTTATTTCGCACAGCTTGTTTCGCAGGCTACGCACATTGCTTAAGATCACTTGAAGGGACTTAACATTGTGAGTTTGGGATCGTGCGCCACCAGAACCGGCTCTGGTAGTGCGGAAGTGAACCTCCGGCTCATCACCCGAAAACACTCCAAGCGGAGCCCATTTTTTCTGCTTCATGGCGGGCTTTAATTTCCTTCACAGCTTCCCACCTTTTCAGCCTATCCGCCAAAGGGAGATCTGGATGCATAATGGCACCAGTGCCCTTGAGCTTAAAGGCGAAACGCAGAAGTGCTTGGCGCTCCTCCGGAGTGCACAGAACAACTCGCAGCAAGCAAGGGCGAGGCTTGTCAGCTGGCAAGCTACCATGTCTGGTTAACTTGCGCACAGTCACGCCGCGGAAGCCTGGAGACAGGATTTTTGTAACGCATATTCTAAACCGGTGAAGGTCATCTAGCATAGGGGCCTTTTGGGAGAAAAGCAAAAGACTCAGTGGCCTTGCTGAAAATAACACTGCAGTCCGTAGACGGGTTTCAGCGACACGGAGTATTTACCGAAAGCTCCATGGAAGTCGGTGGTTGCAGTTTATTATCCGCTTTTATAGACTCTAGTGTCGTAGTTGTTTCCAGTTGAAAGGATTCCGTTGTAGTAGGATTTGAGGAGGAGGAATGGGCGCCCGACGGATCTCTCATGTACGCCTTGGGTTTTGCCGCTTTTTATCCCAATTTCGACTTCTTTTGAGAAGGGCAGAAACCTGCTTCTGTCCTTCGCTAACAGCCGAATCAAACTCGCTGTCTGAGGGTTCGTTACTGACAAGGTCGCTGCTAACAAGTAAACTGATTTTCCAGAGTGAACAAATAGATTAAGGATCTGACAACTTGCCAGTGTCTTCTGGCAAGTAGAACACGGAAACCAGGGAAACCCCTTTCTCCCGCGTATCCGTCCACCGCCTGTTCTGTGGATATAGCCATGGATTCCCAAAATGAAAACCATGACGATGACACAAATGCAATTCCCCTCGTTCGTAAACTTCAACTTAAAGCGAAATGGACTCAGCAATCCAGCATCCTGTAAACGTTTAGCATTTATTACACCGCAAAAATATCAACTTACATTTTTCCAGGAACGTTGCTACGCCTGCCATGAACACAGAGATGCTGCACGTACCGATACGGGTACTCATCTGGCAAACCCTTCCACTTTTGCCGTTCACAATGCTGTGGAGTCCCAGCCGGATGCTTGTAAAAGGCTGTGGCAGTTGCAAATTGCTGAGTTTCAACTCAAGTAGAATGCCCAGTTGTTACGTCAAGTTTCGAAAGATAAACAAAACACAAAGCTTTGAGCAAACAATTGTTTTCGATTACTTCTTTATCAGGCTCATACGGTAATATACCTTATGTTGACGTCTGCTGCAATCGTTAGTGTAACAAAGAAACAATTGATCAGACAATGTAATTTGTGGTCGTGATAACCTTCATCTGATCACGTGACTGATCAAAACAAAATCATCGTCTAAGAGCAAGCATGCTCTCCACCGCTGAGGCAATATGCATACGTCTAACAAATCCGGACTTGTGTGTTCAGAAGAAATTAATACAAACATTACAACTTCCCTGGCCGACCACTAGCCGAGAAGGAAGTAATGATACGCAAATTCACCTGACCTCAGTCACGTGATTAGATGAAGGCCATCACGGTCGCAAATTAAATTGTCTGATCAATTGTTTCTTTGTTATCCTAACGATTGCAGCAGACGTTACCATAATGTATATTACTGTATGAGCCTGATGAAGAAGTAATCGAAAACAATTGTTTGCTCAAAGCTTCGTGTTTTCTCTAAGGTGCATCTCTAAGGTGCATCCACCATGATGATAGTTAAAAGCGTGGCGCCAAGTGATTTCCAATACATCTTTAGTCTATCACAACAAATAACTATGAGAACCACAGTAACCTTATTCAATACAAAACATACAGCAAGTTACCATGTGTAAACAATATATATATATATATATATATATATATATATATATATAAACTGGCATCTAATGGCAACGTCTCATGTTGGCTAGCATACCTACCGAACCAAACCCGCCACTAGGCGAACCTCAGATGTGAGAGTCCCGGTCCAGCGTACACCATGGAGACTGATTTCCGGAGGAGCTTCCTTGGGCGTTAATTTGACAGCTTTGATAAGTTTAATAGTTTGTTTTCAGACTTTATGCTTCTTCATTACGTCAATTTCGTATGGTATAGCAGCAAGTGTAGTGTCACGGGTGAAGTACGACAGAGTCATTTCTAGATGTGTCGGCTGCACACGACGCAAGTCAAAAAGTGCAGGAATGGGACGTGTTTAGTAAGACTTAGCCTCTATTATTCTAAAGCTTGCAGCACACGTGATATTAACTGCCAAGCTTGCGTGAACCTCATTAGAACGAGACGCAAGCTGAAAGTCAAAAACGTCGACCTGTCTCACAATCACCCTGTTAACCGCTTTCTTTGTGAGCGAAACCCCATCAATCGCCGTCTGACGGACGGTGAGTTCAGTCAGTCCGTGGATCTTTTCCCCTACAACACCCCAACCACCGACCTCAAGCAGCTCGTCGAGGTTTGATTCGGAAAGCATATTACCAGCGATGGTGTCCGCAATGCTCCTCGTAAATTGCGATCTGGTGTTCTGTGTAGGCTTATTTGATAGATTTTACTACCTGCGATAAAATGTCTTCAGGTTGTCAAGTCTATGGAGGAAAACGGACTTGCGCGAATTATTTCTGAGGAAGGTTTGTGTACACACATATTATTCGCTCGGCATCAACAAATAGAACTGCTCCGCCGACTCGCTCATGTCGTTTGTGTAGACGCTACTCATGATACTAACCGTTTGAAGTTAGAATCGTTAGCGGCCTTACTTGTTGCTTGCATCTTCAAACTACACCAGATTTTAATAACTGACGGCATGGGGTACGACCGGCCAATATGTTATGCGTTTCTGCGTCGGGAAGATTACGCATCATTGCTTACGTTGTTCGAATCGTTTCAGGATATCATGGGTCATGCTATTCCCGTCAGCACAATAATGATGGAGAAAATGGCCGCTCAAATACATGCAGCGCGCGCGGGTTTTTAATGCCACTTTTGTTGTGGTACGTCCACATCCGTCAGGCCATCTGGAAGCATGTAAGTGAGAAATCATTGTTAACTGCTGTAGAAAAAACATTAACCGGTAGCGTTAGCTGTTTCATCGCATGGCAACTTCTGACACGGAGAATGAGTATAATTTCTTTCGATATGTAATATTCTTGTTTTAGATTTCTACAAGAGTTAAAGCTCCTTCAAAGAACAGCCCCCGGTTCGTGCGCTATGGTACTTTGTACTGGTTGTACAAAAAACGCTTGGGCGCGAAAGGCGCCCAAGCTGGACTGGTGTCTTTTGGCAATACAACGAACAATCGAGTTGCGAATGCCAACTTGCGGTTGAAGGAAGTTACCCGAGCATCGGATAGCCTTGCTGTAGCCGTTGCCAAGGTATGGGCGCATTCGGAAGCTTTCCTGAATGAGTCCCAGATGCATGTCGCGTATTTATGTGACACGCGTCAGTAACTAGTGGGCAGCGCATAACTTCATCGCGTAGTTTGCCCCTTAACTACGTACGCATGCAGCGTGGTGATGCGCTATTTAGCACAACCCATGTTACAAGCAGTTTACTCGGACCTTGGAAATAGCATGGTATGTGAATAAAACTTGCTGGTGCTTCCATAGCTTGAGATACCTCACCATGGAACCGCTTCACCATCAATTGCTCCTTGGGAACATGTACCTGTCCTTTCTATGAAATCAAGTGTCTTCCGTGTGTGCTTTTGATGACGGCATACAAGCAGCACGCGTACACGACAAGTAAGCCGGTTCTGATTTGCGCGTCCGTTTACAGGCCAAATACCTATTTGTCTTCGCTGGCTGGCGGACTGCAACCTACACACAGAGTCCATGCCGTTGCGGTCGTTGAAAGTTCCTGTACTGAAACCATTCACGTCTGAAATTGCAAATCTTGTACATCGTCTGAAAAGCGCTGAAGACGTTAATCCATCAGGATTTTCGGAACTGGCTCGAGCGCTGTTGCGAAAGATTAACGAAGTAATTTTTGATTCCTCAGACTTTCAACTGGCGAAGTAACAACCGCTTTGGCCGCAAATTATGGTGCCTACAGATTTGTATTTCACATGCAGCAAACCTTTTGTAGTTGACGCAGTTCGCTGTACACACAATCGGTTAATCTGTTATCCAAAGTTTTTGCGTGTGCAATCAGGAGCCCATTGTACAATTTGTGTCAACGCTTCACAAACTGTATCTGTGCCCATGATGGCAGTGCTTAGCTGTACTATCGATAAGAAAACAAATTTTCCTTCGATATTTAGCTGTTGGCCGTTCACGCTCACCGGATTTCACAGTTTTCTCTATCCCAGCAATCTGCCAGCGACCGCTTAGTATAACACTTTCTTACGCAGGCAGTCATGTTGAGATTACCGCCGATCCGAGTACCAGTCAACAAACCGTACTCCATGGTTTTGCACGTGCACTTGGTACTGGTGCTCTTTCTCCTCACCTTTCTTCGATAGGTTGTGGAAAGGGAACCGTCGAGTTCCCCTCCTCCAGAGGTATTCTGCTTAATAGGTTGCCACATAAGTTATTGTATACAATTTTCACTTTATTCTAGCGTCGACGTGGATGCTAGCCCAGTAAAGAAAACGCTGAGAAGGAAAAAACTTGTTCAGATAAAAGCTCATTCAATTACCCGACAATAGGCTATACGTCGGTACTACAATTATATTTTAGCTGATGAATACGACTTTGTGTAATGGTACCCTGCATGAGCCATGCGCGTCCAAGGCATGCATACAGTGAAAATCTCTGAACCTTATCTCGCTGCTTTCTGTTAAACACAACGCACAGTCTTGATATCTGTTTCTGAGCTTATTTGGGATTAAAGTGTTGTACACAGTTAACTGGACTAGCTGCACGTTTGCTGCCAGCGTAATAGGACCCAGGTGCGTTGTCATATCAGATGGCTCCTAGGCTCGTGCTCGTTGTATATAGGCTCCATCGGTGGCACATTTGGTGCCAAGGTAATAGGACCTAGGTTAGTTGTAATCGCACAAGTCTCCAAGGCTCGTTATTTTAGGATAACGGCTCCATCAATGACACATTTGGTTTTAAGATAATAAGAGCCAGGTGGGTTGTAATAGTACACGGCTCCAAGTCTCCTGCTCGTGGTGTATAGGCTCCAGCAGTGGCACATTTGGGGTCAAAGCAATAGGACCCAAGTGGGTTGTAATAGTACACTGCTCCAAGTCTCGTGCTCGTTGTATAAAGGCTCCATCAGTGGCACAATCTGTGTCAACGTAATAGGACTCAAGTGGGTTGTAATATCACAAGGCTCAAAGGCTCGTTATTTTAGGGTAGCGGCTCCATCCATGGCAAATTTGGTGTCAACGTAAAAGGACCCAGTGGGTTGTAATAGCACGCGGCTCCAAGTCCCCTGCGCATTGTATATATGCGCCATCAGTGGCACATACAATGTCGCTGTAATTAAACCATGTATGTGGTAATATCATTTGACTCCGAGGATTAAGCTTGTGGTACAGAGGCTCCGACAGTCGCGCACTCACAGTAATGGTGAGGTGGGATCAGATAAAACATCCTGATTGACTCAAACTCATCCTAATTCAGTTTCGTTTGGACGAGATTTGGTCATAGAAATCATTAAGGGGTTGGATTTAAGGCTACCGCATTGCGTAATTAAAATTAGTAGGTAGTTTTCCGCTTCATTTTTACGATATCTTTACTATGAAAACTTCGCTGCTGAAGTTCAGGGGCTTTGGAAAATCCTTTGGGTGGCTAAAATGTCGCACGTTGCACATTTAGACCGATGAGGGCCAAAATTCTGGTCATTTAGGGAGTTAGAACACTCACACGACGGCACACGTTTCGCTGCTCGCGCGGAATGGATGCTTATTCCATCAACATTAAGCGGTAATCGAGTACAGACTTGTAAGTAGGTACTACCACCGAGCAGAATTATTCGTCACTCATGGCTCTAAATCACTTGCGCACTAAACAGCGCCGATAATGCTTTAGAACATTAGGTGACAACATCCATGGGCATATAAAGAAATTTATCTTCCTCTCCTTTTGCCTCCCTGCGAGTGGAAAAGAGCACGCTTTAATAGTACGGCGCGCTGTAGATATGTTTTGAAAAATTTATAATTCATAGGTACCATAATTCTGCATAATTTTCCAAGGATGTTACAAAGTCTTCGCTGTTACAGAAGCCATTTAGTTATGTCCGTTATGATGTATCAACTGATATGAAACTCACAAACCCCAAGTGTTACTTATTTCATTATATTAGTAAAGCATCACATATTAAGATTCTGAGGCTAAAAATAGCGGCACAATAGGAGACTAACTAAGTAATCCAGGACGAGACCATCCGTGGAGGACAGGAATTTTTATAAATGGGCTCCGAAACGGTAGGCTTATCTTTTATACCTTGTAGTGCATACTTGCTACTTTAGTTACCAATATTGTACTGGCATTACGCATGTTTAAAGCAAATACAACTGCATGCATTACACCCTTGGCTGTTTCCCTATCGATACGTAGACGCATAGTAACGCGAGTTACATATTAGCACTTTTGCAACATAGCGTGCACAGCTGCTTGAGTGGACACCCGTTTGCATTCATTTCAAAACCGTGTTGCTGCACACCTCGGCTGTGTGCTGTTTTGCGACTAACCACATCTAGACAGGACCCAGGTAACACATGTCCAGCCCCTGTCCTGCTTAGCCTCCTAAACCTTCCCATGTGAGCATTACGCTAAACTGGACAGGATCTTATACCGTGAGACGGCTAAAAAAGGATTTTTCCAGTTTACGGCGGATCGATGAAACTGATGCTAGCGTTGACCAATATAAATTCACGCCTATGCGTGGCAATCCGGTAGGTCCATAAACCTTGATTGCCTACCATAGATATCGGAAATGCGCGCAGTACCTAAGAAATATATTGACGGTTCGAACCCAAGGTTCACGCAGTACGCGTTGCCGTAGTTGCTGGACGTGGCAACACACATAGGCGGCGCTTCAAGCTGTTGGTCAGAAAACGAAATGGAGCTTACCGTGCACCTTAGAACCTCATTATCGATAGAAAATAAGCAACGGTGTATAAGTATGCTTTATGTACCTAAAGGTGTGGTACAAAAATCGTTAGTAGCAGAAAGCGTCCTTGTCAATATGCTTCATCCGTTTTGGCGATGGACAACGTAGGAGGCTAAAGATGTGCATAATGAAGCAGTGGACGCACCTCGTTCGCAGTGCATACTTTACTTTGCTCAACTGACGGTTTTTTGTGCTGTGCAGATTGCAACCACGTTTTGATGTGGCGAGTAGTGTCAGCATCCGAGGCTGCATCACCCAAGCGTTGCCGAATGATGAATTTTTAGCATTTATGGCTTACTGTACGTCAACCTACCTTGTACAATGCTGTTTCTATTTGTTCGCCTGTTCGTAGGCGGGAGTTCCTTGCAGTGCGCAACAGCGTCCGGTAATCCTGTGGCGAAAATGACGTACACAGTTGCACAAGCCACGACAGTAGACGAACAAGAGACGCTGGTACCTGAGATTTTGTAATAAGTTTTCTCAACTTATGGACCAATTCGTCGGGGTCCCTGGCATCATCACAGCAGTTGGTGACGATTTGAGTTGGCCGCACTGTGTGCGCAATCATAAATACTATATGTAACAAATCCTCTTACCTATATACCGCTTACCTGCTAACAGAAGCAATGCTTCGTATAGACATCCTGATTGCATTCTTTATGCTGCACGGTAAATGGTGCTACGAGACGGAAACAGTGCAGTTAATTGATAACTTTTTCGACCTGGCATGCTGAAAATGAATACATATGTTTCAACCAAGCTTTAACTGGAAAACCTAATTGGTGTGCCTGAGGAAACGCAGGAGCTAAAGATTAGCACAAAACCGAAAATGGGCAAATAAAATGACCTACTGATGCATGTTAACCACACAGGTCATGATCAGATACTATTACATATAAAGCACAACAATAAATAAATAAATAAATACTTTATTCAGTTAGTTATGAACAAATGTTAAAATAAATGCATTTAGCTTCAAGTAACGCATGAATACATGAAAAGAATTGCTGGCCAGTTTACCTCCAGTTTGATGCGTTTACTGTTACGATTGTGCTACCATGGGACGCCGAGAAGACGTATAAAAGATAACCCACGGTCTATTAACAGACGCTCGTGTAGACAAGCTTGTCACATCTGAAAGCTCTTAGTGGATATGTGGCAGAAATCCAATGTTTTAACGGGCTTCCACGGACATCCATGAAAACAGGTGACCTAAATATGCGTTGTAGCATTACAATGCGCGCACTGTGAAATATTAGATATACGGGAATGGATACCTTTCGCCGGATTAACTTATCAAGTTTACAGCATTTCATTAACCGTATTTATGAGCATTCGAATCGGCGGCATGCAGTTGATAGCTTTATAGCACACTAAAACACAGTTTTAAAGGTACACAGGGTTAGAATGACCGTGTCTAAAGGTCAATTGTTTCACTCTAGTCCGACCAAGCAACCAACGTCACCATCTTTAAAGTATCCTGCAAGGTCTGCGACTACCGGGCAGCTGCGTAAGGCGAGTGCCTATTGCGTTCCTGGGTCCTATCTTGTGCCTGGTTGGTAGGTCGGGAACAAAACAACGTTTCTGAATATGATGTGCTGCTCGTCACCAGAACCACGTGAGGTCTCCGAAGGACATACATTGAAATAGGTTGAAGGCTTGAATGCTAGGATATGGTTCCGAAGAAAGAATCGCAGATCCCCGGGGTATGTAGTAAACTTGATTAGAAATATAGTAAACCACGGCCCATTGAGCAGTCAAAGCGGATTGAAGAGCTCAGGATGACCAATTGTTTTGGCTTTGTATCGGAAGGAAACTATACAATCCGAAGTCAAAAGGTGTTTTTCAGGCGAGAGGTATGTGGACGAGATAAGGTTAGGCAAATTGAACCCAATGGTTCAAGTCTCAGAACAATGGTTTCCGTGCAAGACAGCGAATGAGTGTTTCGGTTAGTAAGTTGTTAAAGCTGTTGAGAATCTTTCGCGCATGTCCAGTTAAATGAACTGTGTGCCTGGTAGTATATTATTATCGCAATGATGGACAATGTCTTGGATGCTAGATGCCGTAACCGTGCGAATCTCGGAAAAAAGAAACGAACAGAGACAACCACAAAGACAGAAACAATGAATGCATTTGGAATGCAGCCGCTCAAATACAACAAGGACGGAACTATTGTACTCCTATACACGTACTTGTAATGTAACTATCGCATATACACGTGTGTCATAAGTGGAGAAATACGACGAGAATCGAGCAGAACACGGATCAGTAAAGAATGAAAGATTAAACATGAAGCAAAGAGTGTTTGAGGGGTCCTAATACGTAAATGCCCAATCGGTGGGAACCAGAGAGAGGAGGACGATTGGTGCGGATGGTGCGAGAGACTATCGCTCCGAAGAAGCGACAGGGACGTGTTTCCTCAGTGCTAAATTGGTAGGAATGCAAGAAGTCAGGGAGAACAAATGCATGTAAGTTAGCGTCCAATGAAGTGGGAATGCAACAGAAAACCTAGGAAGGAAAGCAAAGGGTCGGTAAAGCAGGCCATATGGAGAAGAAGTGGAAAAGCCGCCGACGTTCTTCAGGTGATGATTCATCCTTGTTAATAAAATGAAGAATGAATAATGCCCAGTGATGTGCTTAAGTTAAGGGGGGCAGAGCGTTGCACCGGAATGGGTAGATAGTAAGGCGCGCAAAGCACAAAGGATAAGGCGCAGGGTGTTGGGACTACAGAGCGTAAACCTTTTATGTCTCAGACGTCTGGAAGTAATCAGAAAAAAAACTGGGCAGGCGAGGGTAGAGTAGAGCCAAACCCCAAAATTTCGCCGTCCAATGAAAAAAGAATGTAACGGGGGTACGAAAAAGAAAGATTGAGGTCTGGAAGTTGAAATCATATGGAATATCTATCGCGCTATCCAGTGGGTGTCAGCTTTTCCGGATGGACGGGAACAGTGTATTCTTGTGAGAAGCTGTCTTTCATTTCGATAAGCTGTCCTTCGGGGCTTTCCGCAGGGCTCTGTCCTAGGCCATAGACTGTTCACAGTCTACGTGAAGGACTTGCTAGGTGTGCTTAAGGCACCATCGCGCTTAGCTGCTGATGACCTGACGCTATGGAATATTGTTGATATCTTTGGACGCCTTATGTCACTTCAAAGGGCTCTGGATAGACGCTGGGTATGGTCTGTCTTGTGCTGGCTGCCCATAAACCGAGCAGTGTTCAGAGCTGCTTATTGGGGCGTCTGACTCCTCCAGAACTTACGTGCTCGATGGAAATGAATTTCCTCACGTGACTCATCAATTTGATTTAGGTGCCATCCACTGTTACAAACTACACTTTGGAGACCACTGAAGGAAGGCGGCTAATAAAACTTTTCGGAGGTTGTGGTTTATCCAGCATTCTTTCGGGACCCTAACGGCTAATGTGTTTGTGAAGCACTTCTCAGCGTTTACGAGACCCCACCTAGAATATTGCGTCCAGGCCTGTCCACCATGCCTTGTCCGGGATAAAAGGGCGCTAGAAAGGATTTTGCATTTCCGTACCAGGTTGGTCGAGGGGTTAGGATGACTAACCTTCGACCAACACCCACTTAGTTTGGGGATGCATTCGACGCACTATCGAAGGATTAGAGGGGACCTAATCCTAACGTACAGTATTTCGCATGGGAATGTTCGTCCTGATTTGTCCTGTCATTTTAGCCCTGCTAGATTAGCTGGTCCCTGACGGCATTGTATGAAGCTGGACAAATCGCGGCCCGATCGAATTACAGGGGAGACACGGTTATCACTTCGAGTTATCAAACACCGGAACTTGCTTCTAGCAAATATTTTCAAGGAACCTACGTTTAACTGGTTTGAGCATCTAATAGATGCTCTTGGGTATCAAATCTTAACCCTTATTCTTGCCTAATTCCAATCTTCACATCCCCATTCTATTTTCTGCAATTTCCCTTACCATTGGTATTATTCTCTTCTATTAACTGGTTTCCCTCACACTGTACCTTCGAGTTTTCTTCCTCTCTTATTTGCCTCACGTAATTGACGTAATGGGAACAGCTACTTCATGAACGTGGACATTACATTGGTGAACCAGGGTGTACCTCCGGGGGTCTCCGTATTGGATGCATAAAGAAGACAGCCTTCCTATCAACTCCCAGAACAACAACCCGATGAAAAAAGAAAACGTACAGGATCCATCTTATCTTCCAGTCCCGTCTGAACTTAAGCATGCACGCGGCGGAAATGTACCTACAGGTACGTAAATCCTTTAGGGTGCAGTGTCACCAACAAACACTTAAATGCAGATACATGATGCGAAGTCATTATTATGCACCACGTCCTCCACTTTCTCTGCGCTTTTATATCGAGCATAAACCATGTGGCAGAACACAGCAGGGTCCTCCAAGATGGCGCGAAAATGAACCATCTATTCTTCATGGCTTGCTTGCTATTTTAAACAGTGGACAATATGGGCGAAATGCATGCATAGGTTATTCAACTGTGGTTTGTTGCTTCTAAAGTCAGCATTCCATGTCAATGTATTTAATGGTTTTTCGTGCCATGCTCATCATTTTGGCTGGACTACCCAAACGCAATGCCCCCGTAAGGTCAATTTTTCTCACCAACTTAGCGACCCATCGGACGCAGTGTTAGCGTAGACGTTTCGTCGGATGGCAACATCAGAGGATCAGTTAACGATGCGCTTGCCAGGTCAGAGAAAATAGGTAGGGTGACAAATGCAGCTGGGTGGAGTTCCCTAAATATACTGGCGTCGGCGGTAGGCATTTCCTCCAGTATAGGCTGTGCCAATTCGTCAGGAGATGATGGAAGGGACCTTTCCGAGTTCCTTGAGTCGCAGAGAGCATTAGGGAAATCCCTTGTCTGCCACATCGGTTCTGTATCATTAAGGTATCTGCCGATAGCGAGCTCCTTAGTGTTGTATTACCGTCTTGAAGCTTCATTCTGAAGTTACTGAAAACTTACGCGATGTCTTCCAAATGCTTGGATTGCTGTGCGCCTGTCGCTTTCCATCGAAGGCTGTTCAATGTTCCTTCTGCGAGAGGTGGATGCAGGTTGCATGTTGTGAAATCGGTCCAGATCTGTACGATCCACTTCAGAGGACCACTTCCTTAAGCATCGTCGTTATTTTGACCCATGTCGCGCTGCACTGTGTCAGTCGCGTTTCTACTGGCCTAATTCCAATCAGTCCAAGTCCCTCATGTCTGTATGTTGCGCAGAAGCAGAAGGATCCTCTGCTGCCCCCCAAGGACCAGTAGGTTCTGGCTGGTCGGACTCCAGCAAAGATAGCAGGCACCGTCACGGCACCGCTTGATGGACTGCCTGCACGGAACCCACGTTTCGCTTCCGCTCAAACTAGCGATCAGCCATGCTGTCTCCTTGACATCCCGTGTTTCTCGTCATTAGCTTCTGTTCCGGTTACCCTACGGCTAAGCGATACCGGACGCAATACTACTCACTTTCGGCGACGCCTACGGCTGTTGACAACGGTGAAGCCCCAAATACCAAAACCTAGGCATCCTTAGCGTAGGCATGTGCGCCACTTCCCTCGCCAGTACGAGTGACTGAAAGTTAGGGCAAGACAGATGTCAAGATGAAACTCAAACCACTGTCTTCACAATCGCAGTTGAAGCTGGTTCTGGATAGAGTCGGTCAGCTAGAAATATGCTTAAGGTGTGTCAACCTCCCTACAAACCGCGGTTCCCCGATAACAACAATTCATCCTCTCGTGGCCTTTTCGTAATCATCATAAATGCTCCTGAGTCGTCCAAAGCCGCTGCAGCTGAAAGGATTACGAATGATCAAGTTTCTAAAACTGGTGGTCTTCTTACTGCTCGACGAAAGTAAGCCAGAAATCAACATCGTCTCCGCTTTCTGCCTTGGCAAGTAACAGGAGGAATCCTCTAAGGTCCGTCCTTTGAAGCTTGTATGTTAAAGCGCCGATGAAGTCCATCGCATTCTCCGACGAGTTCCGCGTCTTAAAGGAGAATCCTTTTTCGTACTACGAGACCTCTCTCCGGAGGATAGAGTAAAAATGAAGCAAGCTGTTGATGAACTCAGATCGCGTTGTGCTAACGGTGAGGCCGACCAACGTATCGTGGATTTTTGTATTCTTCGGAAAATGTGAAGAACCCGCCGGGGATCACTACTTGTCATTCCCGGAGGTTGGAGTTGAAGAACGGCCCGCGCGTAATTTCTTCCAATATGTGGTCTCAAAAACGAACTAGACGAAGTTCAGCTTCATGCTTCCATGAGTCGACTGGACCATAGCTTTCACCAAACATGGTTGTCCTCGGATACCCTTGACTTAGAAGTGAGGATCCCTAGATAGCACCTTTGCCGGGCATACCACCATGGAGAAAGATCTGGGGGCTGTGTGCTATGGGAAGACGGACTTCAAGGCTCATCTAGGTAAGGCTATCTGTGGCAGCGATGGCGAATTTGTAACTCTCTGTTGCCGTGTTCATGACGGATGCAGGTCTCTCATTGTCGGTGTTGTCTACAGGGCCCATTGGGTTCCGGCGCTTGCCTGCTGTTCGCGATCAAATAATGCATGGTGGAGGCAAGGACTGCTTATTACCGAGTGACTTCAATGCCCCGAGTATCGACTGGGATCAACTGCATTGTATTCCCGCTTCAAACGCTTTTGATTTCGCCCTTTACAGTCGGTTATCGGATGTAGCTTATTCCAACATGTCACGATACCTACTCGTCTAATTGCAGGACAAACACCCCATAATCTTGACCTTGTACTCGCACCGGCGCAATCAGACGTCACCGGCCTAGCTGTTCTTCAGCCATTGGTAAAAGCGATCACTGTGTGGACTCGACGCCTTGCGCTCCACAACCAAGGTCCCATTCGCAGAAATTTCTGGTGTGTTGATCTCCAACGCCTACAAACAGCGCCAGTATTGTGGACTGAAGTATACCCGAACCTGGACGATGAGTAAAACCTCTTGCACTCCAGCATGATTTCACTCGTTGAGCAGGTCGTTCATGTCTACGAAAGACCTTACGCAAACGGTCTTCCATGGATTGACCGAGAGCGGAAAGGCCAAATGAACAAAAGACGGAAACTATGGGTACGATCCACAGTTACTCAATCCGAGTCTGTCTATTCGAAATCTAAAGTGGCCAGAACAGTCTGCAGCTTGAACAAACGAGAGAAATGACATATGTACGAACTCGGTTTGACTATGCAATCCAAGCCGACTCCCAAGGCACACTTCTGTTTTCTGAAGAGAAGTACCAGAGCAAGTAGTGACGTAGGTCGGTTTACATGACGATGACGCTGCGAAAGACAGTCTTGTGGCCATGTAATATTCATCTGTTTACTCCATGGAGACGCCATTTCCCAGTGACGCGGTGCCAATACTCCCTTCTCTGTTGGAGGGTTTTAAAAAGGAGCGCTGATCTCGTTTCCAAAAACATTCGTGCATTAGACCTCAACTCCTTGCCGGGTCCTGATGGGTTGCAGCCGCGGTTCCGCAGGACAGGCCGCTTACATTGCCGCACCTGTTTGTTGGGTATTGCGCCATGCCACTTCAGTTGGACAGCGCCCGATTGCTTAGAAAGTGGGGATTGTTAAGCCCATACACAAATTACGGGAACTTCAAAATCCTGCAAATTATCGACCTATCTGCTGAACGTCAATATTGTACAAGGGAATGGAGAGGACTCTCAAGCGAGAGCGCCTCCACCTCGAGTACCTAAACGTCATCTCTTGTGCGCGTCATCAATTTCGGCGGGCACGCTCATGTTCTGCTCGTGGCCCGTGAAACTTGGGCGAAATCGTTAGACGCCGGGAAACGTCTGGATGTAATTTTTGTCGACTTCAGCAAGGCCTTTGACAAGGTTCCTCATGAAGGGCTTTTTCTAAACTACGAGGAATCGGTGTTTCTGGGAACCTTCTCTCCTGGATCGCTGATTTTTTGGATGACCGGACAATGCGAGTCGACGTGAACCAGACTTACTCCGCTCCTGTGCTCATGACTAACGGTGTCCCCCATGTGCGCCCCATTCTCTATTACCGATTACTTACTCTCTTCCCTCTCAACAAGTTAGAATATAGCCTTATTGAGAAGGTCCAACGGCGGGGATTGAAATACATCTTGAAGGTACGGGACTTGCCTTATCACCTGAGATTTCAGCAGATGAACCTGTTCTCCCTGGATTATCGCTGACGTCGCGGTGACATGATTTTCACCAGGCGCGTCCTAAAAGGCGAGGTAAGGATGGAGCTGCAGGC
>OX104064.1:168152335-168525499 GCA_944474145.2 Dicrocoelium dendriticum | reverse complement strand
GACGCTCGTGACAACAAGCTTGTCACAAAAGAAAGTATAAGTTGCGGAAATCTAATGTTTTTAACGGACTTCTAAGACTGCAAATTAGTTAAATGCAGCATCATGAAAACAGGCGACCTAATTTTGACGTTTAGCATTGTAATGCGCTCACTGTGCAATATTGGACATAACGGTGTGGAAATTTCTTTGTCTAATTAATTTACCAAATTTACAGCGTTTGGTTAACCGTATTGCTTAGCATTCGAATCGGCGGCAAACGGTTGATAGCTTTTTAGCACACTAAAACACCGTTTATGGGTTCCCCCAGATTACAATGTCAGAGTCTAGAGGCCAATGGTTTTACTCCCGTCTGACCAATCAAGCAACGTCACCATCTTTAAAGTATCCTGCTAGGTCTGCGACTCCCGGGCATCCAAGAGCACTGATACCACTTCCCAGGAAGCTGAATTTCCGAACGACTTCCAGCTGATACCCACGAAGAGTCAGCGTAGGAGGCGATCCCTGCCAGTCTTGGAGGAACGCTTTGTACTTCCATGGTGCAAAGCAAAGCCCGAAGCGACTGACAGCCAGTGCTAATCCGTCCAGCGTGGCTTGGCACGTCTGGGAACTGTCACAGGTGAGGGCAATGTCGTCTGCATACTCCAAGTCAAAAGTCATTCTCCTAGGAGTAGCTCCTCACCTTCCAAGTCATGTCCTATAAATACAATCTCCATGACTTCGTCAATAGCGAAGTTGTAAAGGAAAGGTGACAGCGGGCATCCTTGTGTCACACCGCTGGAAATGTTGTAAGGGGACGACAGCTTGCCGTAAGCCCTCACTCTGCCCGTGCTTCGCGCGTATAATGCTTGGATAATATTTACATATTTCTCGGGCACACCTTTCCTGAGTAGACAATTCCAAAGGGCACATCGATCAGCCGAATCGAAGGCACCTTTGATGTCGAGGAGCACGAAAACGGTGAGCCGCCAAAATGTGTGACTGTTCCAACAACTGACGCAAGTTGAAGATGTGGTCGATGCAGCCACGACCCCGACGAAACCCTGCTTGCTCCTCACGAATCTGGCTTTCACGAGCGCCAGTCAGTCTGTGAAGGATTATGGAGGCGCCGTCTTGAGTAGGTGCCCGCAAATGCGGTAGAGGCCCAGTGGTTCAGCAGCACCGATGGAAAGGATAGAGCACTTATCTTTGTTGACCGGTAAACCCCACTTGATAGACCAAGCGTGTAGTAGATCAAGCGTTTCCTGTAATCGGTCGGCGTCTTCGAGGCTGGACACTTCCGACCATAACTTTAGGTCATTTGCACAGATCAGACAGTCCGTTTGTAGCATACTTGGTAGGTCATTGATATATATCTTGAACAATTCCGGTCCGAGAACGGAGTCTTGTGGTACGCCACTGGACATAGGCACTGGAAATGAAAGTCTCGTTTACCTTGACTTGCGTGTTCCGGCCTTGCAAGAAATCACTGATCTATAGTAGGAGGTTCCCTGTTCCGCAGAGCTTAAGGAGTAGTTCTTGATGTGGGACTCTATCAAAAGCTCTGCTGAAGTCAATAAAGACCACATCTAAACGTTTTCCAGCGTCCATTGACAGCCCACTTCTCCCTAGCGACCAGCAGGTTAGTCTTACAGGAACGTCCCTTTCGGGAGCCATGCTGAGTAGACCAAGTGAAGTTCAGGTCTTTGCAGTGTCAGTGGATGGCACATTTAATGTGCTTTTCCATGATCTTGCAGGCGACCGATAGTTCGCAGGGTCCTGGCGGTTTCCACCCTTGTATTTCGGCTTAACTACAGTTTAACTGTTCAGAGCCAGTAACAGATTTATCTGGCAGTGTCCATTGTGACGTTTGCTGCCGCTGGTATCGCGAAAGCTGTACCAGCCTACAAGCAGACCAGTACAAAATGCTATCATCCAACGTTCACTTCATTTTCAGCTGTGCTGAATGCTGCGCTCAGAGATCGGCGCGCCCGGCTATCACCGGTGCTAAACTATCAGCGCTGGCTTCAAAGTTGGCAGGTGTTGAGAAGGCGACAGACAAACTCTCCTCTATTGCCTTACTCGATGTGAAAATAGATTTGATTTTGTAATCCCGGAATATTACGATTGAAACCACTGCGAAAGATGGCAACATTGCTGACGATCCATCCGCTGGGGTGTCACTCAGTCAAGAAGCCACACATCCTACCGGACACTTCAGGTAGCATTGCTGACTATTCTCATGAGCCGGTCAAAGGGAAGAAAAATAGGGTGCGGAAATACCAGAAGCCCTCTGCTAAACGCAGAAAATTAGTTGCCACGGCATCGAGAAAGATGCCGTATTTGACAGTCGTAAAGTCATCTAACGGTTGTGCACAGGAGAACAGTCCGAAGATGCTGACCGTCTCGACGGCCACTGAACCAGCCCGTTCTGACGAAGCGTTGGTAACTGCTCAATGCGACAAGCTCAACGGCCCCTGCTCCCGTGAGCCGACGGAAGAAGCGGACTAGATCTGCTCGTAAGACTTCGAAGGGGCTTGAAGGCCCTGAACTAGTAAGACGCCGGCAATAGAGCGGAAAACCTACACTACCGTTGCTTCGATGTCGTTTGCGGAGACAGGGACAGTCCCACCGCCAGTGGTGCAAACAGCTGGTATAAGTGTCGAATCCAAGACACGCGAAGTAAACACTCCCGATAGTGCCGACTCTTTCACGGATAGTAGCGTTATATTCCGTGACATTACTGAATCTGTGGCTGCTCTCCTAAGGGAACGCATCCTAGATGACATCAAGCTGCTCACACTGTGCGTCACCAAGCTGCTTCCGCATGGCTTCCCTGGTGTCTCTGTCAGAAAGCTGACCAGATTGGGCAATGTCCCTATCGGTACATCAAATCGGCGACCCCGACTACTTCGCGTCGCCCTTTCTAACCTGGAGGAACGCAAATCCTTACTGCAGTTTGCATTCAAACTTCAGGGTAATGGTGTCAGTGTTCAGCCGCATCTTCCACTAGCAGATAGATTGAAGTTAAAGGAGGCTATCAGAGACCACAAAACTAGACGGGCGGCTGGTGAGCAAGGCCTCCGTCTGGTGGGTTTTCAGGTGGTCAGCCGGAAGTTATTTTCCGCCTTATCAGAACCCATCCTGATAGCGCACGACCCAGGGGTGGTCGTGCCGACTTCCTTGAGGTAGTACTCAGCAACGTGTATAGCCTAAGGAACAAGGTGCACGAGTTGGGTCTACTTGTAGACAAATCTCGTCCCGGAATACTTGCTTTCACTGAAACATGCTTGTCTCCGGATATCACGGACGGTGAGGTATGTTTACCTGACTACGCCCTGCTTAGAACTGATCGTCTTTTGGTCGCCAAGGCGGAGGCGTTGTACTGTATGTGAGCTGTAACTTAGATGTGTTGAGGACCTGCACATTCCAGTCGTCGGATCTGACTGTTGAATCCCTATCGGCTGTTTTGTGCACTCCCTCTACCCAGTTTACAGTTGTAGTGATATACAGGAGTCTTGGAAGTTCTTCCAGGGGGATAATTTACTTTATTCGCATTCAGTCCACGAATAAGTGTTTAGTTCTAGGGGATTTCAACCTCCCAGAAGTCTGTTGGGCCGATCTTTCTTGCAATTCGGCGTTAGGAACATTCGGTTCAGACTTCCTTGAACTGACTCTCCAAGTGCCTTTGCACCAGTTCGTTGACTTTCCCACTAGGTATATGGACAACCGAATACCATCTACTTTAGATCTGGTTTTCGCTAAGTCCCTCGACTTCGTGACTGACGTTTCATACTGTGCACCTCTAGGGTCCAGCGATCGCGCATGCATATCCTTTCGATGTGCTCTTTCAAGGCACCAGGAGACCGCTGTTGAATTACTTCCGAATATTTGGCGGGCGGACTTTAGTGCAATGCGAGCTGAGGCTTCAGTTTGAAATGTGAGATCTCGGTGGCCGACTCTGTTCGGTTAGTCTGAGATAAATTTAAGGCATACCTTACGGAGGTTTCCACTCCCTATATTCCACTCATGAGGAAAAGAGGGTTACGGGCACAGCCTGAATGGATAGATACCACAGGCAAGCACCTACTCAAGAAACGCTCGAGATGCTGGCGAACCTACCAAGCAGCTCCATCAGCCAGTACCTATGATAGTTATCGAGAGATTAGAAATAAATGTAAGCAATATCTTAGGACTGTTCGTCTCCAGTGCGAGCAGGGTTTAGCGGACCCGGGCCGCAGCTAATCCCAAGAAGTTTTTTGATTACGATAAAAGACGCAGCGCCACAAAACTGTATAAACGAGCGTTATTAGGAGCAAACGGGATTCGTGCGCAAACTGTGACAAGGCTTGTATATTTAGTGATCACTATAATTGGGTCTTTGGTCGAGGGACCTATTTACCACAGGTTGAATTGGTTTCAAGAGTTCCAGAGGATTCTGGCTTAGCTGTGTTTAACATAACGGACACTCAGGTCTTCGAGCTACTGCAAGGCATTAATCCCTCTAAGGCTTCCGGTTCTGATTCGATTCATCCGAAGCTGATGCATGAATTGTCCACTGAGCTGAGTGGTCCTCTCACATACGTGTTTTCAATATCGCTTGACAGCTGCATCCTACCTTCGGAATGGAAGGAGGCAATCATCTGTCCGATTTTAATGGCGGTGACAGTGCCCTCCTGCGAACTACCGCTCTGTCAGTTTGACAAGCGTAGTAGTCAAGTTGTTTGAAAAGGATTCAGTGGAGAACCACCTGAATTGATTCAACCTACTCAGTGTTGCGCAACATGGATTCCGCAAGGGACTTTCATGTCAGACTAATCTACTTGTAGCTCGTGAAGGCTGGGCCGAAGCGGTAGACAGTTGCCACGCTGTAGACGTGCTATTCGTGGACTTTTCGAAAGCTTTGGCACTGTTCCACATCCTCGGCTCTCACTAAAGTTGAGATCTTACCGGATATCTGGTCGCGCCCTTCAATGGGTGTCTGCCTGTATTGAGGAGAGGGAACAGTGCGTACGGGTGGGGCGCAGCCTTTCGCTCAGGCAAGCTGTCCTTAGTGGCGTCCCACAGGGTCCGTATTGAGGCCATTGCTGTTCGCGATCTATGTAGATGACTTGCCGGGAGAGCTAGGAGTGTCATCACTAACGTTTGATGACGATCTTAAGCTCTGGAATATTGTGGATATCCCGGGGGGCCCTGAGGCAATTCAGCGTGCCATGCATAGGCTTTGGGAATGGTCTACCTTATGGTTAGTGCCCATAAATAGGGCCAAGTGCTCTGTTCTCCGAATCGGAGCTGCTAATCCTCCCACCCGACAAGTTGTCGGCGGTGGTGAACTCCCTATTGTCACTCAACTGGTTAATTTAGGGGTCGTACGCTGATGAGCACTTCATTCTGGCTACAATTGGAAGAACGTTGCTTGTGGCGCGTTTCTTATGATGTGCTTTTTACGCCGCTGTTTCGGAATCCTAACGGCCAATTTTTTGTGAAGCTATTCTCGGCATTCGTCTGACCTCACGTGGAATATTGTATCCAGGCTTGTCCACCATGTCTTAACTGAAACAAAATGGACTTGGATAGTGTTACGAATGCACACTCGCTTAGTGCAGGGTCTACGGGGACAACGTATCCTGAACGCTTGCTCAGTTTGGGGATGTACTCTATACACTACCGAAACATAAGAGGGGACCTGATTCTCACTTATCTTATTTCGACGGGTAAGATCGATTTGGACATAGCTGGGCTATTTAGTCCCGCTATGTTACCTAATCTAGGCGGTCACTCACTGAAACTGCATAAACTGCGGTCCGATAAGATTAGGACGGAAACTCGTCTGTCGCGCCGAGTTATAGATCGCTGGAATTCGCTTGCAGTCCACGTGGTTAGGGAACCTACGGTTAAGGGTTTTGCGCGCCAGCTCGATGCTGTTGGGTGGACACACCAAACCTTTCCTTTTTCCTAACTGACTCGCATTCACTTTTCGGTTCTTTTTAAATGACTCAAATATCTTGGTATTCTACTTGCTTAGCTCTTTCCAGTTTCTCTTTTTGCCTTCTGAGTTTACTTTTTTCTCTTTCTTACTTCAGGTAACCGGGCCAGCAGGAACTGTTAGGGCAGGATACGTGGGCATTAATTGTTTGGACAGGGTAGGATGAGGTCTTTGTTTTGGGTCCATCAGTATTACAAAATCTGTCAACTCACAGGATAATCCTATCGTTCCAGTCCCGCTTGAACTTGAGCTTGAAAACTTTCACCTTCACCGTCAACGTAGTTTTGTTAGCCTAGCGTACTGTACAACCCTCACCAGCTTGATTAGCTTCCCGGTCCGTTTATAACGTCTTACTTTCAAAGGACAGTTTCGAGGTGTTTACATTTGTGCAAAAAGTTTGACTTTTGTCAAATTTCGCTTGGTCCATCGTTTTTCCCCGGATTACTTCGTACCCGTTCTCGGGTACTTACCAAACGTCCCCATCTTTTTCGGGTTCTGACTCTGGGTATTTTCCGGTATTTTTGTGTTCTGCAATCCGTTTTACACCTTGTTTTAACTCGTAACTGTTTCTGTTGACTGCATTGCAGGTAATAGCTTGTCGGTTTTACGTTTTCATACTTTTTCACTATCTGAAAGCTTCAGATCGCATTCACTGAATACCGGCGCTAATGTGTCTTCGCCTGCGTTGATCAGCGAATTTAATGCTGTGTGCGGCAACGTGAGCTGTCCAAAGCCCATGGATGGGTCTGCTGCTATTCAGTGCTATGTATGCAACTGCTGGTACCATAAGACCCGTACGGATTTGGGCCCTGATCAGTACGCAATGCTTTCGACTAGCGATTGCAGGTTGTTCAATTGTCTTCTATGCAGTAGCCGTCGATCTACTTGTCTTGAGGTCACTGAGGTGACATTGAGCAACGAAGGGCTGGGTAACCAACAGATGTGGTCTTTCATCATATTCCTTGATCGCAAAGTGGAGTTACTGATGAGGGAAGTGTGTGTTTCTATAGATGTCGGCTCATGGGAGGAGGCTACGCAACTAACCTCGACTGCTGTCGAAGAAAATCCGCCTGCAGTGATGGCTACCATATCGTGCGCCCGGGCGGTCCAAAATGTCCCTAAAGAGGCCTCCGATGTCATACTGGACGTCGTCCAAGGCCAGACCCATCTTCTATCCCCTGTACCCAAAAAAGCAAGATCAAGAAGGCTAAGAAAGTCCGTAAGGCTCCCTCAAAGCCTGACGGTACTGAACCCATAAAGCTATTGGAAGTGGAGCGCAAAGCTCCAACTCCAATCACCCCAGTTCTATTGGCGTAGAAACGCGGCGTGTCGACTTCGGCCACACCCGCAAAGTCTGAAAAGACCAGACCGGTGAGGGAATTAGAGGTAGAACACAAAGCCTCAGCCTCAATTACTCCAGCTCCCTTGGCGAAGAAACGTGACGTGTCACCTGCCAAACCAGTCGGAACTGGGGTCGTCGAAGACTCATGGAGTGAATACGCCTCGTCGAGGTGATTCTTTTACTGATAGTAGTGTTATCTTTCGTAACGTTACTGAATCTGCGGAACCATTCCCAAGGAACGCATTCTGGATGACCTACGGTGGTTCAAGCTCCGCATCTACGCTATGCTTCCACCTGGTTTCGCTGGTGTCACTATCAGGAAGCTAACCATATTGGGGAACGTCCCTGTAGATACACAAAATCCGCGACCCCGACTACTTCATGTAGTCCTTTCAACCCTGGAGGAGCGTGAAGTGTTAATGCAATGCGAGACAAAGCTTCAGTTCTGCATTACGCCCTCACCGTGGCTGACACCGTTGAGACAGCCTGCGAGAAATTTAAGGCATACCTCACCGAGATCACTGCTCCCCACACCCCTCATTAAGAGATGGGTGACACGGGCGCAGCCTCCTTGGTAGATCATACAGGTAAATACTTGCTCAGTGGTGGCGAACTTACCAAGCGGTTACATCAACCAGCACCTACGAAAGCTGTCGAGCGGTTAGAAATAAACGTAATCAACATCTTAGGACTCTTCGTCTTCAGTACGAGGATTCGGCTGACGCAGCCGTAACGAATCCAAAGTTCTTTGCTTACGTACAGAGGCGCAGCGGTACAAACTCGTCTATACCGACTTTACTACGAACGGATGGGACCCGTGGGCATACCGACTATGATAAGGCTTGCATACTTAGCGAACAGTATACTGGTGTCTTTTCTCGTGTGACCTCTATCTCAGCTTGAGCTGGTCACAAAAGTCCCGGAAATCAGCATAACAGAGACACAAGTCTTCGGGCTATTGCAAGGGCTAAATCCTTCCAAAGCTTCTGGCCCAGATTCTGTTCACCCGACGCCGATGCACGAATTGGTCGCTAAGCTAAGCGGTCCTCTGACATGCGTATTTACAATATCGATCTACAGCAGTTCCTTACCTTCGGAATGGAAGGAGGCAATCGTCTGTCGGATTTTAAAGGGCGGTGATAGAGCTCTGCCCGCGAACTACCGGCCTGTCTGCTTTGACAAGCTTAGTATTTAAGTTGTTTGAAAAATTGGTCAGGGATTCCATGGAGAATCACCTGGTTAAGTTTAACCTTCTCAGTTCGGCACAGGGATTTTCGTGTCTGACAAATTTACTTGTAGCCCGTGAAAGCTAGGCTGAGGCAGTAGACAACGGTCACGCTATCGATGCGCTTTTCGTTGACTTCTCGAAAGCTTTTTATACCCTCCCACATCAACGACTCAATAAAATTGAGGTGGTATGGGATATCTGGAGCCGCCCTTAAATGGAGGTCTGCTTTCCTAGAGGAGAGAGAACAGTGTGTACGAGTGCGACGTAGTGTTTCGCTTAGACAAGATATTCTGAGTGGCGTTCTGCAGGGCTCGGTTTTAGGGCCGTTTATGTCAATGACCTACCCCAGGAGCTTGAAGTACCGTCGCTATTGTTTGCTGATGACCTCAAGCTCTGGAATATTGTGGATAATCATGGGGGCTCTGAGGCAATTCAAAGTGCCTTGGATAGGCTCTGGGATTAGTCAACCTTTTGGTTGATGCCTATAAGTCAGGCGAAATGTTCTGTATTCCGTCGCAGCGAGACTGGACCTTAACGTGGTGCGACGGTTTGAGTATCTCACTGGCCCATTAAGCTATACTGGGTGATGCCTCTAGGCACCTTGAGAGCTACTCCTACCAGGTTGGTCAGTGGTGAGAGGTCAGAAAAATTCAGTATCCTGGTCCTCCAGGTTGGGGGTTTGAAATGGGGATGGCGTCCATTTCTGTACAACTAAATCGTTGTCAGGTCCTCGCTGCCTTGCGGACAGGCTTTAGAGCCAAAGGCTTTGGATGAGGACCCTAATCATCCTCCTGTCCAGGTCTGGGCGCCCTGGCAGTATCTCAGCCCACATAGAGCCAAGACTTTTTCTTCAAACATGTACGTCATCCTGCATCGGCCGTCGCGCAGATTATCAAGGGTTGCCTTATCTGCTGCATGCAGCAGGGCGGATAAGCGAAAACATGCTACTGCTGGCGCCTCCCTTCTTTCTTTTCCACCTTTTTCTCTTACTCACATCCCGACCCCCATTACTAACCTTCCTTCTATAATTCCCAGCTTAATTGACAGCAACCGAAGTGCCAATGGAGTAGAACCATCTGCAGCCACCATCCCATCTCACCTATCGGACGCCTATCGGCAACAGTCCCTTATAAGGCCCAGCTATCCCACTTCCACGGCGACATTCAACGTTCGCACTCTAAGACAAACAGGTCAGCAGGCTGCACTCGCACGCACCTTGGACACACTGGGTGTTGATGTGTGTTGTGTGTCCGAAACTAGGATCAATGACCCCAACGGCGTTATTGAATTAACTGAACCGGGCTTGTTCTCTCGTTATTGGTTGCACGCATCCGGAGACGTCGATGCAGCACTCACGGATCAAGCTGGTGTAGGTATCATTCTGAGCTTCAAGGCTAAGCTATTGTTGGTTGATTGGATTCCGGTGAACAGCCGTTTATGTGCAGCACGTTTGACGACATCAGCTAAGGTTGATTCACGAAGTAGTAAAAATGGCTGTTTGTTTGTGATTTCCACCGACTGCAGTTCTAATGCAGTCAAGGACACATTCTATGATGAACTGAACGCGCTACTACACAGTGCTGCTAGTTCAGATATTATAGTACTTGCAGAGGATATGAAAGCACAAGTAGGGCGTCTGAGCTCTTCAGAAGCTCAGCTGGGCGGTAATTGTGGGCTTAACTCCGAACGGACTGACAACGGTGAGCGTCTGCTGCAACTGTGTGCGGAGCACCAGTTGTTTCTTACTAGCACTGCTTTTAGACACAGTGGGCGCCGAAGTGCCACTTGGCGTCCTCCTGTAGCTGGCGAGCGATGAACCCAAATTGACCACATAGCCCTAAGTTACAGATGGTGCAGTTCCATCCTGCATTGCCGCTCGTACTGGAGTACCGTCCCCGGTGCCTTCGCAGTTTGGCTCACATCTGGTAGGAACACCGCGTGAGTAACGAGCGTGTTCGACTCCTTGTTTGGGACACAGGAAAAGGAAATGAACCGCTCAGCACCGTTATTTCTCGCACCAGGCTCCGATGGCTGGGCCACGTGTTGCGCATGCCAGCCCACCGACTCCCTCGACATGCGTTGTTTGCTCACCGGGGATGTGGGTGGAAGAAGAGAGGTGGCCAAGCGATGACTTGGTCCAGGGGAATGAAGTCCCTCACTTCGGAGCTAGCCTCGGTTGGAGCTTCACGGCTCCCTGGTTGGGGTCCAAAGACGGTGAACACGTTTGGCTGCATACACTTACTGACATGGCATGGAGCCGACCTCAGTAGCGTTCCTGCTGTGAGTTTCTTTGTCCCTCCCCATCCCTTTTAGCCTCCCCCCTCCATCTACGATCTCATTTCGTAGGGTAAAACATGATATTTTTCTTTTTGCCTAGTAGCTGACTGGTAGTTTACGGGAACGATGCCTATCCGTTGCTGGTAGCTCAGCTGGCATGCAACTGTCTTATTTATTTTTCCTTTATGTATTGCGGTACAATAGCGGTGTCTCACCACCTCTAGCTGACATGTATAATGATGATGATGATGTGACCAAGCGCCCCTACGTTTGGCAACGGAGAAATTGTCTCAGCCCTGGGTCAGGCAAGCCTATCAAGACGCACTGCGTACCGAGCTTCCGCTGTCTTGTTCTAATGACACTGAGCCTCAGTGGAATAGGCTCTCGGCCGCCATGCACGACGCAGGAGCATCTACTTTTGACACTATCCATCGTCACCGCACCAGTCACTGGATATCCGAGAGGTCGGTGAACCTGTTGGAATCTAGACGACATCTCCCGGCTGGTTCTGAGCACAATGTGACCAGGCGGCCTATTGGGTGCGGACTAAAGCAGAGCCTACGTGCTGACAAGGAAGCCTGGTGGACCAGTAGGGCTCAAGAAATAGAGGAGGTAGGAGCAGTAGGCAGTTACCGCAAGCTCTTCCAGCTAATCCGCACCACTGGTCCCAGAAAACCAGGCGTCAGTGAGACAATCAAAGACAGCGCGGGTGCGCTGATACACAATAAGGAGCGCCGTATGGTTCGTTGGGCGGAACATTTTCAAGATCAACTCAGCTGGCTCCCTGCTCCCGGACCTCTTCCTACTCAGGTGATGCAGGACGAGTCATGAACGGTTAGTTTAGAGCCTCCGTCAGAGGCCGAGGTCCGAAACGCGATCACAGCTCTCGATCGTTTTCGTGCCGCTGGCCCGGATTCCCTCCCACCTGCACTATTTAAGGATGGAGGTGAGGTCCTCGACAAAGCACTAACTTCCTTATTCGAATGTATCTGGAAGGAAGTGTCCCGCCCAATTGGAGCGAATCGATTGTAATGGCAATATACAAGAAGGGCAGTTGCACAGACTGTTCTAACCACAGAGGTATTAGCTTAACGCCAGTTGTGACAAAATTATTGGCCTCAATTATCGTTCGTCGCCTCACTGCGGAACGGGAATCTCAGATTAGGGAAGAACAGGCCGGTTTCCGCCCAGGATTTGGCTGTATAAACCATATATTCACTTTGCGGCAGGTGCTAGAGCGGCGCCACGCATACCGCAGACCGACAATAGCTGTGTTCCTCGATTTCAAGAATGCGTTTGATTCATTCGATCGATCCATTCCGTTCGACATACTTGCGCGGAAAGGTGTTCCCACGAAATATGTGAACATCCAACGTGCTCCATACTCGAACACTACAGGCCGCGTCAGGGTCTACGGTAGCGTATCGGATAGTTTTCTTACCACAAGTGGCGTTCGTCAGGCTTGTCCGATTTCCCCATTTTTGTTCAATTTCGTCGTGGATTCTATCATGGGGTGTTCCCTTGGGGAATCTCACGATGTAGGCGTTGAAGTGCTGTCTTGTGAAAGCTTAGTTGCTCTTGATTATGCGGACGATATCGTGTTGCTTTTCGACGGTATTGTTGCTGCAAAATCAATCCTGAATAGCCTGTCCAGTGTGGTCCCGTTATTTGATATGCACTTCAAATTTGATATTGATTGATATTTGATATCAATTTGATATTAATTTGATATGCACCTTCAAAGTGCAAAGTGTTGCTACAGGATCACCAGCCACTTGATGACCCCTTGACGCTTGCTAACGAGGAACTCGAGGTGGTTGATCGTTTCACTTATCTTGGCAGCTGCATCAGCAACGATTGGCACATAGAAACTGACGTCAGCTCACGCATTGAAAAAGCCAGAGCTACCTTCTTGAACCTGCGGTATCTTTGGCGACAGAAGGGAGTTTCCCTCCGTCTGAAAGGCCGGGTATACAAGGCCACAGTGAGGGCCGTTCTGCTCTATGGTAGTGAGACGGCCCCTTCGGTCTGAAGATCTGAGGCGCTTTCAAGTCTTTGATCATCGTTGTCTGCGAAGCATTGCTGGAATCGGACGGCACCAGCTTGTCCGCAACGATGATGTGCTTAGGAGAGTACTAGGTGTTGATAGCCTTGCTAGCTCCCTAGAACAACAGATAGCACTGAATAAGTTGCGTTGGCTCGGGCACGTGCTATGTATGCCTGGTCACCGCTTACCTAGGAGGGCCTTGTTTAGCCTGCCAGGTGTGGGGTGGCGCAAGGTTCGTGGTGGACAGAAGTTGACTTGGCAGCGGGAAATGAAGTCACTGACCACAAAACTGGGTGCCGTTGGTCCGTCTCGCCTTCCGGGCTGGAGTCTACGTGACGCGCCGTATGCTTGGCTCGAGACTTTACGGGACATGGCTCGCAACCGACACCAGTGGCGCGTCTGCTGCCATCTCATAATCGGATTGCCTGTTTAAAGTGTGTTTGGTGCTGAGTTATCTGCGGGGTAATGGCTGATTATGACGCGTGGCAGTGAAAGCCGCAAGGAAGCTGTCTTGCCGATGTCGCCTTTTCTTTGCACGATAGCCAGCTGTTTGTGGCGGTATGTTGTCTGCACAAGGCGTAGGCGTCTTGACCCTGAATGTTTGCTTAGGGCATTAAGATTTTCAGGTAAGTCTCCCTTCTCTCCATCTTCTTATTCTTTATTTCATAGGTCCTCATGGTTGTATGGCAGCGAAGTCGGCCGGTGGCCGAGTGGTCTGCACGTTTGGTTTGCAACCATAAAGTCACCGGTTCGAATCCGCGTAGGGGTGGGCGTCCTCGCGGTATACTCAGCCCGCGCGCGACTGGTGCTGGTCGTGCGGCAGCGAAGCGCCCTTACGGCGTACAGCTGACACATTCTTATTATTATTTATTTATGGCAGCGAAGCATCAGTTCAAATGGCTGATGTACTGCTGTTGATGATGATGTTAATTGGAGATGCTAATCCCCTCACGCGCTATGTAGTTGGTGGAAGTGAAATCCCTATTGTCACTCAGCAGGTTGATCTAGCTGTCGTCCACACAGTGCTTCACTCTGGAGTCACTTGTAGGAAGCCTGCTTGTAGAGGGTTCCGTATGGTGTGGTTTATTCACCGCTCCTTCCGTGTCCTGACGGCCAATATCTTTGTGAAGCTGTTTTCAGCTTTTATGCGACGCCATATAGAATCCTGTATCCAGGCTTGTTCACCTTGTCTTGTAAACGATAAAATGGAACTGGAGAGGGTTTTGCTGGCGGGTAAAAGGTTATTGCTGAGTTTACGGAGACAAACGTATCCTGAACGTTTACTTAGCTTGGATATGTACTCAATGCACTACCGCAGAATTAGAGGAGACTTGGTTTTCACCGTATTCTAATGGGTAACTTCGGTCCAGACTTGTCCTGGCTATTTAGTCCCGCCAAGATACCTAGTCTCCGAGGTCACCCGTTGAAGCTGCACAAACTGCGTTCTGACCGGGTAAGGTCGGAAACTCGCTTGTCGCGCCGGGTTATTGAACATTGGAACTCACTTCCGGAGCACGTTGTTAGGGAGTCTACGGTGGAGGACTTCGAGCCTATCTTCAACTTTCCGTTGGTTATTTTTATTTCTTCTTACACCTTGGTATTAGCATTATTTAGCTGACGTTCCTCCTCTTGCTTTCTTAGCTTACCGTTCACTCTCTTACTTCACATAAACCAGTCTGGCATTGCTGCTGGGCAACAAAATGTGGGCAGTAATTGGCTGGACAACTTGTTTTGCGGTCTTTTTTAAGCTTTTCAACAATTCAAGCAGACCTATCAATTCCCGATCCAACGATACGCAAAAGGAAGCACATTCACGGGATTATCCTATTGTTCCGGTCCCAGCTGAACTTGGACTTGAATGATGGTTGGCACCGTACACACGCTCCTGCACTGAGTTACAGCAATCCAGCGTTGTTACCTCGAATAATGCAGCCGATGGAAATGAAATGAAACCAAGAATGGGTTGTCCCTTCGGGTTCTACGCCCTGAGATACTAAGCGTATGGTATACAAATTGCTTTAGTGTGGTAACAAGTGGGGACAAGCCTGGATACAATATTCCTTCTAATATCGGACTAATGCCGAGAATCGCTTCACGAACAAATTGGCCGTTAAGACTACCAAAGAGCGGCGGATAAACTACACCACACGCAACCCCCGATAAGCAGCTTTCTTTCAGTTGTCGCCAGAATGAAGTGCTGATGAGTGACAACAGGGATTTCACCACCGCCGACAACTTGTCGGGTGGGAGGATTAGCAGCTCCGATTCGGAGAACAGAGCACTTGGCCCTATTTATGGGCACTAACCATAAGGTAGACCATTCCCAAAGCCTATGCATGGCACGCTGAATTGCCTCAGGGCCCCCCGGGATATCCACAATATTCCAGAGCTTAAGATCGTCATCAAACGTTAGTGATGACACTCCTAGCTCTCTCGGCAAGTCATCTACATAGATCGCGAACAGCAATGGCCTCAATACGGACCCTGTGGGACGCCACTAAAAACAGCTTGCCTGAGCGAAAGGCTGCGCCCCACCCGTACGCACTGTTCCCTCTCCTCAATACAGGCAGACACCCATTGAAGGGCGCGACCAGATATCCGGTAAGATCTCAACTTTAGTGAGAGCCGAGGATGTGGAACAGTGCCAAAGCTTTCGAAAAGTCCACGAATAGCACGTCTACAGCGTGGCAACTGTCTGCCGCTTCGGCCCAGCCTTCACGAGCTACAAGTAGATTAGTCTGACATGAAAATCCCTTGCGGAATCCATGTTGCGCAACACTGAGTAGGCTGAATCAATTCAGGTGGTTCTCCACTGAATCCCTTATCAGCTTTTCAAGCAACTTGACTATTGCGCTTGTCAAACTGACAGAGCGGTAGTTCGCAGGAGGGCACTGTCACCGCCCTTAAAATCGGACAGATGATTGCCTCCTTCCATTCCGAAGGTAGGATGCAGCTGTCAAGCGATATTGAAAACACGTATGTGAGAGGACCACTCAGCTCAGTGGACAATTCATGCATCAGCTTCGGATGAATTGAATCAGAACAGGAAGCTTTAGAGGGGTTAATGCCTTGCAGTAGCTCGAAGACCTGAGTGTCCGTTATGTTAAACACAGCTAAGCCAGAATCCTCTGGAACTCTTGAAACCAGTTCAAGCTGCGGTGAAGAGATCTCCCGAGCAAGGACGCGACACACTTTTCTAGTCCTAACGGCCAATTTGTTTGTGAAGCTTTTCCTGGCATTCGCCTGACCTCACCTGAAATATTGTATCCAGGCTTCTCCAGCATGTCTTATCCGAGACACTTGGAGAGGACTTGGACTTGGAGTGGACGTTACCAGTGGACACTCGGTTAGTGCAGGGTCTACGGGGACAGACGTATCCTCAACGTGTGCTCAGTTTGTGGATATACTCCATGCACTGCCGAAGGATAAGAGGGGACCTGATTCTCAGTTATCGTATTTTGACGGGTAAGATCTATTTAGTCCCTCTACGTTACCTAATCTAGGCGGTCACTCACTGAAACTGCATAAACTGCGGTCCGATAAGATTAGGACTGAAACTCATCTGTCGCGCCGAGTTATAGATCGCTGGAATTCGCTTGCAGTTCACGTGGTTAGGGAACCTACGGTTAAGGGTTTTGCGCGCCAGCTCGATGCTGTTGGGTGGACACACCAAACCTTTCCTTTTTCCTAACTGATTCACCTTCACTTTTCGGTTCTTTTTAAATGACTCAAATATCTTGGTATTCTACTTGCTTAGCTCTTTCCAGTTTCTCTTTTTGCCTTCTGAGTTTACTTTTTTCTCTTTCTTACTTCAGGTAACCGGGCCAGCAGGAACTGTTAGGGCAGGATACGTGGGCATTAATTGTTTGGACAGGGTAGGATGAGGTCTTTGTTTTGGGTCCATCAGTATTTCAAAATCTGTCAACTCCTGGTTCAGCGACCCGCTGAAGAAGACTCACAGGATAATCCTATCGTTCCAGTCCCACTTGAACTTGAACTTGAGGGTTAGTGTCTAGTTGTGCGCATGGTAATGTGTCCGCTGCATCGGACACCTGGCTTTCTCCATACGAACTTATTAGCGATTTGCTTGTTGACTTCACAGGCTACAGAGCTGATAGGTCTGGTAGTGTTGCTGTCCTGTTGCTTAGTAAGTGTCAATCTAAACACTGGGAGGCTCCGTTTGTTTTGTTCTGCAGACATTCATGTATTACTCTGCTTTCTAATTTTATGGTACATTGAAGGTTATAGTATGTGTCTGCCGTAACCTATCCAACATGCGAGGAGAGGACAGGGATCTTGGTGCGTTACTTGTGTCACTGCAGCGGTTCCATTGGTACCGACTTGCAGTGTGCAGCTTGATCCCTGTGACGAACGGCAGGCAATGGAGCTGACAGGATTTTTCTTTACGCTCTCTAGATTCCAATGATCCAATGAAGACGCGGCGATTGCCGCGCCTAGTTTCCTGATCGTCGGTGACCTAAACCTTTCGCATGCTGATTAGCAGCATGCTGGAAACAGGGCGGCTACTCTGGAGAAGAAATTGGTGGGTTGGTTGCACGAGAATACGTTCGAGCAATACGTCAATATTCCGACCAGAAGTCGTATCAGGAGTACTCCTTCAACCCTTGGTATTTTGATCGCCAAACATGTTTACTTGATGGACCTGCGCGCGGGGCCATCTATAGCTAATAGCGATGATTGCGTCCTGACCTTTTCTCTGAACACATTAACGCTTACAGAGAACCATTGACTGGGAAGGATTTTCAATCGCATTGATTTTACGAATTTACGCGATCGGGCTCTTCAAATCGCTTAGATCCCTGATCAGGAACAGGCCTCTTTGGAGCAGAGGTGGCATGTAATAAAAAGGGTGCTGATGCATTTGCTTCCCTACGCCTTAGGAGACATTTTGGCAAACCTCGATGGTGTAAGAGAAAGATTGACAGAGCGATAAAATGGCGCAATACTGAATGAAATTTCAAGACGCTTGAGGCTTCCGACGTTGGCTGCAATACACAAGATGTCGAAACATGGCTATTATTGCAACGGCAGCGAAGTGCTCATGAGCTTTGGTTGGCCAAGTTTGCGAAAACAAATCATCAGTGTTACTACAGTTATGTCCAATCAAAGGCTTCTCTAAGAGAGGCGGATTCGAACCCGCGCTGCATGATTACGAGACAAGCTCGTTACCACTAGGCTACGGGCTGATCTAGGTGAAAAACCATACGCTGAGCACCTAAGGACCTTAGATCTGTATTCAATGAAACGGCACAGACCGAGGGGACCTAATAGAGACGTTTAATATCATGATGGGTTTTAGTGATATCCAGTATGCTGAACTGTTTGAGTTAGCCTCGTCAGATCACCTGCAAGGACACCAACTGCAGTTCAAGCATCAAAGATCTAGGCTGGATATCAGGACGAAATTCCATGCAAATATTGTAGTTGACAGCTGGAATAACCTACCTCCATCACTAATAGAATGCAGCACTTTATAGGCCTTCAGGTTCAAGTGGGACTGGAACGATAGGATAATCCTGTGAGTCTTCTTCAGCGGGTCGCTGAACCAGGAGTTGACAGATTTTGAAATACTGATGGACCCAAAACAAAGACCTCATCCTACCCTGTCCAAACAATTAATGCCCACGTATCCTGCCCTAACAGTTCCTGCTGGCCCGGTTACCAGAAGTAAGAAAGAGAAAAAAGTAAACTCAGAAGGCAAAAAGAGAAACTGGAAAGAGCTAAGCAAGTAGAATACCAAGATATTTGAGTCATTTAAAAAGAACCGAAAAGTGAATGCGAGTCAGTTAGGAAAAAGGAAAGGTTTGGTGTGTCCACCCAACAGCATCGAGCTGGCGCGCAAAACCCTTAACCGTAGGTTCCCTAACCACGTGAACTGCAAGCGAATTCCAGCGATCTATAACTCGGCGCGACAGATGAGTTTCAGTCCTAATCTTATCGGACCGCAGTTTATGCAGTTTCAGTGAGTGACTGCGGAGATTAGGTAACGTAGAGGGACTAAATAGCCCAGCTATGTCCAAATCGATCTTACCCGTCGAAATAAGATAAGTGAGAATCAGGTCCCCTCTTATCCTTCGGTAGTGCATGGAGTACATCCACAAACTGAGCACACGTTGAGGATGCGTCTGTCTCCGTAGACCCTGCACTAAGCAAGTGTGCATTCGTAACACCCTCTCCAAGTCCATTTTGTCTCGGATAAGACATGTTGGAGAAGCCTTGACAAAATATTCCTGATGTGGTCAGGTGAATGCCGAGAATAGCTTCACAAAAAAATTGGCCGTTAAGATTCCGAAATAGCGGCGGATAAACCCCATCATACGACAAACGGCCCTCTTCCAGTTATCGCCAGAATTAAGTGCTGCTGGGTGACAACAGGGGTTTCATCACCGCCGGGTGGGAGGATTAGCAGCTCTGATTCGCAGAACAGAGACCTAGATATGTGTTGGTCTGTACTTTTTTGAGTTGTAATTTTATTGCATCATATTGCTGTAACCTCGTACTGCATGGCAATACAGAGATTGCTTCAATATTTCGCAGAAGCTGCGGAACTTACTCGGACGGCGAAGTACCAGCGACTCTTGTTCTCTTACCGGTGCAAGAAACAGGACGCTCTTTAGGCGAAAGTCTTGACTTGACTAGCTAAAATGGGAGTGTTCCGTTCTGCGTGCTGTCTTTTTAAGGTTTTTCCTTCAAAGACAGTTTTGGAACAGTGTTTCTGTCTTGCAAAAGTTTGACTTTTGTCAACTTACGCTTGATCCAAATAATTTTGGATCACATTTTTTGGGTTTACGTCGTACCTGTACTCGGATACTTGCCTAACGTCGCCCATCTTATTCGGGTTCAGTTTTTCGCTATTTTTTACTACTTTGTGGTTTGTAATCCGCACTGCACCTTGTTTTAAGCCGTAACTGTTTCTGTTGACTGCCTTGCAGTTAGCTCATCGGTTTTACCTTTTGATTCTTGTTTCACTCTCTTTAAAAGCGTCATGTCGGATTCACCGAATACCGGCACTAAGGTGTCTTTCGCTGAATTGATCAGCGAATCTAAGGCTGTATGTGGCAACATGAGCTGCTCAAAGCCCGTAGCGGATGAGTCTGGTGCCATGCAGTGCTATGTATGCGACTGCCGGTACCATGAGAACTACACCGATTTGAGTTCTGACCGGTATGCAATTCTCTCGACTAGCGATAGCATGCTGTTCAATTTCCTTGAATGTCGTAGCCGGTCTGCGCGTCTTGACGTCACAGAGGAAGCATCGAGTAACGTCGGGCTGGGTAACCAGCAGATGTGGTCTTTCCTCGCTTCTCTTGATCGTAAAGTGGAGTTACTTATGAAGAGACTGGGAGCCTCTGTCGATATCGGCCATTGGAAGAAGCCACTCAGTCAATCTCACCTGCTGTAGATGAGAATGCGACTGAGGTGACGGCTACCGTGTCGTATGCCGTAGCTACCCAGAATACTCTTATCAAGGCCTCTGATATCGTACTGGACGCTGGCCGAGGCGATACCGATTCTATAGCCCTTGTGCCCAATAAAAGCAAAAGGAAGGGATCTAATATAGTCCTTAAGGCCCCACAAAGCCTGAAGGGACTAAACCCATGTAGCCGTTGGAAGTGGTGCACAAACCTTCGACCCATATTACCCCAGCTCTTTTGGCGAAAAATCACCTGTCAAAGCGATCGAAACTGGGGTCGTGCCGAAGATTCGGGGAGTGAATACGCCTCGTCGAGGTGGTTCTTTTAATGATAGCAACGTTATCTTCGGTAACGTTGATGAATCCGCGGCAGCTCTTTCCAGGGAACGCATGCTGGATGACATCCAGTGGTTTCAGCTCTGCGTCACTAAGATGCTTTTACCTGGTTTCCCTGGTGTCACTATCAAAAAGCTATCCAGATTGGGAAACGTCCCTGTCAATACGCCAAAACCGCGACCCCGACTCCTTCGTTTACTCCTCTCAAAACCAGAGGAACGCAAAACGTTGATACGCTTTACATTCAAACTCAAGTGTAACAGTGTCAGGATTCAGCCAGACCTTCAACTGGCAGATTGACTGAGGTTAAAGGAAGCCATCAAAAGCCTCAAGAACAGGCAAGCGGCTAGTGAGCACGGCGTCCGTTTTGTGGGTTTTCAGGTAGTCAGCCGGTGGTCAATTTCTGCCCTACCATAACACCTGGTAGCGTTCGACCCAGGGCTTGTCGTGCCGAATTCCTTCGGGTAGTGTCTAGTAATATGCGTAGCCTAGGGAACAAGGTACACGATTTGGGTCTACTTTCAGACAAATCTCTCGACATACTGGCTTCCACTAAAACGTGGTTGTCCCCGGATATCACGGACAGTGAAGTTTGTTTACTTGGCTATGCGCTGCTTAGATGTGATCGATCCATTGACCGCCAAGGTTGACGCGACGCTCTTTATGTAAGCTGTAAACTACATGTGTTGAGGACCTGTGTTTTCCAGTCGCCGGATCAAACTGTTGAAGCTCTGTTAACTATTGTGTACACTTTTTCTACTCATTTTACAGTTGTAGTGGTATATCGAAGTCCTGGTAGTATCTCCAAGGAGGTTATTGAGTTTATTCGTATTTAGGCTGTAAATAGGTCTCTACTACTGGGGGATTACAAACTCCATGAGGTCTGCTGAGCTGATTTCCGGCGGTGGGCACCTTCGTTTCTGATCTCCTAGAGCTGCAACTACCTTTGCAACAGTTCGTGGACCTGCCGACTAGATACATACGCAACCAGCTTCCGTCTATCGGGAAAAAGGTAAAAACATAAAGGAAAACTATTATTTTATCAATTAATCGATTATCTTCGATCGTGCATTGATTTCGAAGATTCCGGAACATTCCATTCCTTCACGTGATTGCCAGCATACGGAGTTTTTGGCAGGGTGGCTACTAATTTTACCAGTTGGCCTTCGTTTTCTAGAAGCGGAAGGTCATTGAGCCCCCTGTATATTTGGTGTATTGGTACAGCGTTTTGGTGGCATTTTTGGCTATGTTGATAGTGTTTTTGTTAACACGTTTTTCGTAATCAAGGTCGTTGGACTTTTGATTTTTCTTCGGCTGGGCCAGAATTTTTGCAGAGAAATTTTGGGTGTTTCTTCGGAATAGCGAGAAAACGCGAAGATCTAACAGTGGCGACGGCAAGCATGAATACGTCACAATCTTTTCTACCGAGCCTTTTCAAAAGCTGCTTCTTCAGCAAAAATCACAGATGGAAGCACAAATGAAGCTGATTGAAAGTTTGACGCAGTGCCTGAACGTACGGTCAAGCGGAACAGCTACCCGGGCCACGCAGGCTGTTTCACTTGATCTTCTTACGAAAACAATTATTGTATTTCATTATGATGCTGATTCCCAATGCACTTTCGAGGCGTGGTTCAAACGCTGGGAGGATATGTTTCGGACGGATTTCAGCCGTCAATATGATTCATGCAAAGTGCGTTTTTTGCTTCGCAAGCTCGGTACTAATGAACATAAGAGATTCCTTGACCAAATCCTGCCCAAAGTGCCGAAGGACATCACTTTCAACGAAGCACTGGTAACGCTCAAAGAAATTTTTGGTGAGTCGACCTCTTTGTTTAACATTCGCTACCAACGTCTAAAAATTGTTAAGCGTGATACAGACGATTCTGGGGCAATAGCAGACATGGTTAACCGTGAATGTGAACGCTTCAAGTTACGCTGTTTGACGGATGACCAGTTTAAGTGTCACATATTTGTCAGTGCTTTACAGTCTCCACGCGACGCGGAAATCCGCACTCGGCCCCTTGCTAAGTTGGATCAAGATCCAGATTTGACATTGAAGTCTCTTGTAGGCGAATGCAAACGGTTGATTACCTTGAAACACAACACCGCTATAATTGAGCAGGGTCGCCCCACCATTGCCGATACTGTTCATGCTGTGCAATAAGCAAGAAAGGCTGGCTCGAACAAGCCGTTCAACAGAACGCCGAACAAGCCGCTTACACCTTGTTGGTCATGTGGTGAATGGCATTTCGCACGATACTGTCCATTTAAGCATCACATTTGTGATAAGTGCCATAAACGCGGCCATCGGTCCCGGCCAAGAAACTTGAAGCAATCCTACCGAAGAAAGAACTTCAGGAAGCCTGACGCAGAATCACTATCGGTGATTGCCATGTTTCACAGTGATTCTAGAACACGCCGCCAATTTATCAATGTGCTTGTCAACGGAATGCCAACCCGGTTGCAGTTCGATACGGCATCATATATAACGATCCTTTCCAAGAACACTTGGAAGCACATAAAGAAGCGGAATATGGTTGATTCCAACAAAGTCGCCCACAACGCATCCGGTGGAGTGCTGAAGCTGGTCGTAGAAATAAATTTCAAAATTACATTCAACGGAGTGGAAAAGACCGGAACTTGCTACTTGTCTGACCGACCAATCTTGAACCTCCTTGGACTTGACTGGATGGAAAAGTTACAACTGTTTGATGTTCCAATGAGTCTGATTTGCAATAGTGTCCAAACCGACCCAGTCCATGCATCATTGTCGATAGAAGAGATAGCCAGAAAGCTAAAGCAGAAGTTTGCCGCCTTGTTTGAAGATGGTCTCGGTCATTGCACTAAGTTCAAAGCAAAGTTGTGCCTTCGCGACGGCACCAAGCTAGTCTTCAGAGCAAAAAGACCGGTACCGTATGCCTCCATTGCAGCAGTTGATCAGGAGCTCGACCGACTGAAATGAGGCGGTGTCATCACACCAGTGAACTACTCTTCATGGGCTGCGCCGATTGTTGCTGTGAGAAAGCCGAACGGTAAAGTGCGTGCCTGCGCCGATTTCTCGACTGGCCTGAATGCCGCATTGGACGACCATCAATACGCCCTTCCGATATCAGAGGATATCTTTGCCAGAGTGAATGGTGGGAAGTGTTTCGCCAAGCTCAACTTGTCCGATGCCTACCTCCAGGTCGAGGTTGATGAAAGCTCGAGAGAATTGCTGATCATCAACACTCATCGTGGCTTGTGCCAGTACAACCGCCTCTCTTTTGGAGTGAAAACAGCACCAGCCATCTTCCAGCAGCTGATGGACACCATGCTCGCGGGAGTTTCTGGAGCCGCGACGTACCTGGATGATATCATTTTAATGGGTCGGTCGGCAGAAGAACTATTTCAGCGGCTCGCTGAATTGTTAGTACGCATCCAGTCATATGATTTCCGTAACCGTGAAGACAAGTGTACCTTTTTACACCAACCATCAAGTTTCTCGGCTTCATTTTCTCAAAAGACGGTCGTCGCCCTGACCTAGAAAATATCCGAGCTATTCCCAAGATGTTCCCACCTGCGGACTTGAAATCGCTGCGTTCCTTCTGTGGCCTAATCAGTCACTACAGCGCTTTTCTGCCCGAACTGCATCGCCTGCGTGCCCCGCTGAATAAGTTGCTGAGCAAGGGCTAAACCTGGAATTGGACGCCAGAATGCCAGACTGCGTTCGAGCGGGTCAAGTCATTGCTGGCTTCAGACGTACTCCTGACTCACTTTGATCCTTCCCGGGAAATTGCTCTTGCCACAGACGCATCGACTCTAGGGATCGGTGCCGTAGTTTCCCCTACGTTCCCAGATGGATCTCAGAAGACGATCGCACATGCCGCCAGGACGCTTACGAAAGCCGAAAGAAATTACAGTCAGATCGAAAAGGAGGCATTGGCCATAGTGTTTTCTGTGAGGAAATTTCACAAGATGCTGTATGTTCGCCGCTTCAAATTCTTGACGGATCACAAGCCGCTGCTGGCCATTTTCGGCTCGAAGAAGGGAATTTTTGCCTATACAGCCAATCGACTCCAACGATGGGCACTCACCTTGCTGGGCTATAATTTTGAAATCCGTCATCAATCCACGGATTCGATGGGCCAGGCAGATACGTTGTCACGCCTCATTGCTTCTTAGCAGCAAGAACACGAAAACACCATCATTGCCTCAGTTGAGATCGAACCTGATGTCAACTTCCTGGTGAGCGAGGCACTACATGGTCTGCCAGTTACGGCCGATGCTGTGCGGGCCGAAACGCTTCGAGACCCCATTCTGAAGAAGGTTACACATTTCCACAGAACCAGCTGGCCACCTTCGTGTTCATCTGCCGAAATGCAGCAGTTCTATCAGCGAAGACATTCGCTCTCCATTGTGAACGATTGCGTCATGATTGTAGAGAGAGTAGTCATCCCGCAGGCGTTGCAAGACTGCTGCGGCAGTTCCATGCAGGACATCCAGGGCTCAACCGAATGAAAGCGCCTGCCCGAAGTTATGTATTGGCCGTTATGGACAGACAGCTGGAACAGCTAGCTGGAAGTTGTGGCAACTCCGCTACCGCTTCAAGGGCACCGCCGAAGACTGCACTCCACTCGTGGCCTGAACCAACTAAACCCTGGAGCCGTGTTCATGTCGACTTTGCAGGCCCAATCAATGGCCAGAACCTTCTCATAGTGGTCGACGCTTACATCAAGTGGCCCAAAGTGTCCCTCATGAGTAGCACAAAAACCAGCACAACGCTCTCGAGGTTGCGACAAATTTTCAGCAGATTTCGCTGCCCTGAAACATTGGTAACGGACAATGGAGCACAATTTACTTCGGCCACGTTCACGAAATTCTGCAAACGCTGCGCCATCCAACACGTGCACTCTCCACCATCCCACCCACAATCGAATGACCAAGCGGAGAGGTTTGTGGATACATTCAAACGCGGTCTCCTCAAATCAAGGAGGGAGGGAGACATAGGGGAGGTGGTCGACCGCTTCCTCTTTCTGTACTGATCTACACAAGATCCACAAACTCCGGTTGGAATATCATCAGCAGAGGCGCTGATGAAGAGAAAACTTCGCGTGCCATTTGATGAAGTTCAGCCGTCCTCAGAGCCCACAGCTGGTGAAAGGAACCTCAAGAGGGAACGTGACTTTAATCGGCGGTATGGTGCTAAGCGGCATTCGTTTAGACTGGCTCAGCCAGTACTTGTACGTAATCACCGGGAAGAACACGCAAAGTGGACGTCAGGCACGATCCAGGGCAAGCGCGGGAACTTCCTTTACGACGTGGTGGTTGGATCGCAGGTATGGGTATGCCATGCAAAGCAACTACGACCAATAGTGTGTCAGACACAAGCAACAGAATCGGCCGCGCTTCCATTTGACCTGTTGACAGACAGCTTTAACTTGCCTAAAGAGCCCGTAGAAGAATCCTGTCATCAGACGAATGATACCAGACCGCAGAGCACAGAAATTGAATCCAGAACACTATAGCCAAAGCGATGGATTGATAGGCGTAAAACTCCTTCCAGGAGGCTTCAGGTCAATTCCAGGCTAGCATCATACACCGTGACAGCCGTTTCAGGAGAGGAGGTATCCGGGAAAAGGTAAAAACATAAAGGAAAACTCTTATTTTATCAATTAATCGATTATCTTCGATCGTGCATTGATTTCGAAGATTCCGGAACATTCCATTCCTTCACGTGGTTGCCAGCATACGGAGTTTTTGGCAGGGTGGCTACTAATTTTACCAGTTGGCCTTCGTTTTCTAGAAGCGGAAGGTCATTGAGCCCCCTGTATATTTGGTGTATTGGTACAGCGTTTTGGTGGCATTTTTGGCTATGTTGATAGTGTTTTTGTTAACACGTTTTTCGTAATCAAGGTCGTTGGACTTTTGATTTTTCTTCGGCTGGGCCAGAATTTTTGCAGAGAAATTTTGGGTGTTTCTTCGGAATAGCGAGAAAACGCGAAGATCTAACAGGGGCGACGGCAAGCATGAATACGTCACAATCTTTTCTACCGAGCCTTTTCAAAAGCTGCTTCTTCAGCAAAAAATCACAGATGGAAGCACAAATGAAGCTGATTGAAAGTTTGACGCAGTGCCTGAACGTACGGTCAAGCGGAACAGCTACCCGGGCCACGCAGGCTGTTTCACTTGATCTTCTTACGAAAACAATTAATGTATTTCATTATGATGCTGATTCCGAATGCACTTTCGAGGCGTGGTTCAAACGCTGGGAGGATATGTTTCGGACGGATTTCAGCCGTCAATATGATTCATGCAAAGTGCGTTTTTTGCTTCGCAAGCTCGGTACTAATGAACATAAGAGATTCCTTGACCAAATCCTGCCCAAAGTGCCGAAGGACATCACTTTCAACGAAGCACTGGTAACGCTCAAAGAAATTTTTTGGTGAGTCAACGTCTTTGTTTAACCTTCGCCACCAATGTCTTAAAATTGTTAGGCGAGACACAGACAATTATGGGGCACTAACAGATGTGGTTAACCATAAATGTGAACGTTTCAGGTTACGCTGTTTGACGGATGACCAGTTTAAGTATCTCATATTTGTCAGTGCTTTACATTCTCCACGCGATGCAGGTATCCGAACTCGACTCCTGTCAAACTGGAGCAAGATCCAGATTTGACATTGAAGTCTCCTGTAGGTGAATGCGAACGGTTGATTACTTTGAAGCACGACACGGCTAGGATTGAGCAGTGTCGCCCCATCCTTGCCGGTACTGTTCATGCTGTGAAAAAAGAAAAAAGGCTGGCGCGAACAAGCCGTTCAGCAGAGCGCCGAACAAGCCGCTTACACCTTGGTGGTCATGTGGTGAATAGCATTCGCACGATACTGTCCATTTAAGGCATCACATTTGTGATAAGTGCCATAAACGCGGCCATCGGTCCCGGCCAAGAAACTTGAAGCAATCCTACCGAAGAAAGAACTTCAGGAAGCCTGACGCAGAATCACTATCGGTGATTGCCATGTTTCACAGTGATTCTAGAACACGCCGCCAATTTATCAATGTGCTTGTCAACGGAATGCCAACCCGGTTGCAGTTCGATACGGCATCATATATAACGATCCTTTCCAAGAACACTTGGAAGCACATAAAGAAGCGGAATATGGTTGATTCCAACAAAGTCGCCCACAACGCATCCGGTGGAGTGCTGAAGCTGGTCGTAGAAATAAATTACAAAATTACATTCAACGGAGTGGAAAAGACCGGAACTTGCTACTTGTCTGACCGACCAATCTTGAACCTCCTTGGACTTGACTGGATGGAAAAGTTACAACTGTTTGATGTTCCAATGAGTCTGATTTGCAATAGTGTCCAAACCGACCCAGTCCATGCATCATTGTCGATAGAAGAGATAGCCAGAAAGCTAAAGCAGAAGTTTGCCGCCTTGTTTGAAGATGGTCTCGGTCATTGCACTAAGTTCAAAGCAAAGTTGTGCCTTCGCGACGGCACCAAGCTAGTCTTCAGAGCAAAAAGACCGGTACCGTATGCCTCCATTGCAGCAGTTGATCAGGAGCTCGACCGACTGAAATGAGGCGGTGTCATCACACCAGTGAACTACTCTTCATGGGCTGCGCCGATTGTTGCTGTGAGAAAGCCGAACGGTAAAGTGCGTGTCTGCGCCGATTTTTCGACTGGCGTAAATGCCGCATTGGATGACCATCAATACCCCCTTCCAATACCGGAGGATATCATTGCCAAGTTAAATGGTGGGAGGTGTTTGGCCAAGCTCGACTTGTCCGATGCCTATCTCCAGGTTAAGATTGATAAGGGCGCGAGAGAACTGACGATCATCAACACTCGTCGTGACTTGTACAAGTACAACCGCCTCTCTTTTGGAGTGAAAACAGCACTAGGCATCTTCCAGCAGCTGATAGACACTATGCGCGCAGGAGTTTCTGCAGCCGCATCGTACCTGGATGTTATCACTTTAATGGGTCGGACGGCAGAAGAACTATTTCAGCGGATCGCTGAAGTGCTTGTACGCATCCAGTCATATGGTTTCCGTATCCGTGAAGACAAGTGTACCTTTTTTTGCCCCAGCCATCAAGTTTATCGGCTTCATTTTCTCAAAAGACGGTCGTCGCCCTGATCCAGAAAATATCCAAGCTATTCTGCGGACTTGCAACCGCTGCATTCATACTGTGGCCTAATCAGTCACTACAGTGCTTTTCTGCCGGAAATGCATCGCTTGCGTGCCCCGCTGAATAAGTTGCTAAGCAAGGGCCAAACCTGGAACTGGACGCCAGAATGCCAGACTGCGTTCGAGCGGGTCAAGTCATTGCTGGCTTCAGACGTACTCCTGACTCACTTTGATCCTTCCCGGGAAATTGCTCTTGCCACAGACGCATCGACTCTAGGGATCGGTGCCGTAGTTTCCCCTACGTTCCCAGATGGATCTCAGAAGACGATCGCACATGCCGCCAGGACGCTTACGAAAGCCGAAAGAAATTACAGTCAGATCGAAAAGGAGGCATTGGCCATAGTGTTTTCTGTGAGGAAATTTCACAAGATGCTGTATGTTCGCCGCTTCAAATTCTTGACGGATCACAAGCCGCTGCTGGCCATTTTCGGCTCGAAGAAGGGAATTTTTGCCTATACAGCCAATCGACTCCAACGATGGGCACTCACCTTGCTGGGCTATAATTTTGAAATCCGTCATCAATCCACGGATTCGATGGGCCAGGCAGATACGTTGTCACGCCTCATTGCTTCTTAGCAGCAAGAACACGAAAACACCATCATTGCCTCAGTTGAGATCGAACCTGATGTCAACTTCCTGGTGAGCGAGGCACTACATGGTCTGCCAGTTACGGCCGATGCTGTGCGGGCCGAAACGCTTCGAGACCCCATTCTGAAGAAGGTTACACATTTCCACAGAACCAGCTGGCCACCTTCGTGTTCATCTGCCGAAATGCAGCAGTTCTATCAGCGAAGACATTCGCTCTCCATTGTGAACGATTGCGTCATGATTGCAGAGAGAGTAGTCATCCCGCAGGCGTTGCAAGACTGCTGCGGCAGTTCCATGCAGGACATCCAGGGCTCAACCGAATGAAAGCGCCTGCCCGAAGTTATGTATTGGCCGTTTATGGACAGACAGCTGGAGCAGCTAGCTGGAAGTTGTGGCAACTCCGCTACCGCTTCAAGGGCACCGCCGAAGACTGCACTCCACTCGTGGCCTGAACCAACTAAACCCTGGAGCCGTGTTCATGTCGACTTTGCAGGCCCAATCAATGGCCAGAACCTTCTCATAGTGGTCGACGCTTACATCAAGTGGCCCAAAGTGTCCCTCATGAGTAGCACAAAAACCAGCACAACGCTCTCGAGGTTGCGACAAATTTTCAGCAGATTTCGCTGCCCTGAAACATTGGTAACGGACAATGGAGCACAATTTACTTCGGCCACGTTCACGAAATTCTGCAAACGCTGCGCCATCAAACACGTGCGGTCTCCACCATTCCACCCACAATCGAACGACCAAGCTGAGAGGTTTGTGGATACATTCGAACGCGCTCTCCTCAAATCAAGGAGGGAGGGACACATAGAAGAGGTGATCGACCGCTTCCTATTTCTGTACCGATCTACACAAAATCCACGCACGCCGGGTGGAATATCATCAGCAGAGGCAATGATGAAGAGAAAGCTTCGCATGCCATTTGATGCCGTTCGGCCGTCCTCAGAGTCCACATCTGGTGAAAGGAACCTCAAGATGGAACGTGACTTTAATCGGCGGTATGGTGCTAGGCGACGTTCGTTTAAACTGGCTCAGCCAGTACTTGTACGTAATCACCGGGAAGAACACGCAAAGTGGACGTCAGGCACGATCCAGGGCAAGCGCGGGAACTTCCTTTACGACGTGGTGGTTGGAACGCAGGTATGGGTACGCCATGCAAACCAACTGCGACCAACTGTGTCAGTCACAAGCAACAGAATCTGCCGAGCTTCCATTTGATCTGTTGACAGACAGCTTTAACTTGCCTAAAGAGCCCGTAGAAGAATCCTGTCATCAGACGAATGATACCAGACCGCAGAGCACAGAAATTGAATCCAGAACACTATAGCCAAAGCGATGGATTGATAGGCGTAAAACTCCTTCCAGGAGGCTTCAGGTCAATTCCAGGCTAGCATCATACACCGTGACAGCCGTTTCAGGAGAGGAGGTATCCGGGAAAAGGTAAAAACATAAAGGAAAACTCTTATTTTATCAATTAATCGATTATCTTCGATCGTGCATTGATTTCGAAGATTCCGGAACATTCCATTCCTTCACGTGGTTGCCAGCATACGGAGTTTTTGGCAGGGTGGCTACTAATTTTACCAGTTGGCCTTCGTTTTCTAGAAGCGGAAGGTCATTGAGCCCCCTGTATATTTGGTGTATTGGTACAGCGTTTTGGTGGCATTTTTGGCTATGTTGATAGTGTTTTTGTTAACACGTTTTTCGTAATCAAGGTCGTTGGACTTTTGATTTTTCTTCGGCTGGGCCAGAATTTTTGCAGAGAAATTTTGGGTGTTTCTTCGAAATAGCGAGAAAACGTGAAGATCTAACACCGTGTACTTTTAATCTCATGTTCGCGAAGTCACACGATTTCGTAGGTGATATTACGTACGACTGTCCTCTAGGAGCCAGCCACCATTTCTGCATTTTTTTTCGATGTACTCTCACCAAGTATCATCAGGCCACTGCTGGGGCATGTCCAAATAGCTGGCGAGCTGATAACGTTTCAGTTCTGCGTTGTGCGGTCTCTTTGGCCGACACTGTTGAGTTAGCCCGCGAGAAATTTAAGGCATACCTCACCGAGAACTCTGTTCCTCACATCCCACTCATTAAGAAAAGGGAGACACGGGCGCAGCCTCCATGAATCGATTATACAGGTAAATACCTAGGAAGCATTCTGAGTGGTGACAACCTTACCAAACGGCTTCATCAACCAGCACTTACATAACCTATCAAGCGGTTAGAAATAAAGGTAGGCAACATCTTAGGGTTGCTCGTCTTCAGTACGAGAAGGATTTAGCTGACGCAACCACAACTTCAACCTTCTTTCTTTACGTAAAGAGGCGCAGCGGTACAGATTCGTCTATACCGGCTTTACTACGAGCGGATGGGACCCGTGTACATACTACGATTCTAGGGCTTGGATACTTAGTGAACAGTATACTGGTGTCTTTGCTGGTGATGCCTATTTACCTTTGATTGAGAATGTCACAAGAGTCTCGGAGCATCCTTACCTAACTGTAATCAGCATAACGGAGACTAAAGTCTTCATACTATTGTAAGGGTTAAATCCCTCTAAAGCTGCCATAATTCAAATCATCCGAAGCTGATGCATGAATTGGCCACTAAATTAAGTGGCCCTCTCGCATGTGTGTTTACGATATCGCTCTACAGCTGTGCCTTACTTTCGGAATGGAAGGAGCTAATCTTCTGTCTGATTTTTAAGGGCAGTGATAGTGCTGCGTCCGCGAACTACCAGTCTGTCAGCTTGACAAGGGTAGTAGTTAAGTTGTTTGAAAAACTGGTCATGGGTTCGGTGCAGAATCAGCTGAATAAATTTAACCTTCTCAGTGTTGCACAGCACGGTTTCCGTAGGAGATTTTCGTGTTGACGAATTTACTTGTAGCTCGTGAAAGATGGGCTGGGGCAGTAGAGAGCGGTCACGCTGTTGACGTGCTTTTCATTGACTTTTCAAAAACCTTTGATACTGTCCCACATCTACGACTCTCACTGAAGTTGAGCTCGTATGGTATATCTGGTGGCGCCCTTAAATCTATCTACTTTTCTAGAGGAAGAGAACAGTATGTACGCGTGGGCGTTGGTTTTCGCTTAGACAAGCTGTTCTGAGTGGTGTTACGCAGGGCTCGGTTTTAGGGCCGTTGGTTTTCGCAATTTATGTCAATGATCTACCCCAGGAGCTTGAAGTACCGTCGCTATTGTTTGCTGATGACCTGAAGCTCTGGAACATTGCAGATGTACCTGGGGGCTCTGAAACCATTCCGAGTGCCTTGGATAGGCTCTGGAATATTGTGAATATCCATGGGGGCTCCGACGCAATTCAAAGTGCCTTGGATAGGCTCGGATTCGTCAACCTTATGGTGGATGCCTATAAATCATGCGCAATATTCTGTCCCACGTATTGGAATTGCTAGTCCCCTCACGTGCTATGTAGTTGATGGAAGTAAAATCTCTGTTGTCAGTAGGTTGATCTAGGTATCATCTACACCTCAGTGCTTCACTCTGAGGGCACTTAGAGAAAGGCAGCTTGTAGAGGGTTCCGTATGATATGGTTTATTCGCCGCTCCTTCGGTGTCCTAACGGCCAATATCTTTGTGAAGCTGTTTTCAGCTTTTGTGCGGCCCCACTTGAGATACTGTATCCAGGCTTGTCCACCTTTGCGAGTGGGAACAAGGTTAGTGCTGAGTTTGCAGAGGCAAACGTATCCTGAACGTTTACTTAGCTTGGAAATGTACTCAATGCACTACCGCAGAATTAGAGGAGACTTGATCTTCACCGAATCCTAATGAGTAACATCGGTCCAGACTTGTCCTGGCTATTTAGTCCCGCCAAGATACCTAGTCTCCGAGGTCACCCGTTGAAGCTGCACAAACTGCGTTCTGACCGGGTAAGGTCGGAAACTCGCTTGTCGCGCCGGGTTATTGAACATTGGAACTCACTTCCGGAGCACGCCGTTAGGGCTTCGAGTGTCAGTTAGATGCTCTTGGGTGGCAGTACCAAACCTTCCCCTTCTCCTAGCGGACTCGTATTTTCAACTTTCTGTTCTTTTTTCCTATTTCTTATATCTGGATATTGTCATTATCTAGCTGCCATTTCTTTCGTTTTCTTAGCTTACCTTTCACTCTTTCTTACTTCACGTAAGCCGGCCTGACAGGGACTTTTGAGCAAAAAATGTGGGTAATAATTTGTCAGGCAGGGTATGGTGCGATCTTTGTTTTAAGCTTTCCAACATCTCAGGCAGACCTATCGATTCCCGGTTCAATGATACCCAAGAAGGAGCCTTCACGGGATTATCCTATATATATATATATATATATATATATATATATATATATATATACAACAGTCAGTCGATCGGTGGATTCCGTTTGAAATACTTGCGCGGAAAGGTGTTCCCACGAAATATGTGAACATCCAACGTGCTCCATACTCGAACACTACAGGCCGCGTCAGGGTCTACGGTAGCGTATCGGATAGTTTTCTTACCACAAGTGGCGTTCGTCAGGCTTGTCGGTTTTCCCCAATTTTGTTCAATTCCGTCGTGGCTTCTATCATGGAGTGTTCCCTTGGGGAATCTCACGATGTAGGCGTTGAAGTACTGCCTGTGGAAGATTAGTTGCTCTTGATTATGCGGATGATATCGTGTTGCTTTTCGACGATGTTGCAACTGCAAAATCAACCCTGAATAGCCTGTTTAAAGTGGTCCCGTTATTTGATATGCACTTCGCACCTTCAAAGTGCAAAGTGTTGCTGCAGGATCACCAGTCACTTGATAATCCCTTGACCCTTGCTAAGAAGGAACTCGAGGTGGTTTATGTATTCACTTGTCATGGCAACTGCACCAGCAACGATTGGCACATAGAATCTGACGTCAGCTCACGCATTGAAAAAGCCAGAGCTACCTTCTTGAACCTGCGGCATCTTTGGCGACAGAAGGGAGTTTCCCTCCGTCTGAAAGGCCGGGTATACAAGGCCACAGTGAGGGCCGTTCTGCTCTATGGTAGTGAGACGGCCCCTTCGGTCTGAAGATCTGAGGCGCCTTCAAGTCTTTGATCATCGTAGTCTGCGAAGCTTTGTTGGTCTCGGACGGCACCAGCTTGTCCGCAACGATGATGTGCTTAGGAGAGTACTTGGTGGTGATAACCTTGCTAGCTCCTTAGAACAACAGATAGCACTGAATAAGTTGCGTTGGCTCGGGCACGTGCTATGTATGCCTGGTCACCGCTTACCTAGGAGGGCCTTGTTTAGCCTGCCAGGTGTGGGGTGGCGCAAGGTTCGTGGTGGACAGAAGTTGACTTGGCAACGGGAAATGAAGTCACTGACCACTAAACTGGGTGCCGTTGGTCCGTCTCGCCTTCCGGGCTGGAGTCTACGTGACGCGCCGTATGCTTGGCTCGAGACTTTACGGGACATGGCTCGCAACCGACACCAGTGGCGCGTCTGCTGCCATCTCATAATCGGATTGCCTGTTTAAAGTGTGTTTGGTGCTGAGTTATCTGCGGGGTAATGGCTGATTATGACGCGTGGCAGTGAAAGCCGCAAGGAAGCTGTCTTGCCGATGCTGCCTTATCTTTGCACGATAGTCAACTGTTTGTGATCGTATGTTGTAGGCGTCTTGACCCTGAATGTTTGCTTAGGGCATTAAGGTTTACCGGTAAGTCTCCCTTCCTCTTATTTCATAAGTCATTTCATAAGTGCAAAGCGTTCCTCCAAGATTGGTCTGCACCGCCCCCTACGCTGACCGTTGGTGGGGATCAGCTAGAAGTCGTTCAAAAATTCAAATACTTGGGAAGTTGTATCAGCGCCCGTGGGATTGAAGATGAGATCACGAACCGTATAGCAAAAGCTCGGGGCGCTTTTGCTAACCTTCGCCACTTATGGCGCCGGCGCGACATCACTCTTGCCGTGAAGGGTAGAGTGTACAATGCAGCAGTACGTTCGACCCTACTGTACGGTTGTGAAACCTGGCCGCTTAAAGCAGCGGACCTGAAGAGGCTAGTTACGTTCGATCACCGGTGCCTTCGTAATTTAGTTCACATCTGGTGGGAACGCTGCGTGAGCAACGAGCGTGTTCGACGCCTTGTTTACAGCACAGGAAAAGGAAATGAACCGCTCAGCACCGTTATTTCACGCACCAGGCTCCGATGGCTCGGCCACGTGTTACGCATGCCAGCCCACCGACTCCCGCGACGTGTGTTGTTTGCGCGCCGGGGGTGTAGATGAAAGAAGAGGAGGGTTGGCCAAGCGATGACTTGATCCAGAGGAATGAAGGCCCTCACTTCGGAGCTGGCCTCAGTTGGAGCGTCTCGGCTCCCTGGTTGGGGTCCGAAAGACGATGAACACGTTTGGTTGGACACACTTGCTGATATGGCTAGGAGCCGACCTCAGTGGCGTTCGTGCTGTGAGTTTCTTTGTCCCACCCCATCCCTCTTAGCCTCCCCCTCCAATCACGATCTCATTATTTGATTTTATATAATTTTGCATTGTAATTTTTTTGATGCACAGTATCCGGCTGGTAGCTTAACGGAACGATGCCCATCCGTTACCGGTAGCTCAGCCGGCTTGCACCAGTTGCATTTTTTTCTTTTTTTCTGTGTATTGCGGCACAGTAGCTGAGGTGTTCCCCACCTCCAGCTAACGTGTATGATGATGATGATGATAAGTCATCATGGTTGTATGGCAGCGAAACATCAGTTCAAATGGCTGATGTACTGCTCTTGTTGTTGTTGTTGTTGTTTGTTGAGCTGCTTAAGCGATCCGCAACTTCAGCGCGAACCGACTAGGTGCACGCGCTTAATAGGGTAGACTGGAGGGGGATTTAGTGCAGGGGATGCAGGAACACGCCTTTATGCAGTGCGTCCATTTTCTAACTAAAAGACGTTATTTGAATGTTTCCACTTTCTTAGATGCGATCACTAAACATGGTCGATCACCAACAATTTCCGTGGAAGCTCCCGTCAACAAGAGCAATCGCTTATTTTTTCCTTATCCACTAAGTTAACGAAGTTATCAACAACATCATTTGATGCGTACTCTTAGTCGGATTAATACCACGCTTTTGAGCGATAGATTCATACGCATTACTTAGGTTCCGGAAGAGGAGACAACTTAAACAGAAGTGGCATGTGATCAAATGCGGTCTCATGCAGCTGTTAGGGGATTTTGCTCCCTGGCGCAGAGTGCGCCATTCGGACAAGTCACGTTTGTGACGCCAAAGAATTGGTAGAGCATTGAACCGACATAATTTTCAATGAATCCGATGGATTCTACTACTAAAAATGTCACAACTTGGTTATTTCATTGCAGAGACAGGCCAAATACTCATACGAACTTAGGCTGGCGCATAGTCTAAAGACGAATCCGAACGCTATTACAGTTACATGTAGTCAAAGTCCTGTTTATGGGGAACTCTTGGCAATCCAATAATTGAGCATGACTGCCCACTACTTGATCGGAACGTAACAACATGACTTTGTCATGGAAAATTCATGCCTTACTAATGACTCAGTGTCTTGACGAAGGTATTTCATTGGGGCTTCTTCCCTTAACCTCAGTAAAGCTTTTGATTCAGTGAACCAGCTCTTCCTACTAGAAAAGATGATTTAGTTTGAACTCCACCCTCAGCTGATTTCTTGCCTATCCGCGTTCCTCTACAGTAGAATATTTCGTGTTTGGGTTGGTGATGGTACTTCGAGCACAGGTACTACTCATAATTGAGTCCCCCCGGTGCTCAGTACTCGGTCCATTTCTATTTCTCTTGTTTATCATCATAATACACGCTAGCTAGAGGTGGAAAACACCTCAGCTACTGTGCCGCACTACATAAAATACATTCAACAGATGCATGCCAGCTGAGCTACCAGTAACAGATGGGCATTGTTCCGGAAAGCTACTAGCCGACTACTGTGCAGCAAAAAAATCTATTACGCAAAATTATACTATGTTAAGAAAAGTCGTGGTTGGAGAGGAGGCTATGAAGGATGGAGAGGAACAAAGAAGCTCACAGCAGGACCGCCATTGATGTCAGCTCTTAGCCATATCAGCAAGTGTAACCAGCCAAACGTGTTCATTGTCTTTCGGACCCCAACCAAGGAACAGAGACGCTCCAACCAAGGCTACTTCCGAACTGAGGGTTTTCATTCTTCTCGACTAAGTCATCACTTGGCCACCTCTCATCTTCTTTCATCCACAACTCCGGCGCGCAAACAACACACGTCGGGGGAGCCGGTGGGCTGGTATGCGTAACAGGTGACCAAGCCATCTGAGCCTGATGCTTGAAATTACGATTTTGGGCGCTTCGCTTCTTCTTCCTGCGACATAAACAAGGTGTCGCACTCGCTGGTTGCTCGCTTGCTGTTCCCACCAGATGTGTGCCAAATTGCGAAGCCACAGGTAGTCGAACGTAGCTAGCCTCTTTATGTCGGCTGATCTAAGGGGCCAGGCTTCACAACCGTACAGTAGGGTCAAATGAACGGCTCTATTGTATACTCTACCCTTCAGGACGATAGTGATATCGTGCCGGCGTCATAGGTGGCTAAGGTTAGCGAAAGCGCCTCGAGCTTTTGCCATACGGTTCGTGATCTCGTCTTCGATCCCAAGAGTGCTGATACAACTTCACAGGTAGTTGAATTTTTAAACGATTTCTAGCTGATTCCAACAATGGTCAACGCACGAGGCGGTCACAGCTAATCTTGCAAGAAGACTCTGCATTTCATGGGTGAAAATCAAAGCCCGAAGAGGCTGACCGCCAGTGCTAATCTGTCCAGAGCCGCTGGGGAATTTTGTGTACTGCTACAGGCGGGATTTGCCATTGTACGCCAGCAAATGCCAAATTTTGACTCCGAGTGATGAAGATGCATGAATCCGTTGGGTACCCGACACTGCAACGTATTACCGACGCACGGAATCCTGGCATCATCATGATGAATACCTTCAAACTGTCGGTGCAATATAGACATGCTGCGAATAAAGCACGACAGGAATTATTTCGACTCAGAGAAGCTTTGAGTAGTATCAAGCCAGAGGTCTTTGTCCCTTTATATAAAGCAGTGATCAGACCACATTTGGGCTACTGTGTTCAGGCCTGGGCACCCAACCTGTGAAAAGATATACATTGTACTGAGAATGTGTAGAGACTGGCTACTCGAATGGCAGAAGACCAGTGTGAGTTACCGTATGAAGATCAGTTAGCTAACTAAGATTATTCTCATTGAACTGACGCAGATTGAGAGGGGACTTATCAGAGACATTCCAAATCATGAGGGGTCTCATTGGTGTCAGGCCCACTGATCTCTTTTAACCAGCTACGTCAGAGCACTTGCGTGGCCATTGTCTAAGGTTGAAACTGAAGATCTAGACTCGGTATAGTAGCTAACTTATTCACAAGTCGGATAGTGTCAAGCTGGAATAAACCCCTCTGTTTTATTGGAATGTAAGGCGGTAGAGGACTACAAGCGATGCGTGGACAAAAATTGGTTGGCCCTGGTCCCCGAATTCCTGTAAGAGTTCAGGGTAACATCTGACCACATGATAATAGCCTACTCAACTTCCTTAAAATATTGCAGTAGTTTTGCTCTTACTCCTCTTTTTCTCCATTATAAACGCAAGGATCTACCATCAAATCGAAGTGCTGGAGGCTCTGTTCACTTACTGGTCCTCGAAACAGACGCTCGTTAAGCCAAAGTTTGTTTCATCCCTGGATCTTGTCCTATCCTGTCATTTTCCTGTGGGTAGATGACTGCAGTCACCTCAGGCTCAGTCATCCATTGACAGCTGTGACAACACCGTCCAGCTCGCCACGAGATGAGTCAGCCGCATTCTCCATCCTGCTCCGCGACGTCTCATTCCCACTAAAGGGCCGCGTTTACAGCGCATCAGTTCGCTCCGTATTGTTGTATGGGTGCGAGTCCTGGCCGATTCGCGTGCAAGACATGCATCATCTTTCTGCGTTCGATAACGGTTGCTTAAAGAGGATCGCTCGTGTTTGGTGGTAACATCGAGTTAATAGTAATGACGTTCGATGTCACATCTTGGGGAATGCGGGTATTCCCTTCAACAAACTGGTTTTGTTGCGCCAGTTAAGATGGCTCGGTCACGTCCTACGCATGGCACCTGAGCGTCTACCGCGTCGCGCTCTATTCACTCGTCAAGGACCTGGCTGAAAGCGACCGTATGGTGGTCAGCCTTCCACTTGGCGGCAGCACATGAAATCGCTGACATCGTGTCTAGCCGCTGTTGGATCCATACGTCTTCCAGGATGGGGACCCAAAGATGAGGAGTGCCAATGGCTTAAGACTCTTGAAGACATGGCCCGCAACCGGAATCAGTGGAAGAATGGTGTACAGTATTGTATTGATTCACATGTTTAATACTACCAATATTGAAAATGACAAAAAAGAGCAAAATCGGTGTGTGAAAAACAAACTAAAAAGGTTTTGTTCTATTTTTTGTCAAAATGTTCTATTCTTCTTGCGGCATATTAGCTGAAATGTGTTGCTCACCTTCAACTACCATGCCACGATGATTATGACGCAGTGACTTCCCCTTATCTGCTAATCTTCATGGCTTTGTTGGCTCTATGTCTAGTTGCTAGACTGTTGAGATTACATACATACATCCGACCTTTACTAGGTGGTTATGATGAAACTGTCCAGCCGCCTACGAAGTATCTATTTTGCATTTCAGCCTCCTCGGTCTATTGCGACCCCCGTACTCCCTGGACAAGGAAGCCCTCGGAACCCTCGACCGGACGCATACTACAGTTGCAACCACGACTTGCGCAGCTTCTTGTGGGACATCGGTGCACAAACATTATGGCTCGTTGTAATGTTGGCTCATTAATCTGAAACATTGCGATGGATTTGTATTTTGCTGTGATAGTTGCACTTAGGTTCATCCTGTTACCGTCTCAATCTGCTTCCTATTCTTCGGTTGCTCCCGACGATCCAAACATTCCTTTTGCATTCTCCTCTGATCTGTACAACACTGTGCTTATTCGGAATGGAGAAAACCGCCAGTATCTTCGTCCATTGGATCCTCACATGGGCGTCCCGGAGCCGTTTTCTGGAAACCCTTCGGGCCACGTCTTATTCTCCATTATCCGGATTGTTGGAGACGGTGTTGCCTTTAGTACAGAGACGGCAAAAGCTGGAAACTTCTTTTTCTTGAGGATTTACGCGGATGCAGTTGAATTCGCTAAAACGAGATCCTTATATTCGTTATCGGTGGAAGCCGTGTTCACCCATGATTCTTCAACGAGCTCAGGTCTCATACAGCTGCGCAACACTACTACTGTCCTCGTAAATGTGCTTGATCCAAATGACCATTGCCCGTTTTTTTCCAAACTTGATTATTCCTTTGAAGTGACAGATAGCTCGTCGGTTCACTCACCTATCGGTCGTGTTTCTATCACAGACGATGATTCAGGATTCAATACTGAGGCCTATTTTTACCTAGACCCGCTGGAAGATGGATTACCCTTCTTCGTTCATCCGTACACGGGTGATATTTATCTTACTTGGCGGTCCATCGACTCATATCTTCGCATGCTGCCTCCGGGTAGGAACCACTCAGGCATGATCGACGGACGGACATCCTTTAGCTTCAAGGTGTACGCCACTCGGCGTGGCAATTCCTCTTCTGCCCGATGTACTATAATCAGCAGTACAATTATTCGTGTGCATACTCGAGCTACTCGTTACCTTCCATCGATCTTCATTGAACCACTCACGAACGTTTCGCCTCCTGGCTTAGCTGGTACCGCATATGCCCTCTTGACCGTTGTTGATAAGGCTTCAAATAGGTCTGTACGACACGGATTACAAATAGTTGAACCGAACTTACGGGAATACTTTGAATTAATTCCTACGTTAAGACCATCTGAGTGGCTCCTGGAAGTCCGCCGTAATTTGCCATCTATCTCATTGTTTGACAACATTGTTCTCACCTTGGCATCCTTTGCAGATATGTCAGAACATGACGAAAGGGATACTCTCCGATCGCTCTCTTCATCGAGTCCAGAATCGCGCCGACTCGTTCAGATCCCGGTGGTATCGAAATCCACTTATCGGCTCTACTTTCCAACAGAGATAGTGGTTACTGTTTCTGAGGCTGAACTAGTCAACTGCACCATAACCGTCCTGACACCACATGTATCCTACCGAATGTCTAATTCTACTTTCGCCTTTTCTGTCTTGTCGGCACCAAACACTAAATCTGGTTCAACTTCTTTGGTATCCCTCTCACCTTCTGGCGCAGTTATTCTGCATCAACCGTTTGAGGTAGACATATCCACCAAATATAAAGAATCAATGGCTAATTACACAAAAATCGTGATTCCCTTTACTGTAATTGATCGCAATAATATTTTACTGAGCAGCGCTGCAAAATCGAATCTCATTATTCAAGTAGTTGACGTGAACGATAACGACCCGGTTGTGCGCAACAACGGGTCTGTCTATGAGGTGACGGAGAATGCTTTCATTGGTACTGTTGTTTTGCGCATCGATGCTTATGATCCAGATCTGTCGAACTCCAAACTGTTGTATGTTCTATACAACTCTCAGAACATACCCTTCAGGTTGACACCAGATGGTGGGTTGGTAGTCTCAAAAGCGCTTGATGCCGAAACAATGCCAAATGACTTCACAGTTTTCATCTCAGTATCTGACTCAGGCATTCCTCTACCCCGAACTGTGCTTGCAGTTTTCACTATTCATCTACTAGATGTGAATGAGTACAGTCCTCGTTTTGTTGAGCTTTCCTGCGAAGCTTCGCTGAGAGTGAGTGAGGCTGGATTTCTGACCTCCATAAAAGAGCGCGACACAAAGTTCATCTTATGGAGATACACAGCAGAGGATGCTGATCGTGATGGACAGAATCATGTCATTGTCAGACTCGCCAGTTCAAGTTTAGCGAGATCCTGTTTTTCTGTGGACGGAGATACCGGTGAGCTCAGTGTTGTTTGTCCACACTTAGGGCCACCGAATTCAGACATTATCCTTACTCTCATGGCCACTGACGGGTCGAAGGTATCGGAAGGGCCGCTGGAACTAAAAATTCATCTAGTTTCCTCGCTTCCAAGTAGGGTGAATTTTACACAACGCTGCCAACCTTCCGGCATTTACAATGATATACAACATTTGAAGACACGTCGCAGCGAATACGAAATGTCCCTTATTTTTACACCCACGTTTTCCAACATTGTCACTAATTTACATCGCCCGAAGTTTCCTGCAGATCTACCTACGCGCTTGCACATTCCAGAAAATTTACCCTTGGGCACCTCCATCTTACAGCTGACTGCATCGGACGAGGACAGTGGTGAATATTCTATGGCGGGACAGCTTGTGTATGGAATTGAGTCCGTTAACTCAGTGTCTGCAGAAAATTCTAACACAGCAAGCTGTCCAACTTACTGCCATCAAGCTTTCTCACTGCGTCCTATTGTTTACGCTGGTGACCCTCCACCTATCGGTTTACTTTCCCCGAGGGGCGTTTTGGTTGTGGCGGTTGCTCCACTAGACCGTGAAAAAGTTTTCTCTTACGAACTCATATTACGTGTTTGTGACCTTGGAGAACCACAACTATGTGCATTTTCACCACTTTCTGTTTATCTTGTTGATCTTGACGATAATCCTCCCAGGTTCTTAGCCACCTCAGGTATCGATGATGATGCTCGTATTGATTCAGGAGAAAGTTTGTTTCCACACGTTCATCGAGACGCTCCTATTCCCGGCGTATTGCGCGTATCTGAAGATTCTCGAATAGATACGCGCATCGGGCACGTCAAGGCAGTGGATGATGACGTTACCAGCGAGGTACGATATACCCTCAGGACACATACTGACACCTTCAAAGTACGTTTACGACCGCAGTTTTCCGCTTTTTGTTTGTTCGTTTTAGCTATTCTTTCGGACTCGATAAACTAAAACTATAATTTTGGATGCCAGCAGGTTCCCTGTATAAGCTATGTGTGCCTTTGCTATTCTGTCACAATGACGCTGGATTTCAATGTAGCACGGTGAATTACATATCCCTCATTAATCCGCGCCGGCCAGTATTAAGAGTCACTTATCAGATTGATGGTAGGTTAGGAACCATTAGAATTCAATCTCCAGGTTGAGAATGGAAACTGATATGGCGACGGTTTAGGTGAAACAATCCATCTTGCCTACCGTTACTGCATTCTAACCTTATTGTGACCAGTATTTTTAGCCAAATACTAACGATGACCATGGACGGTCTACCGTTTAACTCTAGGCACCCTACTAGTATCTCCTAACTCATAGGCACTTATGGCTATTTCATCCGAGATCATCCTTCATCAGTCCTCGTTCGGTTTCAAACGTTGTGCTGTGTGTGCATTTGCAGTGGTCACCCAGTAGTTCGCCTATTTTTTGTTCTGGATTGCTTGTGGGGTTACGTCGATTGTGGCACGAGGCGATAAATGTCACCAGGAACGATCTCGCTACTGCTACCTCATCCGCTTAAGACACCCAGCTTTTTGTGACCTTGCTTTGCTCTCTCGGTATTTGTGCTTTGACTAGTTGTTTCTTTAATGTGTTTGAGTTTCAAAATAGATCTGCTCCTCGTCCCTCTTATTCTACACTGATAGTTCCGTGGTAATTGCGCCGACACATTAGTATACTGCTGTTGATGATACTGTTTTATATATTGGTGTAACTTTTATATCGATTTTAACTAATTAAAACTTCGCGGCCAACACGGTGTAGGCTTCTGTAATGATAACGGTGAAGATGCTCGCCTATTTTTTCTGAACACTAACATCCGACCTGGCACCCACCCGAGGATGGCATGGCGCCCACCAGCCTTGGACCGGCTATGTTCGCAAGGCGATCACATTTCGATCAGTTACCGCTAGAGAGGCTACGTGTAAAACTGTCGCTTGATTTGGAGCACGTGTGTACACTGGCCATGCACTTGTATGTGCTGATTTGCAGGGGCGTTTTGGCGGACGTACGCCACGACGCTGTGAGCGCATAGACCACAGCCAACTGACGAAGTCAGAGGCTCCGAATGCGTATCGAAGTACGTTGGCATTCCGGCTGAATGAACGTTCACTTAATACAGTTGAAAGCCACTGGTCACATGTTCACCATATTTTACCAGCAGCAGGCAAATCCTCATGTGGTAAGTCTAATAGTCAACCTGGACATTAGGTCCCTACACATTCTCTGGAATTTATCGATGATCGCCAACACATTCCGGTTGGAAGCAAACAGTGAGACTCGCAAAGACCTCAGGTTAAAACTCCGTGTTAATTCAATCCTGGTGCGTCGGAGATGGAAATGGCCACTGCCCTTAGTAACCATCGCAAGTGAAAAGAGAGGCACCAGCAGTGCGCTCGTATACAGAACTGACGCATCGTTGACGCGTAACCACCACCTGTCGCACGTGAGCTAAGAATACTGCACGGGTCGCTATGTCCCTACGCAGGCGGAATAAGTGAGACAGATTCCTTGCGGCCTTCACTGCCCCGCGCCATAATCAGTCATTACACCGCAGATAACTCGGCACCAAACACACTTTAACCAGGCAGTCCGACTAGGAGGCGGCAACAGACGCGCCACTGTTGTCGACTGCGAGCCATGTCCTGTAATGTCTCGAGCCAAGCACAAGGCGGATCACATAAAATCCAGCCTGGAAAGCGAGACGGACCGACGTCACCGAGTTTGGTCGTCAGTGGCTTCATTTGCCGCTGCCAAGTCAACTTTTGTCCACCTCGAGCCTTGCGACATCCTACATCTGGTAGACTAAACAAGCCCCTCCTCGGTAAGTCATGACCCGGCATACGTAGTACGTGCCCAAGGTAACACAACTTATTCAGTGCTGTCTGTTGTTCTAAGGAACTAGCTTGGTTATTGTGATGATAGTATCAGATCAGAGTGAGCACATGGACCAACCGAGCGAGCCAGACAGCCAATGGGAGGCGGACGTGACCGATTGGATTACTGGACTCGGATTGGCCGATATTCGTGTGAGTGATTTACCGTTTGTTTAGCTGAAGCGAAACAGGAACCACATTGACTCAGAAGAGTCGTTAGTTATGAACTTGAACGTGCAGTTGATATCGAGAGGTTTGGCTTGCTAAACGTGTTGTACTTTTTTTCATCTGTTTTTGCCAAATAAACACTTGTCCCTGAAGGACTGAGTTCTGCAGCATGGTGTCAGAGAAGACAAAAACGAACCCCACCGGCTGCGCGCGGATGCTGTTTGGATCAGCTGCGTCTATTCAGATGCCTGCTTTACTGAACATGGATGAACGGAACTTGGCGAGTAATTGGCGTCTAAAGAAAAGCAAATGGGAGGGTTTCTTTACCTTAGTACGTTTGGACGAACAGCCGAGGTCGTGTCGCTTGGCTATGCTTCGACACGCAGCCGAGGATGACGCGCGCCGTGTTCTAGTGACATTGCACTACGACAAAAGCGAAGATCCCAATAATTGGGTGACGGTCACTGGAAAGTTCAGTGAATTTTGTGAAGGTCAAACGAACAAGACTTACCAGCGCTATCTTTTCTTTTCGCGCAACAGTGGCCCAGACGAATCAGTCGACACGTACATCACTTAATTGAAGATTTTGGCCGGATCCTGTAATTTCTCTAAATGCTTGGGCGACAACCTCATTCGCGATTAGATCGTTCTAGGAATCAATGATGAAAGTATGACAAAGTGGCTTTTAGGACAACGCAACTTATAGCTCCAACAGTGCATTGATATCTGCAACATTGGGTCCTCGACCACCTATCAATACCAACAAATAAAACTCGCAACTGACGCAAAATTGTGTGCCATTTCAGGAGGTGAAGCAGCGAAGGTCACTTACGTGTAACAAGAAATGTGCAAAGTTTGCGCCGCGCGACACCCCTGCTCCCGCAAACAGTGTCTAGCGTGGGGACGGAAGTGCGCCAAATGTGGAAAAAGGGACCGCTTTGCTGCCTATCAGCCATTGTGAGTGCGCTCGTTCCTGGCAATTCAACCACAGATGTAGAACATTCATTTGGAAACGTGTCTCAGAGGGTGTCCCGAAAATGTATCCACGCAAGTCTTTTGATCGAAGGCAGAGCCTTACGATTCCAGTTAGACATAGATGCTACTGTCATTCTACCAAGGAAGCACTGTCCCGGAGTGTGCATCCGATCCTATCAAGATTGCCTGCGTATGTGGAGTGATTCCGGACTTCATCCGAAGAGCTCAGCTCCAATCGAAGTGGTTGACCCAAGAGACGGAGCCTCACATCGACTGGAGTTTGTGATCGTGGAGGAGGAGCTCACGCCGATTCTCGACATTGATTCGATCCAGTCTCTCGATTTTGTTCTTTTTGATCATGATCGTTTTGTGCACGTTAGCCAGAGAGAAACCGATATTAGTGTCCAGTATCCGTCTGTGTTTAGTCCAGGTTTGGGAAAGTTTGAGGGAAACACTTACTTGTCCTTTGATACGACCGACAGCGCTACCGGTTAGGAGAGTTCCATTTGCACTGCATGACAGGTTCTCCGTTGAATTGAGCAAATTCGCGAGAGGGTGTGATTGTCAAGGTCGACGAGCCGACCGACTGGGTTAGTCAGGTCGCAATCATTACGAAGCAGATGGACGAACTGCGTATGTGTATTGACCAAAAACCGTTGAACGAGGCTTTGCGTAAAAGAGCATTATGCGCTACCTACCATAGATGACATTTTGCCGCGTTTGGCCAAAGCTAAGTGTTTCACGAAGGTAGGCCTCTCTTCGGCATTCTGGCACGTGGTTCTACATGATGAATCCAGTTTCCTTACTACGTTTGCAACACCGGGCGTTATCGTTGGTTGCGTTTACCGTTTGGCTTGAAGATGTCGAGTGAAATTTTTCAAAAGTGATTGGTGCAAGCGGTAGACGATTTAGATGGTGTAATATGCGTGGCAGATGATCTTTTGATCTATGGCTCAACAGAAGAGAAGCATGACGCTAATCTCCACCGTTTCTCACAGCGTTGTGTGCGAAAGAACATCACGCTTAAACATGAAAAATTGAACTTCAGGAAGAGGTGATTTCACATGGGCATTTGCTAACAACACAAAGGGTCGGGGTCGATCCAGGAAAAATTAAGGCAATTTGAGAGATTGCCGCCTCCTAATGACGTGAATGGAATCCATCGCCTAAACGGTATGGTGATTTACTTGAGCTGTTTTATGCCAAGACTCATTGATATCATGACACCGATCAGGAAGTTAACTCACAAAGGAGTAAAGTGGCACTCGAAACTAGTAGGCGCCTCATCAGCAACGCTCCTGTACTCGGGTATTACGATCCAGCCCAGTCTTTGGTGGTACATTGTGACAGTAGCCAAGATGGAATAGGTGTTGTTTTCTTACAGAATGGAAAACTTGGATTTCCGCAGGCGAGCACTCACAGTGACTGAGCAGCACTATGCGCAGATTGAAAAGGAGATGCTTACGGTAGTCTATACCATGGAGCGTTTCAGCGATTATACATTCAGAAGAAAGACAACGTTGTGTACCGACCACAAGCCACTTGTGTCAATAGTCAGGAAACCGCTGCACGTCGTTCCTCGTCGCCTTCAGCGTATGCTTATCCGGCTTCAAAAGTACGACGTGGTTATTTTGTATACGGCTGGTGCACAGATGCTCATCGCGGATACGCTGACAAGAGCTCATCTGTCGGTACCCGAGCATAATCCGGAAGAGGTCAAAGCAGTAAACTTAGTACAGCACTTGGCAGTGATAGGAGATCGCCTAAAGGAAATAAGGTGCCACACAGAGGGAGGTGCAACGCTTTCAGCTTTGCGAGACGTTATTCCAAATGGTTGGCCAGAGACAGAAGCAGCTGCCGAAGAAACTGACACCATACTTCAATTTCCGGGAAGAACTCTTTCTGTGATGGTTTGCTGTTCAAGGGAAGCCGTATTCTGATTCCGTCATCACTCCGAGGATAAATCCTGAAGTACGTTCATCGCGCTCAGCTTGGTGCCAACTATACCATTAACTGAGCAAGAGAATTGATCTTTCGGCCAGGAACGACGGGTCAAATAAAAGATCATGTATCAAATTGCGAGGCGTGCCGCTCACATGGAATCCTGCAGACGAGGGAACTAATGATGCTGCGTGATGTCCCTGACCGACCGTGGCAGAAAGTGGCGGTGGATTTATTCAATGATAACGGGAAAGCTTACTTAGTCACGATGATTACTATAGTGATTGTTTTGGACTCGTTCTACTCACCATTATGACCACAGAGGCAGTAATCAGGAAGCCCAGATGTCAGTTCGCGCGGCACGATATACCGGAGGAGCTGGTATCCGAGAATGGGCCCCATTTTACCAGCGGTGCGTTCCATACCTTCGCAACCAAGTGGGAATCCGTGCACCAGCAAACCAGCCCATATCACAGTCAATCGAATGGATACGTGGAGTCGGCAATGAAGCAGGCCAAGCGACTGTTATCAAAGGCTAGAGCAACTGGCAAGGACCCGTACCTCATGCTACTGGAGAATCGCAACACTCCTTCAACGAATATCGGTTTGAGTCCAGTGCAGCGCCTATACAGCCGAAGGACTAGAACTCTGATACCGGCACCTGTCACACTTTTGCGCCCAGTTTCGCCACAGCACGAACGATTACAGAGCAATCTGAGACAACGAATGACCACTCAGCAACGGTACCTATGACCGCGGTGCACGGAGACTACCTGAGCTAACGGTGGGGAGGAAGTGTGGGTTCAACCATTACCCAATAGTCAAGAGCGGTGGAAGAAAGGTATGGTGACTGCGAGGGTCGGTGCCAGGTCATACGAAATAAACTTTGGAGGGAAAACGTTCAGAAGAAATCGAGTGCATTTGAGACGACACCGGAGACAAAATGTGGATTGGGAGTGGAGTGGCAGATGGCGTGAGGTAAGGAGACCAAGGCCGCAGATACAGCGAAGGCGACGCGGAGTGCCAAGGTGTACGCTGTGCATAACACTATTGAGGCGCAAGAACGCAAAAATGGGAGGATGTGATAGTAGTATCAGATCAGAATGAGCAGATGAACCAACCGTACGAGCCAGACAGCCAATGGGAGGCAGACGTGACCGATTCGATTGCTGGACTCGGATTGGACCATATTCGTGTGAGTGATTCACCGTTTGTTTAACTGAAGCAAAGGAGAAACTTCATTGACTCAGAAGAGTCGTTAGTTATGGACTTGAACGTGCAATTGATATCGAGAGGTTTGGCTTGGTAAACATGCCGTAATTTTTGCTGAGCTGTCTTTGCTGAATAAACGCTTGTCTCTGAAGGACTGTGTTCTGCAACACTTATCACTGTCTAGTACTTGTCTATGCACATTATCGTTGCGGACACGCTGTTGCCCTCCAACACCGATGCTCCGCAAACGGCAGTAGGTAAAAACTTGAGGGCACCTCAGGTCCTCTGATCGAAGGGACAAAGTTTCAGTACCATAAAATAGGACGGCTGTCACTGTCGCTTTGTAAACGCGGCGTTTTAGACGGATGTAAACTCCCTTCTGGCTCTGGACTTCGTAATACGTGAACTTACTTCAGTGATTATGCACCCCTCAGTGCTGATGCAGCTGCCAAGTTAAGTAAATTGGTCAACTACTCGGTATCAAGGGTCAAACGGTCATCAAGTGGCTGGGGATCCTGCAACAACACTTTGCACTCTGAAGGTGCGAAGCGCGTGCCGAATGATAGGACCACTCTAGAGAGGTTATTCTGTAATGGCTTCCTTCCAGTCCTGACCAAACGTATACTGGTTTAAGAGATACGGAAAGGCTTCATTTCCTTAGGAAATGATAAACCTGAGGAAAAACCATCTCACAATCAAATCACAGTTAAGTTTCAGTTACAGAGGACGCTATATCTGTCGTACACGTCGGACATAACGGAAGCACACGTAAAATGGTAATTCTACCGTAATTATCAGGCTTTCAGGCGAGCTGGGTGACAGCGTACACACGCTGAGGCAACATCGAGCAAAAATCAGCAGACGTGAACTCGGATTTCATAGAAGCATATCCTAGTATGTTCTTTTTCGTTAATTGGAACAAAATGTACAAAGTATGTCATGATAAAATTGATTACAAGAAAAATGTTAAGGAGATAGGCATTGCGTTGCCCGTCCGAAAATACTGCACTCTGGGCGTGCAATACCCAATTTCTGTCTGCTTTAGCTACGGTCTTAGTGATCGAATGACCAAGGTTCATTACAATGGGAATCGTGGTTCACATTGAGGTTGCGCGTCACAATCCATCTACACAACATGTACTTCAAATTGACCCCCCAACCAACAATGTAAAACAGTAATGACCACCACTTGACTCTCCCCGCAGAGTGTAAACCGGACCGGTAAGGAAACGCTCAATAAAGATCTTTAACGAACAAGTTAAGCTAGTTTGGATTGGAAAGGAACGGTTTGGCTTGAACATGTGTCCAGAATCGTTCGTTGAATGAGTGCATGTAGGTTCTGATGTCTCAGCATTGACTAACGGGAAGTAACAACCTGGTATCAGTCTCAGTAACTATGTCTGAAAGTTCGACAATATGCTCACATGTTCACTCGATCCATGCTTTTACAAGATGAAGTATTTAGGTTTCCGTGACAACATCTTTGAGGGTAGGTATTAAAATCTTTCGAACCGCATCGATGCGAATAAAAGCGAACGGACCATTGTATAACTCCGGATTAATTCGTTGTTCGCGAGCAGTGAATTAAGGGGAAACAGGTCAAATGGTTCGAAAGTGTTGTGTAAGGCGTTCGGCGTAAGACAGGACCCCATTCTCCATTGACTCAAGAATCTAGTATCGTCTCACTTGGTGAGCTGGGACGGCAGAGCAGCATCCAATATCCTGTTTGACGGTATTACGGATACCAAAAAGGACATCTGGAATGTGTTCAAATCAACATGTTTAAGTGAATCGTTTGCAATGGCGGCATTTAGCTGTCGATGGAAACATTTGACAACGCCCTTCGCAGCGGGATGATAAGCAGTTGTTCAGATGTGGGTACAACCCATTGAACGATTCAGATCATTGAGCAATGTAGAGCTAAATTGAACACTTCTATCGGTTGTGATCGTATGTTGTAAACAAGAGACAGTAACCTATTGTTCAGAAAAGGCACAAATCACAGCTTTAGAAGAGTCGTCACGTAAAGGAGTCTCATGTAGTCAGAAGTGAAACGATCCACACACCTCAGAAGAATAGTGAAACCGTTCGATGGAGAGAACGGCCCAATTATGTCTACATGCAGCTGTCTAAAGCGTGCTTCAGGTAGTGGGAAAGTTCTGGGGACAGTGCTTGTGTGTCGGCGCACTTTGCTGCTCTGACAGCTGTGATAGTGCTTAGGCCATCGCCTGATGTCTGTGCTCATATTAGGCCAGATGTAACGATCGGTGATTAACTTCACAGTGGACCGAATGCTTAGATGCGATAGTCCATGAAACTGGTGAACATGGACACCAGGCAGTGCATCAGCAACGACATTGTTCAGACCATCGATATAACGAATGTCGGCACAGAATTGCGAGTGACAATCCAAGTGCCGTGTTCCTCTTAGGGAATAGCTATCGGAAGCAGAACGAACGGCGCAGACGAGGAGCTTGTGGTCCGCCACGGTTACAAAACGTCCTTCTTCAAGGTCATAACGACAGCTGTCTGACGACCTAGTAGATTGTGTGAAATTCGCTATTGAATGGGCTGTTTCTGGTATGAGCTGGCTGTAACTTTCATGAAAGAAAGCCAATGGCTGTATCTCACTGCAGATCAGTTGCTCTAAAACAGCACCCACAGCAGATTGTGTGACGTCAGCAGTAAGAATCAGAGTAGATTTTTTATCGGTTTTCAAATAGCTGTGAGAAGTTACATGACTTTGTTTCTGCTTGATGGCAACACACGCTGTTTCAGCTTTCGGGTTGCTTTTCGGCAAATCAGTCAGTGGTTGAAGAACACTGTGAATGAATCTTCCATAGTAATTGCCAATGCGCAGGAAATGGCGGTTTTTAACAGATTGGGGTGGTTAGTAGTTCATGATTGCTTGAGTCTTATGGATGGGACTCATGCCTTTACTATCGATACCATGACCAAGAAAATCGACGCGTGCTTGACCAAACACACATTTATCAATATTGTTGGTTATTCCATGATGGTTGAAACGCTCGAAAACTTGTCGCAGATGCTCTAATTGCTCTTCTGGTGTGACACCGGCTCACAAGATCTCATCGATGTAGATAAAAAACGAAGTCTAGGCCACGGAGAACCTGGTCCATGAAACGTTGAATAGACGGTGCCCCTTGTCAGGAGGCCGAAAAGGGAGCCATTTTGGCAACGTCTTCAGATGTTATTGGGATTTGATGCTAAGCGCGAACCAATTCAGTCTTGGAAAAGACGGACTTCCCGGCCAAGCCCAGTGAAAACATCATGAAAATGCGGAATATGATGTCGATGAGGGATGCTAATGCTGCTGCTTGCCCGACGATCGTTGCAACGCTGAAGTCCAACAATTTTTTAAGGGGCGCATGCTGCCCAGCATGTGCTCGAATCCTCCTTTGGCAGTTTGCAGTTTTGTCGGGTGGAAAACGTCTTAGTTTAGCAGACACAGGTGGACCCTTAGTGACCATATGGGGACGAATCTCATGCTTGGTCTCAGCCGTGTCGGCATTCGTCCTAACAAGATGGAAATTGCTGCAGCAATGATGAATAGGGCGTGCGGTGTGGCATGAGTACGCGAATTCCGACGGAATCAACTGTAGCAAGATGCCAATGGGTAGTTAGCGAAGTGTTGTCATCCCGTAACTTACTTCAAAGTAGGTTTAACAACATGCCGAATTCGCAGAGGAAGTCGATGCCAAGTATAGGCTTCTGGACGTCCGCGATTGTAAAGACGAAAGGAAATTTCCGTCGTATGTGAAGACTTAGATAAAGATGCCTCTGGCCGTAGGTCGCTATTTTAGTCAGGTTAGCCGTCTGTATCCGGAGTCCGGCTAGTTGCAGAGCACCTTTATTCAAAGATCTGGGTATAACGCTTATTTCTGCGGCTGTATCGACCAAAAAGTTAAGCTTAGTTGTGGAGTTGAACAAGTACGATAGGCGACTGATGACTTGGCCAGCGAGATCCTTCGCCATTACTGACTGGTTTTGTCGTTTCCCCATTCAAAATCGGAAATGCTTTCGCGCATTTGCAACCCGGACGGCGGTTACGTGCTGCTTTGCGAAAACGATGATGGAAGTAGCAGTATGATCGCTGCCATCGTGCGTGTGATCTGCTGCCGTGCGGGCTTCGAAAATTGCTTGATAGCGCACTCACGTCTAATAGCAGACCTACAGAATTCCAACTTGGAGAGTCCGTCGTTGATGAAATCGGGTGCGGTACTATTAGATAGGTTGGCTGTGAAAGATTCGGCTACACGGTCTAGAGTATTTTTAAAGAAACACTCATACACCTTGTCAGCAACTTCCGCGCATTTTCCAGTATAAGATCGTCTCCAAGAACTGAAAGCATCGCTGAAACGTTGGCCGGAAGGCATTTGGTTCAAAGTTGGTGAAGTATGGAGTTGTCATGTTTTGACGAACTGACATGGGATCGCATGCGTCGCATGAGCTTAATGGGGTGCGGTCACCAAGATCGACACCAGAAGGTAGCTACTACAAACGTGCCTCATCAGATGTAGTGGTATGCTTTAGAATAGCTGCCTTAAGCTTATCATACGGCGCTTCTGGAGGCATGGGACCAAGAATATCAACAAGGCAATCGAAAAAGTAAGCATGAAATTACGTGTGAAAATGTGGTTGACCACAAAGTAATTTTACGACACCGAAAAGTCGCTTCCGCTTGTACAAACTATATGCGTGGGTTCGAAACGTCAAAAGCGAAAATTCGAGAGAATTTCAGGAAAATCACATGTAACCTGTTAAGACATGACGACGAAAAATGAGTGCTCGAAAATGGGGTTCACCAATTTATGTGATCGTTTATGGGCTGCGGAACGGCTTCAATTCCTTAGGAATTCCAAATCTCAGAAGAAGCCAGCTCACCATCAAATCACAGTTGCATTCCGGTTACAGAAGACGCTATACCTGTCTTACACAACGTAGGCAAACGTACAATGGTAATTCCACAGTAAATATCGGGCTTTCAGGCGAGGTGGGTGGCGGCGTACACACGCAGTAGCAGCACCAGGCAAAAATCAGCAGACTTGAGCGCGGATTTCGTAGCAGTGTATCCTAGTATGCTTTTTCGTTATTTGGAACAAAGTGTACAAAGGATGTCATGATAAAATTGATAACGGGAATGAAAACATGTGAAGCAATAACAACCACTGCAAACAGCGAAGTTAGTGTTTTGCAAAGGACCTTGCCATAATCCTTAACTATTACGGGTGCGAGGGAATAAAGACCAGCAGTTCGAAAACTTTGAATGGTTGTGATCTGGTTTCACCAGTCAAGCAAAAGCGAATTGCATGTATATGGCGTGAGTTAATCAAGAGAGATGTTGCTCAGGTGTAGATTATTGCATGCGAAAGAAAAATGCCGGGTCCGGAAGAGACAGCTTCCGATAGAGTCTACACCATAGAGGCCAACCGTATAGTCCTGTATCCAGTGCGATCACGAGTGCCTGAACCTTTTGGGCCTGTTAAGCCACCAGCGTGGCCACGCGGGGCCAACATCCAAAAGACGACGAGTTAGCTGGTTGTTTAATCACTGCAACGTTCGTGACTACGATGCGTCCGCTTCCATTGGATTTACTAACTTAGGCCAATAAGGCGGTTGATGTGATACGTGTGCAGCATCATCGTAGCAATGGGTGTGTAGGTATTCATACGTGTTGAGTTTCTTACATTTCAGGTGTAGGTTGTTGTTTGATATCCCTATTGTGGCTGCTCTTGATGTGAGTGTTGACAAGGTGCCTACTTATCTTTTACATTCCAACCCATCTATACTGGTTCCAGGAGACAGAAACGTTGCTGGGGGCAGGGTGCACCGTCCTCGTGACGTTGATAGACTCAATGGCTGGTTCCATCCAGTATGGAGCGGGATACGGCCCGGCCACCACCTTGTATACGTCTGGTACGCATGATGCCCCAAGCAGACAGGAATGCTGCTGACGTATATTTTGAAGGAGTGTGGACCTGCTCCGTTTATGAAACGTGGTTCCCTCCCGGTCTTATTCCTTCGGGTTTACACCAGATATGAAGTGTGTGGGTGGTGCATCCCAAGCCACCAATGGTCCTACTGTAGGCGCAAGGTTCCTGTAGCGGTCCCCATGGAGGCCGCATTGATAAACAAATCCGGAACCGGATGCCGCCAACCAGTAATGGAAAAACCATAACATATGTGGGAATATTCAGACCTTTCGTTTAGGCAAAAGTGAAAGCTCAAGAGGGACACCTTATCTGCTACAGCTTGTTTTTGATTGCTCGTTTGGATATAATGCTCGCGCCGGTATGTACTGAGGTTCATTCGGTGCATTGCACACTCTTCTATCAACCAAGTTACTAATTACGTCAGCTTTGGACGAGGTCTCGTTGACGGCCATTTTGAAATAGAACTGATGTACCACTGATTCGGTTGTTGTTTTAGTCGGCATCTCTTGGTTTTATACCACTTTTCAACACTTTCCTTACTGACTACGAACCTAATCCTCATTATTGTTTCGTGTTTTGACCACGAGGGACGTTCATCAGTCCGGGTTTCACCTGATGTTCTCTAGCCAACATGTACTCATATCGGGTAGCAGATTACGCCATGTGAATACTCTAATTTCGCAAGATAGTTTGCGGTGTTACCCGTCTCCTGAGAAATTTGGTTCTAATTCGAAACCGTATACAATTACCCCAAGCCATTTGTGGGAAAACCTTTCTGATTTCACTACCACAAGTGAAGTGTGTTAGGGCCTCCCGATGTGTTCCTTTCTTCCTGGATATTGAAAAGTTCGTTACTGACTCTTGTCTTTTTCCGGCTTTTGGGTGTATAATAATTTAGTTGACCAATTCCTACGTTTATAGTGTGCGGGCCACATGGCATTCTTTGTGTCTGACCTAACTGCTATTTAACTGATGCTGTGTGAGCAAATGAGTATCAGTGTGTGTTTCCATATGTGCCTCGCATCTTGAAATGTAAAACACAGGACTTGGTCAACTCACGATCAGAAAGCATCCGATCGTGCAGTTTTTTAAGACTTCCTTCACCCATAGAGGTGGTGAGTTGCATATCTCGGGGTTAGAAGAAGGGTTTACAACGCCACACTGTCAGCAATGTTATGGGCAAGGCATCAGCAGTACGCTGGCACACCGTAACAACGTAGCACCGCTACGCGACCACCCACAGTTGCGTGTTCGCTAGATATACCACGAGATCACTCTCACCTCCGCGGATTCGAACTAGTGGCCTCCGGATTACAAGGCAAGCGGGCAATCCTTTCGATCACCGGCCGAGCAGTGTTAACCTATAGATCGTAGATCTGGTCGCTACACGCTAAAGGCGTTTATGAATTAATCGTGTTTTCCAGCCAATACCCGAGTGCTGTTGCACATGTGTGGCGGAAGCACTGAGTCATTACTGATGATGTGCGTTATATTGTTTTTAACAACAGACTCCTCGGTTCCACAGTGAAATGTTCACTGGGCTGGATTCGGGCGCGTTGGTTAAGTCGCACGTTTACATGCGAACAAATGGAGTATTTCAGCTTGTATCGTTTACCAAAACTGTGTCTATTTGGGCGAAACTCTTTGATTGCCTATTGTTTATCTAGTTACTGAGTATGATAGACGTGGATACTCATGGGATGTGGGTCCAGTTTGATGCGTGTATTGCTTCTGGATTGGGACTTAGTTTTAGCTACAATACTCTTCTTCCCATACTTTGCGTTTATCATGTATTGCAGCGTTGTGAGCCGTAACCAGTCTCCTGTCGCTGTTTCTCTCATCGTTTTTGTTCTATCTTTGCTATTGTGCTCCCATCATTTTTCCCTTTCAAGAGTGCTTCTTGGGCGCCTCATACGTAAATCTTGTTCACACTACTTTTGGTGCTCTCAAAGCGTTCGTACATAATTGCCTTTTTGCTTCTGTCTAGATCCATCAGAGAACCGGGAGAATTCGTCTACTACGTAAACTGGACCGTGAAACCCAATCCACATATGAGTTAATCATCGAAGCGAGCGGTCAGCCCCGTCGGAATCAACCTTTCGGGTTTCATACATCGCCGCAGTTCGCACGACTTCTACAGCTTGCGAATCCCTCTACTCAACCCCCCGCAGTAACTCGTGTCGTTGTTTTTGTCACGGATGTCAACGACAATCCACCGGTGTTTATTTCTCCCGGCTTACTCCGAAGCAGTTTACTGAATGGATCTACTTTACGATTATTAGACGCACCTGGTTATAGTGGTTATGACCTTTTCGTTCCCACAGACATGCCACAAGGCGCATATTTAACCACCTTGGTGGCCGTAGATGCTGATGAAGGCCGAAACGGTCTCGTTTGGTATAGTTTGTTTGGGGATCCAAAGGGTCTCGAATGCTTCTTTGTGGAGCGGCTCACCGGTGTTATGCGTTTGACAACCTCTTGTGATCTTTCCATTTTGAGTGGTCAGTCAATCCTCCTGACTGCCTGGGCATCTGATCATGGATCCCCACAGCTTTCAGCGAACAGTTCTCTCTCGGTTCACATCATTCCAGTCCGAATGAACACTTTACCACCCTCGTTCGGCATTAATCCGGCCCTGTATTTGGGCACGATTTCAGAGCATGATGGAATGTCGCTTATCGTTGTTGATAAAAATCTTGGTCTTCCTCTTCGTTTGGAGGCTACGGATCCCGATGGTGGGACTCTGTCTTTGGTAATCACAGGAGGATCAGGCATCGGATTCTTTCAATTGGATAATAGCGGTAAGTGCGTTTTTCACTCTTTATTTATTGTAAGCGGGTTGTATTCTTCCACTTGTTTCACTTGTGAAGTGGCTGTTTCTTGCTTTGTGCCAGTAGCTTCTACTCTTCTTTATGGTTTCTTATCTTCTGTTTTAACTAACAGTTCGCATTTTTTGTTTCCCCTCCTTACCACTTGCATCTGGGGTCTTCTACTCGGTCTTCGATTTTACAATCAATGAGCAAATTTTTAGTGTCATCTGTTCCTTGTTCTCTCTCTCACTGTCACCCTCGAAAAACCAAATGGTGCTGCACCTACGTAGATGCCATGAGGAGTTGGCGTTGCACTAGCCACCACTCATCGACATACCCCATAAGTAGCGTAGACCCGAAGAAATAGGACTTGATAGCTTGCGGATGCTGGCAGCTATGTTTATTCGCGGTCCGCTCACACTGCTAGAAAAAGGCATCAGCAGTACGCCGGTACGCAGTACCGATGCTTTACTGCCGCGCAACCATTGCCAGTTTTGCGTGGGCTAAGGATACTGCGAGGGTCACCCAGTCACCTAAGCAGGCTCACACTCGCGACCTCGGGTTACAAGGCAGGCTTGTGACCTTTAACCTCACGGGCCAGCATCCTAGTCGTTGATGTATAGTAGTGTGTCGCTTACTACGACTATGCCTGATTGGGCGCCACCGCTTGATGGCCTTTCTATAATGTGGTGTAAGGGTTATCGATTAGTACCAGGAGTGTGAGTGTAGATGGTGTTTGCCGTCCTCCCTGAAGAGATTCTTCTTATCAACCACATCGGTATCGTATATGAGTTGGTCATGCAGTCAGTAGCAATTTTATTCGTTACGTTCGTCACCTTTACCTACCTCGTCTGCAGAGTTTTATCTTCTATTTACTCGTATAGAGTTGTTAATATTACTGTTCCTTTCATTTTTTGCGACGGGTCTCATAGTAGCTAGATCCACCTATCCTGGTTTCACGGCTGAACGTTGGCGATTTGGACCAAATCGGAACTAATGGTGGGCCCGATTTTTGAGCATGTCACTGTCAGAAGTACTCTACTCTCTCCTCCTGAGCAACGACTGCCAGTTTGTTTGAGCAGGTCATCGAGGTGGCCGCATTGGACGAGTTGGTGCCTTGTCAGCATTCACATCGGATGTGACTTGACCTATGGGTGCACGAGGAGTTATGGTGACTACTAAATATGTAGCATAGTCGAATAAGCGTGCAGTGATGACACTCTCTCGTCCAATCTGGTGCTAATCAAGACCATCTTGTTGTCATCATCTGTTCTCCTTCAACAGCCGTGTATAAAACTGTATCCACACACTCTCGAAAGCGGTTAATCTTAATGTCACAAGCGTTAGCTTCCTTGTTTTGCTTTGCATTTTCACTCTTTTCCAACTATTCGTAAGTGTCCACAACGATTTCCTCCAGTTATGAGTGAATTAGTCTCCGTTCCTTTGAGGCTATTTCGGTGTTTGAGATGCGCTTCAACTCACGAAGCATTAGCCTGTCGCCTGAAACTGTTTATTTCAGTCTATTTCAGTTGATGAAGTGCGATATAGAAGCAAATGTTGGTAGCTCAGGTTGTAGTATTTTGTTCGGGTGCACAGTTACGTTGTGCCAAACGGCCTGGACAGTTGTTCGGAGCATTGCGTACCAGGGGGCACTTGCAGAGGAATCTTTAAATTCGATTTAACAATTGAGACGTGGTCACTCAAGACGATGCTATTCGTTGCTTTGACTCAACTAAAACGTGAACAGTAATATAGAAGTCTCAATTGACACGAAAAGTGGATTGAAGATGAGCTGAAAAGAAGCTAGCCATTGGCTTCCGTTGTTGGCAGCCGCATCGGAATTTTAATCACCGCTGGGGTCCGCCCAGAGGCATGCGTCCAGAGAATTTGTACAAATCAATCGGGATCAATTTTTCATTCTTCTCGCTCGTGTTTCTTTTACTTATCGTATCAGTTTTCACAATACCTAACCCAAGAAGTTCGTTGTTGTCAATCATCATGCGCTTACGTAGCTGTTAACTATGCGTTTGAAACACACGAATTTGTTGCTGTTGCTGTTTACTTTTGACAGTCTGTTCAGTGCTGCACTGGGGATCTAGCGCTCTTTAGCGTTGACTCACCGTTAATCTCTCCGTATAGGGTTAATGTTGCTCATTCGTCAGTGATCAAAGCGCTCTGTTAATTCGCGGCCATATATAACAGTCTTAATTATTGAGACCTTGCAGTGGCACACGGACCATACTTGTTCTTGGACCCCACGTTGGGTGATTCATCCTCCGGAGATGTCACAGCTACTCGAGTGAAAGACTCATTTGACCACTCTCCTTGGTTTTTTGGTACTTGTGTAACTGGTGGCGTGTCAACGCGGTCCTGTACAGTCCTGCAGCAATATTGCATTTTGAAGTGACGAACCAATTCCCAGTGTGGCATCCTAAAAGTTCGGTTGTATCCGGCTTGGAAGCAGAATTGGTTTGAATATACTCCTTTATGATCACTCTGACCATCAAGTTGCATGGAGGAAAAGGAAGATGGACAACCCTACTCGCTACCTTTCATAGTCTCGAAGGCTTAGGAATCGCGGTTTCGTCTGGCATCCCAAGGACCCGGGTTCGAATCTCAGCCCTGCTGTCTCTATATAATGAGATCAGACAAGTTCGAAACCCGTTGCGAGGTGCTGTTTACTCCGCCCGATGGTGTAATCGTTGTCACATTTGATGTACACGCAGAGGAGTCTCTGTTTCGAGCCCGGGCTGGGTTGAGGTGGCTATTCCTTTGCGTCTCGGTGGCTTAAGAGTAGAATTTTCGGCTGACCAGCCAAAGAACCTGGCTTCGAGTGTTTGCTATCTCTGGGCGCGTGCGACGTTGCAGTATATTCAGTCCACGGGCGACTTGGGGTGGTCGCGTGACAGCGAAGCGTCGGTACGGCTTTTTGCTGATGTCTTTTTACTACCTTTCATGGTGAACTCGGAGGAGAATTGCTCATGAATGCTCGCACGACCACCGTTGCCGTACTACAGCCGTTCACAAATGTAATGGAAGCCAGGCTGGTATTAGGTGATTTTACTCTTAATCATCATTTAGTCACGAGGACGTGTTACCGTTGGTTAGGATTAGATGGTAGTAAAGATGAGGCAGCGCTGCAGTGCTTTCATACAAGCTTTGGCTATTTTTCCTATAGAATTAACAATTCTATAGAACTAACGATCGGCGACCGTTGATCTGAAGTTCTTTCCCTTCCTCTTTCTAGCACAGACAGTCACGGATCCACTCGAGTGCTACTACAGCCATTCATCGATAGGGCCAAACACCTTGCCTCACTCCACCCGCATCACTTGGCATCGAGTCTGTTCAGGGTCAGTGCCGAAAAGCTAACTGACCATATGGGACACCATCTGGCTCGTTGAGTGGAGCACTTTCAGGAACAGTTACGTTGTTCCATTGCTTAAATAAATAAATGGTTTATTGCCACCAGCGCGGGACACCTAAAAAGGCATGATCATAATACAGACGCATGTGAATAAAGTTTGAACACCAATGTTACAATTTAACCAGTACATACTGGAGTTATGTTGTATGTATATATGTGAGTAATCATGTTGAGTGAACTTGTTACTTGAAGTTGTGGTTGTGTTCGGTGAATTCGTCAACGTAAGAAGAAATCAAATATTTTCAAGGTGCCTGACTTTCTTAAATGGGGTGAGATCCTCCGGAAAGGCGGAAAGCAGTGACTTTATTTAATGCGAGTCATATTCGCCGCGTCACACTGTTGTCAAACAGGCAGTTGTGGTTTTTTATAAGGAGAACGCTTGCCAGGCGAAAACCCACCACGTCCTAGAACACTGCTGCCGAACCATTTGCTGAAACTGGATTAACCTGGACTACCCAGCTGGCACTACGTGGAGGTTGTTCGGCTAACCAGCCACATTTGAGCAGTTATCGCATGCTCTTCCAGATGATCCGCAGCACATGTCAATGGCAATCATGCGTAATTGAGATAATCTGCGACAGCGCTGTTGTTAAGATTAACCAAAAGTAACACCGTCTGACTCGTTGAGCGAAGCACTTTCGAAAGCACCTCAGTTGGTCTGTCGCTCCTGGACTACTTCCTGCGCAGGTATTGCAGGCTGAGCCATGGACGGTTAGTTTAGAGGCTGCATCGGAGGCTCCGGTCCGCTATACAATCACAACCCTTAATAATTCTCGATCTGTTGTTCAAAATTCCTTCGCACCTGCATTGTCTATCGATGGTGGTGAGTGCTCTGCATAGCACTTACCCACATGTTCAAACAGGTCTGCGAGGGGAGTGTGCATCCGAACTAACCCGAGTGAGTCGATCCTGGTGGCAATAATTTCCGTAAGTTGACCACTCGGGAGCTGGACCAAAGTGGTCAACTTTGAGAAGGTGGTCAACATATGGAAGCTTTACACCAAAAATTAGCGGATTTTACTTCCCCGTTGTCGGTAGTACGGTATGTGCCACATTTTCACTTGCATCCTGTTTCGAATATATTAACCCAGCTCTAGCATAATGGTGAACACAGTTCACTCCGATATTATTATGTTAAATCGAAAACGCAGTGTGGTTTCCTCAGAGTCAAATCATTTTTTGAAAAAAATAATCTTTTTGTGCTTCAGTCTCTTGTCACAAACAAAACTGAACAGGTTTGTTTCGAACTGGTTAATCGAGGAACATTTATTTTCGGCAAAGGTATGTATGACTCGAGAAGTGAGCAGTATAGACATTTGCCATCGTGGGACGAATGCCTCGATGCCCAACTGGCTCAATAAAAACTCGGGAACTCGGTCAATGACCGCACGCCCAGTACGTATCAGTGTTTGTGCTGTTAAAGTGATCGTGTTTGGGAGACTGCACCTCGCATATAAGCATCATACACCCGTATGGTTCCTTGGATGATGGAAATGCACACATCGGCAATATCCAAGGTCAGGAATCCCAACGACACAGGTGTTTTGCTGATGCGGGATGGATATATCCACTATTGTTTAAGATGAGCGGATAATATACAATCGTGGAGATTGCCGGAAATGCAGTTTATGCGTAGTTTCTTATGACCGATGCATGAACACCGACGCCGTATTTATCAATTTTTTGTTTAGTAAGATTGGGTCATCCGGTGTGCGTCACAGACAGCAATATCCATCACGTAGATAGTAGCGTCCCGGCAGATGAATAGATCTGGTTTGATGTAAGTCGTTTGCATGAAGATGCGGGGTTATGGGATGACTGTAGCTCCCGGACGGCGTAGGATCGTTGCAGCTTGATTTGCGATGTCGTTGTGTCGTTTGAAACATGCATCATGAGTTACGCTGCAAGAATGGAACACGTGAGAGATTGCTGCGTGTTACCCACATGCACCTCGACACTTTTGATCGGATGGCGAAGGCGGGGGTCTGCCTCTGGCGCGTCTGACTTTTGTAAGAAGGCCACCTGCGCGTAATTGAGTTGCCCTGATAAATAGGGGCGGGAAGATGCGTACAGGTTGCCGGAACCATCGATGAGCAATTGGATTCGTTAAAGCTTGACGTGGAGGGGATCCGTCAAGGTTAGTAGGTAACTGAGTCTTCCATGCCTCCTTTCATTCTTTCATTATACACTCAAGCTGCAGGTGGGAAAACACTTCATCTATGGTGACGCAATACAAAATAAAAGAAAAAGAGTGAAACAGTGGCACGCCGGCTGAGTTAATAGTAACGGATGGACATCGTCCCGGAGAGCTAACAGCCGGCTATTGTGCCGCAAAAAGTCATGTAACGCCTATTAACTGAGATCGTGGCTGAAAGGGGAGGCTGAGCGGTGGGGGTTTACAAAGGAACTCACAACACAAACGCCACTGAGGGCGGCTCCTAGCCGTTTCAACTAGTGTGTCCAACCAAACGTGTTCATCGTCCTTCGGTCCCCAACCAGGGAGCCGGGAGGCTCCAACGGAGGACAGCTTCGAAGTGAGGGCCTTCATTTCTCTTGACCAACTCATCGCTTGACCACCTCTCCTCTTCTTCCATCCGCACCTTCGGCCCGCAAACAACGCATGTCGCGGAAGTCAGTGGACTGGTGTGCGCAATACGTGGCCCAGCCATCGGAGCATGCTGCTTGAAATAACAGTGCTGAGCGGTTCGCTTCTTCTTCCTGCGCCATAAAGAAGGCGTCGAACATACTCATCGCTCACACGGTGTTCCTAATAGATATGAGCCAAACTGAAGGCACCGGTGGTCGAGCGTAACTAACCTCCTTATGTCTGTCGATCTGATGGGCTGGTTTCACAATTTTACAATGGAGTTGAACGTACTACTGCATTGTATACTCAACGATTCAGGGCGGGAGTGATGTCGTGCCGACGCCATAGGTGGCGAAGGTTGGCAAAAGGACCTCGAGCTTCTACTATACAGTTTATGCTCTCATCTTCGATCCCATGGGCGCTGATACAACAACCTAGGTAGTTGTATTCCTGTTGTAGGCGACTGGCTAAGTCGTAGAAAGAGCTAGCATTCAATCCGAGAGCATCGGCGTTATTAAGTAGGGTCGCGTCATCCAGGACAGCCCAATAAAACAGGTAAGCAGGCAAGCGCCTCATGCACTCTTCATTGTATTCGATGGGTGACAAATTCTACGATGTTTGGTAAGGTTTCGTTGCGCCGTTCTTCTACATCTGCGATATTTATGTGAGGAGTCGTTATAGCCTACCGTTTCCACCGTGAATCCAGTCGGATTTTACTGGTGTGCCCAGAGGTGAGCCCTCGTCTAATAGAGAAACTTCGTGGACAACGATCACATTGGTAGCTATGGATTCGCTGTGGAGCAGGCAACGCGGATATATGGTTTCACGCTTTTTCAAGTGATTCACAATTGGCGGACATTGAGAACGTCCCAGGGACGGCTATTGATAACGCTGAGGCTTTATACGTCACAGTCTGCCCATCTACGATGATTGGCGAATTAGCTAGCTGAGGGGTCACCAATGACCCAGCTCTGGATGGCATTCGTGTTGGAAAGATGTCGCTCCAATCTATCTTTCCGAAGTAATGGCAACATGGTTGAGAGACTAGGAATGCCTAAGCCGTGGTCAATGATGGATGCATGGAAAAATGCAACGGCTGTATTCTTGGGTAATCTTAACCATTTGCAAACGTTAGCCCTGATTAATTTGTTCATCGTTTTGAGCGTGTATCACTGCCGGCGAGAGGTTGTGGATGTGTCGCGGGATGAGGAAGGTCCTGAGAATTTCGATCCGTTCATGTGGTTTTAATGGTGCCTACGAAGTTTGCTGGAGTTGCTGACGCAGCTCATCGAGGGTGAGGCGGTAGCTTGCCGTGCCAGTTAAAAGGTAAACCCAGGAACTTAAATGAATCCGTCGGTTGGACTGGTGGAAAATTCATCGAACCTACTTGGAGGTCAGAAGTGTCCAGTAATGCTTTCTGCCTGCATCTATCGATGACGATAGTTACATCCTTAGTTTTCATCTGGTTTATGGAAGGGCGAATAAACTGGAGGTCGTTGCTAAAAGTTAGGAGTCGTTCCTATAGTGCGTACTTGCTTTGAACTACGATGATCATGTCGTCCGCATGTGCAATATAATCAACCCTTCACATAGTCAAGTTGTAGTGGTAAGTTTGATGATGAATACCATAACCTAACTGATCAACCAATAATGTACAGTGGTCTAATTCCATAGAGTCTATGTGGTGAACGTTCAAGCTGTGAAGATCGCTCAATTTAGAGAGGTGATCAAACGTTAACTTCATAGGTTTTACTGTACATGAAGAACAGTTTCACCGAAAGTGCTAACCAGACTATTAGTCTAACTCCATTGGTGACAAAATTATTGACCTCAGTTCTTTTTCGTCGCATCACTACGGGAATGGAATCTCGGATTAGGGAAGAGCAAGAAGATTTCCGCCCAGGATGCGGCTGTATGGACCACTTATGCATTCTGCCATGGATGTTAGAACACCGCCACATGTACCGCAAACAGATAATAGCTGTGATCATGAACTTCGAGAGGGTTCTACTCAGTCGATCGATCCATTCCGTACGGGCTAATTGCGCGGAAAGGTGTTCCCCCTGAAAATTGTGGACATTTTACGTGTTTTCTACTCGAACACCAACAGGACGCGTCTGGGTCTATGGTGACCTGTCGAATGACTTTCCGATAACAAGTGGTGTTCCTCTGGGTTGTCCGATTTCCCTATTTCCGTTTAATCTCGTCTTGGACTCCATCATGAGTGTTCACTTGCGGAATCTCACGTGCTGATGTTGAGGTCCTATCTGGTAGAAGATTAGTTGATTTTGCAGACGATATCGTCTTGCTGTTTAATGATGTTGAGGCCGCCCAGTAAACTATAAATATACTCCTTAGATATGATCAAAAATTGCTTTGACAAAAGGAAGTAGAGTCATTGAGTACAAAAGTAGTTGTTATTGGTCCGCTCCCCTTCGAGAACGGAGTCCACGCTTGGTTCCAAAAAGTTAACATGTTTCAGTCGGCACCACTGGCGCGTCTACTGTCTTCTTGCAGTCGAGTTGCCAGTTGTAAATGCGTTTGGTGCGGAGGTATCTGTTGAGTAATGACTAATTATGGCACAGGTCAATGGATGCTACAATGACGCTGTCTCGCCTGCCTATATTTTTCCTGATTTATATGAACGACCTACCTCAGCTTCTTGGGTCGCCTTGTGCCCTGTTTGCGGACGACCTGAACATGTGGTGAGGGATAATCAGTTCCGACGAATGCAGCCTACTTCAGCAAGACCTCAATCGCCTTGCCCTAATCCGCGTCTCGCTCAGCCCATCTAAGCCGGTATAAACGAATTTGAGGAATGGTAGTGACGACCGAACCTACACTCTTGACGGCCAATTGCTACATCCAGCATCTACTTTGAAGGATCTGGGCGTATTCTCACGTTGCGATTTGAAGTCTGTAAACAGTACGAACAGTCTGCACCGAAACGAACCGCGCATACTCTGAGCGCTCAACCACATCTTCTACATCTGGTCTGAAGAGGTTACCACTCGCCTCCTCATCCATCTATTTCCTGACTACTCGAAGAGAGGCGCTACCAGGCACATCTCCAGTTTGCGGCGCTTACCGTACAAAGATAGATGCAAGTGACTGGGATTAAACACCCTGGCCTATCCTCGGTTGCGAGTCGACCTCATCGTGACCTGCAGCATTTTGCATCTGGGTGACTTCCCCATGTTGAGGCCGCTACCCCACTTGCGGATACGCGGACAGCAGTACAGCTTGTGATTCCAGATCTGAAGCGAGTTCCCCATCTCCTGTGCTTTGAACGACGAGTGGTCAATGTATGTGACAGTTTACTGGAGCATAAATTAGAAGTGAACTCAGTGCAGCAACTCAAAACATTGCTGTATGTGCACTTCTGCACGATTACCCACTGACATATCATATTTGTAAGTCCTAATTTGCTGAGAGTCACACGTTTTTCGATATCACGTGGGAATTTGAAAAACGGTCACGATTTTTACTGGTCATCGATAGTTTTTTTAACGTTTTGCTCATGTTTCGATGGACTTGTACGCATTGAAATTTCTTTTTGCTCCCGTAACACAGTATCCAGTATTCGCCCATGCCGCGTTCTCTTTGCACGATAGCGAGTTTGTTACCATATCTTGTGGGCAAGATGCAGGTATCTTGTCTCTAGATGTTTGCTTAGGGATTTAAGGTTTAACGCTAGGTACTCCATCCCCATCTCTTATTGTTCTTCCTTCTGTTGGTCACTGGTTGTACGATAGCGAAGCATCAGCTCAAATAGCCCATGTACTTCGCGTGATAAAAATGAGTTGTTTTCAACCCAGAGGAAACTACTTGTTGCTTTGTAAGGGGCAGCATGGCCTACTCGATTCCCGGTGGAAATCAAGCCTCATCTTTAATGTGGCTGAAACTCATCCTTTCCCCTACGCCATCTCCTCGATTGTTCATGTCAATTTTAATCGGTGCATATGATGTCATAGATTGCTCATGTTTCTTTTCAGGATTCATCTGGTCTATTCGTTCACTTGATGCTGAATCCCTGCCTGATGAGGGAGGCTACTGGTTGACAGTGTGTGCCGTAAAACAGATATGGGCCTCCTCCGTCACGAATTCGTCTCCCATCAATGCAGTCTACACCGAGTTAACTGGTCCTATGCGCGCACTTGCCGAAGTTTTCATTGAGGTGAGCTTCATCTCGGATGTTGATCATTTTGTATTTTCGGTTACTCCTAATTTCGACTTTTCTGTCCCGACCCTTTGATCATCACTCGTCTGGCGCGTCCGTCTCTTGATTTTCTCGAAACTCAGTACTCGATAACAAGCTGCTTGTTATCACGCACTGAAGATTTCACCTCGATAAGTGGTGAAACGTCTGTAGTCAAATCGCTCAGCTCGGAGAATCACTCAAGATTTCAACTTCTTTGGTTTTTGATGTCTCAATTTGCAAGTTGTTTACGTATCGTTATAGTAGTTGCTGGCCGTTTGAGCGAAAGGCATGAACTAATTTACAACAGTTAAACTTGGAAGTCCAATTCGAAACTCTATTCCAAAGGTTCTACCTCAAAACCATCCTCAGTATTAACAGCTGCGCATTGCAAATCCACATTAGTAAACACCTGAGGTATAAATCGGCCATAAAATATCTTCTAAAGAACGGGCATTCGGATGCTGTTAAGGAACCCAAGAAAAACAAAAATGTTTTATTGTCTAGACCGGATAAAGGAGCCGGGATTAAATTGATAAGGTGAATACCATCCTAGGAGACGCGTCGACATTTCAAAAAGTGCAAAACCGGGATACTTTTTAATACGCTAAACCTAATGAAACAGTGATCCCGAGGCTTTTTAACTCACCCAAGATCCACAAGGAAGGTGTACCACTGAGACCGATACTGGACAAGTGCAATTCCCTGTATCATTTGATCACTAAATGGTTTGTCAGACGCCTCGAGCCGGCCAGGAAAGTTGAAGCCAGGTACAGCCTCCGTGGCGCTTTCCAATTTTCGACTCAGTGCGACAGCTCGAACTAGCTGGATGGATGATGTTCTCCCTAGATGTGGCGTCACTTTTCACCAACGTCCCATCAGAAGAGTCCATTGACTCTCTGAGACTTGATCCAATTGCACAGCATCAACGTCGGTCTTCCAAATGACCGTTTGAGGCAATTTGTACTGGCATGCACTAAGAACGTTCATCTCCAATTTAATGGGACGCTTTACCGACAAATATACGGGGTAGTTCTGGATTTAACATTAGGGCCGCTATTAGCGAATGTCTTTATGAGTGAGCTGGAGAACATCCAAGTAAACCAGTGTATCAACAGTCTTGTTTACTACGGCCGATACGTCTGCGACATATTTTGTGTTGCGGGTATGCAGAGGCATCGACAGTGCGCCGGTACGCAATAACAACACTTCGCAGCCGCGCGCCCACTACCAGTCACACGTTGGCTAAGGATACTGCGAGAGTCGCCCGGTCCCTATGCAGGCTCGAATTCGCGCACTCGGGTTAGAAGGCAAGTTTGTGATCCTTGAGGCCACGGGCCAGGTGTCCATCGAAAATCTGCTAGCCCACTTCAACGTTGCACACAGTGTTCACCATAGAACTTGTTTGTCACCCTCAGCTAGCGTGTATTGATGATGGTGATGATCTACACACAACGACCACTCACTTTTTGACCCATCTCTCTTCTATCTTAGGTCACGGACATCAACGACAACTACCCTATTCCTTCAGCTCCCGAATTTGTTGGTTCGCTTCCGGAGAATTCACCGCCTGGCCTGGTAGTTGCTACCGTCTCTGCCACAGATGCGGACAGAACGAGCCTGCCCCTACTCTATCGCATATCCGCGGGTGACCCTCAAGGTCACTTCACGATTGACTCAAAGTCTGGTCAGTGACTTTCGCTTACTACCTTGCTTGACCCTAGTTGTGCAATATTCTGCAATTTGGCTTGAACATTTACACTTGTTCCCCATCTGTATCTCATCTTCCAAATCTTTCGGTCCCGACGTGTAGGGTCAGAGTGTCTTGATCGCACAATTAACCACACTATCTGTGTGTTCCCTTTCATTCCGATCCATCTCAACAAGTTCTTATGCTTATGTTTCTATATACTCTTTAGCACCACGTGCTGTTCGAGTGCCTACAACAGCTCCTAAATGAAGATTACCCAGTGACAATAATTATGGTAATCATCGTAATATTACCTGTGCTTATTGAGCACGAGAGCAACTAGGATGTAATTCGGACAACTCCTTTTGTGTAAATGACTATACAGTTGAATAGCGCTTGTTTGGACGATTATTTTTGTCTAATCATCTTCTTATCAGAGTATGAGAGTCAGTGGACTGCGGTTAGGTTGAGACTTGTGAGGTACTCTAAAGGATGGACATTTCGGTTTCCATTAACTCTGTGTTAGCATGGATATTTTATTCTTTACTCCGTCCACACGTCTTGTGGGCGTGCCGATTCACCGCCTCTGCTTGCTGTCGTTGCTATCCCTCTTTATTTCATACCAAAACGTCTTGGGGCTTGAGGATGAGTGCCGCTTTACTTCATATATTTTCCGCTAATGTCTAGGGACGCTTACCAAGTAGATAGTAAATTTTAATCCAGGTTGGCCAACGAATTACGGAAACTATGGATATCCTAGACCATACTACTATGACATCGAAGGCATAACAACGACAGCTATATCGCTCGCCCTTTGTGGTCATTTTGGTTCAAGGTGATGAATAGCTCGGACCCTTTTTGAGACCCATAATCCACAGTTGTTTGATGATCAGAATGACCGGTTAACGGTAGCCGAGTGAATCATCACATGTAATGGCAATATAAAGCGAAGGTGAAATGAGCAGCCAAGTGGAAAATAGTAACAGTGCAACAGGCTAAATTAGGAAGTCCATCTATCCAACTGTCCTATGTGCGTGTTTCTACCTGCACATTGTTGGCTATCTATCTGGAAAAATAGATGTAAGGGTTCAACCTGAATTTAGAATTACTGATTAGAGTCCAGTCTTCTTACTAGCTAATGCGGTCCGCTTTCTGTTTGCGCACAGTACGAATATATTCGCAAGCTCTTCCAAATGATTTGCATTACTGGCCTCAGAAATCCAGGCATCAGCGAGACAATCCCAGACAGCGCGGGTGCGCCGTATAACTTGTTGCGCGGAGCACATTTGAGATCAATTCAGTTGTCTCCCTGCTTCTAGACTTCTTCCTACTCAGTTGGTGCAGGCTGAGCAATGGACGGTTAGTTAAGTGGTCCGAAACGCGATCGCAGCCCTTAATCATTTTCGTGCTGCTGGCCCGGATTCTCTCCCACCTGCACTATTTATGCATGGATGTGAGATCTACAAAGCACTGGCCTTTTTGAAAGTATTTCCATGTTGCTCCTCTCAACACAGACACCGAAATACTTCCGTTTCGGATCCGGTCATTGCGATCGGAATGACCGAGGTCTACCTCAGATTGAACCGAGGTCTCAATAGAGGTTGCATACCGCGATCCAACCACATTGTATTTTCCAAATCCAACTTTGAAGCACTGACCTTATTGTTCAAACAAATCTGGAAGGAAGAAACCGTCCCGGTTAACTTGAGTAGATCGATTTTAGTGGCGATATACAAGAAGGGCAGTCAAAAGCACTGTGCTAACCAGGAGGGTATTAGCCTAACGCCCATGGTGAAAAAATTAATTTGCTCGAATCTCGTTCGTCTCCTCATTATGGTACGAGGATCGCGAGTTAGTGAAGAGCAAGCAGGCTCCCGCCCAGGGCGTGGCTGTGTAGACCATAAATTCATTCTGCGGCACGTGTTATAGCAGCGCCCCACGTAGCGCAGACCGACAATAGCTGTGTTCCTGGACCGCAATAATGCGTTCGATTCAGTCGTCCGATGTATTCTTTTCGAAATACTTTGCAGGTAGTTGTTTTCATGAAATATGTGAACATTTTATGTGTCATGTACTCGAACACCACAGACCACGTCAGGGTCTACGGTGACTTGTCGGTTGTCAGGGTTATCCAGTTTCACCATTTTTGTTCAACTTTTCGTGGACTCCATCATGTGGTGTTCATGTGCGGAATCTTAACTTGCATGTTTTTAGGTGCTGCCTGGTGGTACGCCATTTGATCTTAATTATGCGGACCATATCGTCTTGCTGTTTAACGATTTAGGCGCGGCCCAATCAACCCCGAATAAGCTAGAGTGGTCACATCATTTGACATGCGCTTTGCACCTTCAAAGTGCAAAGTGCGTTACTGGGCTACCAGCCACTTAATGACCCCTTGATCCTTGATAGCTAGGAACCTGCGGCAGTTGATCACTTCACTTGCCTCGGCAGCTGCATGCTTAGCTATGGACGCATAAACACTGGAGTCTGTACACGTAGTACAAACGTCAGAACTGCCTTCTTGAATCTGCGACATCTTTGGCGACAGAAGGGAATTTCCCTCTGTCTGTAAGGCCGTGTGTTATAGACCACAGTGAGAGCCGTTTTACTATATGGTTGTGACACTTGGCCCTCTCGATCCGATGACCTGCGGCGTCTTCAACGCTCTGATCATCGTTGTCTGCGAAGCACTGCCCGTATTGAATGGCAACAGCCTGACCGCAATGATAATGTTCGTAAGCGAGAGCTAAGCAATGATAACTTAGCTAGTTTCTTAGAACAAAGGATATCAGTGAATAGGTTGCGTTGGGTTGGTCTGTCACCGCTTACTATCTAGGGCCTTCTTTTTTGCTAGATGTAGAGTGGCGCCTGGCTTCGGGTGGGTAAGGGGTAACTTGGCAGCAGGAAATGAAATCACTGACGACCAAACTAGGTGCTTTTAGTCCGTCTCGTCTTCTAAGCTGGAGTCCACGTGACCCGCTTTGTGCTTGCCTCGCAGTCGGCACCAGTAGTGTCTGCTGTCAGATCTTAGTGGGACTACCTGATTAAAGCGTGGTTGGTGCTGAGTTATCTGCGGCTAATGGCTGATTATTACGCGGGCAGTGAAAGCCGCAAGGAAGTTGTCTCGCCTATTCCGCCTTGTCTTTGCACGATAGCCAGCTGTTGGTGACGGTACGTTGTTGCCTCTAGGTGTAGGCGCCTTGACTCCGATTGTTCACTTGGGGCATTAAATTTTTACGCTGGGTCCCCCTTCTCTCCTTCTTATTATTCTTCGTTCCACAGGTCACCGGGTTGTATGGCAGCGAAGCACCAATACAAATCTGCGATGTATTGCTATTGATGATGATAATTATCCGATGTACTAGTACACATTTTCTAACCCATGCAAGCGATGGGTCACCATATTAGTTGCAACAATGGGATGAAGGACCTATAGAAATCGAGATGATGTGACCCAGTTGTCCGGTTTACCGCATGTTAGGTTATCGAAACAGTTGAAAAGGGATGGGTTGTAAAAGAAACAGTTGTTGTTTGATGAAGCTTTTGGTACCTCGATTTAGCACTACATCGTTGTTACCCAAATCTGCGGGTGGGCCCATTGGACCGAGTAAAGTTTACATCACAGCATAGTGTCCGGTGTTATCACCTAATATCTGAAGAACTATACCAAACTAATTTTCACTATGCATTCAAACAGCGATAGTGATGCTATTCGTCTTGTTTTCCAATCCATTTGAAGGGTTTCTTTGTTTTGTTTTTCGGTATTTGAATGCAACACACGTTGCCGTTGCAGGGTGTGTAGCGCGAGGACTATTTCGGTCTTCCCTGCGGTGTCGTATCTAAATCCCAACTATACTGTTCAAACTGCATTCTTTTTACTCCCGATACTGCTCCTGCTAGCTCTATAGACTGGCACCGCAATAAGCGTAGCAACCATTTTTGTGTGCTCTATATATCCTCTTCGAACTTTGCTGGCACACAAAGTGAGTGTGTTCTCACCAACGTTTATTGCTCACTTACCAACCGGTGCTCACTGGCCATAAATCTTTGACTGATCGAACCCTTACAACATGTGTCACTCGCCCGGGATTATCCTCCGGTTTTCAGCTAACATTACTGGCTCCCTGCTTTTCTCCGAATTCGTGTACCACACTTGTACCAAGTCCAACCATTGATTCATCCGTGCTAGTTTCCAATTCTCTGTATGAGCACCAAGCTGAAAATGCTGCCCGGAGCGAAAATAAAAGATCAACATTCACTATGCGATAAAGTTTCTTTCTTCAGGCTGCCGGTCTGCATGTTGGTGTGCAGGTGTCTTTGATGCAGTTTTGATGAACGAGTATACGGCGACCCCATCTCGCTTCGTGTTTACCTACTCAAGCCTGCGTGTTTTGCTTTTGTGATACGCGATCCGACATGAGCACGGACAGTGGGATATGCGACTGGCCAGCACGATATCATTCTTTCAGACCGAACTATACGTGCATTGGTGGTGTAGAAGCATACCTCCGAACGAACATGATGTGCGTGTCGTACCACCGACGCCACATTAGCAATGCAGCCGCGATGCAATCGCTAGTATGTTTAGTGTACATTACGAGCACCTGACTAACGGATACAGCGTACCCACCTGAGGATTGCCTTTTCTATAGATCAGCTATCCTCCATGTCCCGCCACTCATCAACGTATATTTGGCACGATTAGGTTTTTATGGCATATTTCTGTCAGTTCACGATTTGCGATGTCTATCTGTAAGTGTTTTCCTCTTTCCAGTTAAATCAAACTAGTGTTAAGTTTTATTCTAATGAGTCCCACATTTTGACCCTTCCGTCTGCAGTCCATGTGATCTGGTTCCTTGTTGCTCGCGCTGAACGGCGTATCCCAACTATGGACACCCAACTTTACTTCCATCTCAATGCATTTTATGACTTATTTTTAGTCTTTGGTTGATCTTTGCTCATTTATTGGCTTTGGAACCCTAATATTTCACTGCTGCTACACGGTTTGTTTTCACTTATGATTGGTGTTCTTGTCATTGTTGCACAATCCGTCAACAGCTAATTAAGCATATTTTATCCGAGCGGCTTTCACTGACTGGTACTGAACTCCGGTGCATTTGTGTACGCTGCTTTTCTTTGGGAAACCGTGCCTTTCGTAATGTTCCTCTGATCATTGTCCCGTTCACACAGATTATTCATTTCATTCGACATTTTTCTTTATTCAAACATTAGGATCTGTATATACTACAACCAGACCCATAGATAGAGAATTACTCGTTCGCACATCGTCAACGGACCACATCTGTCTCGTGGTAAGCCTCATCATTACTGGTTACCTCCCTCCGTTCATTATCGTTTTTACCCCGCCTTGACCTTTCGCCCGCTCTGTGTGAGATTTGCTCATCCACTATGCTTCTTGTCTTTTACTATTGCGCATGCCCTCGATTGCTTCGCTTTTCTGTCATTCCTTTTCAGTGTCTTCCTTACGCGCTCTATTCAACCATTACCACTAGTCCTTTCATGTTAGAATCTCCTATGCATCCACTTCTCGTTGCGCCACGTTATAATCATGACTCGCTTACCCCGGACCTTCCCACTTTATGCGCGTACTTTTTAAATCTATCGAATTGTGAATCGCACTCGTTTGATCCACCACCAACTTCTTTTGTATGTATCCTTGTGATATTTCCATCTGACGTTATTTGTCAGTGTTACGCATCGTCCCCTCAACTGTGCACTGATACTCAAATGCATGAGCACAATTGGTTTCTGCTTGTTGCATGCACTGGCCGTTTTCATCGGAATGGGTGCACTTGACGAGCCTGCTTTTCTTGTCCTTGCTAAATAATTTTTGCCACAGCCTTAAGCCTGTAAACCTCAATCAGATTCGTTTGTTGCTGGTGGATCTTTAAATCTCCCCCGAGATTCACTGATGATTTGTATTTTGAGTGTTCTCTTTGTTGGCTATCTTTTATCATCTTTATGTGTTTCAGCAGTAATTTATCATTTAATGTGCAGCCAAGGAAACTTTGTTTGAACGCATTCATAGTTTTTTGATCTACTCATCCAACATCGTACTCTCATTTGCTGTGGGTTTTACTCGACTGTTTTTTTATCGTGCCTTCCTTTTCGTTTGCTCTATTTGCAGGTATCCATCTCAGACCAAGGCTCTCCGGAGAAAACGGTAGAAGTTAACGTTCGAATTGTCGTATTCGATGCTAATGATCACACTCCGAGATTCATGCCATTGAGCCCAAATGTCTTGAGGCATTCGACGCTCCTCACCTATTACTTCCGCGTTTATGATTCCGAACAAGGTTCGTGTAGACATCACCTTCAGGAACTTTTATTTCCCCCTTTTTCACAAAAAGCATTATTGTGAGCGAAGGCATTTCGGTCTTCGTTCTTCCCGACACTGTCTCAAAGTTCCACTTAGGTTGTACCTGTTCATTTTATCCAAACCGCGAAATAGCTTACCATTATCTGGGCATATTTGCCTTTTGTCTATTACTATATATCATTGTTCTCAGACCCATCACCGAATTCTCTTCGCTTTTCTCTTATCCTAGCGTAAACAGTGCTTTGTTGGGGTGTCTAGCTCGTCATTCCCTCTTGATTTGTGTATCATCTCACCCATGGTGTGTTTGATGTGTTTGGCATCTGGGTTTATACTAGTGAGCAGAAGCTGCTGACGATCGTCGGACTCAGTTGTCCTGAGAACTATACTGCAAACACATAATTAGCATGTGGATTGAGTCTGTGCCCCTGCGTTGGTTTGGTTGCCTAGGTAGCACTCTCGTGGCATACGACCACTTCCGAGCAGCGAAGCGTCGGTGCGGGGTATTAACGTGCTACCGATAATTGTGTTTGTGAATAAATGACTCACCGCGTTCTGCCGTCTTCATTTATTCTCTGTGTACTTGTATCATGTTCAGTTCATTTTACACACAAATGACGGTTTCTTGCAAGACATCAGCAGTACGCCGGTACGCAGTATCGACGCTTCGCTACCGCGCAACCACCACCAGTCAGTCGCACGTGGGCTAGGGATACGGCGGGAGTCGCCGGGTCCCTACGCAGACTGGAACCTGCGTCCTCGGATTACAAGGCAAGCTCGTAATCCCTAAGGCTACGGGCCGCTTCTTGTACTATGTGTTAGAGTACCGATACATTTGCAGCTGCAGTTGGGTAAACGTTTATAATTGTAAACTTTTGCTTTGTTGCGCCCCTTCATTGTCACTTCGATAGCCTTATTGAATGTTTATGCTGGTCGTTTCTGAGTGCGGGTCACAGTTTCGCTGTGACGCCAACGCTATCACTTCCCCCTTAGTGTGCATCCGATTGGTCCCTTATTTGTTCGGCCCTTTGTCTGGTCGTGCTTTCAGTGCCCTGGTTGGTTTTTGCAGTTACGCGTCATTATATACAGGCAGTGTTGTGTTCTTATGAAAGGAACCCGTGTTTTCCCTGCCGTTTGCGATGAAAATAGTCGAGAATTCGACACAACACTGACTCACTGGACCAGCACCATCATTGACACTTTCTTCCTTCACACTCTTGCAATACGTGGGTCTTGCTCCTTTGTGTTATTGCTCTGTCCCCTAGTCCATCCCCAATTTGACAAGTGGTGTTGCTGCACCGCTTCCTTCATTGTTGCAAATCCTGCAACTGTCGAATTACTCTCTACGCTTTACTTCATATTCACTTTGTCCTACTCTAGACTCCACTTTAGGTTGTGTCGGGCGCGTGTTCGCAGTGGATTTGGATGATTCTTTGAACGGTACGGTGGTGTATTGGCGCGACAGGTCTTCCAAATTTGACGGAAACAACAGCTATTCAGACGGTGGCTTTGATGTTCATCCTGAAACTGGCGACATATGCTCAAGCTTCTTTCCTCTTCAACCCGGTGAATACGAAATACGAGTGAGTCGCTGTCTATGCACTTGTATACTTCCGGCTTTTAGATTGATACTTTCTGTTGCAACCCGGTACTAATAGAATGGGCACATTTAAAGAATCCTTCTATATGACCAAGTTGGGCTACAGGCCTGAAGTTGGACAACCGTCAGTACTCTGCTCGATAGTGGTTGATCGATGATCATTGTGCTTGGGTTAGTTAGGATTGGTCTAACCCTAACACGTTTCCCGCAAAGAAAAGTTTTAATTAAGTGACCTCCTTGAGACTCTTCTAACACTTGGATTGTTTCAGCTGCAAGGGAAGTGGGACTGCTGCTAGCCCTTATTTGGAGCTTGGAACATTTACCGTAAACCAGTGTCGATTGCTCCGTCAACTTAAGGCTCTTCGGTATTCTGACTGGAGAGGCAAATGTCAATTGGTTGTCCTGATCATTCGTAATTGCCTAAGGACCGACCACCGGCTGAAAATATAATTGTCGAATGACAGTCTCGATCATGATTAGGTGCCGAATTTTCACTTGGCTGAACAGATAAGTGTCGGATGAAATCCAGATCATGTGTAACCTAGCGGCTTCAAATTGCTCATGTTCTTGTGAAAAAATGCATTCTAAATGACTGTAAAAACACATGGAAACCACAACAGTACCACCTAATATTTTTTCTTTCCTTTTACTTGTTATAAATCCTGACATTATCTTGGACAGGTTCCATCTCGATGATGCACCTACTTAAGTGTTCATAAGCCATCTTTGCGTATCCTTCATTACCGCCATATTAAAGACGCATTACGCTCATGTTATCTTGCAGCCGCATCTGTAGTATATTGGGATTCTCCGTGTTTTCTTGGATTGTTCTACTTGGTGTCACTATTGTGTACATCCACAATATCTTTAGGTTGGTTGCAACCATTTGCTTTCCCCTGCTTTATCCGCCATGACAACCTGGGAGTTGATTTGACACCTTTGCGCTTGACATCGATCGAGAACTTATGTTTTCAGAAGAATGTAAAAAACCATCCGTTAGTATTTGTGGTTAGCAACCAACCGATTGTTTTCAAATCTTTTAAAACCTTGTGATGGATATCCAGGTAATCGTCAAATACATCTGTGCGCCTCACTTATATATCCGATACAACCGCATGTGTTTTAACTGGATCTTGTGCTTTACCATTTTTACTGGACGACAATACAGTGATGTATATAAAGCAAATTGCTTCTGCCTTATCCTGCCGGTAACATTCTTCCAGATATACTGTAACGTCGTCAACTGGGCTGGCGATAATGAGCGTTGTGCTCAATTTCATGATCAAATCCTCATTGGTTGATCGGATTCCTGTGAACACCCACCCCACTGCAGTTTGTTTTTCATTAGTGATTGAATCAAGTTCATGATATAGTACTGAGGCTGCTTGTTCGCGGCTGCTGTCTACACTCTAGCTAACCGATACTTCTAAGGATGCCCTCCACAAAGAACTGCACTAATCCGTTGCATGAGACACCAGTTACTAAATTTGTTCACATAACTTCCCTAGAACCTCAGCTAAGTTGCCTGTCTGAAGCACACACTTTGTTCCTTTGTCAATTTTCCTTGCACTTTGTCATGCAGCGCAAGCCACCATGGATGCTCTGCTTATTGTGTTCTCTTCTTCATTGTTTCTACTCTCACTTGTGGCCTAGTCACTCCTCCTTTTCGTTCTTGTGACCTTACACTGTGATTCAGAAGCCAATAAACATGTTGGAGTACATTACCAGAGTGTCACCTAGCACCAGGCGCAATATCATCAAATGAGCCATGGGAATCGGGTCGGAATGTGGCCCGCGAGCTGGCAGTACGGTTCGATTCGCTCGGCATTCCACTGTTCTTGTGAACTCTGCACTCGTTTTGACGATCAATAACAGTGCCGAAGCTCTTTATTGTAGAAAAGAAACATTTTAGGAGATTTATCAACATGGGGTGCGACTGTCCAAGCGTGCAGTCTCACTGATAATCTAAAGATCAAACTGCAACTCAGTGACCACGCAAACTATCGCTCGTTGGCGGCATTGCACTTCACGACCAATTTCGTACTTGTTTACCTACGTTGGGTGAAGAGTTGGCGGCACCGTATGGCGTATAAATGGCGAGGAAGAATGTAACGAGTGCAGTATGGACGCCCCTAGTAGACACAGATCATCAAATCGCCCCGCATGACGCATTCACATCGATCGACTGTGTCCCCGGACGTTACACACGGGCAGTCAGATGTCGACTGCTGTCGACAGCAGAGGCGATCGCAATTCGGCTCTATAACCCGGACCTATGTGCACAGAAAAACTCGTCCATACTTTAACCCTGCCTTGGCCTCAGATCAACGCGACTAACAATGGCAGTCACGCCACTTCACCTGACCTCACCTCAACCAGACCAAGCACGTAGACTTATCGATTAGTTACTTTGCTTCAGTGACCGCATTTAAACCCGTTGTGTCTATTCTAGTTTGCTTTAGTGTGGTTGTATTAGTATGATGACGGGGCCCTGAAAACAAGCTTGTTCGCTACTTTCTGTTTCTGATCATTTTCTGCGTGCGCAGTGCTGGTTTGTACAACCGAATGGTGAGAGCTTCTGCGGCGTCTAACATCCACTTACGCAAATAGTTTGATCGATTTTCCGGGGTCTGCTAGATTACTTTGAACGAATCAGCCAACTTGGTGGCGTCACCCGTATCCGCAAAATACGCTGCGATGGCAGAGTTGGTGACCTTTTGGCTTTCATTTCCGAGCCAGACCGGATGGTGTTCCCTCGCCCTTTCGGATAAGCGTCTTGTCGTACGGCCAAATTGACCTGCTCCACATGAACAGCTGAAGGAGTAAACACACATTGATTTGGTGTGGACAGGCAGCTTATCCTTGAGGTTTAGTCTCACCATTGGGCTACTGGTGAAGCGGATTTGCAGCCTCGCCGCTGGGAAGGTATTCCTGAGTGTGGACGAGAGACGGTGGGATAGATTCACTGATACTATTTCCCCTTTGTAAGGCAATTGCAGGAAAATAAGTTTCCGTTCCGCCGTCAGGACCGTAGGTGCCTCCCTGTTTCGCCTTATATTGGCATTAATAAAATTTCTCTGGGTAGCCTTTCTCGTTAAGGCTAGATCGTATGAACTGCAACTTTTCGAAAAGAGTATCCTTCGGGCAGATTCTTTCGACCCGGTTCACGAGACTAAGGACCAATTTTCTCCTAATCCGAAGCAGCACAAAGCTATGAAAGTTTGTGTACTGTCCACTCCAAGGGCACTTTCGGTAAACGCGACGTTGTACTGTACCACTATGAAGTCTTTTTAGAGCTACATCGAGAAAATGAAAAGCGCCATTTTCTTCTATCTCGTAGGTGAATTGTATAGCTTTGTTAGCCTGGTTAAATACACTGGTGTGCGCCTCGATGTTACCAGAGGCGTCAAGTAGGACGAAGATGTCATCTCCGTAACGGTGGTATAATGTAAGGCTACTGATGACCGCTTTCAATTTACCCTGTTCCAACATACCCATGAAAACATCAGCGAGGAATGGTCCTAGCGGGGAACCAATTGCAACTCTATCGCGCTGCCAGTATATATCCCCGCTGAATAGGAACTGAACATTAAATGTACACCTTAGCGGTAATTCTTTCAGGGCCAGAGTTGGTATGCCAATATCAAGATGGTTCTCCTCAACAAAGTCGCAAACGAACGCGGTCTTTTCAAATAAAGGCACATTCGTGAACAGTGAGGTGACGTCGAGAGAGCACATAGTTTGGTTCGTGACGACATCACGAACGGCATCTACAAACTCAAAAGTGTCCTTTAGGGTGTGTACAGCGACTCGTCTACGCACAGGCTCAAGAAGTTCCACCAACCAACGAGCAGTCGAGTGGTATGGGTTTAAAATGATTCGAAATACCGGTGGCTCGGGTTGATGAATCAATGGTTCATTTGTTCTCCGAGCTTGGCGGTTTTCTCGCAAACGTTTCACCACCATGCGAGGTGGCATCCTCAGTGCAGTGATATGTAGCGTACTAGCTAGTACGCTACATATCACTGCACTGAGGATGCCACCTCGCATGGTGGTGAAACGTTTGCGAGAAAACCGCCAAGCTCGGAGAACAGATGAACCATTGGTATGGGTTTCTCACGTCCACAACCGGCCAAAGAGGACAGTTAGCTTGTGGGTTTTGGGAAGACCGTAAAGCCTTGGAATAACCGTGCCCAACCAGCCTATCCGCAAGCGATCAGGAAGAGCTGGAGGAAACGGTTATAATTATCACAAAGCACGAAGCAAACTTAGGCACTTCATTCACGAAAACAATAAAGAAAGAGAGCCACAACGACTTTCCCGGCCGAAGCTGAAAAATACGTCCAAAATCTGTCTGGTTTCCCTCTTTATCGTACCACTATTTAAGTCTTATCATTGGGTCCAAAGTTCTGCCTCCCTACTAGAAAGCACAACAGACTGGCAATAGAGTCACAGTTTGAAAACTACTACACACAGACTTCGCAAGTGATCCCATCCTTTGAAGTGCATGCAGAAGAGTTGAAATCCCTGTTGATGCATGCCTGTTATCAACATCGGCGTGCACGGGTATCGCACAACACCCCAGTGAAACATGAGCACATGCAAGCACTGCAGCGACTATTTAGCAACCGTCACATTCTGCTTACCCGTCCAGACAATGGCGCCGGCATTGTTATCCTAAACAAAGCAGACTATCTCAACAATATAGGTGAAATATTGGCAGATAATATCAAATTCTTGAAAATGACTGGTGAGCGAAACAAAACAAAGCAGATCGAAAACCAACTGTGCGTCTATCTCAAAAAGCTTAAGAATGGTGGTTAAATCAGTGAATCGGTCTATGAAAATCTACGCCCCGTGGGCACGGTTATTCCAAGGCTTTACGGCCTTCCCAAAATCCACAAGCCTAACTGTCATGGCTATGTCACACGAATTATACGTGAATGTACTCAATCACAACATATACCGAATACATCCATGTGGCAGATACGTTTCAAATATCACTGCAACACTCGCTCATGACTACTGACTGCAGCTTGGCACTGCGAAATGGTGATTTCCATTGTGGAGCAGTATGACCTTTAGATTACTCTTGGACGAGTCAATGAACAAACGCTATTCATCACTGCTATGCCTCACGCCAAGCTCCTTCATCAGTACTTCCACGTCTCGGAACAATAACAAAAGGTATCTCTCGTGTCATATAAACCGGACAATTTAACTTTTCGCTTTCTGTATACAGTAACAGTGATTGCAGCAAGTAACTGCCACTGCTGCAGCCGAGATGCCAGCAATTCTGCCTTGTCTTTAGGCAAGCCCAGGTCACATACCAAAACATTTGAGCTCTGATTGTTCAATAAAAGGTAGATTGACATCTTCAGCTTCAAAGTTTTCACAGACGTCAAAATCAGGGGAAGTTGACGATGCGGAATCACTACTCATCATCGGTGACATGTTCACTGTAGGTACTGGAATGGGTAAGGTGCGATCATGAGGAACAGGTTGATGGAAGATCCGGGTAATGAATTTTGTCCTTGTTTCCCTTGGAGATTCCAATGACACTAGTTAGGCAGAAGTAGCAGTCTGTCGTGTAATCCTTCGGCTCCCACCACATCATGGGGATTGCAAATGGCATCTTGCCTTTGAACCACTTCGTCAGATGGAGATTGCACGACACAATTCATATGCGGTGCCCACTTCTTATCCTGATCTCCCATTTTCCCCCCGGAATATGCGTGGTAGGCTGACTTCAGTAATGAATAAATAGGTCCGCACTGAGACTTTGTAGTAAACTCTCCACAGCCGTAACAAAAATGGTTTAGGTCATTGACACAGCCGCGTATTTTAGCCATGATCAAGGTATCAATTAAGGAAACAGCTCTCAGTCGACTTTCAGTTTCAGGTGGATACCATGGCCAAGAGGACTTCCTTTCCACGATTACACGGAGCCAATGGACCAATCACAGACGGGCATTCGATGCATGGAACGCACTGCTTAGCTGAAATGAAAAATTAAAATTAAATAGACCCGACGTGATAGAAACCTTTGGTTTGCATATTCGTAATCAGTACAATTGATACTAATATTAGAAACATCCAACATCATTTCTGTTATAAAAATGATGTTGCACAGTGTAATCAACGCAGATTGTACAGTGTAATTTAACTCACGTCTAGTTCTCGTGTTGCTCTGGAATAAACTCCAGCTTTTGTCGCGCACTCGCCCTGCTCGTTCTCCCTTACTGATGATTGGTCTACTCTCTACTCTAGCAGAGTCCGTCACGATTTAACACGACGGCTTAATGCCTGGGGACTGGTTCAAGCGCGCGCAATGGCATGTGAACAGTGGAACAGGTTGACAACTGTCACTGTACCCTGCCACAGACAGCACGTACTGCTGACGATTTATCTTGAACGCTTTGAGCCTATTATTTATAACTTAATGAATGGATAAATCACAGCAACTTTCGAGTCAGTTAGAAGTTTTACCTGTCAGGGAAATTACGGTATGGCCTCGTGTTCTATTGGAACTCATCAGTAGTGCGTGTCCCCTTCAGGAACTGGACTCATGACGACTAGCGGTTCGAGTCACCATCTAGCAGCTTATGCAACTTTTAAGCAACGAGGAACGGCAGCGGACCGTCATGACTTACTAGTTAACTGCGATATTGCTTGACCTTTTGTTTAGTTTTCGATTGATGACCACCAACCTTTCACAAACATGTGATGAATCCTATCTTCAGACTTAGTTTGTTTAACCTTTGGTCATTGCGCTACCTAGTATCTTCCTATCGACTAATCAGCGTAGTAAAAACCAGAAGGAAGCTGTCTCACGGTTTCTATTCTATCTTTAATTGTCAACCTGCCGTGTGACTTGAGCTGAAATATGCACTTTCTGCGTTTAGTTTCCATCGAATTCTCTGTAGCTCCTAAAGGAAGTTCTTGTTCGCTAATCGTTAGGGCACAGGCACAGCGTCCTGATGCCCTGTTGTTCGTCACTCGAATGTCTGCACCGTGATTGTTTTGACTATATCTCCGAACACCTTTATCTCTACCTTCTTTTCGCGTCGTATCAGTAGTCTGTTGGCAAGTTATTGTTCGCTGACCTGTTACTTCACCACCTACTTTTTCAGGTTTTTGCCAAGGATCAAGGGCAGCCACAACGTGTCGCTAATGATAACACTTCGGTCGTCGTTCACGTTACCGTGCTTCAAAGCCCCTCGTCTGGTAAACCGAATGGTGCGTTGCACTTCACCGATGTTCCGCCCAAGGTGTTCGTCATTCAAAGCAGTAGGACTCGTGGAAGCAAATTGTTCACTTTCTCCGTGATGGATTCCTTGGATCAGGACGGTACAATCCTAACGTATTCGCTCAGCAGTAAGGCTTAACGAGTCTGCCATCCTTCTTTCTTGCTCTTTTCAGCATGTTTCTTCCTCTTTCACATGCGTTATCAATTGCTTCGGTTCACCTCCTACGTAAAACTATATTGTTAGTTTGTATCATGGGATTAGCGCAACCTAATGCTGATATCTGTATGCAATGCAGTGACTCATCAGGTTTTCTGTACAACCTTATCCATCCTTTCTTTCTCGAGGTATGTTGGCATCGTAGGATCTTAATTGTGTTGCTAGTTGCCTGATAATATTTGTCTTACAAACATCATCCTTATTATACACATTAGCTAGAGGTATTGAACGCCTCAGCTATTGTGCCGCAATACTAAAGCAGAGAAAACAAGAAAGTGCGACAAAGGCACGCCGGCTGAGTCACCGGTTACGGGTGGACCTCGCTCCGGAGAGCTAACATCTGGCTATATTGCCGCAAAAGGAAGTGCTATATTGTGCATCTGAATTGGGATCGTAGTTGGCCCAGGGAGGCTAAGAGGGAGGGGGAGGGACAAAGAAACAACACGAACGCCACTGATGTCTGCTCCTAGCCGAGAGGCTCCAACCTAGGCCAACTTCCAACTAAAGCTATTCATTCCTCTTGACCAAATCATAGCTTGGCCACCTCTCCTCTTCTTCCATCCACACCCCCGGCGCGCAGACAGCGCACGTCGCGGGAGTCGATCGGTTGGCATGCGCAACACCTGGCCCATCCATCGGATCCTGGTGCATGATATAATGGTGCTGAACAGTTCACCTCTTACATACAAAGCACATTAATATTAGCCACTGCAATTGTGTCGCTTCTGCGATTGACGTACCTGGATGAATCTACTTTTATCGAGTAGCTTAGTCTGTTTGTGCTAACGTTTCGTTGCCATTCGAGTTAACATCACCGTTGCAACAGTGTTACCGGTTTCCTAGCAGATGCTAGTGGAAGACAAGTCCAACAAACTCGGACTTCTGATATTTCGAGTTGTCTCGAACCTCTGCACTTAACGATCCGCTTCGCTGGCCTAAGCGAGGATCTTTCCCCCACAAAGCTTTCAGTAACAATTGACCTTTCTCCATGAATGTCACGTTGTAGCCTTCCTCCTTGCGGCGTCAGCCTCGAACCGTCGATCAGATACTTATAATTTGTCTTTGTGTACACTTAGATGATGCCATCGGAAAGAGCGCGAGTGAAACATACTTTAGAATCGTCTTCCTTCTGAAGTGCATTGATCGTATCCAGTTTGACATTCAGTTATGTAATTAGATATGTGGACCAGCCTTATATCCACATGTTTACTACTCCAGACCTCTATGAATAAAACTTAGAACTTCGCGTCATCTGCGCGCCATGTCACATCACCTTTGACGGTCAAGTTTCTCAACTTCGTTGTAATGGGCATAGATTCTCGTTTCAGCAATTAAAACCTCAGCTATCGTATTCTCCAAACTTTGGCGAACTCTATAATTTGTGTTCAGTAGGCAGCAACTAACATTGCAGCACCTCAACACCTGTATCATGAGGCTCCCTAAAGGAACACCCATCATGGAATCCACGACAAAGTTGAACAACAATGGGGAAATGGGACAGCCTTGACGAACGCCACTTGTTGTCAGAAATATTTCCGACAAGTCACCGTAGACCCTGACGCGGCCTGTAGTGTTCGAGTATGGAGCGCGTAAAATGTTCACATAAATTTGTGGTAATACCTTTCCGCCCAACTATTTCGAACCGAATGCATCGATCGACTGAATCGTACTCACTTTGGAAGTCGAGGAACACAGCTGTTGTCGGTCTACGGTATGTGTGGCGCTGCTGCCTGCCTCAGGGTGAACATATGGACTGAAGCCTGCTTGATCTTCCTTAATCCGAGATTCCCGTTCCGCATTGAGGCGACGAACGAGAATTGGGCCAGTACTTTTGTCACAACTGGCATTAGACTAATCTCCCTGCGGTTAGCACAGTCGGTGCGATTGCACTTTTTGTGTGTTGCTACTCTAATGGATCCACTCCAGTGTTAAGCTAGTTGATCTTGATTATGCGACGATAATGTCTTGCTGTTTGACAATGTTGGGGCGGTGCACTCGACCCTGAATAACCTCTAAAGTTGTCCAATCATTTGGCATGCGCTTCGCACCTTCAAATTGCAAAGTGCTGTTACAAGACCACCAATCACTTTATGATATCCCCTTGACTTTTAATAGCTGGAAACCCGCGGTAGTTGATCACTTCACTTGCCTCAGCAGCTACATGAGAAGCGAAGGGCGCATAATCACTGAATTCTGTAAACGTAGTACAAAAGTCTGAACTGCCTTCTTGAATCTGCGGCATCTTTGATGACAGTAGGGAGTTTCCCTCCGTCTGAAATCCCGTGTTTACAAGGCCACTCTATGATAGTGAGACAGTCCTCTTGATCCGAGGACCTGCGGCGCCCTTAGCTCTTTGATCGTCGTTTTCTGCGAAGCATCGCGGATGTCAGATAGCAGCAACGCGTCCACAATCATGCTATACATAGGCGAGTTTTAAGAGGGAAGTATCAGGCGTATCAGAACGACAGATCGCACTGGGTAAGTTTCGTTCGCTTGGGAACGTACTATGTATGCCCGGTCGCCACTTATAGAGGATAGCCCTTTTTGTTTGCCAGCTGTAGGGTAGCGCAAGGTTCGAGATGGGTGAAAATTAACTTGGCAGCGGGAAATGAAGGCACTGACAACCAAACTGGGTGCCGTTGGTCCGTCTCGCCTTCCATGTGACTGGTGTGCTTGGCTCGAGATGTTACAGGACATGTCTTGCAGCCGGCACTAGTTGGGCCTCTGCTGTCGTCTCCTAGTCGGGCTGCGTGTTTAACGTTTGTTTGATGCTGAGTTATCCGCGGGGTAATGGCTGATTATGATGCAGGGCAGTGAAAGCCGCAAGTAACCTGTCTCGCTGATTCCGCCTTATCTTTGCGCGATAACCAGCTCTTTGTGATGGTATGTTGTTAACGCAAGGTGTAGACTCCTTGAACCTGAATTGTAGATAGGTCATCACAGTCAGGAGGCTTAGGTTGGTCTGGAAAAGCACCAGACACCGGTGCTCCCGCCTTTTAAGGATGGTAGTGATGTCCTATGTAAGCGCAATTCCCTCATCCTTCGAATTATAGTGCGTCAATCATAGTCATAGTAATCATGAAGAGTTGTCGGAACCTGAGGGTTGCCGTTTTGACGTCGGTAGTCACACATTTATTGGCCTCCATCCTCGTCTGTGGCCTAATTGCGAATCCAGCTTCACGTGCGAGGGGGATGCCGGCGCGCAACAAGCTGGGATGGCACTGTACACTTCATGTTTCCGCTCTTCCACTGGATTTTGGTAAACGTGACATGTTTCGGACCGAATGTTTTTGTTCTTCCCTTTCCATGCACTCGCTTGACTCTCTTGATAACCTCAGTGTGTGTGCTTATGGGGAAAAAAGGTAAAATTTACCGGCCCTGTACTTGCACTCACGTCAGAATCCATTTTGAACAGTCACACGTACCCCTGACAACACGGGTGTCCACTGGTGTTGCTCCATTCCCCCATTCTGTTTCAATCCTATCTCAACTGTTTTCCTTTGACTATGCGGTTGATATGGTCTTGTGAAACATAGCATTCGACATTTGGCAATTTTTGTGAAGTGTGAAACTTTAGACACTGTGTCCCCCTTACCCACTTAGTCAACGCAGACAGAAGACATGATATGCAGTATGGTGACATTTCAGTTGCTCTTCTCAGTCGCATACGTATTGCATTTCGGAAATAAGTTATTTATATGTGAAACGAATGCACCTGAGTCAACCTAGATTTGCATACTCATGACCAGGGCAATTTGTTACATGCGCAGGAATCATTAACGTGATTCCGCGCACGTGCCCGAACTAACTGCGATGAAGCAACACAGACGTATGTCTACTAGCTTACTATTTTCAGTATTCAGTTGCTTTTGCACGCGCCATACTAGCCGACTCAACTTGGTTAGTAGCGACTTACTGATCTCCGGCTTTTTCGAGATACGGTTGATCCATAAGACTTTGAATGCCTTCCATGGATCCATGTTATGGATAGTCACCACGAGATTCTTTGTGAGGTGGCGTCCCAACTCTTCATCTGATCCACTTCTCCTTGTCACACCATGCATTGCCTCAATCACTAATTGTGGTGCTCAGTCACCCTTTGAGCTAGTCGCCAGTTGCTGCTACCCATGTAGATGTCACAACAACTGCAGTTGAATTGGTAATTAACATGAGAGGCCAAACCAACTGACGAGCTTTCCGACGTTAGTTGAGACTAAGTTTTTTGTGATTCCCATGACCCGTAGCCCTCCTGTGATATAGGTGCGCATTAGAGCACAGCTAAGTTTGTGACCCATGTCATTCGAAACATGGTTACTTTTAAACGGCAGAAATAAATAGACATTTTTTCTCGCTCGTTTGTACCCGTAGCATCTCGTTTTTGAGATTACTGTGAAATGGCATAAACTTCTCCGGATACCCCTATGACAGTAGAGTCCCATGTAATGACTCCTTTTCACACTTTATCATCTCTGGACTGCATATGCGCCTGGCTCCGTAAAAAAGAGTTCTGCTCAGAGCGCGTTTGTATGCAACTGGGGCGAAGCTGCTGAATTGCATGTATTGCACACTCCAGGTTGCTTTACGATGGACAGTGCGTTGCAGTGTACCTCTGGCTCGCCTTTTGATGAGAATATCCAACCACGGCATGTTATCTTGCTGTTCTCTCGCACACGACATGGAGAGATTGGAGTGAACCAAATTCAACAGGGCGACAATTCAGTTAAAATGTTCCTCGTTGGTGAATATTATGATATCGTCCACCTAACATTTCTTAAGCTTAGCTTCGCGAAAGATAACGGTTTTCCTCTCCAACAGCCCCAGCACGGTGCTTAGGAGGTATCCTATTGCATCACCGTCAACCTGCCTGTATTTGGATCACTTTGAATTCAAACCGAACCTTTTCTGTGCGCCTTAATATCAGGTCAGTCAGGTGCTCTGGAGGAAGACCTACAGATAGATCCCGACTCAATAGGAAGCTGCATAGTTCGTCGATAGTTTCACCTTAAGGTACGTTCATGAAAAGCGAGTCCACATCTATCGAACACATGTGCTCTGCATGTAGTGACGTACGGTCCAGTATTTCGATGAATTCGTAGGAGTCTTTTAAACAACGTGCTACTAGCTGTTTACGAACTCTTCTAGCAAATTTGAAACATTGTGGCATGAATAGTTATTCATCCGACTAATTGGTTGTAAGGGATTCCACGCCTTGTGTAACTTCGATGCGCCTCTCATTCTTGGTGCCTCGGTTCCCGTCGGTCTCATTTGCCGACACTATGCTTCGATGATGTATCCATGCAACAAAAGGATTAGCAACATTTTTGTAACCTGCTTTTTTACCGGGAGATTAGTGTCCGATGTGTTGTCCATTTGGAGCTTACATCTAGAATACCAGTTTGCAAGGAACTTTTGTCAGAATGACCAGTACAACATTCTCTGACGAATGCGTTAAACAAGTACACAATCTTTCGTCTGTTCACTTTACACGAATGCAGTTGGTCCTCCCAGTGGGACTGAAGTATCGACTGCCACCGAAAAATGTCAATTTTGAGTATCTATATCATCAGATGTGCCCTCACCGACATCGACACATGATGCAGGGCGATTTCGTGCAAAATTAGTGGACATCATGAACCGATTGTTCAACCCGCCGAAAAACCATAGGTGATGCCTGGGAGCTGAACATCATAAAGCAATAAAAGAGGGATGAAAATTGTGATCTTTTTCCAACATCTATGGACAAAGCAGACTACCTCATCAAAATGGAATCAGTTCGGATTACTTTTTATAGTTCGACGGTGGGCGTGGTTTGTGGGTGTGGTCAGTTATGGGGTGCAGAGCATCGTAAGCAAGAGTGATAATTTCTTCCATAACAAAATATTTGTAACCCTGTACTGTTGGAACATGTAGGCACCTTGGTTCTTACTATTGGGGTTGGGCACGTGTTTCACATCACATCTACCTTCTTCAGTCCGTCATCTCAGTACAGCCACGAACATCTAGTTGAAGGCCCCAATGCACTGCGATAGATATTGATCGTAATTCAACTCAGTCAGCCATCACACATACCGTTTCATTTGAATGAGATACATTTCAACGTCATTCACCCACACCTACTACTACTATTCATAATGCTGCTCACCAAGTACCCTCCCGATCAGATCACTCCACTCTGCTAATTAGCTAATTGTGCAACTAACTAGGGGGAATTTAGGAAACATTTGCCGATTCTAAGTGTTTGATTTGTTTTCCCTACTGTCGTGTAGGGGCACTGGCTCCTACGCGATCGTTTGAGGCAATCTGACGTAGGACAGTTAGTGAGTTCCATGAGCACTTGAGTGCATTCTATTTTCCTTTCCTTTTCTGTCATTTCTGATGCTGTTTCTCCTTCACCTGCCCGATCCACCTCTTCATTTTTCGAGTCAGTGCAATGTGCAACTCTTTACTCTGTCCATCGCTTGCACTTCCACATATAGGTTGGTAAGACAAGGTAAACGGAACTTCATCACCGCGGCAGATGTTGAGCGCTGTGGCGGATGGTTCCGATTCCAACCTACTTTTCCAGCCACTTGACGCCCTATGGATTTGGGTTTGGTGCTCCTGGCATGCAATTGACGATGTTTTTGGACAAAGTTATGAGTATTACAATGCAAGCCACAAACGAGCATATGATAACCATCTCAATTTACCCGTTACGTTGGATTGCTGCACCGCTGTCTTTTAACTTCGATTTCAAGTTTTCGACATGCTTTCCACATTTTTCAGCTTGTTTCCAGGTCAAGTGCACTTTTGTGACAAAGTGTGCACATCAGTTTTGTTCTTCATGGTACTGCCTCTTCCACTTCAATACAGCACTAATGCCTTCGCATAATGAAGCTTGCGTGCGTATACATCTTTCCCAAGTTGGACGACTTTGCATTATTTTCACATTTGCGTCTGGTGTTGTGCTACACAGTGTACCTTACTTGTTCGAAATCGGGAGTCTCTCGACATTTATCTGTGTTTTGTCCTCTTCGTTTAGCCCCCAATGGCTCTCGGCTATTTCCGTTCTGTCTGAATTTGACTTCCCACGCGGGCGGATATGTGTTGCTTACCGAATCGCTTCCCAGGGACCTGGAGATCACTTATCAGATTCTCCTCACTGTTTCGAACGGATTCCAGCGCCTGACATCAAGAGTGAGAGCATTTCTTTTTACTTATATCTGTGTCTAACGGGAAAAGCGTTCTCATCTGGAGTTCCTTTTCACCATATGGCTTGACTATTTATTTATTTTTTGCCAGCAGTCCTGTTTTTCCGCATTTTGTCTTCAGATCACTGCGACCCACTCCTCCTGAATTGACGGAATTGTTCGTGAACTTATCTAAGTTGTCGTTTTTAACGGGCGTAAGCCACTCATTATCTATTCAGCATTTTAAATTTTAACTTGCATCCGACTTCCGGCTCTAATCTGCCCATCAGTAGTAGTTCGGGGATTTTTCGCGGTTTAACCTGTAACATCGATAATTTCGCCATCGAGCGTTTTCTCTCCTAAATTTCCGGGCAGTATCATCATGCAAACCAAACATATTGTCGGTTCCACTTTTCAAGCTATGAATTGCTCACCTCGTCCCAGTACGATGCGCATGACAGAGCACTCCAAACAACACGCTGGTTTTCTCCTGAGCGTTTGCAATGGGAGTGAATACAGCCATGTGCGGCCAAAATCGCCGGTTTAATCTAGCTTCATTACTTGTCGCAAATCGCGATTGCGAAGTAGCTGGAATAGGTCATTTAGGACCACTTTGACCGCAAACGTAAAAAGGAAGTGAGAAGCTGGTTAACCCCATTCATTCTGCTTGTCGCAATAAACTCCAATGAAGTTTCACCTATACTCGTATGTGGCCCATGCACGCGATTCAGCAACTGGCGGTAGCCAACGAGATCAAAATTCCTACCCGTATCATGGAATACACTCGTGATAGGTTTCCTAGTGCGCGCTACTACCGGCGCACTGAATCGGTTGTGAAGATGTCATCAGTGTGTTCTACTCCAGATTGGGCGTAGCATTGAGGCATGAAGAAATGGACTGAGAGACTTGGTCAAGCTGGTACGTGATATCTTCGTGAGTAGAGGCCTCGGGATCGGGCACACCAATGATTGGAGATCCTTTCAGACATGGCACAGTCACGCAGTCAGTGGAGTTCCAGCATTCGGTTTTTTCGTCTGGTTGCTAGTTTCCGTTTCATTCTGAGTTATTTAACGCACTTTCTTCTTGTTTTCAGTTTCGTTACTTTTTATTTGCCTTTAACCCCCACTTCCTTGCCGTTGTTATGTATCTTGCGATATGAGTCGGGGCAATTGGGTCCTCCGCACCTCGGTTATTCAACTGCACTTGAACTGTGCATGAGGGCGGATATATGCAAAAAGCATTTGGGAGAAAATATATGGGTCAAATTGACCAGCAAATCTGTAAATCCCAGCGTTTTATTCCCTTTTTTGATTCTACGTCGGACTGCTCCGGCCCGGTTGCTCAGCTTATAGGTGTGCATCATTGGGGGCGTAAATATAGCGGTCGAAATTCAGTTGCGTTGAACTGAACGCAATTCCATAAACCCTGTCGATGTTTTTTTAAACCCTTGTAGCGCCCAAAAGATAATTATTATCTTTTACGTACAATTTACTTGCTGGCCAATTGCGCATTCTTATTCTTCGTGATAATCTTCCTTACCTACCTCCGGCTCGACACTTGTCTGCCCTGCAAGTTATCACGCCAACGTTTGCTCCTGTCGTCTCGCTTCATCCATCCACATCTTTTTTGTAGCCCATCGAATGTTGTCCACTGTTTTCGACTTCAAACGCCTGGTATCCGCACTCAATTACGCGCACCGTCTCGGACTAGTGTTTGCTTGTCCTACACTATACGCGGTCGTCTGCCACTTTGATTGCCTCCCAAAACTTTGATCTGGTTGGCGAAAAATAAGCAATTTGAAGTGAATAAGCTCAGTAGATCTTTAACAAAGATCAAGAACAGGTTAGGCCTTAATACCGAACCTTGTGGTACACCACGTTCGACTTGGGTAAGATTTGGCACAGATTCGCTCACTTGCACTTTGCGTGCGCAAGTGAAAGTTGCTCTAACAGGGAGCCACCAATACCTTCTCATCATTCATCACCATTATGCGCGTTAGCTACAGGTGGAAAACACCTCAGCTATTGTGCTGGAATTCCAAAATCTTTGCAACAGAGATACCAGTAACAGGCGGTCCGCTGCCGTTGCTCATGGCTCAGTGGCATACGTTGCTCACTCGTAAGAGTAAGGTCGTGGGTTAGAATCCGGCAAGAATCGATGGGTGCGCGCTACTGACGAGTCCCAATAGGACGAAATGGCCGTCTGGCGTTTTCCTGAATGTGTGGTGTCTATCTGTCTGAGTCCAGCTGTGGCGAAACTTCACCTAAACCAAATAAATCCTCCTGCTACCCACTAAGTATTCCACTTTATTTGACTCGTTCATTTATGAGTTTGCTGCATATTTCCTATCAAATTCGCATATTTATTTTCCCTCAAATCCTATGTCTGTTGTTTGATATCTTGTGGCTACGCCTCGTGTATTCCGACAAGGTGCCCATTTGTTGATAAACCGCTGTCTCGATTATACTTGCTTCAGGAAACTGTTAATCGCTGCTTGCGAAGACAGTGCACGGTCCTCATGACGGTGCTAAGCTAAAAGATTGGTTCCATGCCGCCTAGCCACTGCCTTGTGCAATTCTGGTCCTCATGGTTCCCCACATAGGTAGACAGGAATGCTGCTATTGTGCATGCTGAAGAAGTGTGAGCAGGCTACGTTAATGAAACGTGGTTTCTGTCCACGTGTCTCCCGGTCTTATTCCTTCGGGTTTACACTGGTTATGGGGTGTGTGGGTAGAGCTGTGCGTGGTGCAGCGCAAGCTACCCATGGTTCCTCTGTAGGCACAGGCGTCCTGTGAGTGTCCCCGTGGAGACCACAGTGACAGGCAAATCCGGAACCTTATGCCGTCAAAACAGCAACAGATGCACGGTGTCCGTAGTTCGCCGTTGAATATTAGCATAAAATATCCCCAGCTGTTCTTTGCAAATATTTTTTCTCAAATCAATAAATACTCACAATTAGATTTGGTACACCCGCCGTGTGTTTGGATTATGACACGCAATCTCTACTTAGATCAGATACAGCGAAACACATTCAATTCGGATACGGTCCTTTTGAGCGGAATGGCTGAAATTTTTTCAAAGTGAACCGAGGTTCCAGTAGAGATTGCGTGTAACAATTTAACCACACTACAGGTACTCCGAACCCAACTTTGAATTCCTTACCGCTGTGCGAAGCAATGCTCATGGATCTTATTGGCATAGTGATCAAGGCGTCAGTCGTAAACCACTAGACCCCAAGTTCCACCCCAGCTCAGGCTATCTCCATCTGATGAGTCCAGTCGAGGACGCAACCGGTCATGCGGTGTCAGTGTTGGGAACAGCATCACCGAAACACCTCCACAAATGAATACACATACTGTTCTTACTATATTCCCCAATTGGCAAGTCGTCGTATAAATGTGGGGACTTTCTTTTTCCATATTACGCCATCCCCTTATCGCTACTGTTGTGCTTGGGCGGCAGTTTTTAGGGATCGGTTTTTATCGTATATCCGAATTACGCAACTCTTGTCATGTTAACACAGTGGCAATGTTTAATCATACGCCATTTTCGTTTAACCATCTTCTTTTGTAGACAGGTATCCTCTACTAGTCAATGTACTACTCTCAAAGTTTACTCTCTCCGCTATCACTGTGGCGGGAACTCTACCACTTTAGTTGCAACACAGTATCTTGTGCCGAAAGCCTTTAAACACTTGGTAGCGATCTCACTTACTGGGGCTCGGATAATTAAGATGGTGTATTAATTCCACCAAGAGATGAATCCATACCAGTCATGCGTATCGCCTATGTTTGCCTTTGGTTGTTAGATGTTCGTTGTGTCCACGTTAAAGTTATCAGTCGGATTATTTCTAGTTGCTAATTTTTACCCCCTTCCGAGTCAGCCGGCGGCTGAAACATCAAGTGTCTGAATGGTTTCGGTGTTGCTTTCTCTTATCCCTGCACTCCACGGCGTGTTTCATCGTGATTTGACTCATCAAGTAGAGGTACCCTAGCTGGGTGGATCTCAGCATACAATGGTTAGCGGCTATCGTCCTGATCACTAGGCCATTGAGCTTCGAGATGAAACGTCTGTTCGAATCCGCATGGTTGCGAGCTACCTCGCGGTATGCCCAGTCCACGCGCAACTGATGGTGGTCGCGTCGCGGCGAAACGTCGGTACGTTGCGCAGTCGTACTTTTAATGCTTTTCTTTTCTTGCCGGTTCAAAGCAATCTCTGGCGATATCCTTCCCGCCGTCATATTTCGCCTTGACGACATTGTGTTTGTGGGTTGATCCGTTCGCAGTTTTCTCAAAACAACTTCGCGACGAGACTACACCTTAACGTGGTGCGATGCTTTGCATGCCTCAATGATCCATTGGTCTATGCAGGGTGATGCTTTTTGCACCTATAGAACCACTCATATCGTAGTGGTCAATAGTTAGAGACCAGACAGACTCAGTGTCCTGTCCCTCCAGATTGGGCGCTTAGAGTGAGGATGGCTCCTCACGCCATAAAACTGATCCTCTGTAGCACAATGCCTAAACCCTACTGCTTTGCGACGAAGCTTTTGGACAAGAGGTTTTGGTTCAGAACCATATTCGATCCGCTCTTTGGGCTTGGACAACCTGTCAGCATTCTACTACGCTATACAATTCAATGCCTCCGCACAATTTCTTTATGCTATGGCCGTCACAAAGAATAATCAACGGCGCCCTATGTGTTTCATCGAGCAAGGTTGATTGTGGTAACAACGCTACTGGTTAGACCTGGATTTTGTTTCATGGGCTACTGCAACAAACTTTGGACAGTCTCCGGCACTCCAGGAAACGAAGAAAACACTTGTTCAGCTGCTAACCGCAAGCTCATCGGAGCCGACGAAATACTGGTGGAACTGCTGAAACACGACAGACCCGCGTTGCCACATGCACTGCACCATTTGGTGGAACGCGTGTGGCTTTAAGAGTAGGTGCCATCTGAGTTGAAGGATGCCCTTGATCTACACGTGCACAAAGCAAAAGAGGCAAATGATGCGCCAACAATTGTCGTGGCATCAACTTGCTGTTACGTTAGGAAGGTGAATGCTCGGATGTTGCTCAATCGCGTCATTAACGCGGTCACTGAACCGACCATGGTTGAAGAGTAGTGTGACTTCTGTTCGGTCCACAATACCACTTACTTGGTGTTCGCTGCTCATCAGTTGCAGATATGCTGTGAGAGAAACCAGTCATTGTAATCACTGTTCACCGACATCACTAAGGTATTTGTCATAGGGAACCGCGAGGCACTGTGGTCCGTGTTGGGTGTATTTAGTTGCTCAGGTATGTTTGTTCGTCTTACTGAACGCCTACACAGCGTTATGCGAGAGAATGTGTAGCTGTGTGGACAAACTTCGGATAACTGAAGTTGTCTCTGGTGTATGTGCTTTCAATGCCTGTGATTTTGGTGTCCGTCTGGAGCATCGCATCGATGGCGCGTCGCTGACCATCCATCAATAACCAGAGTGCATGAAACAACCATCCGGATGCTGTTATTTGTCGACTGCGCATCGCTTTTACTCAGCAAGGATGAGTTGCAATATATGTCGATGACTCTCGTTTCGACGGCGGACAAGTTCAGGACGTCTGTCTTTTACAGCCATCACCAGGGGTGGAATCCTTGAATTACCCACAGATAGAGATTACCGGTGAAGTTTCGGAGACCTCATCAAAAAGCGAGTGCTGCGTTTAAAAACTTGGAGCAACGTGTGTAAAAGAATAATGACCTGACTATTCGGACCAGACTGATGGTATACAAGTCAATGATATTCACGGCGCTTCTCTACGACAGTGAAGCATAGACGCTACCAAATGGACGTTTGACATCTGGAATGATTTTATCAACAATACCTGCCCCCGTACTGCACATCCGTTGGCGTGGACGTAGTTCCTGACTCTGCAGTGATCCGCCCGAGCGGCATGTACGGGATGGATTGCATGTCGTTACTGTGATACCTTAGGTGGCTCGGTCATGTCCGTCGTAAGAGTGGGAGCAGCATACCGAAACCCTTGCTGTATGGCAAACTGCGTGCATAGAAGCGAAGTACCGATATGCGAAGCCGTCTTATCAGTGTGACTTGAGGTGATGGGAGGCGTTAGCAGTGGATCGATGCCAATGACGTTGACGTGCATCAGAAAAGTCTATTGTATCAAGAAGAGCAGCAATAGCTATGCAAGCGATAGAAAGGGATGGAGCCTAGTCATTTGACATCAAGCACCTGATGCGGTAGCACATACCGTCTTGTGTGCTTCAGCCAAGTCGGTATGGTTATCCATCGACGCGGCTACGAGGGCTGATATCAAAGAGGCGATGAGTGATTTGAAGCGTTTGGTATCAGCGCTCGGTGCGTATGCTGATTCTGACTTCACTTACTATCCAAGTCAATAGTACGGACGATGTGGCACGTGCGTTGTATCATCGTTGCTGTTGACCTAAACGTAAGGCTGTATGCTTTCCTTCTCGCGTTTCGGAATTTTTGTGATTTATATCCCCGGTCTAACTGCATTTGTTGTGACTTTTGACAAGGTACCTACCTATCGAAGACTCTGATCTCGATTAAAAGACTCTGGAGGCTGTTGATCGTTCCGGTTGCACGCGGTTTGTGCAGTCTCGGTGACAATGCTCGACTGTTAGAGTGTTTCCATCCTTTGTGGAACGGACTACGGCCTAGCCACTGTCCCATGTACCTTCGGTGTGCATATATCTCCTAGCGCTTCTGAACAATGTGCATATTGAGGTTTCGAATCACTCATGGGGCTCTCATCTACATGTCTGCCAGTCTTTTTCCTTCGGGTTCACACTGGACATGAAATGTGTGAGTGGTTCTGTCTAGGCAACCTGTTGTTCTTCATTAGGCTGCTTACTGTGCTAGTGGCAGTTACATCCGGAAAAGTATGCTGCTTTGCATATATAAAGATGCTCAGCCACATCAGCTGTCGCAGCTCCTTTCCGCTATTATCTCGATGTTATTTGTGCAACCGTACCCTAGCCACTGACTCTTAATTCTTTCACTCGGCCCACTTTTTTGTACGCCTCTTGAATGTATCCCATTTTTATTGATTGTTATCGTTGTGACACTGTGCGAGCATCACCCCGACGTTGTTTTGTGCGTCAACTGAACTGGAATTTGCTTTTGTGTTTATAGTATCCAACAGCAATCCTTTACTATTCGTGTCAAGTGTTATCGGTTAATTTATGCACTTTGGACAGAAAGGCCTCTACGAGCTCTTCCATCTTCTAAAAGGGGAGCATGCACTACACTTGCCAAGCTGTCGCTCCCTCGATTGAACTACTGTTTTTTCCTTTTATGCTTAGTATTTCAGTATCATGTTGTTGTTGGCGACGTTAGCGATTGTGTTTCCTACTCTTTGCTAGGGCCTCTTGTACTATCTAATGCTCATTTTATCGGCTTTCTTATCTCCTGCGTTTCAGATCACCATTTCCATCAAAGCTCTTGACATCTTCGGACCCAAATTCTTACCCAAAGAGTTTGGTAAACATTCTGCGGGCCAAATATCAGTGACACAGACGCCTGGTTCCACAAGTCTGAAGGTGTTCATTGGGCTCAATGAATCTGTGTTGGTTGGTAGCCTTGTGTGCCAGCTTGTTGCACGCACACACACCTACTTTGAGGGACGGTCGACCCTGGAGTACACAGTTGTCTCGGTTGGTCAGGTTGCCACGCGTTTCTCATTCAGCCTGAACAACCATACAGGTGATGGTTTTCCCATGTATCTCATGTCTAAACTTATTTTTGAATGATTGTTGAAGTACACTTTGGCTGGCTCACTTTAAGTTTAGATCCCCAGTGCTTTTGCTCAGATTCGATCCACTATTCCGGTGCATGTATCATCTACCTTATGGTCGTCAGATAGGTTGATGAATTTCGTTTATTGTCATTCCCTTTACTCATCAGTTCTCTTCGCGTAGACTCCTTTTTTCTGAAACGGAGTTTTCTGAGAAGGCGAAACAGTTTTCGCCACTAATCAGGCCATTTCCTGTGTAATTAGCTCTCAATTTATCTGGCAATCACCTCACGTGTCATGCACACACTCCATTAAATAGCACTTACCACTATCACTCGTACTTCCAGATACTCTTGGCTAGTGTCTGTCTTTCGACGGACTCGGATACTAATATGTTACGTCTATCTAAGCCGAATGCCTCTTGGATGCAGCTAAGCAGATTCGCTTTCTAAGGCTAGTTGCTTCACATCGTGGTGGTTATAGTTAGCCATAGAAATATTAACATTAATGATACCACTGAGGGTTAGACGCACCTTTTATGCGCCGTTTTCCCGGAAACGTCCTTACCTATCGAATTTGGTTTCGCGAATGTGTACGGACTATCCCATTTCTAAGGAAACTGGGTCCAAATGTACCTCCTCGACAGTATCACTAATTGGATTACGCATTTATGGTAACTACTCATTTATCGCTCCTCTATATCAAACTCATTTCTAACACCAGTTGTTTTGTCTGGTCTAATTTCTATACACACCATGTGACATATGCGTATGTGCCAACTGTAAGTTGTAGAGGAATGAAATGGCTAAGCGAATTCCGCAGCACTGCTGACTATGCGACTGTGCTGCCTTGACCAACAACTTTGACCAATTGATGACGATATGCACCGAACCCGCTCTGTCTTTCGATGTGTTCCTTCCTCTCTCTCTGCTCTTTCGTCCACTGACCACCTCAGGTAGGGGACTGTAACAATGCAGCGTACTCAGTGCCACTCCGTCGACAAGCGTCGACAAGCATCGGACTGAGCTGACGTGGTAACTTCGTGTGGAACAACCTATGCATTGCGTCACCAGCGGGTGGATTATCAAGTGCTAATTGATGAACTTCGCTGTTACTGGTTCATGGTTCCATAAGGCTTGAATGCTGCCTTACAGATATTTGTACTCAAAGGCGCTTAATCACTTTTTTTCCACAGTGCGCGTTAGTCATCTGTCAGATTGACAGTCACACTGGTTTTGGATGGTTGAGACTTTGATTTGCCACCGGATCTTCATTTGCGCATGCAGTAGCATGTTCGTTACTGTGACTGTCGAGAGCAATTTTACTAGTTGTTCATGGGTTGTAAACGTTTGTGTTGTGTCATATCAGTTTCGTAACAGTACCTTGCATATTAATGTCGCGAAGTATATGCTTGAACCTGCAGTGGCTTGCGGTAGTGCGGGAGCAGGGTTTGGTCCAATGGAAGCTCCATCTTCTACGTGCTCTGTGTTTATCAGTCGATAATCCAACCTAGCCTTTGTTTTGAACATTGTGGAGGACGTTGAAGGGTGCGAATACTGGGTGTAGTCCTTCTTGATCTATCCGACCACAAGTGGAGAGGAAATGGATAGTGGGATAGCTTTGGCAAAATCCACTTGTTTTGTTGGACTTAACGATTTACGTTTTCCACAATCTTTCGCGGCATATGGAATCACATCAAAGACATTTCTATATTAATGAGAGTTGCTCCGACTTTTCCTTACGTGTGGTGTCACCACACATGGTCTCTTGGCTTAGTGGAAATCCCTGATCCATTTGTAACCTTGTTTCGGCCCTCTTGCGCTACTGGACACAGTACCTGATCGAATGTACAAAATGCTGGACTTCCGTCGCTTCACGGCATTCCACCTACCTATCCGAATTTCCCCGTGTATCATGCTGCAGCGACGCATTGATTCTCGTGAGTCGATTCGGCCAAATTCTTCTCTAATTTTTGTCGCGTTGACCACATTGCTTCTTTGACAGTCACTTTAGCGTCATCATACTTGCAAACAGCCTATCGTAACATAATTTTTTATATGATAGCTACCTTTCATTTTCTGTGTGCTTTCTGCTGCACTCGGTGCAGTTAGCCGATAGAATTGGGATATCTACTATAATCAGCCTGTACGACTTGACAACTACACTGATTTCATGACACTTAATCGTCCACTTCCTCAAGAGCGATACGCCTTCTCCCTCCGGGACACGCACAGCACGAAGTTCAACCACCGCAGCCGGCTGCTTTTCGAACACGCGGTATTCCGTTATTTCCAACTGATCATTATGTTTGCTGGTCATAGATCTTTTGTACGAAGATTGTAAATGCCACATTATCAGCTGTTACTAAATACTTTGTCAACTTCTGCTTCTGATGCACACAGAAATCAAATCATTTGGCATCACGGACCCCAACCGACTACTTGTTGCTTTACGTGAACGTCTCTCTTTAACTTAGCAAATTACTTAATTCCACTTTATTGTTCTATAATCAAACTACTGCTTCACATCTCACGTATAGACCTTTCTTTGTAACTTATGGTGAATGTTTCCTTTTCCGGCACACATTGCTCTTATTGTACTACTTCTTCGTAGTCCTAACCGAGTGTTTCATTCTGCCTACCTCTTTGATATTTTCTCTCTCTTAAAATGCTTTGTGTTTGTGGGATTGGCCCAAATTTCGGGCCCTTCTTGTTCCACCGCATTCTTTCTTATTTTGCATTAACCATTCTTTGTTTTGTTTCGGATTTTTCTGTATATCGTCGAGGAGCTCGTCAACACTTTTGTGTACCTCTATGCTACTGTCTACCTCATTACAATCTTTTCCGCTATTTCTAATCATATCATGGATACCACCTGGGTAGACCGCGTTACTTTGGGGCCTTACTTTGATCCCCAACTCCTTTTTTCTGCTTCACACCTTACAATTTTCCGGTATGCTGCTATCTCGTTTTTTCTCCCAATGCTGATCTTGCCGTGTTTCACAACCGCCAGCCTGTTCACCGGTGAATTTCCCTAACCTCTAATGAGTACTGGCTTTTCTCAGACCCATTGGTGATCTCTTTGCCATTCACATAGCTATTGGCTTACCTTCTTCTTCTTCCACTTATTCAGCCTTATTTTTTGTATGTTTACACTTCTGCTAACCAGCATCCGTCTTTTGCTTTAGGTGAACTCCGCATCGCACGTCCTCTTGATCACGAGTCAGTGGCTTGGCATAGTCTGCTGATTGCTGTTCGCGACGCGCAGAGACCCACGCTATCGTGCTTCGTCCAAGTTTTCATCAATGTTTCCGACATCAACGAATACGCTCCGCTCTTTGTGGGCTTTCCGGTCCCACTCACTAATACCTCAAAGATTGTGCCTGCTAATGATCATTTGGTTTTTTACACTTCTGGCACCGCCTCCGTCGGCACCGTCGTAGGTCGAGTTACTGCCATCGACCTCGATCACTCTGACACTGGGTGTATCACCTATTCTCTTATTGGTGGTGGGTTCTCTTTTATCCCATTTGTATTCGGTGCATTCCAATTAGATTTCATCCTTTTCAAATCACTACGAGTGTCTTAACAAGCTGCTCACTCCTTTAAATAATCTTCCTTTTCATGATGCACACCTAACAGTTACGTCATGCAATTACTAGATAGCAATCCATCGATCACAAGTTTATGGGGGTTGAGTAGGGTCAAAACTGTTTCTCCGTAATGTTAGTAACATTTTTTACAATCGGATTGCAGGTTGGAAATGTTTAAGATATTCGAAATTGATTGCCTAGATAGACAGCCGATGTTGCAGGGTTCGTATAACATACCGGAATATAGATTCATCAAAACTCGCCATTAACCTTGATGACCAAAAACGACTGATTTTTTGCGAAGTTTCACAAAGTCATATTTCATTGGATTTTTGCACTCCAACGCACGAGTGTTGCACGTCACCCACTGTATTCTGCACGCATGTCTCCTTGGAACTTCTTATTGGGGTTGGATTCCATGTCCCTGTTAGGCTGATGCGGTTCTTCGGCAAGTATTTTCTCTGTCAGTATAGCTTCCTGGACAATAGCTTCTAAGTCGAGTAAGGCCGCTGACTGGCCACCACATTCCCACCTCACAAGTGACTTCTTTTACCGCGTTATTTCTCCATTCGCTTCCATCTCATTTTGACTTCATACTGTCGGTCGGTTGTGTTCTCCATTTCGAGAAGCTGTGTCCAGCAGCCTGTTTTTTTCACCTTAGCCATGCTTTCGTGACATCCTAACACGATACTAACAGAATACTCCAGATAAGTTTCAGTACTGTTGATCATAATGAGCGCTATGATTTGGAATAGCGGAATCATCTATTCTATAGGAATTTTCATTCCTGTTTTTTTTCTTCAAGGAGATACTGTTGACTACTTTTCGATCGATCCGATGACTGGGGAGTTGCGCTTGACTAAATCCTTGTTGCCTCATCATGACTCGGACACTTTTCTATCTGGTCCACAACCCAGACGAGTGCGTACTTCGTGGTCTCCCGAGCATCGCATTTTGGTATCTGCCACAGACAACAACAAATACGTTTCTAGAAGTAACCACACTCAAGTGATTGTTCGTATAGTCCCTGGACCCGGTGATATCGATGCCCCACCACCTGAGTTTACTTCTCGTCATGTGGTGCATTTTACTGTCAATGAGAATCTGCCTCCTGGATATATTATTGCATCCCTTGGTCACTTTTTGACTCCTGAGTCGGCAGTTTATGGATTCATACAGTTTGACCTCATTAGCAGTGAGCCAGTTGGCACATTCGACATGCAAGGCCTAACCCAACATGGTATCCAATCTCAAGCGACTTCCGATCTCGACCTGTTTCAAGTGGCATCCAGCACTGGATTCCTGGTCACAGCGGTTCGTTTGGATAGGGAACAACATGGGGACTTTCATCGTCTTCTTGTGCAGGTGCGCGGAGCACATGGTATCCGGAGGAGAGTACGCGATTATTTAGTTGTCGAGGTGAGTTTTCAAACGACTTTACTCGGTATGCTGTTGGTTTTTCCGGTTCAGACTCTTTCATTGTAGTACTTTGAGTTTACCACTCTGAAGGTTACTGACCAGCTGCAACACTCACGATCTTAAAGTGTGACAGTTAGACCGGTTTTGTAAAAAATGGTAGGAAACTTCGACGCCTTTTTCGTTTAAGAGAACTCAGTTCAGCACCCAATTTTGTTGCACCCCCTTTTCTCTGCGTTCTTGCATCTTTCACTAAGGTCACTAAATCTTAGAAACGGGTTCGCAATGTGCCTAGCGCTATACGAGACAAAAATCCATTCCAAAGTATCCACTTCAGCACAAACACACTTTCCACTACGCTCTTTCGTCTTCCAACGTAGTCATGCTCGCTTGCGTTCCCTAATAGGATGTACTTTGGCACAGATTATGCATACTTGTTAGTAAGGTGTTGCTACTTTCATGGAATTATATGATTTCTAATCGATGGTTCCATCCACCACTTTTCTTACCTTCGTGTCTTGTATAGCTTGCATGTGTGTACTATTTGATCCTATTCCATCTCAACCATTTGATCCAGATCCAGATTTTGGATGTGAACGACAATCCTCCCGCCATTTTATCACCGCGGTACATTAGAGGTTGTGTCTTCGAGGATGCACAACCGGGATCCCTGGTCTTACAATCTTGTACCGAGGTACCCATCGGGAGTAGTAGTTTGCAGCGCAGTCCAGTTCACTTTTATGCCTTTGATCCTGATCTGGGTTTGAATGGTCGTATCAAGTACGAATTAATTGAACCGTACACTGAAGACGTATTTTCAATATTCTCCATCGATCACGCTAATGGACTACTCCGTTTAAGCACCAGTGCGTCTTTGGATCGTGAATCAATGTCGCACTATCAGCTGACGCTTCAGGTCTCGGACTCTGGTTCACCTCCTCTCACCGCTAACAGTTTGATCCGTATCGAGGTAGAGGTTCTGGATGTGAACGATTGTCCGCCAATTTTCAGCGAATTATTTTACACTTCAACTCTTATACTACCCACCTATCCCTCTGAATTGATCGCACAACTGCAGGCGGTTGATCCCGACGTGAATGACTCAGTAAGTCACGGTTTGTGCCATGTGAGTCATTTCTCTGTTTGACTGCTAGCTACGTGTTCTAAATATTGTTCGCTTTTTTACTGTTTACTGTCCTTTTTCTACTGCCACTCTATTTGCTTTTTTATTTCCTAATCCCAATCATAAGTAAATTTACATGCTGCGATTTCTCGCTACGTCCACGGTTACCTACAGCTTCACTTTTAGGAAAGGTGTTTTTCACTCTGAAACATCAGTTTGCAAGTTCGTTTAGGCATTGAAACTACTATCTAAGTACCCTATGCGTCCACTGGAGGCGTTGAATATTAAAATCAATTATTGTACAGTCCGACTTTGCTTCCCCTGCTAGAGTTCGTGAACTCTGTGATCATACCTCTAGCGAGAGTCCACGGGTCGTGTTAACTCACGGCAAACTGCCTGCAGTAGTTGAAACAGGCGCACATATTTCGGCCTCTTTTTCTCGACTGATGAAACGATGCAGTTTTTTCCGTATGACGGTCCATTCAAGCACTGCATTTAGATTGCTCCCGATCCAGCCGATTCGCATTCAGGTACCTCTTCATCTTAATGTGCATTGTCACTGCGATTTCTAGGGCAGTGCTTTTCTGCTTTTGCTTCCCTCTTCCATTCACTGATCATGACGTGTTGTTCTCCTAGCATGAACCTGCCGCATGTGGACCGCAAGTGAACTCCCCATGCGATAAAAATTGCAGATATGAAAGCCTCCTCTCTATACGGAAATAACTAAACTAGGCTCGCATTTTCTACAACTTGACCTCCATGTAACTGAATGCACCTTACACGTGGGCAAGTTTCCGGTGGCAGAGCGTCTATGAACGAACTAGCTGTCCTGAAGTACATTCCCTCGTCGATCTTTTGGTGAGGCATTGACGTTCTCAACAACCGGTCCATTCATTTGGTCAGTATGTCTAAATGTCACTGTGGACTAATGTTGTAGCTTCCATTGCGATTCGGTGTATACTGGTGATATTGATACGTTCAAACAACTTCTTGATGCTCTGACCCTAGCTGCTGCATCAAGCACGGTGGATAGAAGTTAGGATGCTACCGTTTACACCTTCCCTTATTCTTATCCCCCTCGCGCTTTTTCATCCTTATCGTCCCGTTCCAATTTCATTTTTATCCACCTGTTTTCAACCCCCCAATGCGTGGCTTCCCCATGTTGCTTCCATAGTCGCTTGTCTCCTAGTTTCAACTCACACACAATCACTGGGCGTCGCTCCGATCCAGTCGACAAGTTCATGTCCAATCAAGCGGACACGTCAGTTCATCAGTCCTCGCTAAGACTGGCACGCCTCAACCAGCGCATTATGCTATGGATTAGCCAACAGGCAGCAGTTACCAAAACACCAGAGATCCTGCCGATCAATATCTGTTCTCTCTCGGTAACTCACCTGCGAGCTTCGAGCTATGCTCTCGTCCTTCAACCCCCCAAACGCGATGTTTCGACACCATTTCACTACGTTTGTCTGGAGTTGAAACAGTTTCGAATTTCGGTCAAGCTGGTGTTGGCATTGCTTTGAGTCCCCGGGCTGAAACCACCTTGATCGATTGGCGCTCAGTCAATATCCGGATGTGCGCTGTCAGATTATTTGGCTCGTTCAAAGCATCGAAGTCACGCGCATGCAAACGGTGCCTATTTTTATTTCAGATTCGGTGAAAGATGGCCTCCGTCAACAACTGAACGCGCGTAACAGAAAATTACTGATACTGTGGTGGTTGCTATCGATCTGAACGCCCAACTTGGTAGGCTGTCCATTGATGAGCTGCGTCTGGACGACCAACGCCATGTAGGCTGCCGTATTGATAACGATGAGCGGTTACTATTTCTCTCGAGCACTAACTTCCGACACAGCACCCACAGAAGTGTGATATGGCGCCCGCACGTCTCAAACCAGGTCTGGACGCAAATCGACCACTTCGCGATCAGTTACCGCTGGAGACACTGTGCCCAAAACTGTCCCTTAATATGGAGCACGAACGTGGACTCTGATCACGCACTCGTTTGTGCCGATCTTACAGTTCGCTTCTGTGGGCGCATGTGGCGAGGTGGTGCGCACATAGATACATGCCAGCTGGCGAACTCAGATGTTCTGAATATGTATCAGTGTACGCTGGCATCCATACTGAGTAAGCGCTCTTTGATCAGAGTAGAAGGACTCTGGTCGCATATTCACCAGACGTCCTTGGCAGCAGGCGTGTCTTCATTTGACAAATCAAATTAACAACGTGGACACTGGGTCTCGGTGCATTCTCTGGAACTTTTGGATGGTCGCCGACACATTCCGGTTGAGAGCGAATACGAGACTCGCAAAGACCTCAGGGCAAAACTGGGTGCTGGTCTGAAGGAAGATCATGAAGCCTGGTGGTCTCATCGTTCGTCGAAGACGCAAGTGGCCGCTGTCCTTGGTAACCATCGGGTTATTTCGTCTGATACTTGAAATTGGCGGAAGGAGACCTGATGTTACTGAGACTATACGTGATGAGGGTAGACGGCCAATCCACAATTTGTCGAAACGCTTGGGGCGTTGGACCGAACACTTTGAAAAGCTGTCTAATCAACCGCAGTTACCAGCATCTCCATCGGCCATTGATCGCCATTTTCGCTAGGCCGTCCCCTTAAACCCAACTTCACACCCAGAAGTCGAGTGTGAGATCCGATTGTTGAAATTGTGTAAGTGCGCAGGATCGGATTGAATTTTTCTAGCTCTCTTCAGATTCGGAGGACCTGCTCTTGTCGACGATTTGCACAATTTACTATTGACGCCGTGGGAGCGGGGCGATGTCCCAACAGACTGGAGCCGCTCTGTACTAGTCCCAATTTTCAAGGGGGCTCACGTTCCGAATGCGACAGTCATAGAGGAATCAGTCTGATCTCAGTTGCCTCCAAGATACTTCCCTCTGTCATTCCCCATAGACTTTTTGACAGCCGTGGAAATCAGACTTGGGAAGAGCACGCCGGGTTTCGTCGCAGTCGCGGCTGTATTGATCACATCTTCACATTACGTCAGTCGTTGGAGCACCGCCATATTTATCGGCCTTCCGCCACAGTCGTGTTCCTCGACATCAAAGGTGCCTTCGATTCGATTGATCGATGTGCCCTTCGGAATTGTCTACTCAGGAAAGGTGTGCCCGAGAAAGATGTAAATATTATCCAAGCATTATACGCGCGTAGCACGGGCAGAGTGAGAGCTTACGGCAAGCTGTCGTCACCCTTCAATATCTCCAGCAGTGTGAGACAAGGATGCCCGTTATCACCTTTCCTCTTCAACTTTGCTATTGACGAAGCTATGGAGATTGCATTTACAGGACATGACTTGGAAGGTTTGGAGCTACTCCCAGGAGAACGACTTCTTGACTTGGAGTTTGCAGACGACATTGCCCTCATCGGTGACAGCTTCCAGACGTGCCAAGCCGCGCTGGACAGATTAGCCGCTTCGGGCTTGCTTTGCACCGTCGAAGTATAAAGCGTTCCTCCAAGATTGGCAGGGATCGCCTCCTTCGCTGACCCTTGGTGGGGATCAGCTAGAAGTCGTTCGGAAATTCAACTACCTAAGAAGTTGTATCAGCGCCCTTGGGATCGAAGACGAGATCACGATCTGTATAGCATAAGTTCGAAGTGCTTTTGCTAACCTTCGCCACCCATGGCGGCGGCGCGACATTACTCTCGCCCTGAAGGGTAGAGTGAACAGTGCAGCGGTACGTTCGACTTTACTGTACGGTTGCGAAACCTGGCCCCTAAAATCGGCGGACATGAAGAGGCTAGTTACGTTCAACTATCGGTGCCTTCGCAGTTTGGCTCACATCTGGTGGGAACACCGCGTTAGTACCGAGCATGTTCGACGCCTTGCTTACGGCGCAGAAAAAGGAACTGAACCGCTCAGCACCGTCATTTCACGCACCAGGCTCCGATGGCTCGGCCACGTGTTGCGCATGCCAGCCCATCGACTTCCACGACGTGCGTTGTTTGCTCACCGGGGATGTGGATAGAAGAAGAGGAGGGTGGCCAAGCGATGACTTGGTCGAGAGGAATGAAGGCCCTCACTTCTGTGCTGGCCTCGGTTGGAGCGTCACGATTCCCTGGTTGGGGTCCAAAAGACGGTGAACACGTTTAGCTGGATACACTTGCTGACTTGGCAAGGAGTCGACCTCAGTGGCGTTCGTGCTGTGAGTTTCTTTGTCCCTCCCCCTCCATCTACGATCTCATTTCGTAGCGCAAAACATAATATTTTTTCCTTTTTGCCTAGTAGCCGGCTGGTAGGTTACCGGAACAATGCCTATCCGTTGCTGGTAGTTCAGCTGGCATGCAACTGTTGTATTTATTTTCCTTTTCTTTTATGTATTGCGGCACAGTAGTTGAGGTTTTTCCCACCTCTAGCTGACGTGTATAATGGTGATGATGATGAAGGTGGGGACAGTAATCCCCGCACCCAGTGACTGTGACCGGCTTCAGCAGGACCTCGACCGCCTCTCTATGTGATCTGCAGAGGTCAACCTTCCGAGCAACCCGGTCAAATCGCAATTCATGAGGCTGGGTAAGTGAGCACAGTTGAACCTACGCCGGTTAACCGTTGCATCCCGCGCCTTCCGTGCGAGACTTCGGTGTACTCGCACGCTACAATTTAAACTCCATGGACGACATGAATAAGATTTACGGGAACGGCCTTCATATTCTTTGGGCGCTCAGACGCAGCTTCAGCACTTGATCCGAAGAGATTGTCACTGGCCGCTTTGTCTCACTAGTACGATCAATACTAGAGTATGGTTCTCCCGCGTATAGTCTTATCATCTGGGGCGATGTAGATAGGATTGAGCGAGTGCAGCATGTGGCCACCACGCTGTTTTCCAATTTATGAGGTGTGCGTAACGAAGACCGGTGTAAAAAACCAGGGCCTTACACCCTAGCTTATTGTCGACTGCGGGTTGACCTCATCGTGACGCACCGGGTATTACATCTGTGTGAGTACCCCATGTTGAGGCCGCTGCGCACATCAAGCAACACACGAGGACACCGGTACAAGCTTTTAGTACCGGATTTGATGCGGGTCGCTCACCAACTCTGTTTCAAACGCAGATGGGTGCATGTATGGAACGACCTGCCGCAGCACGTAGTTGAGGCAAATTCGGCGTCGGAATTTAAGATATTCCTAGACAAAAACTTTGCCGATATAAAATATGTCGAGCGCACCCAAAATAACGTGTCTTTGACCCTGAGTGACATTAGATGCAGCCACAAATAGATATCTCTTCTTGCTGCTTCCAACCAGTAACCTGAAAGACAGAGTTTGCAGTGCAGTCGTCCGTTCAACCCTGTTGTGCGGTTGCGGAACCTGACCTATTAAGTCGACTGACGTAGAGACTTATTACGTTCGATCATCGCTGCGTTCGCAGCTTAGCTCATGTTTGGTGTGAATGCCTCGTGACTAATGAGCGTGTTCTACGTCGTGTATTCGATGCAGGAAGAGCGAGTGAACCGCTCAGCACCGTTATTTCACGCACCAGGTTTCGACGGCTGGACCACGTGTTGCGCTTGCCAGCACACTGACTCCCGCGTCATGCCTCGTTTTCGTGCCGCGGGTGTGGATGAATGATGATCCGGGGAGGACAAGCGATAATTTGGTCAAGAGGAATGAAGTCTATAACTTTGAAGTTGGCTTCGGTTGGTGTGTCCCCACTGCGCTTGCCTTGCTCTCGAAGGACGTTGGACACTTCTGGTTAGACACACTAGTTGACATGGCGAAAAGCCGACCTCAATGGTGTTTGTCTTGTGTGTTTTTTGTCCCTCCTCATCTAGGTTATCTTCCCCTTCCAGCCAAAACCTCCCACTTGAAGCATAATATCTTACTATGCTGTGTGTTGCCTGTTTTTTTGCATTTCATGATGTTAGTATATTGATTTTTCTTAAATCTTTATGTATTCCGGTACAATAGTTGAAGTGTGACTGAATAGGTTGTGTTCGCTTGTGCACATACTACGTATACTCGGTCACCGCTGACCGAGGGCGTTGTTTTTGCCAGTTTTAGGGTGGCGCAAGGCACGAGATGGGCAAAAGTTGACTTGACAGTCCGAAATGAAGTCACTGACGACAAAACTGGCTGTCGTTAGTCCATCTCGCCTTCCAGGCTGAAACCCTCTTGACTCACCTTGTACTTGGCTCGAGACTTGACAGACAGCTCACAGCCGGCACCAGTGGGGCGTCTGCTGTCGTCTCCTAGTTGGTCTACATGTTTAAATTGCGTTTAGCACGGAGTTATCTGCGGGATAATGGCTGATTATGACGCGGGACAGTGAAAGCTTCGAGTAAGCTGTCTCGTTGATGCCACCTTATCTTCCCACTACAGAGTCAGCTGTTTGTGACGGTATGTTGTTGACACTAGGTGTAGGCGCCTTGGCGCTGAATGTTTACTGAGAACTCTTAAGTTCTGCACTACGTCTTTCTTATTATTATTCTTCTAGGTCTTTGGTGTGGGCGGCAGCGACGCATTATTTCAAATGGCTGATGTGCGGCTGTTCTTATTGTTGTTGCCTTTTGCTTCTCACTCCTTGCTTTAATACGCAGTCATTAATTCGTCAAAATCATGCGAAATTAGCCGGCCAATTGCCATTGTTGAACGACTTTGGTGCACCTACCGCTGTTTGGAATCGCCGCAACTGGTCCATGTTTTCACCGCCTATTTTATGCCCTACTTGGTTCTGAGACATTGATCCTTTTGATCGAATCACGAGAACAAGTTTCATTGGGCATTTATTCACATGGTCTGCGTTGTATACGGTCTTCGAATTGATGGAGAACGGTGGTGTGTAGCATGAGCGCGTGTGTGTGCTATTATCCATGCAGTATGAAATTGTTTTTTGGAGGGAGAGGCTAAGTGGGAAGGAGAGGGACGGAGAAACTCACAATACATGCTGCTGAGGTCGGCTCTTGGCCATTCAACTAGTGTATCTAACCAAACGTCTTCATCGTCTTTCGGACTCCCGCCTGGCATTGGGGAGACGTCAACTTCGAACTGAGGGACTTCATTCCTCTTGACCAACGCATCGCTTGGCTTGCCCTTTTCTTCTTCTTCCATCCAGACTCTGGTCTTGCAAACAAAGCATGTCACGAAAGTTGGGTTGCTGACATACGAAATACGTGGCCCAGCCATCGTAGCTTGGTGGTATTCCAAATTCCTCCTTGCTGGAGGCTAGACTTATTTCTCTATTCGACACTGTTACTGACGCTGAATAAGTGCCTTCAGATTGGCTACTTACAAGTGCCTTACCGATCTTGAAAAGAGTCAGCGAACTTTTTGTGAATACGATCGAAACACTAGCCTTCTTTCATTTGGCCCCAAGCTTCTCACGCGAATCATTCCTCGATTACTTACCTGTCCTCTAGTGAATCGAATCACTGAAGATTAAGTTCGCTTGTGATCTGGTCGTTTTGGAGTGGACCACATATCTACTATTCGCCGTGTTCGAGAACATACACATCTACAGACGATTGACTATGGTGGTTTTCGTTGACCCGGAATCCGCCTTCAAGTCTGTGGATTGTGCTAATTTGTGGCACTACTCCGTGAAGGGAGTTGCTGGAAAACTCGTTTCCATTCGGAAGTCTCTTCTCGGTGCTCCGAAGCCGGAAATATATCTGTGTGTAACTGCCTTCTGAGTCCCCCAAAACCAAGTTGTCCTGTCTTTCTTTTTGTTCAACTTTGTGACTGCAGTGATCATAAATGACTCGGTTCTTTCAAAATCTACCGGAGTGGAAGTTCTGCCAGGTGACATACTGACAAACCTTGTGTGTACGGGCCAACATATCTCCTTAGGTCTGACTCAGTGGCTATGCAAACTTTATTGAACAGAGTGGTGTCTAGCGCTGCACGCTTCGGCATGTACTTTGCCTCTTCCAAGTGCAAGGTGTGGTTACAGGACTGGATAAGTGGCACCGATTTTATCTTTTCACCAGCGGTGACTGGAAGTGATGGATCGCTTCACTTATTTTGATCACTTTGCCAACTCTGGTAGTAGTCACCTTACTGAATAGGCTACTTCGTATATGAGCTGGGACGATGTGGCTCAGTCATCTATGGAGACGGCGGGATGTCAGCCTATCAGTGACTGATAGGGTGTATAACGCTGCGATATGTTCATAATGAAGACATTAAACACTTGGCCGTGTTTGACAACCGGTGCTTGCGGAGTATTGCTCACCTCTGATGGGAACACCGGGTGAGCAATGCTGAGGTCCGCCGGTTGGTTTTTGGCAAGGAGGCTTCTGCTGCCTCACTCTGTTGTTCTTAATCGCCTACGTTGGTTAGGCCACGTCCTACGTATTCTCGTTGATTTGTTTCCTCATCGTGCATTAGACGCCGTGGCTGCACCAATTTAGGTGAAATCGCGAGGTGACCAGTCGATGGTTTGGCACAAATGCATGAAGAAATTGACCTAGAGTCTTAGTCACGCTGTTGAATACCGTCTTCGTGGATGGGGGCACCAATGCTTGGATATTCTACCGGACATGGCGCAGTCACGCAGTCAGTGGTGTTACTGCATTCGGTTTCTTGCATCTAACGGTTAATTTTCACTTCATCCTGGTTAGTCTTATACCATTTCTCCCTAACTGCATTTTCTCATATTCTGTTTACGTCCAGCTTCATTTTGTCATCCTTGCCTCTTATTATTATTATTATTATTACTATCCTATCAAAGTGAGTTGTGGCCACTGGATTCACCGCAGTTCGTTTCCCGGATAAGAATTTTTTAACCGAACTGATCCTCACTTGCTGTGTCACTGGTTTTCGCGGTTCCTTCTGCCTGCGCACGTTGCCATTTACCTCTTCACTACACCGATGCGATGATTTTATTACTTATATCTTTGTACTTCACTATGGATTGGAGCAAGACTTCTATCTGTTCAAATGGAATAATCTGATAATCACACCCATAATATACACGAATCTTAGGCTGTGGAGTTGTTAACTTGTTTTTTTTCGACTAATCTCCCGAGCTTACAAGTGGTTGCATTTGTTTCGGGGATTTCAGCTGCATATATACGATAGTATGGGAGTTAATTCTTTATTGACAAACTTAACCGTTATTCACGATGTGTACAAAATAATGTGCTTTAAGTGCTAAACACAAGAAACAAAATATTTTTTGCATTTCTATGTTATCCCCCATTGTCACTAAATCATCACCTGGAAACACGTTTGCTTACTATCACTGAAACGTTATCACATTGACAAGACCGAATCTTCCCATCCAAAAAACCATCTCTATCTAATTCAGCTACTATGTCAGCAGTCGAACAATAGAAATCAGATCCCATCTTATCATTGTTACCTGCGTTTAACACTCCATTTCTTGGCACCCGTCATGAGTTCTATTTAATTTGTCGAATAAACCCAAATGAACCTTGCACTTTTAGCTTTTTTATGCACTTAACATCTGTCTACTTTCGCCTACCGCTTACGTTTCCCCTCGGGATACACTATAAAGGGGGATTTTACCCGAAATCGAACTTCCTATATTCTATGTATTGGTTCCATGTCTAGTTTTCCGGCTGTAAACCTACAAGGCTCTTTACCCTTATTTTGCCCCCAACAACTCTCCTCGGTCTCTGCTTCGTTTTCTTGACATCTTCGGTGGCTCGATTCGAGTGACATCTTCACCACGATGAGTTAGTTGATCGTCTTAGAACTACCAGTCCTCTTTTAATAATTGCTAAAGTCGTAGTTGACCAGAGAAGTTATTTTACCTAGCCTTCATAGTTTATGCAAGTACTGAAATGGTTTCTCAACATCTCTCACTCTAGGTATCTTACCGGTTGGCGGACAACGTTTGGTCTACTTATTTCACTGTGGATTCCCACACGGGACGCCTACTTGTCGCTCCAAATTCTTCTTTACTCAACCTGCATTCATTGTTTGTGGAACGGACCTACTTGTTGGTCGTCGAGGCATTTGATACCCACTTGCCACACCCACATGTCACCCGTGCTAATGTCACTGTGTTTGCACAAATTTCACCTGACCTTCGCGGGCCGGGTCACACGTTAATTGTTGATCCGGAGGACGGACTTGACGTCAGTTTTCCGGAGCATTACAATGGTAACGAACCGCTCTTTCTTGGTCAACTTTCCGTTCGAGACGCTCCTGTTGGTGCCATTCACAAGTGAGCTTAAGCCGCGTTTTTGGCTTCGTTATTCTACATCCTCTATATCTAACTCTTAAAATCCTCTAAACATTTCGTTTTTCTTTTTAGATTTGTTGTCTTGACTCCTTCTTGTGGAGTCACTGTGGATCGTTCAACTGGCGCCGTGTTGGCTACCGGCGACCAACCTGATTGCGTCTTGGATCGTGAAGTCACACCTCATCTCACATTACACATACTTGTGAGAGATATGCACCACCGGATTGGTCGGACCACAGTCCGAGTGCATCTATTAGATATCAACGATCATGCTCCGTTGTTTGTCGGTGCACCTTATCATATTGTGTTTTGTCTTAGCCCAAGCTTTGATGACCGACCCAGTTCCGGATCCAAGTCACATTGCCAACAAAACAACTTCAGCGTGAGTCAGCAGAATGCCTCTCTTTACTTCCTACCATTTTACTGAATTTGACTTTACTGCTCTCGAATTTCGTTAACCTGTTCACCCACATGTATCGTTCGATTTCTTATGCTTTACAGTCAGCTTTTTATCAGCATGAAGCCCACCACTACCCACCCATATTGCTGTAGATATGTCAGACTGCCTAGCTACCGCGTTGACTCATTAGGGATTTCGTCACAGTGTTTTTCCTTTTCTTTGCCATCTCATTTTTACATTCATTGTTTCAATTTTCGGTGCGCAGCCCACCGATTATTCGTTTCATCGCCTCCCTTGTAAGATTACGACTTGGACCCTTATACCACAGATACACGCTTTTCGTCTTGTCACCCACTACATACTGTCGTTCGGTTGCAGCCGTAAACGCGGCATCTCACTAAAGCAGGCGTGTGAAGTACACATGTTTTCGTACATGACGACCGTCACGGCTTGGGTCTGCCGACTTAGGTGTACCAATTTTCTCAACTGAATAAATACCTTTCGATTAAAACCAGGTTACTCCTGATCGTAGGATACAAATCCATCACTTCTCACTTGTCTTCCATCGTTGTTGATGGTATAACTTAATGTAGATTTTGGGCGGTTCTCCGAGCTGACTGATTATTGTGCAGACGTTTCGTTGCCTGACTAGGCAACATCATCAGTGCGGTTTCAGGGGCCTGTTTCGCAGTGCCTCGTAAGCGACTTCAATGTCCAAGTGCTTATTGATCGAGTTCTGCTTTGAATGCATTCAAAGCAGAACAGGCCCCTGAAACCGCACTGATGATGTTGCCTAGTCAAGCAACGAAACGTCTGCACAATAATCAGTCAGCTCGGAGAACCGCCCAAAATCCGCATCCACATCCCGAGCTATGCATATTTTCATTTATTTCAAATAACTTAATGTAGTTGCAAACCTCGTTTTGAATATCGCAAACATTCTAATACCTGGCATAACTGCGCTCACGGTCTGCGGCCGAAACCGTTCTTTGCCAGTTTATGAATCAGTTTATTGCATCAAAATCTTTGGACTAGAGGTCTCAAACCAAACCCGTTACTTGGGCTAGACGGTTGAACATTATCGACTTTCCGTAGGTCTCCGTCGGCGGTATCCATTTTTCTCCCTGCTTTCTTACCCCTGCGTTTCGTGTGTAAGCTTAACCGGTCAGTGACCATTTGTAGCTCCAATGTCTCTGGCTGTTCCTTCTAGCTTATTTCATAATTCTACGCTAAACAGTTGGAGACAACATGTACTTCTAAATGGTACTATTGCGTTATACCCTAACTCATACGTGTTTTTGTAACTCACAATCTTGACGACCCTCATCAGATCTGTCAATATAGGACGCTGTCTACTCTCTGATGGGTGTCAGACGCGTCCTCTGCAGTAGCTGATGTTGGTCATGATTGCTGCCTTTCTTCCATTTTGTCCTTTTTCCACCTATTCTAATGAATTTACGCACATAAATTGGATGTGGCTGATAACCGCTTTGGTACAGATTGCATCTACTTGCCCCCTCCTCCAATTCTAAAAAAACATCACATACAGAAATCTATGGTACTTTTCTTCCTACACGTATTGTCCTCGTGGATTTGACAGTCTTAATCTATTCATACTGTAGGTAAACTGCCGTTCTTATGTGAGATACGTATCCGACTATCGTTCAGAAGTCTAACTGCAACAATTCACGTCTACTGGCGTTACTCTATGCAGCAGTGAGATATGGCCATTGCATACCGAGAGCATAGCGATGCTGATACATGTTCACGTGTATAGTGGCATACGATGCCTGATGTTCGGTGCCGCATTTGCCTTTCTCTCCCACCTGCGTTGATCTGGTCGTCTCTTTCGTGTGCCCATTGACCGCCTAGTTTTGCGTGTTTGTAGGCAGTGCACCCAGTTGCATAAGGCCGTTGGTTGTTTAACCGATTTTTAGGCGATGGCACAAGGGAAATTAACAGAGGGAGTTATTCCGACTGTTGCTTGCACCCTTTCTGGGCAGTTGACCTAGATGAGTTGTTTCGTTGGGTAGACTGCTTATCAATGTGCCCATTCGTCAGTCCACCGTTGTTTTGATTATGACATCGCTACCTCTTATAGTTCCTCTGCATACATAGGTTGCAGGGTGCGTTGCATGGGATTCCGCGCGGTTTCCCGCTATGCTGATTGTCACTTTTTTCACTAAGCGCACCAACTTCATTGGTTACTCAGGTTTGCAAAGCCACTTGCGAATCGGTTGTCATGCGTAGTCTTCGATTAATTTAACTGCCCTTGAGTGCCGTTTGCACGAAGAGCAGTCGCTGATCCCCTTGGTATATTTATTTTACTCACGCAGCGATAACAACAATAATACTACTAATGTCTCAGCTGTACGCCGTAACGACGCTTCGCTACCATGCGACCACCACAGTTGCACGCGGGCTGAGTATACCGCGGGGACGCCCGCACCTACGCGGATTCGAACCCGCGTTGCAAGATTACGAGACAAGCTCCTTACCACTTGGCAACGATATCTATCTATCTCCATGCAATCCACTGTCAATACTTTCTCCGTCGTTTTGTTGCCTGCTATTGTTCACTTTGATTCAATCTCTCTAATGAGCTGTGTGCTTGATGTGTTTGTTTTCCGTTTGCAATGTTGCCAACTTTTCTGGCATTGTCTGTGGGTGTAAGTGAGAACTGCCTAGTTGTTTGGCCAAGTGTTCATTTATCGCATTCATCACTGTTGTCTTGGTCAGTTCATCCATTTCACAGAAGAGAGCCTTGCTTTACAAAAGCTGATTTGCTCACGTTCCTCGCCGCAATGCCCTTTGTGATTGTTAACTCGCGTCCTACCACACTCTGTTTGTCGTCATTCATTTTTTCTCTACTACCTGTTCGTTGAACTGGTCTTCCTTCGTATATTTCGCATTGTGCACATCCTTTGGAGCATCATTGTGTTCAGTCAAGCACTGTTGAACACTATCCCTCAGTCATTCTTGTGTTGCATTAATCTAACGCGCATTTCATGATACATTCGGTATGCACATTTAAAACTTGCACTTGTGTACGCTGGAGTGCCGATAACAATTGGTTTTGAATATTAACTCACTTCCCTCTGAGTGAATAAAGCGTTGCGCATACTTTTGTTTCCTTCTGTTCTCACTCACGGTTTTTCACCACTGTTCTCCTCAACTTTTGCCTCATACGACGGTCCACCTTATAGCCAATAGCTTAACTTTTCTTCCTCTTTTTCTCTAACACTGAGATATCTTTTGTTTTCCCGCTCCTGGTCTACATTTATAAAGTCAATAAGTGCTCCCACTCATTCCATCTTAGGTGACTGCCGTGGACATGGATGATGGTATCAATGGTTCGTTCACATTTCACTTGGAGAACATCCATCCTCGTGTTGAACCTCCGTTGATAGCCGTCGACTCTCAGACTGGTCAGTTGAAGCTGCTACGTCACATACCACCGGATTGGACTGGGCGCCAGTTGGACGCCTCTGTGGTTGCAATAGACGGAGGCGGGTTGTCCTCGACGGCTTCCATCACCATCCAACTGGTGTTTGCTGACGGGCCACGGTTTCTGGCCCCACACTACACTGTTTCCATACCTGAATCTTCTCAAATTGGTGAGGCTGTAACAACTGTGGAGGCGACCAGTGCGAGTCCGTCTGCCAGTCTGATTTATCGTCTAACCAGCATTAAAGTGGAAAATAGCTCTTCTGGTTCCGAGCGTAAAAGCTGGTCATCCATTGATCTTGCTGACAGCCCATTCACTTTGGAATTCAACACAGGTACCTTTCGTCTCATTTTCGCACCCTGTAAATCTAATCAATTTCTTTACTTTACGCTTATTTCTCATCTTCAGACAATGCTGACACATGGACTTCACTCTTGTGAGTTCAGCTCGGTTCCGTTGTCCTCCTATGATCGGACTAACGAAGTTCGATTTGTTCCCTTACTGCACCTAGTATCGCCATGCACTTATGGCAAAATTGGTATGGAAATTGATGCAAAGTTCACTTCCTACAGCGCGTACAAACAATCAAGGAAGGATTGATCCGATTAGGATGAGTAGCTAGAGAGGGTATGGCACCACCATTGTTTTCGCGGACGCGCCATATGGCAATCGACCTATTGCCCATGATGTGGCTGATCCAGAGGCACTCATCCACCAAAGTGGCACTCACAAACACGCTAAGTTTTCCGATCAATTTAAGTTTATATTTCCAGAACCATATCCTTTGTTATCTGACGCTAACTAAGTGATATCTGCGGTTTTATCACGCATTATCGGACGATAACGTGGATTTCACGGCCGTGATCGCCATTTATTCTGGACGTTTTTCGCATTACGGACCTGAGGACCATGGACACCAGTGACCTTCTTAACATTGCTCGGACTCGGACAAACTCTCGCCTTCACATCCACACCACTAGAGTCAATTGACATGTGGATCAGTTTCCCGTAAATTTCTCCTCTGATTGTCTTTGCTCCACAATATCTACCAGCGCTCGCCGAGACATCGAGAGGACACCATGTATTCGATTCTGCACACTAACTTGGGTCACGCATGTTAACCTATTCGACGAAATGTATCTATGAAGATTACATTTTGGGTTTATGCTAAATTCAGCATTCGCGACGAACGCTGGTGTGCCATTTGGCATACTCATTTGGGGCTAACTTTCGACTGAGTCAATATACGGTAAACACCTTTACTTTTTGATGTATTTCAAGAGTTGTCGGTTCGAAACTTCATAGGTGAAAGCGACTCGTCCGCATTCCAGCTCACATGCAGCCGGTGCTGGTTGCGCGTGGCAGTCTGATCTTACGAACGATTCGCATCGCCTTAATTGTTTAGGGGAAATTTTTCGAAAGAAAAACAATTCACTGAATCGCTTTAGCACATTTGGTACGTTGGTGTCATACCTCCCACTTGGCAAGCAATTCAACAAGAACTCCCTGTGTAGAAATTAAACGCAGCTCCGTACCCTTTTTATCGTCTGTAAAAGGTGGAAAACTATGAGTGACTAATCTAGCCTATCTGCCCGATGCAGTGTGCGATAATTTACAAATTACTCCAGAATGACGATTGTCATCACTATTTTCAAAAACGCTCGCTACTTTTTTTGCGATGATCACCGAAATTTTGGTCTTACTTCCAGGCACCTCACAGGTGTGATTTTGTGATGACTCACTTCGTGGTCGCGTCGATCACCAACAGACGACGGACTATGGTAGTTTTCTTTGACTGAAAAGCATCCTTTGGCTCCGCTGACTGTTTCAATTCGTGCCACTGCCTATCTGTGAAGGATCTGATGTCTCTACCTCGATTTCCGAGGTAGAGCAAGGGACTACGTGAAGCTGTTCCCCATTACCTTTAGTGCTCATCACAGTTGTCTCATGCCCAGTTTTTGTTTCTACTGCCCATGTCCTCTCACTCTCTCTTGAAGTGTGGAGCCTCTGTCGGATAACTAAGTGTCCAACACAAGTGTGTGTGGATGGCAAACAGCTCCTTTTGGGTCTTGCTCAGCCGCGATGTAGGCGATACTAGATAGACTGACGCTTAGCACTGCGCTGTTCGGTGTGTGCTTTACAACCTCCGTGTGCAAAATGCTGTCGATTCTCACTATCATCTAACCGCCACTCGGAGTGCTTATTCGATTTATTTACCTTGATAATTACTTCACCTATGGCGATTACATAAATGCCGAAGCCAATGCACTTATGGACCTGATCCATGCGACTTCCCAAATCATCTTTGAAAAGAGTACGTTTCCAGCTTGTCATCTTCATTCATCTGAACTAGTTCTTTAGTATTGCACATTGTTCATTCTAAAGCGCGTCTGTATCCAAATTTCATTCTCCCTCTGTTCTGTCTTGACCTTCTTGGTCTGAATTCATTATACCCCTTTTCCCTGGTGATCTCTTAACGCCGGTCCTCACACCAGGCTATCTGATTGTGTTCTTTACGTTTTTTGCGTTATGATGATGGGTTTACCCTGTAAATCGTTGTTCATTCTATGAGAAAAGCTGTTCGCTGTCCACATTACCAACTTTACTACACGATTCGATGTTTCCTTCTCTCTCTCTCTCTCAAAGCCATACACCATCAATTTTCTTGTGACGTAGTAACGTAAATGTCAGATAGACTTCTTGCTGCACTGTACGCTGTGTTTACTCAACTCATCTCGACGCAGCCTCTGTGATAGAATTTCCATACCACTTTGATCCTGGCTCATTTAGAAAACGATATTGCACCTCTAGGGCATACCAGTTCTAGTTTGACTATCAGGATAGATTTACTCGAACAACTAGTTCCCTTTTGTAAGCAGTACTGCAACCACCACCATTCATTGATACTTCCGGTTGCACATTATATTCCCCTTCAACATGTTGTTGCAACAAGATCTTAGAACGGATTTGATTCGTTGACCAATCCCATCGCCTTTCCTCCTTTAACATGTTGCACCCCTCTGTTACTTGTTTTGATCTTCTGTGTATTTCATTTTCTTATCTCTCGCTTGATATTCATTTTACTATCATTGTCAGTTTTTTTTAGATCAACACTCCAAACTACCGACATTCTTACAGTTTTAAATACTTCGCATTTGAGAAGCAGTCATTGTGTTCTTGCGTGTCCCATCTTACTGAGGCTCATCATGCGCTTTCTGTAATTCGTTTCACCGAACTCCGATTGACCACCATATCCTTCTGTACATTTCTTTCACTCCGATCGGCTCGACACTATATCGTAATTTGGCTGCGTTAATTCGCCTTTCGCATACTCAGCACGGTCTCCGGGCTGCTGTGTGAACTGGAGGTGCACAGACAACCTGACCCAGTTGTCTGCCTCTGCCGCCGATGCCTGTTCTACTCCTACGATTGCTGTTTCCCGTTTCACACAAGTTGAACGTATGTGGTATCCTCTCTAGTGTTCACTGGTGCGCGGGTGTATTCCTGTTCTTTATCGCACAGTCATCGATTTGCTCGTGGAATAACGATTTTCTAGATGTTATTCTACCTAATTCCGATCTACCAGTTGAATACCGGCAACCAGGCCGACAGTATTTATTATGTTCCGCTTAGTACACAATCAATAGTATCATCGATCGCCTACTGCGTTACATGTCCGTGTCTATTACGCATCGAATCACAGGTTCAGCATACTTCTGTTAAATAGAATCGTTATGTTGTTCTCTCATTGCGTCTTTCTATCTCATATCCATCCAAAAATTTCCCCTTTTCCTTACTATTTACTCCGTTTGCAACCATCGGCTCAATTGTACCCGTCAACCTCATCCCCAACCCACGCTTTGAATTCCTCCCACCATATCGACCTCTACCTGACCGGCTCAGCCCTGTCACATAGTCCTACGGCTGCTGAGTTATGCTTGGGCAGCTATTCCGTTAAAACACAATCTTATCAGCTAAATATTCTTATCGCCTCCGCATCCCTCACTCTCCTGTGCGTACCCTCCAAGTGCACTGTTTTTTGTTAGTTATCAACCTGTGTGTCTTCAGGGATTGTGTAACCGGCTTGATGCAACGAGTTTTGCGTTTCGCTGCTAACTGCACACTCCGCCATCGGTGACAGCTTTTGCTATCGTATTTTGAATCTATCTTTTCTGTAGAGCATTGTGATAGCCAAATTAGCCCATACCCCCACCTCAAGTCTTCACACCACAGCACCTTACTTTTCTGAATTATTTCTGCTCCCCTCCACACAAACGCGACTACCGGTGATCACTTAGTTGACAACCTCGCTTCATGTACGAATCCTTCCAACGTTATATTTGTTATAATATAGTCATCCGTTCTCTTAAAGCGGGTCGTCCTACTTTTTCGTCCCATCTGCATCGATTTTGCTTACTCATGCTTTGTACGCAGTGCAAGCCCACGTACTCATACCCGTGGCTAGATTCTGTACTCTATCATTTCTCCGTGCTTGCGGGCATGGTATCCCAATCCGGCCGCTCCGTCTGTTTCCCCTCTCCTTTTGCCCTCATCTCTATCGATCAGTTCCTATGGGTAATAATTTGAGGGCACACGCGTCTAACTCGTTGCCCCTTTGACCCCTGTGTTCTTTTGCCATTTGTCGCTTGATTAATCTACTTTGTATGCTAACTGCGTCAATCTTGCCAATTTATTCCGTTTTCTCATCCCTGTTATTTTCGATGCACATCCATGCCATTCATGAGTAACCCTATCGATTTATAGTCTATGCTTAACGTCTCTTTTAGGCGTCTTTCATATTCACAGGATTGTCGACTGCAGAAAATTCCATATTTACCTCCATCTGCTATCGTACGGCTACAGCTTATGAGATCGATTGACTAGTTCGCGAGAATCATTAGTTTAAGCGATCGCGCTTCTTCCTACCCTTTTTTGTTATTGAACACCTAGACAAACTTGTGATGTCCTCTGATGTGGTCATTCGTTTATTCCTGCCAATTGGCAACTGCATTTGTACTCCTCGTTCGACCCCACTCCTCAGCTTATCTGAACACAGGTCCCTGTAAGTCGAATTCCTGCCCCTCATGTGTTGTGTTTGCTTGCTCCGTGGTGCGCTATGCATTTTGGCCGTCACATGGCGTGTTGTCTATCCCTGTCACAGTGATTTGCGTTTTGTTGCCCTTCCCGATTCGCCGTATTGTGTTTATTTTCCAATGCATCAGCGATGTCCCCTGTTCGATGTCGTCTTCGCCGTCTCCCGCATTTACTCTGAACACGCGTGTTTGTTCGGTGTAGCTTCCAGTACATAGTCTCATATTTCTTCTCTCCTCCTCACCTTATTAGTGCTCACCTTCCTTGCGTCCGTGCACCAACTGATTTTTGCTGCACTGTCTTTCAAAGCTAGCTCCTTCTGATGAAGAATATGCTCAGGCAGTTTTTGAAACTGAATATATGGTGCCTAACCAAGGTACTGATTTAAGAACACACGCTCCATCATTAAAATTCGTAGATTTTAACCCGCAGGATAGTGTTTCGGGGCTGTCTGTAACTACTCAAAATAATCCTCATATTTACGACTCCGTCATAACGTCCAGACTGTTTTCCTTCGATTTTGTGCAAAAGCTGTTTTTCTTCAACCTGTCACTAACGAACGCCAGTGTTTAGTCAACGGGACACTAAAACATTTGCTTCTCCTCATCCGTCTCAACGGTTATCACGATGCCTGAATTTATATTTGTGTATCTTAGTTCTCTTGGCTTCTTTATTCTTTATCTCTAAACGTTTAAAATTTCATCCCTTCCAGGCTTAGTCAGACTCATAAGACCGCTGGATTACGAGTCAGCCTCCAACTATGTCTTGTTGCTAGAAGTTTTGGACACATCGACCGGCCTAACAGCTCGTGCCTACTTATCAATCAATGTGACGGTGAGTCACTTCTAGGAATAAATAGTTTACTTCTGGATAAGCCACCACTGACAAACATTGCACTGTCCTTGTATGGTATAAAAACGAAGTTTCTCACTGCTGCTCCCCAACTATTTCGGCAGTCCGTTTCTCTTGATTCTTTTGGGTCAGCTTATTGTTTTAGGTGAACTGAAACCCTTCGGCTGCCCCATCCTTATCCTCTCTTTTCTCCTTAACCTCTCGTCCTGTTTACCAATGTGCAAATCTGGTAATTCCATCATTTGCGACGGCGCGCTTTTCTGCTCATGCCACGATATCACAATCGTCTGTTGTTGACAAGGTGTACTCACGTTGACGGTGAATCATTTTTGCTTAGATCATTTAGACTTTACACTGGGTCCTCCATCTCCACTTCCGTTATTCATTTTTCCATCAGTCACTGTGTTGGTGTGGTTATGAAGCGTCAATTCAAATTACTGTTTTATACTTGCGTATGCTGTTGTTAAACGTGATGATACCTTCACCCGCAAAACTGCACATCGACGGCTTTGAGGGTCCCCTTACCTGCGTAATCGAGTGATCTGAGCTCAGTGACATTTTCAAACTTCTCCGGGTCCCTATTTCCCAACATGTCTATTGTTTCGGTTCCGACGCACAGTCCTACTGTCCTCTCATAGAAGCTTATGACGAAGTCATTCAAGTCAACTCAATAGACTATGCGTATTTCACCCTATCGGCCATCATCGCGCCTTCTGTAACTGAACTCTTTTACAGGTCACTATTCACTGGACTGTTACCGGGCGACTGGGAATGCTCAGTCGTAAAGCCCATACCGAAAAGTGGTAACCCAAGCAAAGTGCATAACTACCGGCCGATCTGCCTGACCGCTGTTTTGGCAAAGACGCTCGAGAAGATCGTTAAGTAGAGCCTGCTGCAGCTTCTCGAGTCGAAAAACCTGTTGACCTTCGCACAGCATGGTTTCATGAAAGGTCGCTCGTGCATCGCCAACCTACTGTTGACGAGACACGATGGTTACAAGTGCTGAACCAAGGCCAATCGGTCGACGTCATTTACATTGATTTCAGTAAGATGTTTGACAAGGTTAACCATGCAGTGCTCCATGACAGGCTGAGGATGTGCGGTGTTGGTGGTTCGCTGCACAAATGGATCAGAAATTTCCTTGTTGATCGAAAGTGGAGGGTCCAGGTGGACAACCATCTAACTGACTGGTATCCACCGAGCAGCGGCGTGCCCCAAGGCACTGTACTGGGGCCGATATTGTTTCTGATCTATGTGAACGATGTGCCTCAGCTACTCCAATCACCTTGTGCGTTGTTCGCAGATGGCTTGAAGGTGTGGAAAATAATCCGCACACTCAATGATTGTAAGTTACTTCAGCAGGACCTCGACCGCCTCTCGACATGGTCTACAGAGGTTAACCTTCCGATCAACCCTGCCAAGTCGCCATTTATGGGGTTGGGTAAGTGTGAGCACAGCAGAACGTACGCAGTGGCTGGTCAACCGTTGCATCCCGCGCCTTTCGTGCGCGACCTCGGTGTGCTCTCACGCTGCGACCTAAAGTCCATTGACAACAAGAATAGGCTGTAACAAAACAGCCTTCGTATGCTTTGGGCCCTCAGGTTCAGCTTCAGCACTTGGTCCGAAGAGATTGCTTCTCGCCTCTTCGTCTCGATAATACGACCAATGCTAGAATAGGCTCTCCCGCGTATTGTCCCATCACTCTGGGCGATGTAGAAAAGCTTGAACGGGTGCAGCATGTAGCCACCAGGCTGATTCCCAACTTACGAGATATGTCATACGAAGACCGATGTAAGAAATTAGGGCTGTACACCCTAGCTTATCGTCGGCTGAGAGTTGACCTCATCATGACGCACCGGATATTACATCTGAGTGATTACCCCATGTTGAGACAACTGCGTCATCTGTGCGCACCAAGCTGCACGCGAGGAAACCGGTATAAACTTATCGTACCGAAGTTGAAGCGGGTCGCTCATCAACTCTGTTTCGAACGCAGAGTGGTGAATGTCTGGAACGACCTGCCGCAGCACATAGTAGAGGCGAACTCAGTGTCCGAATTTAAGAAGCTCCTAGACAAACACTTTGCAGAGACAAAATATAGAGAGCGTAACGATAAATAAGGAGTATATGTCCAAGAGCGACGAATGATGCAGCTACACAGAGCAAGCTCTCCTCGCTGCTTCGAACCAGTATTCATTGCGAATGGATACATACATTATAATAATGGATAAAAATATCTAGTACAAAATGGGTTGGCATATCGATCAGTCAAACGACTGGGCATCATACTGATGAGCTTCGTTGGGTCAACACATAGAGGTAACATGCATGGTGGGATATAATTGTGTAAAGAAGCAGTACAAAAAATAAGACTAAATTCAGAGCGCGTGGAGAAAACATATGGCGCTTTCGATAAAGCACTATGTACTGGATGGTAAGGGTCATTTAGAACATGGAAGTAAAAACTAATACGAGCGTCTACATCTTTGTTGACAATAAAATCAACAAATCTCTATACCGTCCACTACATCTGGAAATATCTCTTTTCGGCCGTATCAGCGGTGTGTAGTCTTTTATCGAATAGCCTATAAAAATTACTGGGGATCATTACAACCAATGAGGCAAAATGTATGCAGTAACAAATTTAGGAATCAACTCACGAGGTACCGGAAGCACTCTAAGTCTGAGGGCATAAATGGGTAGCCATCTAAGCTTCTCAATTGTTTCAGCGACATGGGTAGACCAAGGTAGGTTTTGGAATAAACAACTCGAAGATAGTTGACAGTCTGTGTCCTGGGTATGAGTTGATCACTCACTGCTTGTGAGAAAGTGCCATCTGAAACATCTTTCGGCTTATCCGCCCGAAAAAAGAGAATGTTACATCATAACGTTTAGAAATGTTCAGAATGAGAGACCGGGACGATGACCAAAGCAAAAACGCATCTAATTCACTCTGAAGAGTGTACATGTCTCAACGTTCGAATTATACACCCATAAGGACGTTTTCTGCTTACTTGCATCCAATAAAGTTGCACGATATAGGAAGTTTTTCGATATTTAAAGCAAACAGAGGGGACAGAATCATTCCATGTAAAACATCAGGATTGGAACAAAAATGATGCCTGATGTACAAGATACGACTGATCATCTAGTATGAATTTGCTGGGTTTATAGGCCAACTGATATTGCATCGTCTGCCTGGATGAGTGTGGAAATCTAAAGCACAAGTAATTTCTCGAATACTTCCAACATCATCGACGTACTTTCAGGTCTCCAAATGCCTCGGATTATGTCACATCAGCAGCAGCATTTCATCAGACATTTGAACTGATGCTTCGTGGTCATGCAACCACAACGATCTACGAAAAGTATACTAATAAGCGGGACAGAACATGGATTTACCGGGAACCCTTTATGTCCTAAGCAAACATTCAGGGTCAAGGCACGCACACCTTGTGTCAACAACACACCGTCACAAACCGCTGTGATGCAAATATAAGGCTGCATCAGCGTCACGATCAGCCATTACCCCGCAAATAACTCGGCACCAAACACTCTTTAAACAGGCACTTCGACTAGGGGGCGGCGGCAGAGGCGCCACTGGTGTCAGCTGCGATCCATGTCCTGTAAAGTCTCAAGCAAAGCACAAGGCGAGTCACGTGGACTCCAGCCCGGAAGGCGAGACGGACCAACGGCACCCAGTTTGGTCGTCAGTGACTTCATTTCCCGCCGCCATGTCAACTTTTGTCCACCTCGGGCTTTGCGCCACCCTACATCTGGCAGACTAAACAAGGCTAGGTAAGAGGTGACCGGGCATACGTAGTACGTGCCCAAGCAAACGCAACTTATTTAGTTGGATCTGTTGTTCTTAGGAACTAAATTGATTATCGCTGCTTAGCACTCCCCTACGCATATCATCGTTGCGGACACGCTGGTGCCACTCGACACCAACAATGCTTCGCAGACGACGATGATTAAAGACTTGAAGGCGCCTCAGATCTTCAGACCGAAGGGGCCAAGTCTAACTCCCATAGAGCAGAACGGCCCTCACTGTGGCCTTGTGAACATGGCCTTTCAGGCGGAGGGAAACTCCTTTCTGTCGCTAAGAATGTCGCAGATTCATGAATGCAGTTCTGGCTTTTACGATGCGTGAACTGACTTCAGTCGTTATGCGCCCGTCGTCTCTGATGCAGCTGCCATGATAAGTGAATTGACCAACTACCTCGAGTTCCTCGCTATCAAAGGTCAAGGGGTCCTGCGACAACACTTTGAAGGTGCGAAGCGCATACCAAATAATGGGATCACTCTAGAGGTTATTCATGGTTGCTTGGACCTCCCCAGCATCCGTAAACAGCAATACAATGCCGTCCGCATAATCAAGATCAACTAAACTTTTATCAGCCAGTACGTCAACGCCTCTATCGGGAGATTCCGCACGGAAACACTCCATGATGCAGTCCGTGGCGAAATTGAACAATAATGGGAATTTGAAATAATCGTTTCCAAACACAACAATCAAGAAACGTACATTGTGAGATGACGCCGTCATTTCATGCATTCTTATCAATCACAAAAACATGCAACATTGGAACATAAACAAACGGTGATGCATATACTACCGCGATAGACTTAGAACCACTGTCGGCTGTTTTTCAATGCACAACCGTGGTCGTTTGCGATTGATAACGTTAGCCTCCAGTAGCCTAAGGGTTTGGGGCCGCTGATCGTTCATTCGGATTGTGAACGACTCATCAGGATTGACTCGGTGGTCAGTAGTCACCAAGTGCCTGACGGCTGCTGATGTAGCTCGGTTTCCCGAGTCAACTGATTCCGTCGTCGCCGATATTATCCGGCTGCGTAACCACTTTGGAATGTGTTCATTGATTCTGATATTTAGACTCCGGTTACTGCGTCTGAATTAGCTGTCTTCACAGCTACAGATAAATTTGTATAGACAGTGCGACATGCTCTGCTTTGTCATCCGTGTCTTAATCGAACACATTAGCATAGGTCTATTCGAGATGAGCAGCCGCATTTCCGCCGTGTTGTACGCTCTTTTCAGTGAGGCACTTATGCGTTTCTAGGTGACCTTCATGACATTATTACCTTTGAAAGGTAGCTCAATGAAAATGGGCTTCTTTGGGACTGTCATCGTACGATCTTGTTTGTTTCCCACTGGCGCTCATCAAACTTTAACGGATAGCCTTTTGATTGCAGCGTGTTGAATAGTAAGTTCCTTTCTGTTTCTATGGTATCTGAGATGCAGATCATGTGGGCCCGATAAAATAGGTTCCGGACAAGAGAGCGTTTGTGTTGGATTGGAGAGAAACTCGTAACATGCAAATACTGGTCAGTCCAGGTTGACTTGCTGACCGAGGGCTGAGGTAACTTCTCAGTTGCCAATCGACAGAGACGCTTGGTGCGGCTCTCGGTAAAGTTCACGTGTAAACGACAGCGTACTAAGGCATGATCAGAGTCGAGGTAGGTACTCCAGAACGAGCGACCATCCAGGATGGAACTACGGCACCTGTAAGTTTGGCAATGTGATGTATTTAGGTCCATCTCTTGTTAGCTGCATGAGGTCACCAATCGGCATTTCGGTACCCACTGTGTTTAAGAGCGGTGGTTCTTAGTAGTAGCTGGTGCTTTGCACGCAGTTGCAACAGACGCTCGTCGTTGTCCGTCCGTTCAGAGTTAAGTCCATAATTACCACCTGGCTGAGCCCAGGCGCCCTAATTGCGCATTCGTATCCCCTGCAACTACTGTGGTATCAGAACTGGTAGCACTGCGTATTAGCGTCTCCCCTTGGCAGCATCAGAGCTTTAGTCCGTGGGGGCATAAGCGGAAACCACAAACAAACATTATTGTACTACTCCGTGATCCAACTGTAGTTGATGTCGTCAAACGATCTACGCAGATAGATGTTCACGGGATTCCAATCAACTAACGATGACAGCCTTGGAGCTGAGAACGAGGGTCACAATAATGACCAGTGGTTGCCGCATCAGTGTCTCCGGATGCGTGCAACGAATTGCGGGAAGACAGGCTGGGCGCAGTTAATTCAACAACCTCGTTAGGGTCATTGATCCTAGTTTCGGATACGCAACACTTGTCAAATCTCATCGTGTCCAACGGGCGCGCGAGTGCAGCGTGTTGACCTGTTTGTCTTAGAGTGCGAACGTTGAACGCCGCCATGCAAATGGGACAGCGTGGCTTCATTAGGGGGTGCTGCCGATGGGTGTCCAGTGGTTGGTGCGGGAAGATTACTGTAGATGGTATGACTCCAGTGATATTGCGGCTGCTGTGAATTAAGCTGGAAAGTATAGTGGGAAACTTGGGAGGTTAGAAAAATGGTTAGAAAAGAAAGAAAGGTGGCGCCAGCGGTAGTATGTATTTGCTTATCCACCCTGCTGTATGCAGCAGATAAAGAGAACCTTGATACTTTGCTCGACCTCGCTGCGGGATATAGTTAGAGTTTGGATAAATAGACATGGTTGTATGTGGCCTGAGATACTGCTAGGGTGCACATACCTAGACAGGAAGACGATTAGTGTCCTCAACCAAAATACTTGGTTGCAAAGCCTGTCCTCAAGGCAGCGGATGTGGCAACGATGCGGTTTTACAGTAATGGACTCCATCCCATTTCCAACCCGCAATCAGGCGAAACGGGATGCTGAGTTTGTCTGACCTCTAACCATTGACCAACCTGGTAGGAGTAGCTCTCAAGGGGCCCAGCGGAACCACCTAGTATAGCTTAATGGGTCAAAAAGGCACGCAAATCCTCGCATCCCGTTTAGGTCCAGTCTCGTTGCGCCGAGTGTCCCTCACATCACACAGAGCGAGTAAGGATACCGCGAGATAATCCGCGCTCTCCTTTAGAACGAATGGAGGTCAAGCAACCTTAGTTATCTTCTTTTTTGCGTTTTCCGTTATTAACGTGGCGATTAATGGTCACTTCTGGACCTAGGTTGGCGAAGGTGGTCAGGGAATACATATCTGGTGTGAGGAAACAAAAATCACCGTTGAGTCTGTGCACATCCACGTTATCAAAACGTTCTAGTGGACTTTTGCCACAACTACTTTGAGTGCTTACAAAGGTGGCGATAATCGTGCTTACCTAACACCATTCCAATGTCTAAACGATTCAATCGTATTCCCTCTGATTTTATTGCCAATAATTGCCGTTTATCCTGGTCAGACATTTTGGATTTATAGGCCCGTTCTTTCGTTCGTCTGATTTGATTCAGTATCGGCGTAGAGAATCTGTTTTTGCGTGGATAGTTTCAACAGGACTGCGTAGTCCAAATCAAAGGTTGCTATATGTGATAGTGTGCTCGCATGCCAAGGATAGATTTTCGTCCTTGCAGACTGGAACGTCAGTTAAAGCCGGCGTTTCTTGGAGCTTCGCGATATTTGCTGTCGAGCAGTCTCGCAGTCTGATAGTTTTGAAAAGCTTTTTTGTCAAGGACTCAATCCTAATTCTGCTGTAGATGACTGGGCATATCTTCAGAACTCACTTATTCCAAAGTTGTCTTTGAGAAACGGCAATTGTGAATTGTAAGCGTGACTGCAAAATGTGTAACTTCCGTGTGCCTGCATTGTTCACCAAAACAAATATCTCAGTTCAGAGTGAGTTTTCCAACGCACACGCTCTGTCAGAATAGCTAACCTACAACACTTGTTCTGGCCCTTTGGTCTTTTGTGCTACATTTATCCTGTATCCGACTCAAATCTTAATTGGCAGCAGGTATGCATTTTTTTCTTTGGCGCTTTCGAGTCACTGACCAATGGTAATCATCTTTAACAAATCGGCTAGAGTCATTTTGGGTCCTGTTAGACGACCGCATGTGCACTGTTCGCCGTGCTATTTTTGTGTGGCCCTTCGCATGGCTTTTGAAACACTCCGCCTCCGGTTGGCCAACGGAATTGATTGGGCTGTTGGTCGTCCCTGTCGATAATGGTCTTCGGACAGGCTTTTTCAGTGGTAATTCGTCACCGCCTATTCGTGAACTCTGTGCCGCTTGCATTAGCACCTCACTTCCAAACCTCGTCTATCCGAGGTTTTCTGATGCACCAGCATTAAACACAGTGTGTTTTTGATGTTCTGGCCGTGATTACGTTTTGCTATCAAAAATTATTTGCACATGATGTTTCTCCACTCATCTTTGTAATGTGATTTCTACTTTTCTTGTTCTACTATCACTTTCCATCATCCTTTATCAAAGGTTCCATTTTTCCAAATTTCTGTATTCCACTACTTCTAAAGTGGCAAGAATATCTATCATCTCCTCTTCTCACCATAAATTTCCTAATTCACAATTTTCCCTTTTGACAACCATCGGGCAACAGGATGTGAACGATGTGGCGCCCCGTTTCCTCGTACCCGAACACACGTTATTTGTCTCCGAGAACGAAAACGCGCAGCATGCTCTGCTCTTACTTGTAGCTATTGACCCGGACACTGGCTACGGCGGACAGGTTCGTTCAATAGGGCTGCATTACTGTTGTTTGCGCGTCTTTAAAATGTTTTTACTATTACGAGCAGATCCCGGAGTTTTCCACCTAGAATCGCCCTTTTTTGCTGATGCTTTACTGATGGAAGTAAACTCGTAATGACGACTTATCAAGCTTGACTTATCATTAATTTCTTCATTTTTTCACCGCACTCTGTAAATTGCTTTGCTTGAACAATTTCGAACTCAGGTCATGTACACGCTGGAAGCTCACGGCTCCGCTACTAGCGAATCCAGTTTGCCATCTCCGCTGAACAAGGAATACATCAATTCCTTGTCTTACTTCGCTTGCGATTCCGAAACTGGGTTACTTACGCTTGCTCGCAAACTGGACTATCGAGTCGCTTCAACTCATCGCTTCTGGGCGGTTGCTACCGATCGAGGCGCGATTCCTCTGAGTTCGAGGATACCCATCACGGTAATTCACGTATTCTCGGCAGTTGTTAACTGTGATTTGCTGCGCACCTGTGCCATTCCTGCCATTTGACTTGTTTATAGTATCGTTTATTTGATCCACGCGATAAGACGATAGAGTATTAGCATAATTTTCAATTTGATTAAGCGAATCGGTTGTGTACCACTGCATGCCCTCAATACGTTCGTTGACTGGTGACTGTGTAAACTGCTTCTGCTTTCCTTTGTTTGTCCACTAGGGTGGCGAAGCGGAATATCTTAATTCAGGATGTGCGCATCTCCCGTTATGTATACCACTTGTTCTCGCTAGTTATAAAACGTTACTTTCCATCAGGTGTCATTGTAGTTTGCGGTTATTTTAATGCGCCTGTCACATACATGTTACGTTGTGTTGTGATGGCTCGATGCTTGTTGTCACACTGCAATGACCTTTTGACCCGTCGGGCATCGATAGCGAAACGTAACCATAATAAAAATACTAAAAACCTATCTATATTCAAAGCCTGAAAGTATGAACTGCCAGTCGGTTCCAAATGTATTCCGATATATTGTGTTATGTTTGTTTATCCTTGATCAACTCACTGGGATCTCGAGCCGTCCAATTCAACCGTGATTTCCTGTTAGGTGTCCCATACGATACTCCGTATGATCGCACTGTGGCTGATGCCAACAAATCCTAGCCTTTTATGAACTGACGACGGACAGCACCTCAAACAGAAACCCATATGCCTTGAATGATCGCTAACATTTGGTTCCTCGCAGCATATCGTCCTTACGGGTTTACATAACCCAGATTGAAGTAGCTTCTCAGTTTACAATCGAGATAGTCAAGTCAGCTCAAGGCAAAATAAGCTTCATTCACCCAAATGAGCGATCTTTTTCATTTCAAACTGACACGGCGGGATATAATACAACAAAGTATCTTTGAAAAAGCTAAAAATCGATAGCAGTAAAACTAATAAGATGCATTTCAGAAAACTTGGTAAACGACCGGTTAATGTATTTATGACGATACACCAAGTTTTCTGAAATGATGACTTCCCGATCGGTTCCAGATATGTTCGAAGATAATAATGAGATGCATCTTCAATCAAGCATATGTTCACGAAAGCGGTGTTTCATCCCTGATGGGTCGACTAGTAAGTGTGTTAGCTAAGGCATGATAGAGTTTCGATACAACGCGATACGATAATGCAAAACCTTAAATGTTGACCTTATAGAAGAAATGGATATAGTTCCGATGAAGATGGTATGTAGAAGGGTGAGAGGGTTGTGTAAAACCCTGGTTGAACGTTGATGCAAGCATCCACATGTTCTTTAACGACGAAAGCAATGTGCGGTACTTTATTTTAACCCTTTCTATCCGAATTTATTTTATACTGTGTTTGAAAATTAATTATTTGTGATTTCGCTAACATTTAGATGCTAAATTAGGTGGATATACTTACTTTGATTGTAAAACATTTTAAGTTTAGGCATGATGCAAACTTGCGACATCCACCGGGCAAAATAGCTACTGATCACATTTCCCGTCTCAGCTATCTACCTAGTTTATTGGCACGAAAACGGATCAATTCCCTCTACCACCATCCAAACTACCACAGCTATTTCGTACCGATCAGGGAACGTCAAATATAAGGAGATTCCGTGTTACAGTGTGAAATTCCCTAAAGCAGTTCTTCTTGCTGTGGCACATAGGTGGTGAGCTTTGCACTTTGTCCCCACTTGATCGCTGGCATGCTCTTTCAGTCTGGGTTGTTTGCATCGCGTTGCCCCGTGCACTACTATCACTACCACTGGTGGTGAATGAGACCCACAGAATCTGACCGAATTTCCAATGATGGAACGGCCCTAGCTACACCCCCCCCCCGGTGTTTCGTTACTTTGAACACCGTTTCAGTTCAGAATGAAAGCCATACTCTCTTGAAATTGAAATCGGTACAGTCGAACCCACTTTATTACCCACTATGGGGATATTTCAAAAGTAGGCACTTAGGTGGGGTGGGCAATTAACCAAAAGGGAAGCAACCATTGAATTATTATACAGTATATCACTTGAGTTGTGACGTGCTAGGAAGCATGAAATACGTACTTGTAACTAAAGCCTACAAAAGACGTTTATTCACAAGAGCATGTAGAAGACCGGTACGTAGAAAGTTCAAGTCCTGGGGCAAAAGGCGATCTTATGCAAAAGCTCACAATAGAATTACAATCAAGCACACACGTTACAGTTCTTCCTTCAGTTGCCGTTAGTCCGATGCCGACTACCGATTCGAAGACATAAATACGACTACTGGAAAGACGTGGCGGTAGCACAAGCACAGGCAGCAGCAAGCGAAACCAGCACGACGCGAGCGCGTTGAAGATGTTTTATTCAGAATTTGTGAATTTAAACAAATGGTACAAAACGGTCGGTAACGGAAGTGATAAAAACAATGATAAAATATACTGTAATCACAACCGCTACAAGCATGACCTATAATTTAAAAATTATAACATAAAGCATCTTACCTGGATAGTTATAGAAACTGGCGCTACTGTATAATTTTGCTGAGAAAACAATCCAACATTTGTTGTACATTCTTTTGAGCTGCTACTCCAACCACTTTTGCACGGATGAAGTCCATTTTGGACAAGAAATTGTTGCCAAACCCATGCAAACGTCCGTAGCTATACAGATCACTCACACAGTTTTTCGCCCTTGAATGCGACACGCGCTGATTGCCGTTACTCACGGAGGCACCTGGCACGTCATCATCTGAGTCGCTGCCTTCTTTCTGTTCTAGTCGGTTCTCTAACATTTTACTGACCATTTCATCTTCAACAATTGTCAGATCTGAAGTACATTCCATATCGTTGTCAATGGCGACGAACTCTTCTGCATTAATGACTGGGATTGTGCAATCGCTAATCTCGTCCTCAGCGATGAAGGCGTCATCAGAAAGTAAGGTTTTATTTTTGCACCGGTAACCTGTCTCCAACTTTTTGAAACGAACTGAACTGCATCGAGCACAGAGATCTTGGCGTTGATATCCACCGCCAAAGATGAGCCAGATAACACGTTGTTTTCGATGGGATAAAGAATTCGGTCCACAACTTCCTCCCTGTAACGGATTTGCAGACTCATAATCACACCTTGGTCCATGTGTTGAAGAATGCCGACAAAAACTCAATTTGAATGCTTTTCAGACCTACCTGTGAATGAGCTGTGCATGTATACAAAAGCAATAAAAATTTTCGACCACATTGGCCTAGCTCCTTGTCCCATCCGAGGACTCACTCGGTAGAAAGTGCTTTCGTCATCGACGCATTTTCGTTAGGTCTGTAAGTTACGGGAAGTGTGTCCACTTTCACGCCAGTAAAGCATCGCGATTTCTTACTCTTTCCAATCAAAATCAGTTTTCTTTTATCCGTGCCTGACATTTTTACGCCAGACATCGGTGTACTCGCGTTACGACCTAAAGTCCATGGACAACATGAATAGGCTTTACCAAAACAGCCTTCATATTCTTTGGGCGCTCAGGCGCAGCTTTAGCACTTGGTCCGAAGAGATTGCCACTCGCCTCTTCGTCTCAATAATACGACCAATGCTAAAGTATGGCTCTCCCGCGTATATTCTTATCACCTTGTCCGAGGTAGAAAAGATTGAGCAAGTGCAGCATGTGGCCACCACGCTGATTCCCAATTTACGTGGTGCACCTTACGAAGGCCGGTGTATGAAAGTAGGTTTTTACACCTTAGTTTATCGTCAACTGCGAATTGACAACATCATGACGCACCGGATATTACATCTGGGTGAGTACCCCATGTTGAGGCCACTGCGCACATGAAGCAACACACGAGGACACCAGTACAAGCTTTTAGTACCGGATTTGAAGCGGATCGTTCACCAACTCTGTTTCGAACGCAGATGGGTGAATGTATGGAACGACCTGCCGCAGCATGTAGTTGAGGCAAATTCAGCGTCGGAATTTAAGATATTCCTAGACAAACACTTTGCCGACATAAAATATATCAAGTGCACCACAACATAACATGCGGCAGTTGAACTGTTCGCTGAGATTGGCAATTTGGTTGCAAACGTTTCGTCACCAATCGAGGTGACATTATCAGTGCGTAGTGGAGTGGTGTACAGTAGCGTTGAATAGCGTAGAGGAGCCTCGGTAACAGTGCCGAGGCTCCTCTACGTTATTCTACGCTACTGTACACCACTCCACTACGCACTGATGATGTCACCTCGATTGGTGACGAAACGTTTGCAACCAAATTGCCAAGCTCAGCGAACAGTTCAACTGCCATCTGAACAACCTGAGCTACCAGTCTTCAATTTTATAGCCAACATAACATGTCTTTGGCCCTGAGTGACATTAGATGCAGCTACACAGAGAAACATCTACTTGCTGCTTTCAACCGGTAATCAGCACGGGTGAGTGATCCTATCCATGGCTTTTTTCGATCCGCTGAGCTTGTCGGCAGAAAAACACAAAGTGCCCTCTGAAGTTGCTCGGTAAAATAAACCTGTTTCATCTTCATTGTGCACCTTGTCATCATCAAATGCATTTACAACTTCAGGTAGTCGATCTTTCAGCCAATTATCACAGTCGGCTCTGGCCGCGGAACTTTTCGGCTTGCGCACCTTTATACACAATTTGATTACTATTCTTCCATCTTTGCAACCATTCTTCTGTGGCAGCAAAAGTTTTTCCATATCTTTCCCGAATTCTTCCGCCTTTTTCTCCGGAAGCGGGCCCGTAATTGTTTGGTTGTGCTCACGTACCGATATCATCCAATCTTTGAATACAGTTTTAACTTCATCATCCTTTCCACATCGCTTCCTTTTCTGAGAGCTTGCAGTGCCATACGACAGATTCTGCCGAACTTTCTTTTCGCTGGCCATCAACCTGAGTTGGGTACGACGGGAAATGTGCAAATCACGCGACAACTTGGCCTGCGAGGTTCTTGATGGATATGTTTTGATTTCGTCCAAAACATCCAACTTTTCTGTCAAGGACAAATCCTTTCTGTTACTGGTCATACTTGTGTGTAACCAACCGAGTACTGACAAATGTGGAGCGGAAAGATTGCCCGACTTTGCTCAGTTCTCGAGTTTTGGATAGGGCCGATGGTTTGCCCACGGCCATCTCTACTCATTTAGCTTGCTCGTTTATTGGATGACGTATGTAGCTGTTACAGGTCTGGCACAGCCATGCCAGACTCACCCAGGTTTCACTGGCTCCAGTACACTATCGTCACCGGACAACACGGTCGCTATGCCGAGGCCTAAACAATTCAGTTCAGAGCGGAGTTCTCACTATGGTAACTGCCGCCAAGGGTCCGCTCATCCGCGCAGATCACAACGGTGTGGAACAGTGAAAATGCGGCCAACATCATATCCCGCACAGTTCCCATTGAACTCGCCCCAGTGTGACCGCTGTATCCACTGCGCTCTCATCAAGTCCACAATCGGCCTCCTGAGCTGTGTTCATGCTAATGCCCTAGTTACCGAGCACGCTAAACAACTGTGATGCAACCAACATCTCAACTGCATCTACCCTACACCATCTCTGCCCAGAGATGAGGCCATTACATTGCAACTCATGTGCCAACAAACGTACATCTTCCCTTATAGTTTCTACAATTGATAAAGTGACAAGAGCACAGCCCACGCAGCTGGGCAATTAAGCGGTAGGACGACCCCGGCAATGGGAAATTAGGCGGTGCAAATTTAGCATATTTATGAGAAAAGAATTTGTATTTTGAAAAACTGTGCACTTAAGCGGGTGGACTATAAAGCTGGTTCGACTGTATATTCTCAACTCGGTTAGGCAGGGCCCAGCTATGCTGGTCCCATCATAAGATACAAGGGAAATGTAGACCGATTTTACAAACTGCGGCTTAAAAACCCTTGTGATTCCAATTTCATTAATTCTTGCGCCAATGGTTTCTTTTCAAAATTTGTCGGAATCCACGGAAATTGCAGAACTTTCAGATGCGTTTAGGCGGATATTTGGGAATACGAAACAAAATAACAACGTTTTAGAAGGTAAGTGATAACATGTACATGCAAATGTAATTAAAAATTAATAACGTTGGTATATAACAATAATTTATTAATGGTGAAAGTATGTGAGCATACGTACTAACACGGCAAACGGTTAAACTCGGAATTTTTTCCATCATGCAGCAAATCAGTTCGAATTAACGACATACCTCACACAATTAGAATTACTTACATAAATTGGGTGGGTTAGTTGATGGGCATCAACAATTCACCTTTTTAGTAGGTCCATGTCTTGCAGACACTACACCTTTCAACTAGCTGGGTAATAGAAAGGAAGCACTATATAATGGCTAAGGAAAAAGGTTGCTTATCTAACCCACCAATGTGCGCATGTTTTTCAAATGCAATCAGTAGGTCTTGAAGCTGAGTAAGAAGCAGTGCAGATAAAGCAAAACTCGAAGATAAATCCCATCTGTCGAACTCATCATTGTGCCCATGTTTTCATAGGTCACCATCAACCTGAATAACACTAAGAATATAACAGTATAGACTAAGAGAAAATCGGGGATAGATTTCATTTATCCAACCTATATATGTACCAATGTTTTCATAGGCCACCGGGGGGTCGTCAGTAATACCGATGTGACAAAGCAGGAGGAGGGAATGCGACACAAACCTAAGTTGCCTACCAAGAAAAACTCATGATAAGAGAACACTGTATTTCACATTGTGTAAACAAGCCCTCATCCCCATCTTTATGTGTACTTTTGTATTACGAATTTCGCAAATGTTTGCTTGTGGGGTGGGTGTCTCTGCAATAGATAATCTGAAAGCAAGCAAGTCATTCAGTTTCTGTAGATGCACAACCAGTGAGTCGCAATCACATAGATAGAGTAGCCAGCCGTCGATGTCGACAAAATGAAAAAACTATCGTGGTATTTTCTAGACTTGATATGGATCCGACAATAAGCAGTCAGTGCATCTAGAGCATCAACGACGCCTATGAACTTAGTATCCAGGGTGACTGCGCTTTCATGCTCCATAGATACCTCTACTTTCAATTTTCTGTCCCATCTTTGAATATTACAAACTGGTCGAGCACTGACAAATGTGTTGGCGAGAAAAGCTGCTCTGTTGTCAAGCCATTTGACAATTTATGCTTCCACATTGTCAACAACTACTGCCTTTTCTATAAATGTCCCTCCCCCTTCTTATGTCTAAGTCATCACTGAAACGGCACTCTTGTAGGCGATTTTACTGTACTGTCCCGAGGGCTAATATTCCCTGCTTCGCAAGCACACCACATAAACGCAATGAAGAAGTTATCAAAATGGCCCGAATAAGTTGTGCAAGTTGTATAGCAATGTTTCCACTCGCACCGATGTAAGGTATACGAGGAACAGGATCCATTTTCCCTATGAATATTTCAAATGAATATACAAGTCCTTTTGTGTTTCGCAGAGCACAATGATCTTGTATCCCCATTTGTGTTGTTTCTTAGTACCATATTGCTTCAGACTTTGCCTCTCTTTGAGTGGGACCATTTGCTCATCAACCGGTAACATTTGGTCTTAGATAGATAGATAGATACTCTGAAACTTTGAAATCTATGCACATGGATTCCATTTCTAGGACGATGAACCTAAATACGATATCTTTCATATGCTACCATGTGTGAATGTAGCGAAAGAGGCACGTACTATTGCTAATAACTACGTTTCCATCTCAGATAATTCATTCTGTTAAATTCTTAGTGGCAATGAACCAGAAGCGAATAAATATTTTTTGCTTCCGCATAACTTGCCTCCAATTTCGTACAAGTTCTCGAACTCATGAACCGAAATTCACGTCAAACCAACGTTCACACTCATTACTTCAAGTAGTTATAACTTCGTCAAACGCAACATGCAGTGAACTGGTACATAGATAGAATGCAATGCATATCCCGAAAATGCCAACACAGGCACTGAAGGAAAATATGTGCACTGAAAGCTGCATTTGCGAAACAAATGGTTTTAGGTGTTTTCGCCGCATACGGCGTTAACCGGTTAATCCAGAGCAACGGGAAATTACTTTTAGCAAAATAACTCGATGGGCATAGCTTTTTTGAAGGATTCCGGTGCAAAATAACCGGAGAACAGTATAACCAGTGAAGAATACATGCGGTCACAAACCTTTGAATGGAAGCACAGGGAACGGAATGCGTTTTTAGCCTAAAGGCGTAAAATGCGAGCCTTCTAACATTTTTAAGCTTCTCAAGAATATGTGTAATCCACGATCAATTTTGAACCAGGAAAGCTCCGAGATATTTTACAGTAGTGAAAGAGGTGTACTTTGATCACCCACAATCATAGGAAGGGAGGTATGTACAAGCGACCGAAGTCTGTTGGAATGTAGTAACCCGAGCGTTACGTCATAATAGCTGGCTGGGTTGAGAGATAAGGGCCAGAAGCTCGACCAAGTCACTACTTCATCTAACCCTTTTTGGAGTTTCAAAGAGTTTTCTAAGATTGGGTTTACGCAACCCAGAATTACGTCATCAGCATATCTTCACTCTACGAAATTTGATCGAATGTGAAAACTTTCACTCTTGGCGGGGAATAGAAAGCGGGTAGGATGGCTTTCTGCTATACACCGTAATTGGCTGAGAGAACGGAAGACTTTCTGCCGCATAGCTGCGTAAAGTTGGCGCGATTTGTAAAGTAATCACGCATTACGTTACACACATGGAGCACCATTGTGAGATAAAATAGACAACATCCCCGGTAGTTCAGTGACATTAACTGCCGTCTTGTGGCACAAACCGGTAGTAGTCATGCGTCCAAATTCTTATAGATTCGAAGGATGCGCACCACTGACGAGTCCCAACTGGACGACACGACAGTGGGGCTTTCTATGAATACTGATAAAGCTATCTGGCTTGGAAGCTACTTTGATGGCTTGACCAAAATTTCATTCAGGAGGATCAGGCGACTGAGGTTGTCTGGTCTCTAGCTATTTGTTTCGATGCAGTGGCTTCTGGGTACCCGAGAACTCAACTTATTCTATCTCAGCGTATCGGCCAGGTACGATAAACATGGTTGACATCCAGTCTCATCTACCTTCATAGCCATGAGTCTGATCTCCTGCGCTCGGTTTTTGTCCCTTCTACCCTCACAGTTTAATGCGCTTCTGAGTACAGGCTATTTTCACTTCTCTTTGTTCACTTAATCGCCCGCTTGCCTCTTGGCACACTTGTCTGAAATACAACTTCTTAATGACTGGGCGAGCGGTACCGTGGTTTGATGCCCGTCGTCTGGTTAACTAATTCATGACTTTCTTCTGTTTTAAAACATCTTTATTTACTTGGTTCACTCTTTTCACAAATTCTGTACATGTTTACTGATTTGAAATGCAGTCATTTACGTCATATCCCTCTGTCTTTGTGATGTGTCTGGACCAAAGCGCATGAAATTCCGGCTGATTCTCCCCTTTGTGGATCTCAGCTGACGGACCCGATCGATTGTCAATTGTTAGGATTAGTATAACACGACACCAACAATGTACCATCGGCGCGCACGCATTCGGTATCCTGCTTCCGTCTATTTTTCTTCTTTTTTACGTTTCTTCACATTCTGTTGCCGGATGTTTCATTTTATTCTCTTGTTTTGTTTCGTTTACCTCCGCCGCAGAATATTTTACACTAGCTACCATGTACTCTGATGCCCGGGTGACATTCGACCACATAACTTGTACTTGGTTAGTGGACATTTTTGGGGAAAGTGGTGCACTTGTGAATTTCCGGACAGTTAAAATTGGAACTTGTTATGCCCACCTGTGGGTGTGCTCGTATGCTTGGCAACGCCGCTTCATATCAACCAGCATCCATCTTAGCTGTCAACTACAGTTCTACGCTCTTTGCGCTGAGGCATTGATTGTTGTTCGCAATGAAATGAATTCTATGTAAAGCAAGGCTATGTTTGTGCTCACTCAATGATTGGGGATTTTGTTTGTTTTCCATCATCTCAGATTCACGTATTGGACCACAACGATCACCCGCCTCAATTTGATTTCTCCGATTCATTGGACATAGTTGACTGCAGACTGTTTGCCAGTTTGGACCCGCGCGCCGCTCCCGGTACGTTTGTTATGCGTGTGTTGGCTAGCGACGCCGATGTAAATGATACTCTGAGTTATCGCGTGCTGCCGTCGGACACAGGGCACACTGACTATTTTCGTCTCCGACCGGATGATGGTGTCCTGCTTTGGGCTCCGTTTCGCACGCTCGATGGGAAAGTTTCTCAGCATCCTCTAGCTGGCATTCCAGCATGGCACAGCTTCAATGACTCTTTCCATCACTCTGTTTCCATCGCTCCGTTCCAGGATGAATCTTTTTTCTTCGAGGTGAGCATGACTTCCGCTTTGGTTGTGTGTGTACTGTGCTTGGTTTTGTTCCTTTATCCAAATTCATCCCTTTTCCCAAGCACCTTTTGGTTTGCGCCATTTTGTTGAACAACATGTTCTTCCCCTCTTTATCATCTGATCCATGGCTTGCAAATGCCCTTTTACAACATCTAGTTTTCCCCTTAGTGCTCGGTGTCCATTTCTCATTTTTGTTTTCGTCTGAGGTTGTCCCAATCCTTATAACACCTTTTTGTTTGCGATCGTTTCTTCACACATTGAATCAACGCTGCTCCGTCTTATTCGTATAACACTTTTTTTATCCATTGAAGGTTGAGGTCACCGACGGGCTACATCTCAGCAAATGCGAAGTTCACATTGAGTTAGGTTCTGTTAATTGGGAGTCTCCAAAGTTCCCTGCACCGAACGTTGAAGTCTGGAATATCCCTGAAGTTACAACTCATCTTGGACGTATTCAACTCGCCTCAGATGCGGATCGTGGAGACTACGGCAAAGTGACGTATACGCTCGTTGGTGGACATGACCGGGATGTGTTCCGTTTGGACTCTTTCACAGGTACGCTTCACTTTTCTCCGATGCACGTTTATCAGGGATATTTCTTATCTACATCTTCCACTTCGTAGCTTATCAGGTTTGTTCACCGCCGCATTTTCACTCTGTTTTACGAGTACGTTATTTTGATCTTTGTCTGTTGTTTCGTCTTATGTTTGCATTTTGTTTCGTGGATTACCCATTTCTGACTCATTTCAGCTTGTTTACTTAGCACCAATAATATCAATCATGATAATATTAATATATTCTCGATTTTCACAACGCATGATCAACGAGTTACAAACACTTGGAAATGCGTCGATCACAATTCCATCGAAGATTTTACCGAATAGAGAGTAACGCTGACACAGAGAGCTCTTGAGAGATAATATTCTACCCGTACCAGTGTTTCACGTGGAAATGGGGAACAGTAAACACAATCCAAATGCTGTTTCTCTCGTCACTGCAGTCATATGCGCTTCTTCGCCAATTCCAGACCAGTTGAGGCTTCCAGAATGGGTCATGAGTTAATTTCAGCTTCTCGACAATCAGGAGAATATCTATAATCGTTCACTCCTCACTACATTAGGCCTAGCGGAGACTTGAACATGAAACAGGGAATCAGCGGATAAGGGTAAAAACTTAACGGAAGGTAGATTTTAAATGGTAATAGAAATAAAACGCAGAGCTAGTTCCCGAGATGAACTAATAAATTTAGCATGTTAACAACCGAGCGCCGGAATACATAAAAATTAGGTCAAAGGGATACAAAATGAACTTACTAATTATTACTATGAAGCTGGTTAATTGAATTTCAAAGGATGAGACCGTGCCATCTCAGTCTAGCTTACCAAACCCAGGTGGAAAAATAAAACCTCCAGGAAAGACCATTAAAGTGGTAAATTAAATCTAGTACAGACATCATGTTCCAATGCAGTCGTATTCGGATTCAATGACACATACATGGCAAAATCCAGTATGGTCAAGGAAAACCACGATAACTAAGTAGTAGTAGAGAATAAGCTTTTTGAGGAAGAGTGACACCAGCAAAATATTTTGCGGTAGTCACCATGTGGCCATATGGGTCTCATGTGTCACGAGAAATGATAACGGCAATGTCAAGGTGAAAATCGAAACTACATGAGTTGTGAAAGGTGAGGGATGGAAATATGGCGTAATCTACAAGAAAGGCGCCATGTCAATGGATATATGATGTAACTAAACAGGAGAAAAAGAGGAAGATCTAAGAATTCGTTTTGAACATTACTGGTGTATGGTTGGCGGCATCCGGTTTCGCATTTGCCTGTCACTGTGACCAGCCACAGGACGCCTGCGCCTTCAGAGAGACCATGGGTGACTTGCGCTGCACCACCCACACACCCCATATCCAGTGTAAACCCGAAGGAATAAGACCGGGAGACATGCGGATGGGAGCCACGTTTCATCAACGGAAACGGCCCACACTCCTTCACAGGCAAACACAAGCACGTTGTATTTGGGGAATCAAGCGCTCACAAGGCGGTGGCTGGACCGTAGTCCGTTCCACACTGAGTGCATAGAACCACTCTTCGAGCCTAGCACGGCCACAAGGACCGTGCACCCCGTCCCCTCCAATAACGACCAACTGTCTCCTGGAGCTAGTATGGACGAGGTAGTTGGTAATATACAGGTAGGCACCTTGTGAACATGCACATCAAGCGCATCCACACCGGGGATATCAAGCAACAGCCAGTCACTTGAAACGATAAGATGTAATAACATAAATCGGATAATGCACAATCACTTGAAAGAATGATAACAAAGAAAATAAATCGCGTAATGCATAAGGAAACGGTGACATAACTCTTAAATTAATGAACATATGAAATAAGTTGTTTACAAAAGAATCCGAAATAAGTTCACGAGGTCAGAAGGTATATTTTACGGAAATGCCACAAACACGAAAATGTTATCGAAATTAACTACCATTGGCTTAAGCAACCTGTGCAAGTTTATAGAAGAGAGTATAACTAGGCATTTATTTGAGAAAGAAAAGCATTAGGACAAAATTGAAAACCCACTACCTGAAATAAATAGACTTAGCATGCAAGCACGCGGTTAGTAAATCGAATGCAGCGTACCTACAAACACTGCGCCGGTTCTGCCTACGTTCTCTGCAGGACCCGTCATCGCTTCGATAGTGGTCCCGAGTGGCCTCGCTCATGGTTCACTAAGCCTGCCTGACTCAGACACTCGCGAACGCACCATGCGCTCGATATCGATGGAGTACAACCCATCGGTGCTTGCCGCTTCCGCACTTGCCGCTTCTTCTCTGCATGTATGAGGCCTTTCTCCCGCACTTCGGCAACTGCCTTCGTGATCAGATCGCGCAATGCACGCCGATCAACCGTCTTCAATTCCCATGATCTGCAATCAAGATTAGAACGTATGACGCTCACTTTGATCATGTCCTGTTAGCGTAACTTTGGTTTCCCCACCTGCCGCTTCCCAATACTCAGCTGATCATATAATAGCTGCTTCGGCATCCGCGTCGAATCCATACGGTTCACATGACCGAGCCACCTCAGGTGTCTCAGCAAAAGTATGAAGTCCACTGCATACATTCCACTTTGTCGCAACACTTCCGTGTCTGCAACTCTGTCTCCCCAACCGATGCGCAAAATTCGTCGCAAACACTGCTGATGGAACCGGTCGAGATATCACACATCCCGCCGATACATCGTCCATGTTTCACTGCCGTATAGATGAACGGACACCACCATGGATTTGTACACCATCAGCTTCGTGCTAATGGTAAGCTGATGGTTGTTTCACACTCGGTACTCAAGCTTCCCGAATGACGCCGCTGCCTTCGACATGCGTATACGCAGCTCACTGTGTAGCTGCTGATCAGTCGACATCCCACTCCCAAGGTAGCTGAAGCGGGAGGTGGTTTCCCATACTTCAGCACCAATGCTGATTTGCGGCATTATTGAGGATTGCACCTCCGGTGAAGACTGAAAGGGACAGACAGTTTTGCTTGTGTTGATGGTGAGCCCGAATTTGACCACTGTCGAAACCAGAGCACTAGTCATGTGCTGTAAGTCATCCGCGCTATGTGAAAACAACGCACAGTCGTCAGCAAACAGCAACATACGGATAGTTGTCTTACAGGCTAGGGTTCTCGCACCGAAACGACGGATGTCCAGCAACCCACTATAAATACGGTGCTCCACACGAACACCGTAAACACAAGCCGCATCAAAGCACAGGACATCATGGCATGAAGATATATATATTAAACAGGGCAGGAGCTAAGACACGGCCTCGCTTCACACTAGTGACAACTGCAAAGTCATCCGAGGTCTGTCCACTCAGCTGCACCCTCACCCGCATACCACTGTGCAGATATTTAATTAAAGTTACGAACTTACGCGAGCAACCAAACTTACCCAACACCAGCCACGATGCCTCGCGATTCACCGTATCAAATGCCTTGGTGAAATCAACAAAAAGCGAGTACAATGGCTGTTGTCGTTCTCTGCACTTCTCCTGCAACTGACGAGCCACAAACACCATATCTATAGTGCTGCGACCCGAACGGAATCCACATTGCTCTTCCGCCACGTTAGGTTCCACAATCTGACTGACGAGGCGGTTGAGCAGGATTCGGACAATCACCTTGCCCACACAACTCAGCAAGTTGATGCCACGATAATTCGTGCAACATTGCTTGCTCCCTTTGCCCTTGTACAGTGGTAGCAGAAGGGCATGTTGGACGAAGTCAGGGAGAATATGGTCTGCATTAACCCCACTCCACATTCCTTTCGGATTTGGTCTCTCTGCATTTATTATTTTTTGTGACCATCACCGTTCGAAAACATATGCGCTGCATTTTCTTTTTGCTTCATTTCGCACCACCCCTCGACTGATTCGCGCTGTATCCATGTGTGTTCTTGCAAACCGTGCTACACAATTTGTACTCTGTTTCGATTTCGCATTCCACTGTTTCCGAATTAAGTTTCCACTTATTTTCCAGGTGATCTTCGTGTGTTGGAGCCACTGGATCGTGAATCCATAGACCACTATGTTTTGATGATCCGCGCCTCTGACGGTGGCAATCTGTTCGATTACATGACTTTAGACTTGCACATCTCAGACGTGAACGACAATCGGCCTGTGTTTTTGCAGCCCAGCTACGAAGTGCGTGATATTTTTCCACAATTGTCTGTTTTCATTTACATCCACCAAGTGGTCCTTTTTGTATTAATAGGTTTTATTTCTCCGGTTGCAATTTTTTATTGGTAAATCCGAATTTGGCTGCCGGCTTTTGCGTTTGTTCCCATGCTCTTTCGCTTTTGATCTGTACGACAACTATCTTCTCGATTTCAGTAAATTAACCAACCAATCTCACCTATCCTTAGCTATTTGTATCGCCCGCTTGAACATTCATCATTTTGCCATTGCTCCCATTTGTATTTTCGTGATGTTGGTTGTTTGTTTTCTTCGCTTCGACACTAAGCATTAACGTGATGCAACGGTATGCTTAACTCTGCGACCCTTTGGCTATCATTCATGTTGGCTGCGAGCCACTCGTGCCAAATTGACCAATGGTTTGGGCTTAGGTGAATACAACCTCCTGTCCCTTCAGTTTGTTGATTGTAACTGGAGTGACCCTTTAATCTGACTGCGTTGCCGTAATGTGTTTGAGTCGTTGGGTTTGATTTAGTGCTCTAATCGTTCTAATACTTTGCTTAGAGTGCCCTTAGCTATCCAGAATCACCTACAACCATAGCTCTTCAAACTTCAACGGAATCCCGTATCCACCGTCCGGCATTTTTCACAGGCCAGGCTTGTCTACTTTATGCAGCCTAGAGAACAAAGGAAGATGCCACATTCTTATCCATGCTTGTAATATACAAAACCTAAGTGACGGAAGCTGCGAGTCCGTTTGTAATTCTGCCATTTGTAGTCACATCCCCGCAGTGCTCACTTGACCCCTGTCATTAACTGCCCGTTATCGGACGACTGTCAACGTTTCCACTTCAAGAGGAGAATTTCAACCGGCTGCATTTACATGCTCGCTGGACACCCTGAGTGTGGATGTCTGTTACATATCCGAAAGTTTAACCATGTGATCCTCACATGGTTGTTGACCTAACCGCGCCCGATCTGTCCCCTTGTTATTGGTCGCACGCATCTGGAGATTCTGATGCAGCAACCATATGTGAAGTTGGGGTGCGCGCAATTCTCAGCGCCGAATCTTCTGTATTTGATTGGATTGTTGTGAGCACCATGCTTGGCGCACCAAAGGCCTCTGTTGTTGTTGCCTATAGTCCTATCGACCGCCGTACTGATACCACCAGACGATCTCTCCGAGTGGCGACACTCGGAGATATAAATCAGATATAAATCTTGTTTCAGGGAATACGAACGCGCATTGTGGTTATCTGAGTCCCTGCGAAGCTCAACTACGTGAGGAATTTGTGCTTAACACTGAACACACACCGTTGAGCGTTTGTTACAACTGTGCGCCGAGCATTGCCTGTTTCTTAGCAACACAGCTCTCAGGGATAGTAGACGCTAAGATACCACTTGGCGTCCTCCGGTGACTGGTCCGTAGTGGTACCTAATAGATCCCATCGACATATTTTTCAGTAGGAGTAGCTCCATCTTGGGTTGCCTATCTTTCAGAAACATTTGCGCTGACTCCTGATATATCTTGGCGCATTCCAAATGTTTCCTGAATTTTGCCTGGGGCTGTATCCATCGTTTCTCTCGATCAGAAACTGATGAGATATCTTGGTGCTCATTCAGGCATGCCAACCAAAAATCTTTTACGAAGCTTGCTTTCACCCTCTCACCCTACGGACATTGAGCTTCAGTCGGATAGTATTCCGGCTGCCATGCATGACGCAAGGAATCTCTGCTCATAGCAATGAAAATCGTAATCGGACCAGACACTGGATTTTCGAGACGTCTGTGAATCTGTTGGTATTCAGAAGAAAACTTGTTACTGCATCTGAGTACAGTGTGATCAGACGCAGTGTTATGCGCTAGGTAATACAAAGCTGCGTCCTTCAGGGTAGCTTAACTTACCCGTGTGGCTGCGGAAAAAATAAAGTCAAATGAGGTCGATTGTTGTCTCCGACTCTTCAAGTTGATCACCATCTTTGGTTTCAGGAAGCCATATTTTACTGGGACAAGTATTGGCGCTCCAATTCACATTAAGGTATATTGCTTGGATTTTACACCAAGCATATTTTCAGGCGGCCCTTCACCTCTGAAACTAGCCGTGTTCACTCGGTACATGCTGAACTATGTCAAAGACCGGAGTTCGAAACGCGGTAGTGGCAAAAATGATGGCCTCAATTCTCGTTCATCCATTTACTCCAGATCGGGAATGTCGTATGAGAAATACACAGGCCGGTTTCCACCCGGGATAGAGCTGTATTGACTACAAACACTGTGGCTGGTAGTAGAGTGGTCTTACAGACATCTAGGGTTGCTTTAGCTGGGTTCCTCGATTTTATGGGTATTTTTAACTCGCTGTATTACCCCATCCATTTTGTCATGCTTGCTCGGAACATTTTACGCACCCTGCGCCCGTACACTACAAGCCGCACCATAGTCTATGGCCCATTTATGCTCGATTTTCTCATAATCAATGACCAGATTTGTACAGTTTTCCCATATACCTAGTTCTATCTCGAACTTTACCATGGAACATTCTCTTACGCGATTCAAATCAAGTCAGTTTGCGAGTTTTATTTATCCGCGTGCTTTCATTCCCACAATAGCCACTGTGGCTGGACTAAAATAGTATCATTAAACGTGGCAAAATTTACAACTCAAAAAATGGCACTAGATGCACATGTGTCACTCAAATAAACGTTATCCCGAATCTGCAAGTAACAATGGTACGTTGCTGACCTGCATCAGTGGTATGTGCATCCTGCGGACGGTACACTGTGGAAGCGCAGGACGATGATTTACCGAATCAGAAAACACCTTTCGATAATTCTTCTGCATGGGTTTATTATTTCATGACTGAAATCGGTGAACTGCGTATTTCACGCAGTATCTCAGTTTTTTCCAGAAACTCACACTACACACTACAGCATTGGTGACCTTGTAACTAATAGAACCGAAGAAAATGTCAGCAATATTTAGTCGAAACTGACAATCCCGCAGTAGGTGAAGTAAAAACCATTTTCCTGTAAAGTAATAACGGTCGCTTTAGAAGCACAGTTTTGTTGAAGTGGGCATTGTAATACCGCCTAGTGGATCTGTGTTACGTGGTCGAAAATCGTGAGGCGGTACATCAACCCTGTACAAGGGATTCATACTGGTCTTGTTTGTCCTTCTCATATGATATTCATGACATAACTTGCTGTTGCAAGGCCACCTTGTGGTCCCTTAACTCTTCATAGCCTTTAAGCCTCTAATCATTAGTATTGTCTACTGAGCATTGTCAATGTCGACTGTCCAAAATGTGACATGCGCGGGAGAGCATTACATCGTTGTAATCAGTTTAGCCCCTTACATCAACAAATACTATTGAATGGGTTGTGTTTGTTTTGGCGTGTTCAACCGATGTCCGGTCACCGCTAACCGAGGAGGGTCGTGTTTCATTTATCGGATTACGGAGGGTGCAAGCCTGGGGGAGCAAAACTTAATTCAGCAACCGGAAATCAGTCCGCTGACGATTGCATTGTGTGGATGTTTGTCATTCTCACCTTCCTAGCTCGAGTTTGCCGGACCCAATTTGTGCTCGATTTTGTGGGGGTTCGGAATTTGAGTCGCAGCCTGCGACACCGGTGTGTTTGTCGTAGACTTTTTAGAGACTGAGACTGTATTTAAGAGCAAGTAGAAAGGTTTCTGTACAACTCTATCGAATTACGAAAAATCAAAATTTACTTGTGAATAATCAGCAGTTGTGTCTGGTCCGTTAATCGTTTATCCGTGTTCGGTTAGAAATTTGTACTAGCGTCATTATTTCCGGACATACAATGTCTTCTTTTGGCACTGTATGTGCATCGTTTCACAAAAGCACAGGTTTCCAAAATAATCGTCGATACGGGTTTTAAAACACTTCACAGAATTGGCCTCTATTAACCCTTCAGGTAGTGTATTCCATAAGTTTACGATTCTTCGTTCGATACAAAGCTGATGTGATACTTTGTTCATGCTGGGGACCCTGAGTTTGTAACGATGTCCTCGGGTGTTACAGGGTTCTCGCAGGTGAAATATTGGCCGAAGTATGGGGAAGTGATTCAAGTGTAGTACTCGATGGGTCATAATAAGATCAATTCTTACGCGGTGATAGGATAGTGTGTAGAGTCCGAGCTTTTCACAACGTTTTTCATATGGAAGCTTTCGTAGACTTGGTATCATTCTAGTTGCGAGGTGCTGTATTTTCTTCAGTTTTTCAGTTTCCCATTGGGTTATCGGATGGTAAGCTGGGGCACCGTATTCAAGGATTGGTCTAATGAGCGAGGTGAATAGACGAGGGACGGTTTCTTCGGACCATGTGGAGAAACTGCGTCGTAATGCCCAGAGCATACGAAGTCCCGCACGGTACAATTTCTCTGTATTTTCTAGTGATCTCAAATCACGTCGTGAGAGAACTCCTAAGTCTCTGACAGATGTGTTGGGATGGAGCCGTCCAAGGTGTATGATCGAGTGGCTGGACGTCTGGTGATACTGATGAACTCCGACTTGCTTGCGTTAAGAGGGAGTTGCATTTCAGTGGACCACGTTGACAGTCGCTCTAAGTCATGCTGGAGGCGAGCGCAGTCGTCCTGGTTTTCAATGATCCTCCAGATTTTCAAATCATCTGCAAACAGGGCGCATGATGACTGGAGCTGCTGCGGAAGATCGTTGATATGAATAAGAAGTAATACTGGCCCAAGTACAGTTCCTTGAGGCACGCCACTGGTCGATGGGAACCATTCTGTCAGATAGTCATTGACCTGTACTCTAAACCTTCGTCCCACAATAAACTCTTGTATCCACTGAAGTAACGTGCCACCGATTCCGTATGTCCCCAGATTACGAAGGAGTACCTCGTGGTTCAATCTGTCAAACGGCTTACTAAAGTCGATGTAGACCACGTCAACATCCTTCTGTTCATTGAGAGCTCGAACCCACTGGTGGTTTGCGTACATCAAGTTGGTGATGCAGGATCACCCTTTCGTAAAGCCGTGTTGCGCTGGCGTCAATACGTCCATCGATTCGAAGAACGACAGCAGACACTTTTTCACAACCTTCTCGAGAACTTTGGATAATACCGAAGTCAAACAGATCGGTCTATAGTTCTCTATTTTACTCGGATCACCACCCTTGGGAAGCGGTTTAACTATCGAGCATTTCCAGTCGTTCGGGACGGATCCTTCAGAGAGCGATCTATTGAAAAGGTTTGTCACAGCTGGTGAGATGATAATCGATAGAGACTTGAGTATTAGTGGGTGAAGTCCGTCTGGTCCGGGGGGCTTTGCACCATTGAGGTTGACGAGAATAGAATTTACTAGAATTATTTCTGATGCTAAGTTGTCTGTGTGGCAAGGCCGCTTATTCTAGTGAGCAGGGAAAATTCCAAAGTAGCTATCTTTCTGTCCGATGTATCCTTATATTCACACGAGTATTAGTTCTTTCTGACTATGTGTCGTTGACAAAGTGTGGGCACATTGGTCCCGAAGGTTTACTTGTGGCCTCAATGTTTTGTACTCAGTCCCTCTTCCTCCCCTCTTATTATTCCTCACTTCAGAGGTTATTATAGCTTCATTGGAGCGGGACATCAGTTTAAATTGCCCCTAGTGATGACAGTGAGCGTTTCTCGTACTTTGTGACCGATTGAGTCATTCGCACATCCCCGGAGCTTACGGTTTTGCTCCTCTCCTTCGTACGACGCTGCTTATCCTTTCACCCTTTTGTCTTTCTTCATGGTCCCAATCTGGCCCTCAGATGCCACAATATTTCGCACACGCATTCTTTTCAATTCTTCTATCCGTCCGTTTTTGAACTGAATCACTACTACACATCTCGTACCACGCATGTCGTTTAGTGCACTTCTAAGCATTGTCGTCGCGAGTACTTTGAAGTTATCGTTAAGCAACCCTATTAAATCCGAGGCCTCGCATGATTATTACGACTCAAATTATGTTCCCATTTTGTTTTTCCTTTTCCTGTCATCTACACCGAATTCTTCGGCTCCCTTTTCTCCAGATCACTTTGTTTCCACATGAATACGATCCGCTGGTGCCCCATTTTCCATACCGCACGTCGTTGTGCGTCCAAGCGTCAGATGCTGACATGGGGTCAAATGCACAGCTCGTTTACCGCATCTTTCGCCCACCTATCTCCTCTCTGAACTACGACTTAGACAATGGTGCCTCGCTGTTTACTCTCGACTCGGAGACTGGATGTCTATCATTAAACGTTGCACTGTCCAACAGTACCGATGAGATCCATCTTTTTGCTGAGGCTTGCGACACTCCAACGGACCAAACTTCCGGCGTCCTTTGCTCCAACCCAGTTGGCATTGTTGCACGGTTGGCTAAACGGAGTCCCAGTTTCATCGCACACGTTACGTGTTCATCTTTACCCATCTTCGAAGTAAGTAGTCCAGGGTTCGGGACACATGCCTATTCCAACTGTAGTACGATTTGTCCGTCACGCACCTATTCTGAACTGTTAAACCCTTGTGTTTTATCCGAATAAGACCTGCACCCTTCAGTCGCTGTGGAAAAGTTCGAAAATAACTTTTTTGCCTTGGTGTTAATCAAAATTCTCTGCGAGACCACATACCGCTGTGACATGGCTCATAACACACACCAGTTGGCTTCCTGAAGCCCCCTCCCCCGTCGTTATTGACTGTTTCTAAACCTATGTGTTTCTCCTTAGGACCGCCTGTAGATGCATCCACGCCTCTCATTCGGTCCAGGTTGTTTTACCTCCAAACTCTGCTTCCGCTTGTAACCAGGATACGGTGTCTCAGGAATGTCAGCTTGCGTGTCACTAAAGAATTTCCTATAAAGTGCTTGACTCTCTTATGTTATGCGCATTTTTTCCTGAGAGCTCCCTAGCGGCCAGTGGAGGCGGACACACTTTGTGAGTACCCCTCATGAGTCGATACGATATCTGCAGGGTCAGAATGTGCCTACCCTTTGTAATGGACATTCTTCATCTTTCAATCCCTGCTCTGCTGCCACTGTTACTGTTTGAAACTCTCACATCCATCACACTTGACCCGGTGGAGTCGACGATTAGTTGCTCATTTATCCTACTGGTGTCGTTTTTCTAATGATATAGGTGAATCCAATGTGTGTGTGTGACCTAGTTCATAATTGCCTCTCTACTGTTAATAGAACAAGTTTGTTTACGTTGCTTATTTCACAATATGCGGTGCTGGCGACATATCGTCACTTAACGATTCGATGGTAATTAACATTCCTTTACCAACCATTTTCTGGTGTTTTTATGCCTTCATGTAGTTAGGTAATGAACCCAGTTTAAATTAATGCTTCAATAGTTGTTCACGTCCCACAGTACGCATTTTTCGCTGCTCTCCTCATTTCTCGGAGGTGCCTTGTATGATGTTCACGCAATCCCCGTCACCTTCAAGGGATTTTTCATCTCATTCAACGCTAATTTTAACTCATTTGTGTGGTACCCTTCTCTCCGACTCAATCACGCGTTCGTCGCAGTATCATTTCATTTTTCCTCTTACCGCTGAACCTGCCAACCTTTCCCTTGCCTCTATATCATCGTCCTTCCCTGAGCTGCTGTGGCTCCGCGGTTACTGTCTCTTGCTGTAATAATCACTACCGTTCTGTCAAATCAGGACATCACACTTCTTATTTGCAACATTTCAACTTCAATATATTATATTACGAGTTCTGTTTGATCTGACCGATTTTTGGTTTGCCACTGCGGTTTCTCACCTAACAGCGTTCCAGGTTCATATAACTGTGAGACCTGCGCCCATCACACTCTACTCATTATCATCTTAATTTGCATGATGGTATCCATTCGGAAGTAGGCTATGTATTATGGATCACAGAGTGGCACACTAGTCTCGTTCATTTTTACTTCCGTCTACCGTTTTACTTTTCCATGTGAGGATGATGAGTGTCCAATGTGCGACATTACGAATGATCGGCATATAGACATGGTTATTGTGTTGCCACCGCCTCTGCCCACATTCCTTCGCGGTGCAATCGACACGGATGACTGCTACCGACAAATGCTTCCCCCCCCCCACTCAATTTTGCCTACATGGCACACATACTTGCGCATCAGTTACCTGTGCTTGAGACGTGATCATCTATCACTGGGGCAACCTCTCACTCCTAACACCACCATAACGTTGTGTGCAAGTCTACTCGCACATGGTTGGCAGCTCGCGCATATAATTGCCCCGAATTTCCTCAGGCAATTTCTGCCGAACAACTCCCATCGGAAACAGATGTGGTGGTTAAACTTGCCCTTGTCCGTCGTCGATTGTGTGCGTTATGACATTCAGCTATGCCATGCAGTCTCTATTCTCTTAATGTTTGCGTCTACCGCAGCTTTTCCCCAAGCTGTTGATTGTCTGATGGTGTGTTCGTCTTTTTTGCATGCTGACAGTCCATGCACCCGTACCGCTTCTCCTTTCCATGCAGTGTTATCCACCGAAAATTGCGTAAGACGGCTAATTGATGTGCCACTACAGGCTCCATATTTCATCTTCCCTCATTCACGGAATGTGTGTTCGCTCACACTTCATTTTCGAATGCCTGGCGAACTACGCTATGAAACTAATTGGTTTCAGAGTAATATTTTTTGTGAGATTGTTTCGCGTTTCATCCATTTGAGCTGTTCATACTCGATCTTTTGCATCCAATTTGGTTAGTAAGCCGGTTTTCTGTGTTTCCCTATAAACGCATTCTGAACTCTTCCAAGTGGACTGCTTTCAACATTTCACATTGTACAGCGCACGCGACTCCGTACTCCTTTGCCGGGTTCGTGTCGACAAATTCGCTAACCGTGAGACATACAAATTCGCCTCATTTCACTTCCTTTGTTTCGCAGAGTTTCACACTGGTATAGCACAGAGGTTACCTATTATCTATTACACACGCACAGGGCAACAATCATTTTGCTGCATGGGAACTGACAGTGCTTGTTGTACAACTTGAACACGCTGAATTCAAATCTGACATTAATTTTTTGCTGTATAAGCTACCGTTTTTTTTGAAAATCAGCGAAGAATTTCGCTTTTTGCACCTTTCAGCTACATTTCCGCTCATCATCTTACGCAAAAGCAGTCACAAAGGAATTAACGGTGGCTGTTATATAGTTTGAGCGTGCTGAATTCAAATCTGAGCTTAGTTTTTTCTCTGTAAGGTACAGATTTTAGGAAAAATGATTTTTCTCAACAGGCGGATGTGTTCATAATGATGGCCTACGACCCCGTGTATTTTACATACATAAATTAATGCAAACATACATCCTGAACGCAACCTTTTATTTAAGCATTACATATTCACAAAACTAGATGCATAGCAGGCAAAAATTTGCGTTTATAGCTTTTGCGTTGAAATATTTTTTAAGGGCAGTCACGTTTGATGCTCCAACCATGGTCCAACATCATTTGTTTCTCCCATTGTCCCTGACAACATTCCTCCATCGTCATCATATCTTGATGAAAATGTTCCCTTTGTTCGTCACTTACTGACCAAAGGTTTACGGGGAATTGATCAAAAGGACTGTTCAAGAAATGCAGCTTGTTGCTGGGAGGCTGATAACAATTCCAGCATCAGTTGCACTGTCTTCATTAGTGGAATCCGATTCATGAAACAGAGCTACGTCTTCATGCCGCCTGACTTTATCATCTGATAAAGCAAAACCTCCAAATTTTTGAACCGGAAGCTCATCAGAGTGTGGAATGGATCCAGTTGCAAAGAAACTACGGGAATAAGAGATCTTATGCCGATTTTTCTTTCTCATACCTTTCGTATTAGCCATGCCAAAATAGTAGTCTGTTATGTACTTAGTAGATTCTCGCCAAGCCGTAGCAACTACAAATGGCAGGCTTTCGCGTCGTCTTTTTGTCCAGTCGCGAAACATTTCCTCGCAATAATGGCACACAATATGTGGTGCCCACTTTTTGTCCTGGTCCCCAACGGGCATTTTGAAGTATGCTTTATAGACAGATCTCACAGACGGTGATATTTCTCCTTTGACGAACGACTGTATAGCATCCGCATATATAGCAAAATACATCAGTTCTATTTGCACATTTATGCCGACCTGCATGGTCCATGGACGTGGCTGAAATGAAAGTGGCTTGGTTAGTAAATTTTCCTTACATCTAAAATATTTAATCGCTTGAAAACTATAGCACACAGAAAAAAGCGGGTTTCCTATTTGAAGTCAGCACTAAAAGTTCATGTAGAATCACTTTACAAATCTTTTGTATCAGAAAGTTGACAAAATTTAGTTGCCCTGTGTTATGGTTTTTTTCATGCCAACAAGTATGTCTTGTCGCAAACCACTGCAATATGCTAAGTGACGGTTTGTTCTTTTTGGATAGTTCATGCTAGACAAGTCTATGGTGGTTGTGGACGACGCAAACCAGGTCTCAGTGTCTAATTCGAAGAAGGTTTAGGAGAGTTCAAAGTTCCTCTCCATCGAACTCGGTTTCTGTTGTGATCACTGAGTTAGCTTTGCCACATTTCGTAGTTGGAGTCGTACGACTTCAGCCGCGGGACTCGAACCGCTTTCTCGTGTAGACCATGCTCTTTTACTACCCATAGCCTTCCTGCCTCAGCGTGTAGGTTTGTTAAATACACCTGGTCGACTGAAGTTTATCACTTGCTAGATCAGCGTCAGGTTGTATGTAGAAATCGATCTTAAACTGCTCGGGGAAAAGCAAACCGTCTTCCTTAGTTAGACCGGTGATATCTGTCCCACCACTTTTGTACATGATGCAGTCGCTCCCATTTCTTTATCAGACTTTTTTCTAACCACCGTACCTTTTTGTTCTGTTCCTTTTTCTTTGCATTGTTATCTACTTTAAGTCATTTTTCCCACCGCTTTGGATATTTTTTGTTGTTGTTCTGCTTTTGTGGCGATAACTCTGCGGGACATGCCGGCGGCTAGATCCGTTGCAGTCTGGATTATAGTTACTTAACAGGTCTCACGTTATGAACGGTATCGGAGCTGTTTATCACTATTTTACACTTCCGCACCATTGCTCTATGGGATATAAATTGTCTACTAACAGGTATTTCTACTTCGGGCTTCTGTATTTCTCCATTTCCGTTCATATGTGCAGTTGAACTTTCTTAACGCTGAGATTGCGAACCGTATAGCAAAAGCTCGAAGTGCTTTTGCTAATCTCCGCCACCTGTGGTGCAGACGCGACATTACTTTCGCCCTGAAGGGCAGCGTTTACAACGCGGCCGTGGTTGTGAAACCTGGCATATCAGATCGACAGACATAAAGAGGCTCATCACATTCGATCATCGCTATCTTCGCAGCCTAACTCATGTCTGGTGGAACACCGCGTGAGCAATGAGCGTGTTCGGCATCGCGTATTTGTTGCCGGAAGAGCGAGTGAACCTCTCAGCATCATTATTTCACGCATCAGGCTCCGATGGCTGGGCCACGTGTTGCGCGTGCCAGCACACCGACTCTGGCGACGTGCATTGTTTGCGTGTCGGGCGTGCGGTTGGAAGAGGAAGAGGGGAAGCCAAGCGATGACTTGGTCGAGAGGAATGAAAACCCTCACTGCGAAGTTGGCGTCGGCTGGTGCATCCCGACTGCCTGGCTGGGGTCCTAAGGACGATGAGCACGTTTGGTTGGACACACTTGCTGATATGGCTAGGAGTCGGGCCCAGTGGCGTTTGTGTTGTGAGTTCCTTTGTCCATCCCCCTCCTGCTTTACCTCCTCCTCCAATCACGACCTCATTTGTTAGGCATAATATGGCTCTCTTTTTGCGGCACGGTAGCCGGCTGTTAACTCTCCGGAACGATGTCCATCCGTTACTGGGATTCAGCCGGTGTGCCTCTGTTGTTTTTTCTTCTTGCATTGTGTATTGCGGCTCAGTAGCTGAGGTGTATTCCACCTGCAGCCAACGTGTATAATGATGATGACGATGATCTGCTTTCAAATTCAGCTTGTGTACATCTTATTGACTATCACCGCACTCGTGGGTATCTCCTCTTTCGTGCAATCTCTACCGTCTTGCTTCACAGCTGTAGGCTCGTGGATCCCTCTCTGTGCTATAAGGCTGCGTTTTGGCTTCACGTCTATCCGTATGGTCCGTAAGCGATCCTTTGCAGTCGATCATCTGAAGTCTTGTTTTGTGCTGGCTGTCACGACACCGGTGCATCACCTACAACTGCTGAGGGACGTCCTTGTGGTCAGCTCAGCTCATGTTCCAATTACATGCATCCAACCTCATGGCCTTACGTATGGTCCTTCAGATCGCTTAGAGTTACCGGCAAAACGAACAAATTTGGCACGATCTTTCCTCTATATGCGGTCTCTCAGCGCTGAAACAGAACACCCTGAGTTCTTTGAAAAGGTCCTTTAGATACATTAGAAAAGCTTTTCATCGTTCTCCGATCTTGTGAACAATGTCCACCCGCTTCAGCTCACCGGTTCCAAACTTCCGATTGCATGCATCCTGCTCCATACTGTGTATACTGTACGTATCTAATAGTTTTTGATGATACGACACTCAGCTTCCGTGATTATCCGGCAGGCCAAATACTATATCTGCTTCAGATGACTTATCGATGCGCGCATGCTGACTTTACGGTAGTTTGTTGGCTTTTCAACGATCCCATCACTGCTGACCAGCGTGAGCCCGCGAGGCCTCCATACGAGGGCTGAGTAGCAATCAACTCCTCATGTTTGTTACCCGAGCTCCTCTCTTCCGACCATTCCGTAAACTCTGATGTCCGCTGTAACGCTGGCTGCGAACTGGAACGTTCGCTAGGCTCAGCAGTGTTATGGCGCCAAACGTGGCATGAGGTATCTATCATGAACTCTCTTTCAACTGGTTAAATACTCGAGTACTGTGAACTTTTTTGTATTAATTGCAGTACGCTCCATGCTGCGTTATTCCATCGATACTCAAGCTTGGCAACATATCCTTCTCTGTCCTGTTAGTTTCATCCCCACCTGCTGCTTTATCATGTAAATAATTTGTTTCTTTTCTTTGAACAAATCATTACTCCATCTGTTCGATACGTCCCCGTTCTCATTATCGTTGAGCAATATCTGGTGCTAGTGATCGGATCTCTCAACTCTTGTTACCAAATTACCGGTCTATATAAAATGCACGCGCTGTTAACGGTAACTGATCTTTCACCCATCTATGGAGACAGCTAGCCATCAGCTTATCAGTTACCTACGGTGTCCTGCATTACATTTGGTGTGGGTCTAGTAATGGTAGGCAAGACCACGCCCTGATCGGGCTTCGGTGTGACTTGTGCTTGGGTCTGCCTGCACAGCACCGCATCATCTTTTCAGCTTGCATAACTGAAGACTTGCTGTCTCTACGTACTTTTTTGCCTGCGTATTGCCTGTTCATTGAATTTACAAGATGGTTAATGTCTTTTTTGCCTAAAACTCTTGAAAAACGAAGTACTCTTGCTGTGCGCCGTCTTTCTGAATGGGGTCTCTTGATCCACTTGCTCACTAGCTAGTGGTGCTTTTTGATATAGCGCCTCATACAGAACTCCGCGTTATCGCGCTTAGTCTGTCACTTTGAACTAGGGTTCGGTCAATGACCGAAGGGATAAGACGTCTGCCTTGTAGTCTAAAAGTGACCTTTTCCAATCTATGTATGTTTAAGCGACCCTACGGTATCTCTGGTCCACGCGTGACTGTTGCTGGCCACGTCGCAGCGAGGCGTCCGTACGGTGTACCGGCGTACTGCTGATCCCCTTCTTCTACCTTTATACTTATTGATTCTAACGTTTTGTTGCGCCCATTATGTTCCTTTTCCGCTACATTATGCTCAACTCTTAATTTTTTATTATCATAACATTGAGGCGTATAGCATTTGGCTTGTTACGCTGATTCTATTAACACTTTTTTAACATGATCCAATCCCACTGATCCTGGCATGGTCATGCCTCTTGTCGACTAATTTTTCATTGGCTTCATTAGACTTGTTTCCTGCCCATCTTAGCTATTTGCAAGCCACTCCTATTCATTCTGGCTTCTGTTTTTTCCAGCTTATCTCAATCTAAAATGCTACCTTTTGCGTCCACTCCTAATCTCCTTGCGTTCTTGAAGTGGTGCTGCTTGTGAATACTTCCTGCACCTACAAGTGTGTTCATGGAAGTCCTTCTGAAACTGACATACAGTAAGAACTCAAAAGCGAATACCGTTAACCTGGAGGTTGGATGAAATCTCATGTGAACAGCACGCATGACTTTCGATAGCACGAAGGGGCTGTATCTTCTGTATCCTGGACTCTAGCAATGGCTCTGTTTCAGTTTTCCTTGCATCTTCCGTAGGTTTTCCAAACTACCTCCTCGTATGTGCGGCGTCACTCGCACACTGTGGTTGGGTGCCACCACCATGTTTTTCCCTGGGATTTCGGCCAACTTTTATCCTTATACCATCATCCGTTCAGCGGTCCCACATGTTGTCTATATACAAGTATTCACTTACTGGAAACTTTTATCCCGAACGTGTTGGTCATAGTATTTCGCGCCTACTGTGAGAGTAATTGTAACTGGGTGACAGGATTCGTTGAAGCGAGAGAATATCTCACGATGTTCATCGCTTCAGACACGAATTCATTCATTAATTCTCCTTAATGGCTGTCCACCATATTCGAGCTCACTCATCCATTGTTACTTTCGTTACCCGGACTCGCACCTTAACCTACATTCCCTGCATATTTACTACTGAATAGCCGTTTCGTTTCTCCCAGTTGTTGCAGACTGGTTGAATACCTTGTGTACCTGTTCCTTAGATGCTACTCAATTTATTCATGTTCTCCGCGTCCGTTTCATCAGGACGACTTTCTACTGGATCGCAACGTCGCCGCATGTCACGCGCATCCAGCTAACGCCACCGGATCTTGGTCACTTGCTTACACTGTCTCTAAGTCGGGCGTGCAAGTGGCTGCCTTTCGCATAGATCCCTTATCTGGGCAACTGTACAACACCAAGCCCATGGACTATGAGACCGGGCACTGTTATCACATCGGTGTCCAGTTTGAACTCTCTGACGTTTCACCTCTCCTACTCTTGCGCACTGAGCTACGAATTGACGTCATAGATACCAATGATTGCTCCCCTGTGTTTGACTCGGCCATGTAAGTAATCTCCTTTTTCATTTCATATCGTGTTCACTACTATTTTTGCACATTGTGTTAGACCAGGGGTGGCTGCATTTTGTGAGATAAAAATATATCGGGCCATATAGTCTGACATTAAGATAATAACAAACTTACACATGTACGAAAAATCCCAAGCCTGTATTTATTGTTTCATAATGAGACCGCGGGCCAGTTGAAATGTTAACGCGGGCCGCATTTGGCCCGCGGGCCGGACTTTGGACACTGGGTTAGACTATCTGGCTTGTAAGCAGCCGGGACGAAGCGCCATCATCATCCTCAAAATCCTTTTACTCATAAGTACTCTTTTTTCGTTTACTTGTAGTGTTCGTTATGTCGATTTGTTCCTTACTCCAAACGGGGTCAATGTATCCTACCCACCATGTAAATATTGCTTCATTCGCTCTGTAGATGGTTAGCTTGTTTTATCGATCAACAGAGTCATTTAGAGGGGGTTACACTTTTCTAATGCTGTCAGTTGTGTTGCTTACAACTCTTGTCGCTATTGGCGTTTCCGGTTTCCCGCCTAATATTTAAGAGTTCCCCCACATTTGCGTACTAACGACTTCTCGTCATGCATTTTTTTAAAACTTCTCGTTCATTATTTCTACCTCAGTAACTACTTGGGAATCGTTTCCTCGTTCTTGACTTCATGTAGCGCTGCGCACTCCGGTGAGTGATGAACGTGGAAATAGGCCGCCGTCTAAGGCACGGTTGAGAATTTCACGCGTAGGCACCCGGGTGATTGTTTTTCCTTTACTACGACCTACCCAAATGACCTCTCTCTCTCTATAATAGTTGTAGGATTAATGCATACTTCAGATTATCTTATTGCTTTTAGGCCTCACCCCCCATACTGCATATTGATTATCTCATGATAATTCTCCTATCGCATCCCAACCCTTTTCTGTTCTCTTGCCAATGCACCTTATTGTTCGTTACCTCGGTTCTTCTAAGTGCACCATTTGGTCACTGCATATGCATACCTTGTATAGCCTATTTTCCGCTGTGTTGTCATCGTTAATTCCTTTCTTTCAGCCTTCTTCCATCTAAGTCCCACATAATGGATTCATCAGAACACAGTCTTTATTTAGCTCCTCGTTACTACCTTGGTCCATGATTTAATCACTCATACGAGAACTGTCACTTGTGTTCTCATCTCGCGAAGTCACACGTTGTTTGTGCTAGTCATACTGTTGCTTTTTTGGTTGGGCAGACCGTTGTTCGAGTTAACAATACCGTCTTCCTGTCCCGTGTTATACTACTAGCATTGCTTATGGCTTCAAGCCGCTTGAACGACTGTGCTGTTATCACCTCGATTTCTACATCTGCACTGCAGTATCTGCGATGCGCATCTAATGCCAACGTTTCATTCCATACTTTGCCAAACTACATCTTATTTCTTGTATCCGAGTGTGGGTTTGTTTTGCGCTATCAACTGCAGGTATATTAAAATGCCGCCAAAAATGCTAAACATGACGTAATTGGGTGAATAGCATACCGGCATCTCTCAACTAAAACTGGTCCCACATCACACCGATAATTTTCGCTGATTTAACAGGCAGGCTCGACAATTACGTTAATACAGTATTATAGTATCCCGAATATTAGGAAATGAGACACAACATTCAACATTTGGGATTTTTGTAGTTATGATGCGAAACAACTAAAATTTGATCATGCCAAAATAGGCATGTCTCGTAAACCCGAGAATGTACTTGGTATTATTGTTGAGCTGACAAAGTTTCTGCTGAATCAACTTACAGTCTGTGAAAGAAATGATGTGTAAGCTTAAAACACTTATTTGTGCTTATGAATGGAAGGATTTTGGTGAGTATTTTTGTTCACACCACTGATGAGCCCCAATAGGGCGAAACGGCCGTCTGGTGCTTTTCCGGATAGCTGGTCGACATATCTGAATTGCCGGCTGATTGCAACGAACAAAACTACTTATTTGTGCATCAAAATGCTTGTTGCCAAGGAAATTGTTTGCCACAAATATCTGATCTTGATCAGCAGAATGGCCACTGCTACCAAAACGTTGGTCAGAGCATCGAACATCTACAATTTTAACAACTCGAGAATGTCGCATTAAAGTTACACGGGGTACACCAATCCTTCCCAAAAACTTGTATCCCCACTCAACGGGATTTGGATAAAAATACCAGACAGTTAAAAATCCTATCCACTTAACCGTTGTCATATCTCGCATGTTACCTTAACAACTGAGCACGGTAACCGCATATTTCGTGATGACCCTACAGGGGAACAGTCCCTCGTGGGAACAAGAAATATGACTTTTCGTTTCCTTATATTTCACTCATCATCCACCTTTGTTACCTTCGTTTGCACGCAATTCGCTGCTCAACCGTCTTTCTGGGCTTTGCCACATCCGTCCCCCCCCCCCACTACCGTGAGCACACATCCAGAAAGATTCTGAGAAAATACCTCTCATACATTTGTTTCTTCCACGCTTGCGCGTCTCATAAGTCGCATGATCTTTGACGTAAAGGGAAGCGGACTCATCTAGCTTTCACGATCATTCGCTGCCTTTTTACACTGGTACGCATACTACTTACACAGTTTGATTTGAGCTACATTGTTACATATGGTATATTCAGTCTGGCTTCCGCCTTTGTCGTGGTTGTATCGACAACATATTTGCTCTTCGCCAACTGTTGGAGCACAGAGACACACATGCAGACGACCGACTGTGGTGGTTTTCCTTGACTTTAAAGCCGCCTTCAACGCTGTTGGCCGCTCCAGCTTCTGGTACTGTCTATCCATGAATGGTGTGCCGGCTAAACTCCTTTCCATTCTGAAGTCTCCCTGGCGTGACTCCCGAGGCCTTGAGTTCCCCACGACAGTTGGGGTTCTCCAGGGTTGTCCTATATCTCCTTTCCTTTTCAACTTTGTCATCGAAATGATCACGATTGACTCTGTTCTTTAAGACTATTCTGGAGTGGAAGTTCTGCCAAGTGACCGACTGACAAACCTGGAGTATGCGGACGGCATGGCTCTACTTGGGTTTGACGCGGTGACTATGCAGACACTACTGGATAGACTGACGCGTAGCACTGCATTCTTCAGCATGTGCTTTACAACTTCAAAGTGCTAGGTATTGTTACAGGACCGGGCCCATACGCTGCCGATTTTATCTATCACCTAACGGCCGCTGGCACTGTGGGATCGTTCACCACTTGTAACTGCCAAGTCTGATGGTCACATCACTGAGAGATAACTCGTGTATCACTTGGGCCCATGTGGCTTTTCAGAGCTCACCATCTATGGAACGGCGGAGTCAACCTGTTAGTGAGGTAGAGTGTATAACGCTGCGATATGGCCGTTGTTACTGTATGGATTAGAGACCTGAACAGTTCACAGTAGACATTAACGCTTCCGTGTTTGGCCCGTGTTGCGGCGTATTACTCACACTGTAGACGGTGTATTTAATACTAAATCCCGTGACTTTTTCAGAGCCTCACTCGAATGCTGCTAACTCGACCGCTTCGTCCGTTAAGTCATGTCCTCCGTGTCCGTCGAATACTTCCTCGGCGTGCATTATACGCCGTTTGCACGAGTTGGTGAACCCGAGTGGCCAATCGATGACCTGGTATAGTTCATAGGAAATCGACTGAGAGACTTGGTCAGGTTAGCGTATTTGTGTATGGGGCTCGGATGGTTATACCATTGTTTCCATCAGAGATAGCACAGTCGCAAAGTCAGTGACACCTGTTTGCGGTTTCTTGCATCCAGTGTTAGGTTCATTCATCCCATTAGTTATCGCCTCTATTCGGCTTTTCCCGTTATACTAACAATCTGATTTCTTGCTGTTGTTCTTTTCCATTATGAGGACGTATTGTGTAAGGATCAACCGCACTTTTTCACTACTCTCTTTTACTTTACTGCGGCTACCTCCTGCGACAGGATGAGCCGGACTCATGTATGTCGCAAATCGCAGCTGCCCAAACGCGCAGTGGCGGCTAATCACGCGGATACTGATCCAATGATTTCTCCAGTGCCGAGCATCATTCACACCTGGATCCCAAGATATCGACATCCGATTCACTGCAGCGACCACGTTTCAACTGCCCCCACGGGACGATACTAAACCTGGTAAGGCGACGGCAATCACGGCCCTAGTGAATCAGTGTCTGTCCGGAGGACGTGACCGAACCACTGAAGCTGCTTCGTTGGATAGGCGTTGAGGCTTCGGAAGACTATACAGCGTTACGGATTCGTCATTGGTTGATACACTCATCCTCTTCGCCTTACGATAAGCCTTAGACACAATCGTCGAAGACTTCCAGCTTCGGGTGTCTTCGGATCTCAGCGGTCATGCTACGCAACTATGGAGTGAATTCACACGAAAGCTTGCTGAGAATACTCGGACCTTGTTCTCAGACTACTTCAGTCCTCGCCACAACAGTTGCTCAGTTTAGTAGCTGTGTTCAGCGCTGTCAATGCGACTTCCGATTCAGATGCACCTGATTTGGGAGAATAGTGGATCCAAGTACTTAATCATACAGACTCGATAAGTTGTCCATGTAAGGCGAGCACAGGCAGACTTGGTACTGAAAGTGAAACTACTTTGTCTTGATGTGTTTTCGGGCTGATCATAGAGTCATTGTCGACCCGAACAATGACTGTAGTGGTATAGAGTCTCTGCAGGATAGCGATATCGTCTGCGAATTCTAGGTCTGCCAGCCAGAAGTCAGGGCTAACTTGACTAGATAGCCTCCAGGACATGATGCATAACCGGTCGAGCGGAGTTAACAGCACTAGAGAAGTAGGCACCCTGCCGACCCAGTATCGTTATCAATTTCTTTGTTCTACTCCATAGACCCGAATCCGGGCCTTCGTACAACGGTAGTTGCTCTCATCAAGTAAAGAGTTAATCGGCACACCATTGGCAAATAGGATTCTCAGAGTGCTCTCGGTCAACTGAGTCAGGCAGCTCGAAAATCAACGAAGCGTCGAAACCTGGCTGCTGGAACTAATGCGGTGTTCGATTACCCGATGTAGAGTGAAGATTGTCAGTGCAGCCTCTACCTAGACAAAGCCATCTCGATTATGGCGAGTCGCAAGTTCCTTTCATTAGTAAGCGGAAGCAAGATTTGTGCAAAGTTTTGACGGTTACATCGATTCGGCTAATCCCGTGATAATTACTGCACACATTCGGTCACTCCTGGAATGCCACTAGTACTGAGGTATCACGAGGAATGACAGCTTTCGATCTATCAATCGAATAGGAGAACTCGTGCAAATGCTCAAGGAGAGCTGGTAGACAAGACTAGTGATTTCGGCTGAATCCCGTCTGCTCCGGGAGCTTTCTTCGGCTTCAGGCGACGAACGATATCTACAACTTCTGTGGAGATGGCCGTAGCAATGCGCTCTATCCTGCTGGGTTAATGCTGAATGGGTGCGGTGATGTGTATGGCGGTTTAGAGTTGCAAATACTCTCATCTGGAAGTTTCTTCCGTTGGGATGATTTGCCATCCGATTGCGCAATATCAGCTGTGGTGAATAGTGTTGCCAGAAGCTGAACGGATGGACAAAAAGATGACCATATGCCAAATGGACGCAGCTCCATGTGCTGTGATATCAGACTAGTAGCGGTGCGATCATTCCTACTACGCGGTGCCTCACGTTCAAGCGACGGTAGTCTGGGAAGCGTGCTACATGTTTACGGACAAGCGAATGGTATCTCCAGTGATCATCCTTCAGAGCATATTGGAGAGTCCAGTTAGATAAGCGGCGCGTGAACTGACGATTTAGCCTAACCAACGAGCCTCGACAGATCCATCTTCCTTCAGTACGGAGCGTGGTGCACTGGCAATAATTCGCTACTATTCTGCTCAAGGATCGGCAGCAGTCAGTATTTTCTAGTGGGACAGTGTTGGTACGCTTTCGTGGAAGGGTTTCCGGCGCGTTATCAAGCGAATGAATTGCGCGCAGAAGTACGTAGTCCGAACCACCTTATTGCCCGTTCAGCCCTCTGTACGCTCACATCTCGATGGAGGACATTCACCGGGATCGGACTAAGATGTAATCTGTCTGCTTGCTGTACGACACCACTTCAAAAGATGCTTTCTGGATGCTAGACCGTGTTGGATGCACAACTGTTAAGGTCAGCGAAGCTGAGCAGCGTCCCCATTATTACAGCGCTCTCCAAAGGTTATCTCCGAGTATGTGACGGTCTGATCGTTCCAGGCCCTGTCCATGCATTCCAGTCCCCAGCAATAATGAGGATGTCACCTTTGGACATGGTTCACACTGTCTGTAGAGTATCATAAATCGTGTTTCCTTTCCATTGAGGTAGGGTTGGTGCGTAGATAGAGTTATGGTCAGATTCATTGGTACTTGAGTGAGCACTGTTATTTAGCTGAATGGCTTCATGAACGGACGTTGTGCCTGACAACTGCGAGTCAAGGAACCCATGATTGCCAGAATATCTTCCGTCCCACTGTTATAAAGCCAGTATGAGGTGTCTAACCAGTTGTTCTGAACTGATATGGAGACAACAGGCTTGTCAATCTGTCAGTTTGCTCCATTACGATAAACAATAAAAGATGAACTAATACTACCATGTGTGTCCGAAAACATCAAAACTGAAATGAGTCTTTGTCAATCAGACTGAACATTGATAATCAGGAAAGCGTTTGTATGAGCATCGCTGACCTCGTAAGTTCACCTGTCATCTAGGACACTACTTACTGCGCCGTTCCTTAGTTACCACTCGTCCGATCTATCTGCGGCATTCTCCGCAATCTTTTACCATGTCATATATTACCGCTTCCATATTCACATCCTGAGTGCATTGCACGAAATTCCAAGTGCGAACACGGTAACCGACTGAAAACGTTAATCGAGCGATTCAAGTTCAACGCTGCATGATTTTCGGCGACGCACAGAAACGCTGAGATACTGGCGTTTAACATTCGCTCTTAGAACTAAATCACCCATCATTTCAACTGATGATTGGTTTTGAAGGTTGGTGAGCCTCACGTATTACCACCGACTGGTCACAGGCAATTTGTGGAATCGGGATGTATGGGTTACACAGACACTCACCCTCTGAAACAGTAACTACAGACCGACACGGCCTTGCGAGTGTCTAACTAGAGCACTTGCGTATTGACTGAATCCATCATGTCACGGCCTGGGTCGTGGCACTTGCACTGTAGAGAAGTAGACTAGACCATCACAAGTGCTATTTTCGATCACTCAGTGAAGCAACTATATTACACCCACTTCATTCTGAACTCATCCGGCTTCAGGAGTGTTTATATACGTTGTATAATCACTAGACCTCAACACCAGGTTGGACTTATTACAACGGACGCAATTGATCTCGTAAAGAGCCAGGCAATCTGCTTGTGCATCCTATCCTTGCAATTACTATGCTATCTGAACCGTAGCACTGCGTACTATCGTGTTCAATTCGCGGTAGTGTGTATTCTTGTCGGAATTCGAATTGAAGTCGTTGGGTGATAAGCGGAACACAAGTAACCAATGTATTGATACACAGGAATCAACCATAGCTGATGTCCTTAACGGGTTGCAGAGATAGCTGCTCACGGATCAATCCACCAACGATGACTCAGCTTGGAGCCGCGAACAATCTCACTCAGCTTGACCGCAGACTGCCACATCAGCATCTCCGGATGCGTGTAACAATTACGAGAGGACAGGCTGGCGCAGTTATCAACAACTCCGTTAGGTTATTGATCCTAATTTCGGACGCACAAAACACGACATACACGTGTGCCCAGCGGCGGGCGAATTAGCCTTTGATATATTTGTTTAGTGCGAACGTTAATCCGCCATCGAAATTAGACATCGTGCCTTATGCAGGACTGTGGTGGTACGGGAGATAGCTGCAGATGGTTCGACTGCTGTCAATTAAGCTGGAATGGAAGTAGGTTAGTACTGGCTGTTGGTGGGAATAATAGGAAGTGTGAGTCGCCAACAGTAGCATGTTTGCTTGTCCGCCCTGCTGTGTGCAGCAGATAAGGTGTCCTGATAATCTGCGCGACGATGCAGGTTGCAGTTTAGGTTTGAAGAAAAACATAGTTGTATGTAGGCTGAGATGCTACCAGAGCGCCCAGACCTAGATAGGACGATAAGGAGGTTCTCAACCAAAGCCTTTGGCTGTGAAGCCTGTCCGAAAGGCAGCGGATGTGACAACGATTCGGTTTTACAGAAATGGACTCCACCCGATTTCGAACCCTTAACCTGGAGGGCCATGAGACTGAGTTCGTCTGACCTCTAACCATTGACCATCCTGGTGGAAGTTACTCTGAAGGTGCTCGGGGGCACTACACAGTATAGCTCAATAGCTCAACTAGGTACGCAAATCGTCGCACCGCGTTTAGGTCCGGTCTCATTGCGACGGATACATGTCTATACAAAACCGATTTGTTCTCTATAACCTTCCGAAATTACGAATTGCAGCCCTTTTGAAAAATCGACATATGTGGATAAGTCCATTAGCTTTCTTAGCCACGACCGTAGGAGCTTTCTAGCCAAATATGGAACAGGCTGCAGGCGTCCAACTCCCTCCAGGCGCTTATGCTTCTGACTGACGATTGGCTAGGCCACCTAGGGTACTGGTCTTTTCGGAGTGGAGACAGTTTGGCTGATTCCTTGTAGTTGAATTATTGCCTTAGTGCAGGTAAAGAGACTTAGTCCATCTTGGAAAACTTAGGAGAACTGATGGGTCATCTGTTGTATCAGGCCCTAGATTACCGTGTGAGACTGCACTACTTTTCAGATAGAAGAAATTGGCCAGTCCATGCGAACAGGTGGCTCAGTCGAGTCATGCACGAGGTCGAGTTCAGAATCGGAGTCGTAACAGACTGTCTCGATGATGTTTCCGCTGAAGGATTGTGAGCAGTGTAACCGTCCAGTCAGATGCTCTGAATTACTGCAATTGTTGGTGGCGGTACGGCTCTATGATTGGACTTTGGGGCTACCATGAGAGCACCAGAGCGTTTTCGAGATGACGGTGATGTCAAAGGCTGTGTCAAGCTGCTTGCGGTCTGGATGTCAATTGATATGAGCGGAAACATACTTCCGGTTGTGAGCGGCATTGAGTTGGAAGGTTGTGAATAGACTAGAGGATCTTTTAACCTTCTTAGAAATCTGTCGTTTGTGTGATTTCATTATTGCGGCTGACTTGTGCTTATCAGTTAGCGGTGACTGACAGAAACTTTTATGCCTGACTGTTTGACACCGCGCTGCAACAATGTTATCTAAACGAGCAGAACTTGTGGTAGTGCCAGCAACTGCAGTGGCGACCGGCGTATGTGGGCGTCTTTGGATATGCATGGCTAACAGTGGATAGCTGCATTAGCAATTATGTAAAATTAAAATAGAGTAGCGGCCATGGGATCAGAACGAGGCTTCCTGTCTGTTTGCTGAATCGTACTTTAGGTTGAGAAGTCGCTCGTATTCGTGCACCAATTGTCCAACTCTGATGTTGGGTTCCAAATCGAGCTTAGTCAGTAATCCGATTCATAGCTCGGCATCACGTTCTGACGGGAGACCACGGAGAAAAATCATGCATCGGAATTGACCCTTGGTAAGAGATCCGAGCTTGAAACGACCGCACTCACGATTGACAGTGCCAGCTTATTTGACAAAGTCGTCCGCGTTACACTTTACTATTTGGAGGCACTGGAAGCGTGTGTTCAGTAAAGACGAAGTGTCCCCGCAAATCGACATCGTCTACACTGTCTCTTTGAAGCTGCGTGACCGCGGTTCGGCAGGGGGATAAGGTTTTTGTAACGGACGTGTTCCGCTGGGCCGAATTTTCGGAGAATTAGCTGGACTTTGGTCTCATCATCTCTATTGGCCAGTTTAACCGAGAAGATGTCCTCGTATCGCTTGTACCATGACTCGAACGTCACACCAGTCACTGAAAGAAGTCAAGTACCACATCATGTGGGCACCATGTCGCTTACGGAAAGCGCAAATCGCTGTCGACGTGGAAGGCATACGCAATGCTTGGCCGAGCCAACACATGCTACTCGGTCCACGCACTCGGATTTGCGGTGTTTCTTACGTGCAGTTGAAACAACGCAAGAGCAATCCTTCGCAGACAACGGTTGTCGAAACTTGGCAATCGTTTCATATCCTCAGAGCGAATAGGACAGCTCTCACAGATGTGTAAGAGTACCGCACGAACGAAGGAATTGTACACCTTACCCTTGAGCTTGACTCGGCCTGTGTCCGAAAGGATCACTAACCTGCATTGTAATCCAGAGATCGCGAATTTGAACCTGCGTAGCGGACTTTGCGACCCTTGCAGTTTCCTTAGCCCTTGCGCGACTTGTGGTGGTTTCGCGGCGGCGAAGCGTCGGTACGGTGTATCGGCGTAATGCTGATGCATTTTGCCTTCAGCTTGATGCTGATATCGTGAGGACACCATAGATGCCTCAGTTTAATGAATGCAAGGCGGATCTTTTCGATCCGTTGTGAGACCCCATCGCCGCCGGTCGTGGTGTGACTCCATAGATAAGTGAAGCAAGACTCCAGAATGTCGGCAGCAATGATGAGGCAGACACATGCACCTGCCAATCAGAAGCTGTGTATGAAAGTCCGCAAATTGGATGGCTCCGGTGTATCTGCCAATGATGCTAACAAAGCTCGTGTTCACGCATTGTCGGGTATCCAGGGACAAAAGCAATTCGTACCCACCCCCGAAACATGGGCGACAGGTCCTTACCGCAAGAGACCAACAGAATGTGTTTTATTGAGCGTCATCGAACGAGGCATCAATTCAATTGAACGTACCGTTACCAATGCGCTATATATAACCGAACTTTATGTGCTTGGGTCATGGAATACCCAGATTTCGATCGAAGTTTAACACTTCTGTGTTCTGTAGAGCTACATAACTTGAAGCTGTGGCCTGTCTTGCAATTCGAAGGTGCGGGTTCGACCCTGTATAGGAGACCGGGCGACCCTGCAGTATCCTTAACCCACGCGTGACTGTTGGTGGTTACGCAGCAGGAAATCCTCGGGACTGTGTACCGGCGGACTGCGGATGCCTTCCCCTTATTGGGTGATCTGTTTTGTTACTCCAAAACCATCGCCTACCACTGATCCCCTCCTAAAATTCCGTTTATGTGCATTTATCCCCCTTCCCGTTTACTGTTGCCAGTTAGTCATGCGCATCCTCTCTGCAACATCCAGCACCCAGAATTTATTCATTTGGTTTGCCATCTTAAGAGGAAACCGGTTGTAGTCATGCTTTCTTCCCATAAAGGACGCTATCAAGCTCTCTGCCGAGTGCCATTAGCAGGCGGCTTCTATGGTTTAGCTTTGAGATTTCTGTTAATCCTATAGGATCTACATCGTAACCATGTCGGTGTACACGCCATCGGCCCACATTGCTTGCTCTGCTGTTGATGGGTCCGCCGAGCTCGTTAAAATGGTTGCATGCGTTTCATCACCATGCGTGCTGGTATAGTCATTAAAATGATGTGCAGTGGAAAATCTCGCTGATTGGATTGTCCATCTATGATTGACGGGAAGGTGACTTCTGAAACTGAGATCTTCGATTTGCGCCCCGCGAAATATCCTGCTAACTTTGACTGTGGATGTCTGTTTCTTTTCGTTTCTGTTTGTGTTCTGCTTGTTGGTGCGTTCCTTTGTGACTACCGTTCAGCCTTCCCTCATCAATTGCGGCTTGTCGACCGCTCACTGAGAGATGCGATTTAATAAACCCATTTCATTACACTTGTCACATTTCTTCGACTGCTTAGCCGCCTGTGGTCAGTATCGCCATCAAAACACAATTTCTGTCAATTGCACATAAGCCTCCAAGTGCACGCGATATGGGACGGCTACGAATCCATTGTACCCAGTTTGTTACTTCTCTTAGCATACCATCTCGTCTTGTCTATGAACCACCTAACTGCTCTCGCCCCACGGAGACTGGTGCTCTGGTTTGGTTGTAATTGTGCGCGAAATGAAAGCTCATTGCTGACGGCTTAGAAGTTTCTTATTAGTTCTCTCGATCCCCTCAGCTTACTCCGTTTGATTGTCAAATAATCCTTCACCGTCAACAACTGTGCTCTTTTATTCGAAACTACGTGATGCCTTTTGGACATGTATTTTTCACGTTTCGCGCCTGTCACAGTGCTTTTAATCTTGTTCATTTTAGTTACACTGTGCGCATCTCGGAAGACGCACCAATTGACTCCCATCTCATTCGTGCATTCGCACGTGATGCGGACTTGCACGGTGATGATACCATCACGTATTCGCTGTGGCCGTTGTCCGTGTCAGAATCAGATTTAGCCGATCTGTTCACTGCGCACCCATTCAGTATTGAGGCGCGTCTGAAACAGCTCAACTATAACAACGGAGAACTGGAGGCGCTTCGCGATCAATTTGAAGTGCACTCAAGCGGTTGGGTCACACTGAAATCATCACTCGATTACGAAAGTTCCCGGGAACACAAGTTCAAGGTCAGTTGACACTTTCCATCTTGTTCTTCTCACCTCTTGCTTTGTCCAAATGGGTCCGCTTCCGTGGTACTCACGCCGCAACAGTCACCAGCACTATAACCTAACACTGATGATGCACCTGAAGGAACATAAGTCTAATCTTTATTGCTCTTGTCGCACTTTTATCAACATATGTTGCAGTGCAGTCATATACCCTAACGCTTGTGCGATACAGGTAGACACATTTTATCCGCAAAGCATCTGATCTGCGTGATTGAACGGAGCTTTTTCGGCGCAAGCAGTTTCATGCATGTGAATCAGACGAGATTCTGGTTGTTAACATGGATGGAGGACTATGCATGGGCTGCCATCTAGAGGTTAGGATCTTTTCCTGACTCCTTTACCCGACCCGGAGCAATCCTAGTATTCACCATTCAGATCCTCATTTGGTTTCGTTAAGCTGTATATCAGCGGTCTGCAAACGATCTCTTCGAAATTATTACTCCTGCTTTTTTCGAAGCAGCTGGCCTTGCGTAAACGGAAGGTGATTGATTACCACTCACTTGCTTTTGCACACAGCACAAATTTACACAACATTGATTCATTTTCATGGGGCTATTTTTCTGCATGTTGGCCATGTGTCAGATCCACGCAGCAGCAGTCCTGACCATACCTCCTTGTTGCTCGTCAGTATCCCTAAATGTGTAAAGCTTTGCCGGGACACATGAGTCTCATCTGCACTGCATGAACGAGTGCAAAGGTATGGTCAATCTTAGAGGTTGTTCACTGAATCTGCGAACATGTATTGTGCTAACTACGTGGTAACGGTGCGATGCACATGTTTTGCTTCAGCCTGTCGAGGGGAGCTTTCGCAGGAGCAAAATATGATTCCATGAAAGTTATCGTCTTTTCTAAGTTTATCAGTCTGTCATCCAATTGAGACCGCTCGGAACATAATGGAAGACGTCGAATAGTAAGTATTCTCGGTGCAGCCCTTCCTGATATGTTCGATCACAAGCTGAGGGGAGATGGATAGGTAGGATAGTCCTGATGGGAATGGCTGATCTAGTTGAGCTAATATATCGACATTTCGTGCGCTTTTTCACGGCCTCGGGAATCAAATTTGGACATTTCAAGATGGAAATTACTAATGTGCCTACTTTACATGAGATCCTGCCAGAAACTGGTGTGAACAATCTGCCTTCTGTGTTTGTCTCCTTCATCATCATTACGCCATATCTGAGGGTGAGAAACACATCTCCATTAGTGTACCGCATTGCAAAAAAACATCCAATGTTATCGAAAAACGTTAAAGAGTAATATCATGCTTAATATCACATTACGCACTACATGCGAGATCTTGGTTGGAGAGGGAAACTAAAGAGGGGAGAATCGATGAAGCTCACAAGACAATCGCCATTTAGATCGGCTCTTTGCCATACCAGCAAGTGTATTCCACCTAACATGTTCATCGTCTTCGGACCCCAGCTCGGCAGTCGGAAGACATCGACCGAGGCCAAGTTCGAAGTGAGGGTTTTCTTTCCTCTTGATCAAGTCACCACTTAGCCTCCCCTCTACTATCCACACCCTGGTCGCGCAAACAACGCACGACGCGTGAGTCGTCGGTGTGCTGACATGCGCAACGCCATCGGGGTCTGGTTCGTGAAAAAACGGTGCTGAGCAGTTCACTAGCTTTTCCTGCACCAACTACGAGACGCTGGACAAGCTCATTGCTCACGTGGTGTTTCCTCCAAACATGAGCTAAGCTGCGAAGGCAGCGATGGTCGAACGTGACAAACCCCTTTGTATCTGTCGACTTGGTGATTCAGGTTTCACAGCCTACATAAAGATTGAACGGACGGCTGTATTTCAAACTCTCCCTTCAGGAAGGGAGTGAGGTCAAACGTGTGTCATTGTTTGTGGAGATTACGAAAAACGCCTCGAGCTCTTGCTATATGGTTCGTGACCTGGTTTTCGATTCCACAGACGCTGATACAACCGCCTAGGTAGTTAAATTTCTGAACGACCTCTAATTAATCACCACCGTAGTAGGCGTTCCCTGCCAATCGTGGAGGAAAACTTTGCACGTTGAAGATGCAAAGTTAAGGCCGAAACAGCTGACAGTTAATACTAATTTGTCCAGTGCTGTAAAAGGTGGCGGCAATGTCGTCAGCATACTCCAACTCAAGAAGTCGCTCACAAGGAAGCAGCTTCACGCCTTCTAAAAAAGGCTAAGGCATCAGCAATATGCATGTATGTGTATGCAACTCATTTTGAACCCTTTGGTAGTTAAGGCATCTAGGCACTTCATATGCTTCGCACCCTTGTATTGTAAATCTGTGCACCGGACTTCGTCCACCTTTAATCCCATTATTCGCCTTTGAAGGTGCATAGTTCGTATGGGCAAATTGTTTTATATACTTTGGGGACTGTTTCTGCTGGTGGTACTATTGGAAATAAGATTTCTCTTCGCGTCGCTATTGCTCAGTCGGCATTTGTCAGCCTGATGCACTTGTGACGTTGTCGGGACGTCTCTGCGTTTACGGCGCCTCCTTCGCTCATCTTTGTTAAATGAAGATGAGCCGTGGCCATTTCTTTCGTCTGACGTGCGTGGGCTTTCTGCCTTTGCTAATGACCGAGGAGGATAATCGTGCCTGGTGGCAACATCGAGCTCACAATGTTGACATCAGACGTCGTTCTCATCCTACACATGGCATATGACCGTTTGACTCTACGCGCTTTGCCCTATTCGTTTGTGCAGAATTGGGCTGGAAGTGATTGCGAGGTGTTCAGTCTTCAACATGGCGACAGCACATGCAGCCACTGACGTCACGTCTGTCCGCTGTTGGACCTGTACATTTTTCTTGCTGAGGAACCAAAACTGAAGAATACCAACAGCTCCATGAGCTCTCAAATATGGCTCGCAGTCGGAGTCTGTTGAATAATTGTATACCGAATAACCTCGATCCAGATTTTTAATGCTTCAAATATCCAAGGTGACAAAAGTAAACAACGTCGTGAAACACGAACAAAAATGTTTTGTCTCTCCTTTGCCAACATTTTTGGTCTCCATTGTTTTCATTGATCCCATTTTTTCCGTTGCAATGTTTTACACATACACAAACGCATATATATATATATATATATATATATATATATATATATATATTGCCTTTGCACACTGTGCGATCTCCTCCATCAGCTACGCAAACCAGACTGTACACATAGGAGGCAACACCTATTTTACTGTACCAATTGTTTATTTATCATTCTACCTGGTTACCGTACTGATGGCAGTTGGTTCAATATTCCTATATCGGTTTCGTTCAAATATGGATGCCCAAGATTTAAAACTGCTATTCACGTTCACGTCTAAATGTTAAAGAAAACACCAACAGTTCGTATGGGTTACTTATTCTCATGCGTGCGAAAATGGCTGTTAGCTGGAATGAGTCTGTTCTGCTTGTGAAAGGAGCCGGCTCCGTTGATGATACGTGGCTTCCATCCGCACGCTTCCCGGTCTTATTCCTTCGTGTTTAAACCGGATATAGGGTGTGTGAGTTGAACTGTGGGTGGTGCAGCGCAAGCCACCCATGGTCCCTCTGTAGAAGCAGGCTTCCTATGGCTGTCCCCGTGGAGGCCACAGTGTTAAGCAAATACGGACACGAATGCCGCCAATCCATATATATATATATATATATATATATATATATATATATATATATATATATATATATATATACATATATTTATATTTATATTTATAGGGAAATAATGCAAATCGGACGTACGCTAGGCGGTGGCTGGACCGAAGCCCGTCCCACACACTATGCATAGAGCCACTCTGTGAACCTAGCACCGTCACGAAGACGGTGCACCTTGTCCCCTCCAGCAACGACCGACTAACTTCTGGATCCAGTATGGACGAGGTGGAGGGTATTAGGCAGGTAAGCACCTTGGCAACATTCACATCAGGCGCAGTCGCACCGTGGAGCTCAATTAACATCTAACCCCTGAAATACAAGAATACTCATCACGAAGGCAAATGTACCACATACACCACATTGTTGGCCTGGATTAGTAAATTGAATGGGAACATACTCAAAGTGCTTCTATTCCATCTGTAATAATACCTTCTCCGGCACATGAGAAACCGCCCTTTTGAGCAGTCCACGGAATTCTCACCGATCAAATTTGCCTTTGATTCGCTACACCTGAAATCAACATGAGTTTGTCATAAACTCACCTTCTTCATGTTCTGGTAATGTACTACTGGTTTGCCCCCTTGCCGCTTCTCCGCACTAAGTTGGCTGTACAAACACTGTATGAGTATCCTTATCGAATTCATTCGGTGTACATATGTACATACCTGGATCGGCGTCACCCGTGTCCAATGGCAGTTCGAATACAACATGCACATGCGTTTATCCAAACTTAAGTATGAACTGCCACAAACTGGACAGATATATTAAACCTCAGGAACAACAGTACTGAAAAGGTATTTGGTTATCCTTTAAAGGTTCGGCTAACAGCCACTTTCGTAGGCATGAGAATGAGTGCCCAATACGAACTGTTGTTGTTTTCTCTAACATTTAGACGTGAACATATTGTAACAGCCTTAAATCTTGGGTATCCATATTTGAACGAAACCGATATAGAAATGATGAAACAACTGTCATCCGTACGGTTACTAGGTAGAACGCTAAATAAACAAGTGGTAGAGGATAACAGTGTGTACTTAGGTGTTGCCGTCTAGATGTACAAGCGCAGGTGAATTCAGTATGGCTGATCAACAAGGGTTACCATAGGTATGCTTACTCTCATCACTAACCTGCGGAGTGGAACATGAACTGTCGACATCATGATAATCGCTAGTCGGTTAATTGTCGTAATTTTTACTTTCCACAGAGTTTCCAGGGCAGTTTCTCTTCACATGCATGCTCCAACCTAGTCACACGAAGGACACTCGTTGAGTATTGTATTCCAGATTTCAAATGTTACACTTTATGTGTACTGTAAGCGGCTAGGCACTTTTAAACTTGGATTTACGCGTATCCACCGAACTGAAAACATACTGGATAATTTGTCACCCTAGCATAGATCCGTATCAACAATTCAGTTCGCTCGGAAACTGCGCGCACGCAAATTACGAATTAGCTGATGAGTGGACTGCACCTTTTATCCTGCTATGTACCGGCTCTCTGAGCGTCGTTACTAACGGACAACTGGTCGAGATAGGGTCATGTAATCTACCAACCGATTTTATGGAGCAGAATGTAGGTAACAAAAAGGATAGCAGCAGCCTCGCACAGTCTGGTGAGCAATATCAAGGAGCTTATATGCTCATGTGAATGGCAGACGAATAATAATACGAAGAAGGAGATGACGTGGATCTCCCTCCGGGTGTCACCATTAGACAAGGTGCCAAGTGTATCATAGATCACGAAGAGTGCAAAAGTGTATTGCGCGACACATGAGGTAATCGTGCAATACAACCCAGTTTTGTAAGCCAAATAAAAGATAGGTTGCATGTGGATTTTCCCTTTTAGCCAAGCTCGATAAAGATACTGCATTGCACCAAGTCATCATTCTAGTGATATTGTACCCAAGCGAGACTTACATTAGCGATGGAATAAGGATGACATAAAGGAGATGACGGAGCGTGAGTAGGCAGTTTTAAAAGTTTGCAGACAAACGGTGCGCTTTAGTCAACTGATTTTCATAAGCTCACGTAAGTTAAAGTTGACAGATGAAGAACGGGGATTACAGCTCTAATCACTCTAACGAATAACGTGTGAAACAGAACATGAAACATTAACCTCATCATGCTATTTGCTAGTCCCTTGCTTTCCGAGACTGTTCACTTTCCACAGATGTTCCACAGCGATTTATGTTTGGATGCATGGTCCAACTTGGACATCTTCACCAGATCGCAATTTGCCACCAAAACGAGGAAGCGTTGCTTTTGGATACTGTAATAGGTAAGGTGTTTGAAGGCATTGGTAATGGTAAGGTACGGTAAAATAAGGTAACATGAGGTAAGTCAGTGTAGCCCAACTGCGGTGGAGAAGCATGGTATATGCAACATCAAACCACAGCATAGGGGCACTCCTATGTGTCATCTGTGTTTGGATTACTAGTAGGGCAAATACAATGCCCATTGCCTTTACAGAAACTATGGGTGATTGTCGCTGCGCTGCAATACTCGATGAATTAGGGCAGTATCACTGCAAAAGTCCTCGCATCCGATGTTGCGAGAGAGCGAGGCTTCCGTTCTGACTCTCCTTGCTTCGATTTAATGTGCACCGTCGCTTCTCAGTTGCGTACCACCAAGGGCCACATGTCAGTCCTTGGTACTCGGTCTCACGTTTGCCCTGTTCGGCATAGCCCCATCGTGGCTTCGTTGGTGACTGGCCAGACCGGCTGGGCTAAAGCACGCACGGTCCCATGCACTACAGCTCCATGTGGGAGTAGCCGAAGAATTGTGGTCCACCGGCAGCTGATGCTTGAGTGCTGATCGTTTACTTTCCCGCTGCACCAGCTATCTTTCTTGCGCTTGGGCAACGGTACACGTGATGAGATCAGGTCTGGCGTGGCGATTCGTTTCCATCTTCTCCCAACCCCTTAGGTCAATACTCACCCTTAACAAACTAACCTTGATGTCGTCTTGATCGCGCTACTTTGGTTTGCCTGCACTCCGGCAGCCTGCGCTCAGTTGCCCATACAGCAGTCGCTTCGGGATTCTCGTTGCATCCATACGGCGCACATGTCCAAGCTACCGGAGGTGTCGCAGCAGTAGCATGCAGTCCATGGTGTGCATTTCGCTCCGGCGGATCACATCAGTGTCGGGCACATTGTGGATGGGCAGAATCCGGCGAAGGCACTGTTGATGGAATCTTTCCAGAAACCGGATATCCTTTCTGTAGTGTCCAAGTTTTTGATCTATAGAAAGACGAGAGAACCATGGATTTATACACCATCTCCTTGGTTCTAACAGTGCGATCATGATTCTTCCACACGCGATGTTTCAGTTTCCAAACAGCCGCACTCGCCTTCACTACTCGAGCGCACAGTTCTTCGGTGCTCCGCAAGCCGGTTGACAATGCGCTGCCGAGGTAACAGAATGCTGACGTGTTCTGTAGTACCTCATATGCAATCCGTATTTCTGGCCCGAACATGGGCTCCACTCCCGGTGTCTGTTGAAATAAACATACAGTCTTGCCTGTGTTTATGCTGAGTCTTGGAAGCTAATGCAGTCGTCATGCGTTGCAGTTTTTTCTCGGTATGTACAAGCAACGCACAGTCGTCAGAAAATAGCAGCAGACGGGTGGTTAACTCACGCACTATGTTTCATGCTCTAAAACGACGGAAGTCAAGCAAATCTCCATCGATACGGTGCCCCAGACGCACACCCGTTGAATGCACACATCACAGCAGTCAAAAAGGTATTGGACAATGTGGGGGTTAAGACTCATCCTTGCTTCACGCCAGCAAAGTTATCTGACGTCTGTCCACTCAGCTGCACCCTTTCTCGTATGCCAGTATGCAGGCATCAATCAGACGATTACACTTTTCAGGGCATCCGAACTTTGAGAGCATTATCCACAACGCTTCATGGTTCACCGTATCGAACGCTTTGGTGAGGAAAACGAACAGCGAATACAATGGCCCATAGCGTTCACTACATTTTTCTTCTAGTTGACGTGCTGCGAACACCATGTCGATGGTGCTTCGGCCCGAGCGGAATCCACATCGCTCCTCAGCTACGTTCGGTCCCAGTGTATGTGTCACAAGGCGATTGAGTAAAATGCGCGCAAAAATCTTAACGACACAGCTAAGTTGGTGTCACATATATATATATATATATATATATATATATATATATATATATATATATATATATATATATATATATATATTGAATTGGCGACATCCGCGTTTCAGTTGCCTCCAGGACGCCTGAGCCTACGCAGGGACCGTGGGTGGCTTGCGCTGCACTACACATAGCTCCACACTTAACTCTTCTCTGATGATTCCAAACTACAGGCTATTTCGATGAGATCGCTGCGACATAAAAGGTGGAGTTTGTATTGCATACCTACGCAAAACATTTACAGCTGAACCTATAGACTACTCACAATTGGAATCTATTTGGCTGTCAGTTACGGGTGTCTCATCTTACTGCTCACATGTATCTACAACCCACCGAATGCGTCTAACGTAAGTATCACTAACATCACTTTTGCATTTGACTTCGCATCAGAGTTGCACACAGTCAGAAAACTATTGCCGACGATTTCAACCTACCGAAAATACGCCGGTCATTCCACCCAACGTATATCTTGCACGCCTCTTCTTTCTTCCATCAGAGCTGGGGGCTGGACACAGTGGATTACCAGTCCAACCAGGTCCGCCAATGTACTGGACTTAATATTCATATTGGGGATACCCAATCCACAAACCGAGCTCTTAAACAATCTCCCTCTCAGCGACCCTAACATGATCCGACTCAGTTTCCAAATTAAAATGTTCACTAAACTCGCCTCTACACCGCCAGTTGCAACCCATAAAACAAACTGGGAATGCTTTCAGCAGTTCCTTCGTTTCTCCGACTGGGGTGTATTTATCCTCTATACCAGTGTGTACACCGCTGTGGAGCAGTTCTATAGACAAATCCATCACACTATAGCCCTCCTTGCTCAACAATGTATTCATACCCCTCATGTCTCCAAAGATTCCATCGAGCACTTAGTCAACAAGAAAAGCAGAAAGTTAGCTGCACGATATAGGAGGACCCATGAATTTTCACTTGTCTTACAAAAGCATGAATTTAGCACCCGAGTAAAACACATGCAATTAACACGACGAAGAAAAGAAGAACATACAGCCCTACGGACAAGCTGCAGAGCTAGGGAGCCGGTAAAAATACTGCATCGTCGAGCCAGTGACCGCTCTCCTCTGATTACCGAAATTTTTGATGGTGAGGGTCACTTACTCCATGACCCAGCTGAAATCTGTGAATCATTCAGCCACTATATTTCCACTACCATGAATCACGAAGCTGATCCAGTGCCTGTATGTACAGAGCTCACAGAAACAAACCTCTTATGCAGAGTCCATATCTCGCTCAACGTTATCCACCAAGTTATCAAACCAATTAATCCATCTTCCAAGCTGACATCTGATTGCATTTAACCAACCACCATTAAACTAGGAGGACCTGATATTCCATTGTTCTTGATGAGCATGTTCACTCTATGACTGGAATCTGGCCACTTTCCAGACCAATGGAAAACCTCATTTATTATGCCTCGGCATAAAGGAGGTCCCAAACAAACGATTGATAACTACCGACTAATCCACCACAAGCCGATAATCGCTCGGCTATTTGAAAAGCTGGTCAGAATGGAGATGATGAAATTTGTTGATTCTATTGACCTGATCAACAATTCGCAGCATGGTTTTCACAATAGGCGATCGTGCACCACCTTTCAGCTGCATTGCTTTAATCACATTTCGAAATCAATGGATTCCTGCAATGCAGTAGTAATCTTGTTTCTTGATATACGTCAAGCGTTCTACCGGGTACTGCACAAGCGACTGCTACAAAAGTTGGAGAACTTTGGGATCCGGGACCCATTACTAGGTTGGCTATCATCATACCTGAGTGATCGTCATCTGGTAATCAGTTTAGATGATTATCGCTCTTCCCCACGCTCAATCACCAGTGGAGTCATTCAAGGGTGCGTGATCGGTTCCTTACACTTTTTGCTCTACATCAATGAAATCACCACATCTGTAAAACCTAGTACCTCATTTTTATTTGCTGACGATATCAAACTAGTCTAGTTTAGGCGTGACGAGCTTCACGGGATATTACTTCTCATTCAAGATGATTTACATTCCCTTGAGTCATTGTGCTGCACATGGGTGATGAACCTCTTGGCTAAGAAATCAAGCATCGTGTCTTACGGCTGCTGCAATCTCGAAGGATCTATCATCCTAAAGAAGGAACGCGTCCCTACACAGTTGTCTATGCAGGATCTTGAAATTAGGTGCTCGTCTACCTTGAATTTTTCAGAACAGGCCCAATACCAAGTAGCACGTGCCAGACAGTCTATGTTCAATATATCAAACAAAGCACACACAACTCGTGCGAGAGTTGAGCTTTTCAAGTTACTCACTCGCCCCAACCAAAAATACTGTAGCATAATATACGGAAATATGAGAAAGGGTGACAGAATTGCTGTGGAGCACCTGCAGAGGTCATTTACTAAACGTATGATTGGTGCACACACTGCAATGAGTTATCGAGAACGTTGCAATGAAGTTCATCTCGAACCACTTTGGATTCGGCGATTGAAATGTAACTTGTTGCTGCCTTTCAACGCGCTAGACAAAAAGACCTATTCCAACCTGCCTACACTCAATTTACAACACTGCTCAACTCGAGCGCTTCGCAACAAAGATTTTACACTGAATATACCGAAGGCTAGAATGAACGTTTGCTATAATTTCTTCCGGATCAGACATAGTTATCTGTGAAATGAACTACCAATAACACTCAGGTCATGTGACAATGTGGCAACATTTAGAAGCAGGTTTGCCAATTACCTTGACCTAACTACCCTAAGCTCAATATTCACATGGGAAAACCCCGCAATGAGTTATCTCACGTGGGACCCAAAAACATGCAAACACCAATGTTTTCATAAGTACGCTTTGGCCTCAACCATCCGCCAGGATATTAATACATGAAACGCATATCCCAATACTCCACCTATGCATGTCACCCATGCAAGATCATGGGTTCTTCTGTACAACTTGATCTGTGCCGCTATAGACACAGTTTGTCTCATCAAGAAAAATATACATATTATTATTATTATAAGCATACAGGAAGGGAGCTTGAGGATACTAGCCATTTTTCATCAACGGAGCCATCCCACACTCCTTCAACGTGTACAGCAGCAGCATTCTTGTATATATCTAACTTGGGAACCATGTGTACCAGACAGTAGCTGGGCCGTATGCCGTTCCACACTGGATGCATGGAACCACTCCTTGGGTCTACCATAGCCACGAGGACCGTGCATCCCGCGCCCCCCCCGGCAAGTATGATTCACTGTCTCCTGGATTCAATAATCTAGGTGGGCAGGTAGACGTCATGTCAACATTCAAATCGAGCGCAACCACACCGGGGATATTAAACAACCAACATAGCATTTGATGGGAAATATCCACGCAAAATAAACGCGGAGTATGCGAGAGAATAAGAAAACTGAGCAAATCAAATAACGTGGCCTACTTTGTATCCATATTAGAGAGATCTAGTTAGTGTTACTCGGGGTAACCCAACTGTCTAGACCTCTGGACGGTTAGCATCAAACTCAGCATCGCTTACCACCCGCAACGCCATACACACATATATTATTTTGTGCTCATAAATGGTTCTCGGACAACATTTTCTTAAACCACCAGTTTCTTTATCAATTACCTGTCCAGTTCCGGTCCTGTCTTTTTGATTCTGGTTGGTTTTCCGTTATATACTACTAAATAGCTTCTAGTAACTAAACTTTTTCTAGATCGTCGCATCCGATTCTGCCGGCCACTGGAACTCAAGCGCCGTGATTGTAACTGTGATAGATGTGAACGATAATCCTCCTCATTGGCCTTTGAAAGAAACATCGGATGACTCACTGGAGGATATAATATTTTCTGATGTTCTGCGTCGTCAGATTCTTCAGGCTAACATATCCATAGCTGAAAATTGGTTTTTGGAATCGAACTCGTCCATCTACCAGTTATATATCGTCGATCCAGATGTGGATGTGCCATCCACGCCCACTTTCTCTCTATTTCCCGAATCGAGCAACTCCTTTTTTTCTGTCTCTCGTTCTGGCGCCGTCCATCTTAGACGTCCTCTTGATCATGAATTGGTGTCCAGCTATGCATTGAAATTTCAAGCGTCAGACGGATTGTACGTCACGAAAGATTCCTTCGTCCTGCACATAGACGTTCTCGATGCGAATGACAATGCGCCGGTTTGTATGGAGGTAGGTGTTATCATCTGCTTTTAGCCGTTATTACATCCAATTAATATTATTTTCATATACTTCTTCGATCCTTCTTCCTGCATCGTGTTAGTTTGGCAATCAGCTTTGGTGCTCCTCGCACGCTGGTTTATCACACCGCTTAGTTACTCCCTTTCTTATTACCTTATTTCCAGTGGTGCGGACGCGTTTCCCAATTGGTATTAATCGTCAGTGCATTTTGCCTATACGTTATCACTGGTACTAAGGTAATACCAAGCTTTCGCAGGCTTTTACTACTAACCCTGTTTCTCCGCCTGTCCCATTCAGGGCTACATTAATAGTCTCAGTTTAATAGCCAGGCTTGTCTGCAAACTAAAGTGCATTCAGCGTCTTACATTGGACATGCTTGCGAGTGTTTTAGGGCTGCATGAAAACCAGATTACATCGTACATACCAAACTACCAAAAACAATTACCATCACAATGATGTAGTTACGCCGCAGTTCGCTTCGGCTTTGTATTATTTTCGTCTTTCGGCTGTTTTGTGCTTATTTCATATAAAACTCATCACAGTTCACCCGCAGTCAGCTAGTTTCCCACTCATTCCGTTTCCACCCTAACTGCAAATGAAAGCAGCCACTCTGTTGAGGAACTCGTCTTGTTGCCTTATTTAAGTTAATTCTTGCGCGTATTGCACATACCCGCTATATATATATATATATATATATATATATATATATATATATATATATATATATATATATACAACTCACGACAATCTGCCGCCGTCACCCATGGCCTAAGGACTTAAGCCGCTGAGATGCCTTGGGATTTATTCCGGCTGTTTAGGAGACTTTGAGTTAACTACGATACTTCATCCATAATAAATATATCAGAAAACTTTCCCACTCCATTTCAAGATACCAAACTCCCATATACCTTTGTATTCCTTACCTCTTTGCCCTCAGAATGTCTTGCGGAAATGTGCACTTGAATATGACGTTGACTGCGTCATATTCGGCGTCACTACAGTTGACTATAACACTTTGATATATGAACCTCCTCATGTACCTTATTTCTCTGTTGCTTATATACTGGACTGGTAACTGAGTGATTAAGTCGTCTGGTTGATCATCGGTTTGAGCTTTCACAGGCGCGAGTGATCTCGCAGCATCTCAACCCCCGTACAGTCTGTGTTGGTTATATGACAGTGGAGCATCACTACAAAGTCCCGTTGTATTACTTATACCTTTTTCCGCACTTCTCACTCCTTTAGGGACAAGTGATTTATATGACAATGTAATCCTCGCAAAAGTGGCAGCATAACTGGCCTGTAGACAGCCTCGATGTGTATAACTAGGCCGCTTCCATATCCAACAACGTTTCTGCACTCATGGGCTTCGTCCGTTGTTTCGTTCAAACAAACCCCCTCAGCACAGTCAAGTAGTAACAAATCAGCGTAGGAGAGGTGACACATTGACTTCCAACCATCTGCTCCGTTTGTTTACGGCAATCTAATCGCTTACTTCACCACGCAAACCCCTCTCGCCTCTCTGTTTACGCATTCTTATCACACCTTTATACTTTCTTTAACTTCAAACTCCATTCGCAATCACTACAATCGTCCTCACTATTTTTCTCATATATCACAGTTAACCTTTTTTATATGTATGTTTTACTCGCGTACCTTATGGTCATACAAAAGTCCATTCCACGCACATTCTTCCTATTCGCTACTACGTACTTTACGAAAGCGTACTTTTACCTTTGTCTAGTCTGATTTTCCATGCTGACTACACCTCCTCTTATGTCCCTTAGCCCGAGCGTGATCTGACCCTTCCTGAAGACACTCCTCAAGGAACTATCGTTACTCGAGTGGTAGCTATCGATGCGGATGGTGATCAGGGTAATTCAAACCTTGTTTTCAAAATGGCTTCTGGGACTGATGACCTTTTCGCAGTGGATCCATCCACTGGAGTTGTTCGTTTACAAGGCTCCTTGGACTTCGAAACAAAGCGCTCGCACGAATTTTCCATTAGAGTCGAGGATGATGGACAGTTTAACTGTTTGTTCCTCGTCCGTTTGCTTGTGCTTGATGTCAACGACAACCCACCCAAGCTCGACCCCATATTTATCAACCCTGTGCCAGAGGACGTCCCAGTTGGAAGTTTGATAGGAAAAATTACCGCTCGTGACCTTGATTTTGGTACGTTCAGCTGAATGACTGACTTATTTTCTTTATCTGTTTAACAATACCTATCGCGCGGTTCTCTTATAGCTTCCGGAAGTCACGAAATCAGTTGTCATTCCTCCCGAACGTTATTTTACATAGGCTTTCCATTTATATCATTGCCAGCCCATGTCACTAAGATACTTGTTTGCCGATCGCTTGTTCATTCCTAGTTACATTTCAACGTAATTGGTGTACATTTTTGGCGTCTGATGTTTGCCAACACACCCTTTGTAAATCTCAAGTGCTTTCGATGACTTGGACTATCATTCGTCCAGCGTTGTCTACATTGCTGAATGGTGAGTCGATGATACTGTAGTCCAGAATAATGAAGTTAATCGGAAGTTCTAGTGAACCTCGTGCAGTCGCGGAGTCCGCCTCACCATAATTTGTAATCTTACCGAATAAAATACATTCTAAATGTCCACGACTTGGCCTCTTACTTTTGACTCATCCATTCTATTCATCAAATCACTTGGTTTGTTGCATTTTTGTTGTGCCGGCATTTTATTTCTTATCCTCTCCCATCCATACTCAAAATAAATGAATCCAGTGTACTTCTGTGCTCAAGTCGTAACCGTTTCACTTCACTCATCATTGTATGCATTGTATGCAACACACACTTTTTCCCACCTTCATATCATGATTACCGTTTTGGAGTAGTTCACTCTTCGTCCTTTTCCGATTCATACAGTTTCACCTATAATCATTTGCCCATCATTTTTCCATCATCTTCCCAAGCACTCAGTTGTCCTCAATCAATCGTTTAACTTCTTATTCACACTGCTTCTTACCAAATCAATTAAGAGCGGAAACCAATTTTGCCTTTCGCGCCGCTTAGGCTCATTTATCCTCATTTCCCTTACCATCAGTGCTTTGTCACAAACATTAATCATTATTCTGTTTGCGCGTTGTCCAACTCTCCACTGATCCTCCGGTTCTTGCTCCTTTGGACGATTTTTCTACTTTACTGTGAAGTACATGTGGCAGCCAAGTTTCTTGTGTCCTTTCCGGTTTCCACTTGCCACTGACCTAGTCTTCCAATTTTCTTATTTCAGGAAAATCGTTTGATGCAGTGCGCTTTTGTTTCTCACCATTTTAGTCCTGTGTTTTCTCTCCACATTGGGTTATTTGGCTCTGCTGTCATCTTTTTCGTCTTACGTTCCTCCGTTTGCTTCAATGTACTCATTAAAATTCTTCCACATCGCATACCTTTGACTCAGTGAGATTCTTAACAATCTGCTCTCAAAAATGTTGAACAAACTTGCTAGTTCAGTGCAATAAATTCAATTACTCAACCTTCAACCACGAATACTGTATTATAGAGCAGTTAGAAATAAATTCTGTACTCTCTTACGAAATATGGTGAAAAACCTTATAAAAATCATCGGCCGTGAATATCGTTGTCGTTCTCATGTAACATTTAAAATGTTTGACTCACGGTATTGCAGCACTCACAAATGTGACATGTCATCGTAAGTGTGCAATCCTTCTCTGAATTGATTAGTGGTAAGATATAAATCTAACAACCTTTTGAACTGCTGCACAGATGTTGCCTCCATCACATGTTCAGGGAAACTGTTCCAAATATTTACCACTCTCCGTTCGAAGCACAGTGGGTGGAGAACACATTTCACACCCGGCACGACAAGTTTGTATCTGTGTCCGCGTGTGCTGCATGGCCCTCGTAAGTGCATCATTGGCCTCAGCATGGGGAAGTCACCGAGCTGTAGCATACCGTAGGTAATAATGAGGTCGGCTCGCACCGACGGTAGAACAAGGTGTAGACTCCTAGTTTCTCGCCCCGGTCTTCATGCCCCTAGCCACGTAAACTCGGGATGAGCCTGGCAGCAACGTGTTGGACCCGTTCGATCTTTTGTGCCTCGCCTCGGGTAATCCGAAAGTAGGCGGGCGAACCGTACTCTAGCATTGGTCTAATGATAGAAGAGAACAGGCGAGTGGCAACCTCTTCAGACCATTGCCGAAGCTACGTTTGAGCGCCCAAATCATGCGCAGTCCGTTCCGATATAGCCTGTTCGTGTTGTCCACGGACTTCAAATCGTAGCGCCAAGTGTACACCTAGGTCTTTCACAGAGGGTGTAGGATATAGCGGTTAGCCGTCAAGGTTGTAGCTTCGGTCGTCAGCACCCTTCCCCAGGCTCATAAATATAGACTTGGCTGGGTTGACCGGGAAACGAATTGCTGCAGACCATGTGGATAGGCGGTTGAGGTCTTGCTGAAGTAGGCCCCAGTCGTCGGGAGCGTCAATTTCTCTCTAAATCTTCATGTCGTCCGCAAACAAGGCACACAGCGACCGGAGAAGTTGAGGTAGATCGTTTATGTGGATCAGGAACAGAGTGGGCCCCAGCACAGTGCCTTGAGACACGCTACTTGTAGAGGAATACCAGTCAGTTAAATGGTCGTCGACCTGTACCCTCCACTTTCTGAACGATGGATCCAATTACTCTGAGTGACATTTTTATCACACTAGTTATGTCATAATGATGAGGAGCCAATTATAGTAAGATCGATCACTACAGTGGGGTGAACATAATTTACAACCATCAGGTGGAATAGTGAAGAGCTCGAAATGTTAGAATGAATTCAACCTTCAAATTTACCACCTCGAGGTTCTACTCAACTAGGCAAGCAACACACACACATTGAAGCAGCCGGTCGACGGTTGCACGCGGTACATGATACAACCACGGTATTTGGTTCCTGTCCAACCGACGCGCACGGCGCCACACCCTGCAGTGCAGCGCTGCGCCTTCTTTTGCACTCTCATCGACTTGATCACGCTTGTTACAAGCCTGTTGACCGCCTTCCTCATTGCATGCGGTTCGCAGACAATGCATTCAGTAAAATGAATTTTCAGCTTTCCCGCCACTGATGTGACAACGTACCGCATGAAGTAGTTGTTCTGGGGATTAAACTGTGCTGTTGCTCGCCTTGTCTGATGAATGGATTTCAGGCCGCGTAACTTGAAAACTCTTACGAAGTCATTATCAGCTATGTGGACTGATGCTTCGCTGCCGTACAACCACAGTGACCTACGGAACGAAGAACAATAAGAGGGAGAGAAGGGAACCTATCATAAAATCTTAATGCCCTAATCAAACCTTCATCGTCAGAGTACCGACACCTTGTCAACAACATACCGTCACAATAAGCTGACTATCGTGCAAAGGAGGCATTGGCGGGACAGCTTCCTTTCGACTTTCACTGCCCCGCTTCATAATCAGACATTAGCCACAGATAACCCAGCATCAAACACAGTTTAAACAGGCAGTTCGACTACGAGAAGAAAGCGGACGCGACACGAATGCAGACTGCATGCCACCTACCATGATGTCGCGAACGACACACAAGGTGGATCACGCGTATTCGAGCTTGGAAGGCGAGACGAACGGACGGCACTCAGTTTGGTCGTCAGTGATTTCATTTCTCGCTGCTAACTTAGCTTTTGTCCAGTTCTAGCCTTGCGCCACCCTACATCTAGCAAAGAAAACAAGGCCCTCCTCAGTAAACGTTGACCAAACATACGTAGTACATGTCCATAACAATGCAACTTATTTTCTACTATCTGTTGCTCTATGTAACTGGTCTGATTATCAGTGCGTAGCACTCTCTTACACACATCATCGTTGCGGACACACTGGTTCATTGGTACTCACACTGTTCGAAGACGGTAGCGAGGATGCACATGTCTAGGTGATTGCTTCGACCGGATGTGAAACGTGACTTGTCACAGCTATGCAGACTGTAGGAAATCACTGCATTCACCCAAAAATAGACGACCTTGACGTATTAAATCTCCCTTCTTTGTGTTAAAGTTGGATATACACTAACGCCATTATAATTATTGTAGTGATTGTTTCTATTAGTATGCTCATTTCTGTTACATAACCAACGTCTGTTATCCAGCTCGAGGCTACAATGGTTGACTGTTACTCAGGCCTCTGTTACCGTATGCAACTATTGGTCAAACGAAATACACCCAACGGACATCAGGATTAATTTCATAGCTCCAAATCAATTTATGCACGTTGGTATTGACATCACATGGTTCTTTGCTTAACCGAAATAATGTGTCTTCACTGAAAAATGGGCCGTAGATTTTTGCGAACCACACCCCTTCGTGTCTAGCGTTAACTCTTCGGACCCTGAAGTTCTTCGCTGTGCACGTTTTCTCACATTTGTAACAAGCCGGTGATTTGATTTACTTTACAATCGAAGATTATTGTTCCTTTACGATTTTTTAGCTGGATTTCCTCATGATCGCCCAACCCACAAATTCGCCTTGTATGACAATTCCTTCAAATCCGTTCTTTCTCTATTAAATTTTTATCTTCCCTTGGCACTAATGATAGCCATCTCTTCTCCATTGGCCCTTACATTCAACCTACAATTCTCAACCTAACCTGATCTCCTCCTACAATTCGACTGAGATCCTACTTCTATCTGAAACTTCCTTCAAACTGGCTCGGCTGTTGGCTTGATCCATCGTTCATTCACCTTCATTTGCCTTTCAACTATATTCATGGTGTGACCCACATTCCGCTAATTTTCTCCACCATCATTGACGTTCGGTAGCTCGGGTTATTCATTGGCAAAGGGGCACGTCATGATTCAAAGTTGGATTTGCAGAACGTCAGGACATCCAACACATTCTTCAGTCGCGACAGTATGAAGTCTGCTTGCAGAAGTTATTCCCTCACCTTAAAGTCATCCTAACCCTCTTTACCACTCCACATTGTGCGAGTTGTTGGCCATCTCTTTCTAACGCAAATAAGGGTCAATATTCTTTTCTCCTTATCATATTTCCTATCCGATCCATTCTTGAATTTTAAAACTTTCTCGTCTTTAGATTATAGTTATCCTTTCGGTTCTAGTTGCTATATGCGCTTTTGAATCTGTAAACCTTTCTGTCCTGTCTTTCGTGGCCATCACAGGTCTCTCACGGAACTCCTCATGGCCCTAGATGGTTCACACCTGTGACCTATTGTCTAATCGCCTGGTTGTTTTTATCATATGCGGTGTTTACAATTGGTTTTTCATCTGCCCTGCATTTACCATCACTGCGATCCTCATTCGCACGCGGTGCTACCACGCTCTTCATTTAAGTGTTGCAGTTGTAGCCTGTCGGCAGTAATGAATACACGCGTGTACTGCTCGTTCTATTGGTCGACGTATCCCATTGGTCGACAATCGCACAGCACAGTGAAATGATTTGTGAATTTTTTGCTCTACTCTCAGCACTGCTTCTCCGTTTATTTCACCTTCACTCAGAACACATTTCATCTTCTATACGTTCCTCCCACAGTTGACACCGGGCGTCTGTATTACAGTCTCCGTTCCTCTCATGAAGCTAGCTTTAGCATCGAGCCGCACACCGGATTGCTTAAAGTCAGTCGTAGTTTGGATCGTGAGACGACCGACATTCATAAACTCACCGTTGTAGTTACTGATGGTTTCCGCTCACCTGCTGTCACCAATCCATCTTCTCAATTCACGTCGACCGCTTCGTTTACTGTGCGCCTCTTGGATGTCAACGATTCACCCCCACAATTTGTGAACACTTCCTCGCATAAAATACGAGTTTCGGAACTGGCGCCCGTGGGCCTTCATCTACTTCGCATTGAGGCAGTCAGTTTGGACGAGGGTATGAACGCCGTGATTCGTTACAAACTGCTGACAAACCAACCAGAATTCTCACTAAATGAAACCACAGGTCAGTTTCTTACGTGCATTAGCATCTGACCCTCTGTGCTATTTCATGACATTTTCTAGGAGTGCACCATTTCCTTGCTGCGCACGTGACTCTATAGCTAGCACACGCAACACCTTTGATCTACAATTAGGATGATATTCAACTTTGGATGTTTTGCTTTCCTGTCGTATGCAACCTTTACTTCTGGTCGTCAGCTTCATTAGCCCTTCGGTTCTCGTTGGCATTCAAACTTCACTTGTTTACACGTCGTGGCCCAGTGTGCGCTTTTCTTTTTCGAACATATTCAATATTTTCTTATAGATTCGCAGTCTCTTGAGTTCCATATGTCAGGATGTGATTATCAAGCGATTAATGCCACGGCTAGTCGATTATCTTCCCATCTTTTAAACAAAGCGCTGGCATCTGATGACCTACTTGACAGGCATTATCATCATGGTCGTTTTCAAACTTTCATCATCCACCTTGCCCTGCTGACTACTATCAACCTGTGAGTAGGAGTTTGCTGTGTTTCATCTCTAACGAAAGTGTGATTTCTAAATGCTCCTTCTCCGTCAGGTCCCTGAAAATTGCCTATTCTATCTGAGATATGCAACTGTTACCTTTTCAGATCTCCTCGCTACAATTCACTCTGACACTAGACTTGCTCCATTGGATTGTTTGTTAACAAGTTAAGTCCGCAACCAACTGTATCACCATCCTTGATGCGCCGCCCCCATATTACATGTAGGAGAAGGGTTTATGATAAACTTCGTTGTCGTTCGTGTGACACATCGTCGTGTCCCGTATCTCTGTTTCGGTTCTAGTCTACCATTGAAAACGTCTTGTTATAAACCACACAAGGGCTTGAAGGTCTGGGCGTAGAGTTTCTTTCACACACTGCTAATAATATGGGATCGCCAGGTAGCAACCCTCAGACTATGGTATTCATTCTGGACCGCTTTTCACTAGCCACCTCTACGTGCAGTGTGTTCTCGAATCTCGTGGTATCGCCCCACAATCGGTGGTTGCCTTCTCCAAAGAGTATTCTTTGAATACACAGTCTGCACTAGTAAGCAGCTTCGTCCAACTAAGGAGCTGTGTTTCTCCCGAGGACGCTGACGGAACGGATGCATCCCGTCATGTCGCCATCGTTTGTTTGGTTAGTTCCTTTGTGATGTCTTTGCGACACGTTCCTCTTGTCCATGAGCCTCAATTGCAGTGCCGCTTTTTCTGCGGCATTATTATGGGGATACCATGACTGGCAGTTTCGCGTGGGATTTCGTGCTCGCTCATCAGCGTCCGATAATAGTCTGTGGAGCAACATCTGTTGATTAGATGTGTTCGACACTCTACTCTCATCATCATTATCATCGTTATCTACTTCAGCTAAAGGTGGAAAACACCTTAGCTACTGTGCTACAATACGTAAAAGAGGAAAAAAATTGGAAAAAATGCAACAGTGTAGCGGGTGTGACCGGCTCACACTAACAGACTATTGGGGAGTACCGTACCCAGTGATGAAAGAGAAAACACAAAAGTGACTGGACAGAAGTGTGTTGTGGTACACGCTGTTCCCGTGTATTATCTAAAAATACGATACCGAGCGACGCAGCTAGCTAAGGAAGGATGTGACGGACCGCGCAATGTCGTGGTGTATTGAATCCAACCGTGGCGCCTTTTTGTATGTCGCCTGTGTGGTTGGGTCAGACAAACAAATGCAACATACATATCAGCATTCTGCAAACAACCTCTAGATGTACAATAAGAAACTAGTTTTATTTAATATTTTACACAACATACTCAGGCAATCCGGGGAATCTCCAGATTACTAAAACGCTTACATACCAGCTGAGCAACCAGTAACGGATGGCGATCGTTCCGTAAAGCTACCAGCCGGCTACTAGGGAACAAAAAATTATTATGTAAAATTCTAATATGCTAAGAAATGAGATCGTGGTTGGAGAGGGAGACTGCGAGGGATTGGGGGGGGGGGACAGATAAACTCTCAACACGAACGCCATTGAAGTCGGCTTCTAGCCATGTCAACAAATGTATCCAGCCAAACGTGTTAATCTTACAGGCTAATCTACCCCTCACGAAACGTTTCCCGTTACACTCATTAGGATAGTTGGCTCTCGTTTTACATGTCATGCGGGTTTTTGAGTGGTTTATTCTTTAGACATGTTGTTCGGTTCTGATCAGGGTAGATACGGGCGTCTTCATAGCATTCTAGCCCTTGTGGTTGTGTGGCCGCGAAACGTCGGTCTTGCCTAATGCTGATACTTCTCTAATTTCCAACTCTCCGACTGCTAATCTTTATACTTTCCAGATCTCATGAACATTTGTCTGTTTCAGTTTTATTTCTTGAATTCGAACAGATGGCTATGTGATGTTGCAATTTGTCCTGGATCTCATTCGCCTGGCACCCGACAGCATTCAAGTAGACACGCATCACTTTCCATCGGGCTCAGTTGGAAACGAATTTCCATCTCACGCTTTCACTAGTGGATGGCTAGTTACACATTTTGCTCACGATGTGCTGGCACATGCGTTAGCACATGCGTTAGACGATTTGCTATGCTCATAACTGCGCATGAAGTGCGATAAATCGAGTGACCAAGTCTAGTATCCCAACGATGATCAAAATTAGGCAACAAAACGAACATGGTAGATAACTACTGGGATAATAACTAAATACTAACGACATATTGGGGCCAAAAATGGAACGTATACAAACATACAATCCTATTTTAAAGGTTTTATTTTATGGGCTCATATGGACGAATGACACATTTCTCTGTTAACTTGTTTTTCGCCTGCTTTTCTCACTGCTTTTTGTTAGTTAGCCGCAGTTGCAAATCGATTCAGATTGTTCGTAAGTATCACTAGAGCATGGACCTCTCGGTGCGACTGATACAGACGCCTCAGCCGAGTCAATCAGATATCAACTGAGCGGTTGTTATCATGACTTTCAGCAGTTCTGGTTTCTGGACCCCGTCAGTTGTTATTGTTGAGAACGGAATTCATTTCCTCGTTTACATTTTGGATTCGGGTCAGTTGCAACATATTATATGACCATCTGCATGTTTGGTATTCTACTGTTAGCCATAACTGCATGGGATCAGGATAGCGATAATTGCGCTACACCTGGTCGCTATGCTTTGCATCTTCTTAGACATGAATAACTGCAACGCTGTTCCATGGTATTCAGGTTAAATCAAATGGCTTAACCACGCCACTTATTAGAGTGGATTTCTATGCTTACTTTCCAATCCCATCTTTTCTGCTTCTCTCGATTCGGGTAATATGTTTTACCGCTTGTATTTTTGTGCTGTCCCCATTGTATTCGCTCACTTCATCGTCCCTTTTGTTTGTTTTTATTTCCTGGTCTGCACCATTAAGCACCTACCTGCGCATGTGCGAAATCACCTTCTCCTCTTCCTTTAGAGCACTTTTACTTCACCCAATGCATTGTTTCAGTCACCCTGAAACAACCAGTTGGCGAGTGATTAGTCGCTTGTGTCCGCAACCGCGGCTGTTAACCAGTTCACATTTTGGCGGCGGGGGGGGGGGGAACTTATCCCCGCCTGTTGTAATTGCTCCCATTAATTTTACTCGCCGTACTTGCGCAGTGGTAATTAATGAGGTGAGATAGGGTTGTTACCCCGATTACTTGCCACTCGTATACCTTTTTGACTACTCGGAGCAAATTTGTCTGTATTATTTAAACCACTCATGGGGTTGAACATTGTATTCTCATTGTATCCATTATATTTCTCTATGTCTATTTACGGCGTGACGCGGTGCAGCTTTTCTCGGCTCTTTTTTTGTCTTTTGTAACCGGAACTACGAGGGCATTACTGACCTCAAATGTCCTCTACTGCACCCTGATCTTTGTCGTGTTTCCCATCTGAAAGGAGACGCATACCGGTCAGTATACAAACTTCAGTAATCTGTTACCGCTTAACTACAAGCGAAACCTAGTGCACTGTCTCACCTCAAAGGCAAGAAAGATATGCTCAGTGAACGCTCCGATGGATGGGATGAAATCCACCCTGAATACGTTGCGCGAAAATAGTCATCCGAAAAGATTTACTCGACACAATATGCTGCTCAAAATGACATCAAAAGTTGAGCAAGTGATCGAAAGTAAACTGTCTTCATCCGCTTTGACTTTAAAGCTCATACAGCTGCTGACGTCATACCAACAAAATGGACACAATTGATAGGGAGCACTTTCGGCTATGGAATCGCGATGTATCTTCGCCACAAATCAGCTAATTCTTGTGTGCAACCAAGACAGACTGCCGAAGTTGACTTCTCACATAATTTATTTATTTGAGTGCACCTGTGTGCAACACATATAGTTCGAACGCCTCGTCATTTGTCGCGTCATATTAAGAAACATTGCTCTAAATGGTTGGCGAGGAGAGACGCTGGAGCTAACCTCTCAAATGCGTTTACTGTCGCTTACCAGGTCCCAAACCGAAATGTCTACCTTTAAGAATGCTCGCCACAGCGGAAGCTATTGTGGTCCGGATTTTCCGATCCCCTTTATGTTCAGACAAAAGAGTTTGTTCAAACGCTCTGTCTACCCTAACGCAACAACCATCAAGCTAACAGTCACTGTAACATCGGTTCCGTCAGTCTGATTACGTAACGAGGCGGCGACTACCTGTTTCTAACCACATGGTCTACGTCTGAACCAATCATTCTCCACATCTTTGTATTTTGACCCTGTATACTTTGTGTCGGCAAAAAGACGAATCATTGTAGCCATTTTTCTTGTCATTATTATTGTTGTTAAATTTCTCGCTTATGAACTAAGATTTTCCTCAACTAGGGATTGATCAATAGTACAGTAATGATCATGCTCATGCACGAGTGAGATATACCTACTGTCACCAATACATTCCGAAATACATGGCTTTTGTTGGTTCTGAGTTTTGTGTAACCTCTAACTGGCTATATCCATCCATGCATCCATCTTTGAAGAACTCATTTCGTTATTTGTCCGATGAAAAGATGGTTATTATCGAATACTGGACCAGGAAATTCCCAAGTTTAGTGCGCAATATTCTTTGCCTTTGCACAAAACCTGATAGGCTTTTCCGCACAACAGTTTGTCTAACAAAGAAGTTGTACCGAATAGCTATCCTTGTTTTTGGCATAATTAGTTTATCAATCTTGTTGCGAAGCGTCGGAGGGAAGTTCTGCTTTGATTCCAATGTGCACAGCTTGTCTTCTAAGATTGTGTATGAGCATCGAGTTGTTTCAGTCGTCACAACCGAAGAGGCTCGACGTTCGGCTGCTGGCAACGCTTTTGCATCATCTTTGCAGGTTTTCCAGAACTTTTATGTCACCACTACGCAGGTTCCCATTAATAATGGACTGTATGGATTTTCCGACATATGTTAGCCATAGATCGTTTGGTGCTTTGCTGCTGATTACTACATTGTGGGGACAGGTAGGAATTTCAATATGTACAACTTTTTTGAAATATGATCAAAGCGTTAAAAAGTAAACTATCTACGCCTTATCAGTACCTCGATCGTTTTTCATTTTCTTGCGTGATTTCAAAAGAAGTGTGTATCTCACATTACGTTGGGACTCACAAACGTGAGATGTCAGTGGGTGATCGTTCTCTGGTGACGCTTGAACGACCTGGCGTTGGGAGATCCTTTGATCGAAATCGCTGTAGCAAACTCTTCTTCACTGTCTTCTCGGCAACCTTAGCCGAAATATATGTCAAACAAATTGGACTAGTTTCCTACCATGCTAGGGCCTTTCGGAGTAGGCCTGACTAACGAGCGTTTCCGATCTATCGCAACGTACCTACGGACAGCGACCTATTGAACAGATCACTTACGGCTGGCAAGATGATGACCGATGACTTGAGAATCACGGGGTGGAGCCCAGCATGCTTGGTGCCATCAAGGTTGGTTATGAGTTGACTCACCTATTCTACACCACAATGCAGACTTTCGAGTTTGGTAAAGACGGTGTACACCAAATTTGATAGAGATACCTGGTCTTTTGCAATCACCAAAGCAAAGTGTGCCGCCATGACGGACGCACGCTCAGTGCTGGGGGTTAGGTGCTGTCCATCTGCTGAGACTGAGAGACTGAGACTGTATTTAAGAGCAAGTAGAAAGGTTTCTGTACAACTCTATCGAATTACGAAAAATCAAAATTTACTTGTGAATTATCAGCAGTTGTGTCTGGTCCGTTAATCATTTATCCGTGTTCGGTTAAAAATTTGTACTAGCGTTCTCTATCCCTGGTAGATCACCTTACGGCTTTGTGCGTCGCATCACGTACGCGAAGATTCTCTTCGGAGTGATGTTTGTTGCAGTGGCAAGCATTTCTTCAAAATACCTGCGCTTGCTTGTATTCATACTTTTGCAATATTTCACTGCTTTTATGCACCTCATACTTGTCCTACAGCCCACGCCGTCGCCGAGCCAGCTTATCGTAATTCTTCTCGAAGCAATGTGCCTTGGCCGAATTAAGAGAAGCACAAACCGGTTACGCAATTAGTTGACTTCATTCTTTATAACTGACCAGCAAGTTTCAACAGATGCGGATTACAGCAAAGATCAATCCACTTGGCTCGCTGCTCGAGTCAGGCCGTCGAAACCCTTCTTCCTGTAGTTGTAATCGGGCTGCATACGTGGAATTGCTGCAGCGGCAGTTCCATGTTGGCATTAAGAACTGAATGGTAACTTGCCGCTAGAGTCTCTAGGATCTGAATGTCATACACATGTTGTTCACTGCTGGTTAACATTAAGTGTAATCGCGTTGTAGCTGAGCGTGGTGTTATGCGCGTCGATTGGTAGATGTGTTGTGCTGCCCCAGTTTAAAGCACCATTTCAGCGACTTTACATCGCCATCACAATATCTGGAGATAAGATGAACTTTAGGCCAACGTATTCGAGTAGACTTGAAATCGCGTATATGTAAAAGAAGGGGTCGCCTGATGTGGTCCCGAAGATGCGGTATGCAATCCAAACAGTGGCTCTGGGGACTACGATAAAATGCACCTATGAGTAGTTGTCCGGACCTGAGATGGATGAAGCACCACAACTGCTCACATTGGTCATCTTCGCTTCTATGGCGCTCACAAGTCTCCCACCCAGAGAAAACCAGATGTAAAGCAATACGCTCCTGTGAGCATTCGTTAGCTTATCACAGCGGAAGCACAATTTGCCTCTATGCTCAACTTCCTGTGTGATACATTATCGTTCAACCACGTTACTGATATGTTATGTGTGATTACAACTCCATGATTACTCGTCTGTCTTGGTTATCCAAGTCATTCCCTTAGTGTTCTAGATTTCATTTTTGCTTTTTTCCTTTCTACATATGAACATGTGCGCGTCCTTTGGAATGTGCTTCCCCTCCCAGTCGTTTCCTTTATTTCTTTTACCCTTTCAACACGTCGTTCATGCCCCGTCGCTCGCCATTCCTCATTGGTCGGCAGATCTTTCACCGAATGCTCTGTTCGTACTTCACTTTTCCTCTCATCTACTCTCGCTCATCTATGTTTGCATGCCGCAGAGCAGGCATCGTAATCCGGAGTGGTGAACAACTTCATCGTTTATAGCATTCCCTTAAAACTACTGCACACATATGTTTAACTCGAGTTTTTACAACGCATTTTCATGTACCTTCTACACACCTGAACACCATTTGGTAACCACTAGTGTCCCGTCATCATCCTCCGGGCAGAGTATCCGATATCGAAACAAATCAACGAATCTTCAACGGCGCTGTTCTCCTCTTCCCTGCTTCGCTCAATTCATTGTTCCATTTTTTTTCAAATCAAACGTTTAGCGGGTCATTTTGACACTTCGGCGCATCAGTGCGACTGTCTCGCAGTCCAGCCCCAACTTCAGTTACTCGGCTGTCCAGAATGTAGCACGGCGCAACCGTTGTCACGATTTCACCTGGGTCATCTCATTGCTAAGTTCGTTCACTCACTTTCAACGCTAGGAATGCAACATTTGCATACTTCATATAACTAGAGTAGCCATCGCCTATCTCAAAGCAGGCATTTTTATTTATTTATCTGTCGATGATGATTTACCATAGTTCATGCGAACACTATACGCACGGAGTCTTTTATCTGTAACACATCGATTGGATTCATCAGGATAGTTCCATTATTATTTTACCTTGGGACTACGCCAGTATTCGATTTAGGTTCTCATCTATTTCTTCCAACTACCACATTATCATGTTGCCGAACCAAATCGCATTGTTTCTCATTCTAGGTCTCCTGTACTTCTAAGTATACATTGTCTGTTTTGCATATATATATATATATATATATATATATATATATATATATATATATATATATAGCTCCTACAGGGCCTCAGCTCAACTTTCCTCCTCAACATTTTCCACTGCTCTTCATGTGAACGTTGTGTGTTTTTTGTACTTCGGGCCGTTTCGTCGAGCCGTTCGGTTTCAGTTATTCACTGCAATATTTGGTTTTCCTTGTTGGATTTTCCCAACCAACCCTTTACAAAATATATTCTCTCCCCCTCTGTTCCACTCTTAGCTTCGTTTGATTTTCATTTAATAATTTGCCCCCATTCTTACTTTTATATGTAGATTGTTTTCTGCAGTGTTCATTGGTGCGTAATTGGCTGCCACTTCGTGCATATTGACATTCCACTTGGTTGCCCAGCCCCTGGCGCGTCCTTTTTTCCACTTCTAACGCACCAGTCGGCGCATCCGCGTCTCTTTGATCAATTCACGATATCATTTGGTCACATGGCTATCTATTGTTTCACATTCTCTGCCTTTGAACTATGGACTTTCATACGGGACTGATGTACTGTGTGACTCGTAGTGTTCCGCTCACTCCGTTAATGGTTGGTTGGTACACACTTGAGACCCCTTCGGTATACCGTATTTCTTCCGCCTTCTATCTATCCGCTGGTTGTACTTCCCAATCAAGCATGATTCCGATGTATTCACGCGCGCTGCCTCTCACATTTGTTTGATGAAATTCCATAGGAGATCTACTGCTGGTGTCTGCGCTAGATCACGAACACATTCCGTCCTACTTTCTCACTGTGGAAGCGCGCGATCAGGGATCTCCTCCACTCAGCACGACAGCGGTCATTGTGGTTAAGGTGGTTGACGAAAACGACAATAGGCCCCAGTTTGTGGGCCAACAACCCGTTCCCACTGATCTACTGGCGGAGGATTTTACTGACTCTGAAATCCCAAACGAGCTAATTCCGCTTCTGCGGCATTATTATTCGTTTAATGTCGTCGAAAACAGTCGCACCGGGACAATTGTGGGAAAAGTGAGTCTCAGTGGCTATGTTATTCAAGCACCTTGTCGCCCCAGTGCTTCCTTAGTCTTGCTCTTTAATTTTTCTTAAAAATATCTGATTTGGTATCGTGCAAATAGAACGCAATTGAACCCTTTAGCCTGAGCGGCTTACTCTGTACGCGTGCCGCAGTGATAGCCCAACTAACTTTCACTTTGCACCATTTCGAGTTTTCGCTGCCTGTTGTCGATAGACGTCTCCTCACTAGTGGCAAAGCCCTCAGTATACACAACTGGGCTCAGTAGATGTTTCTTCTGTTCGCTTTTATTTTTGAGGCATCGTCCACCGCCATTCGGCTTACGTCACCTTAGTAACTAGCCATCACTTGTTCATCTTCCGGAATCCCACCGTATTCATCGCGCTTGTGCAATAGTGTCTGTCACACACTGTTTAGCTTCCCGGCGCACACTCAGTTGCATTGCCAACAAAGCTTCGATGATGGTGGATTCTGGTGCTTTTTGACACACTCATTACAGTTCGTTTCCGCTTCGTTCGGCTATTGAGGTTTTGCCTTCTTAGCACCGGACTGCACCGGTCATCAATTCTGACAGTTTGTTTGATTTCCCAGCCAACATTTATACAGCAGCCGCAGTCCGTCCCATATCCAACATGTTAAGTAACTGGTGCGAACTTCGCTTGAAGGCTGTGCTTCACTGGATTTCCCCCCTTCTCCGAGTCACTACCTGCTTCCAGGCGGAACTTTGCCTCACAGGCCTCTATGAGTACCTGACATTGTGAGTAGTAGGGTCAGGTCATCACACATCGGTTTCCTGCTACCATTCTCAGCCCAGTCTAGCCGTGGCAGTATGGACCATGACCAATTACAATGGATTCCTAATCACCACTGTTTTTCGTCCCTTTGGCTCTGTTTTCCGTGTGCGTTATCTCTGCGTATTATTCGTTGCTAGACTTTACTCTCCTAGTTCAACCAACCAGTTGGTGATTGCTTACCGCGCAGACCGCTATTTTTGCCAATCCTTATTTCGGCTCCACATCACTTACTCCTCAGTAACATCAGTAACTTTGGTCTATCGTTGTTCCGTTGGCCTCATATAGGATAACTATCGATGTAGATTGGAGACTAGATTCTGTAAGCACAACAATTTTCTAAGCGCTCACGGATTCGTGTCTTGTGCTACCCACTTGACTGGTCTGTGAGTATTTGCAGTGCTTCGTCATTTCCTCAGTCGGTATTTCATATTGTGTACACCACTGAACACTCAGGACTTGGATACGCTTATTACTTCTAACTCAGTGTTTTTCGTTTGATCCGTTGATACAAAAATTCGATTGGCATCACTGCACTTGTGCCGTTTGCTGCTTCTCATTTCAGGTGAAAGCAGTGGATGCGGATGACGGAGAAAATGGAAGGCTCCTCTATCGACTGTCCACTTTGAACATCACACCCCTGTTTTCACACATTCACCAATCCGCCTCTATCAAACGAATGTTACTGACCACTTCGGAAGCACAATCTTACTTCAGTATAGCTGCAGACTCAGGAGAGATTGCTCTGTTGTTCGAACCAGATCGTGAATCTTTGGCTGAATTGTGGCTAGCTGCTACAGTTTTCGACCATGGGACACCGCATGCGTTCACTGCCGACACGCTGATCCGCATCCGTGTGCTTGACGTTAACGACTGTCCCCCGGTGTTCGATAGACCCAGTTACGAATTCACCATACGGGTATGTTTATCGGAGTCGGCCTTCTCATCCCATGTTACTTCCTCTCCATATATTTTCCGAGTCCTCCGCTTGTCACATCACATAGTGCTCGTTTTTTCCCAAGAGCCACACGTTTTGCTCTCGGTGAGCACCTTGTCTTTGACTCGTTCCCTTCTGTACAGTTGCCTTCTCCGATTCCCGAACACAGTTAGCAATTTTTCATGAATTATTGTGAGAATCAGAGCTTTCTTTTTTATTTTTCTTTCAGGTTGATCGCACAGGAACCGTCAGCGAGTGCTTCGAAGTGCAGGTAATGCAACTCTTATAGCTCAGACTATATCCTTCATTTATGTCCACACTTCTGCTTTGCCTCGATTTTTGTCAGGTCGTTTCCTCATATGTTACCCACATTCATCACAGTAAATCTCTCGGTCGCACTTAGAGATTCTATCACGATTCCCCCACCAGTGCTTAAATGGTATTCCGCACTTCTCCAGCCCTACTAGATCATGAAATTGTGGCCCCTCGTATCCACGATGTGGACGAAGCCAGTCCAAGACTGATCATGTCCCGGCTAAGTAGACTGGAAGGTTTGAAGATCCATGTTCCTCCAGACCTGGACCCACTAGAGAGGGAGCGGCTCAAATCTGCCATCATTGAGCTGAAAATACGTACTGGTGAAGGGGAAACAAATCTTCGTATCGTAAATTTTCGGGTGGTTTCCAACAATCTGCGAAACAGCATCAACAGGCTGCTCACACTTCAAGCACACCCGGCAGATCCTGCTGCGGCCTGCGAGTAGCCTTCACAAGCGCTTGCACTGTTATGAACAAGCGCGATGAGTTTTGTTGTTTCGTTGCGTCTGAGCGGCCAGACGTAGTGGGACTCGCAGAGACATGGTTGCATTCAGAGTTATACACCCAAGAACTTGAACTCAACGGTTACTCGTGCTTCCGATGCAATAGACTAAAGAATGCCCACGTTGGTGTCTTACTTTACATCCGGTCTTTCCTGCGTGGGAGACTTGTGAGCACCTACCGAAGTGATGATGGCTTGTGTGAGCTACTGTGGTGCTCCATCCGCCTCAGGCGCGGAGAACTGCTTGTGGGCGCAGTTTCTCGCAGCCCCCTGAGTCGTTGTTTGGATTGGCTGCCCCATCTTTGAACCCACATGAGTCGTCCACACTTTCTACTTATGGGCGATTTTAACTGTCTTCGAATACGATGGCCTGATGTGCATTTGATGCCTGGACATAGTGAGGTTGAAGCAAAGTTCGTGGATTTGGTAGTTGAAACTGGTGCATCGCAACACATATGCCAGCCAACATGCATAACAACACGTTCAACCCCGTCCTGTCTCGACCTGATGTTAACGAGCTACGAACAACGAGTGCGTGACGTTAGGATCCTGGAGCCCCTGGCTACAAACGACCATTCAGTGCTCATAGCTGATATGGAATTATCTTTGCCGTATTCACGTCCGCTGGAACCAGTTCCCAACTACTGGAAAGCGGACTTCGATGGTCTAGCTCGAACTGCGAACCAACTGGATTGGTCTCTGTCACAAGCTGCATCTGTGGAAGACTGTTGGATATTTATAAAAGAGAGATTGACATCATTGTGTTCCCAATTTGTGCCATTGAAATATCGGAAGGTTGGACCGATTAAGCCTCATTGGCTTGACAAGGAGTATGGAAATCTGGCTCGGAGGCGGCGCAGACTGTGGAACAAATTCCACCTCTCTGGCTCTGCCAATGATTACGAAGGGTATAAAAGTCAGCGGAATCTTTGCAACAGTGCAAAGAGCAATAAGCGTCGACATTTCGAAGAGCAGCTCACAATAGCCGCGAAGACAGCCCCAAAGAGAACCATTGCTTACGTGAAGCGACGCCTGAAGCCGGCAGGTGACGTGCCAGTGCTGGATGGCCCGGATGGACAGCCCATAACCTCCAGCACCGAGCGTGCGTCTGCGTTGGCGGCGCACTTCGCTTCTGTATTTGCGAATGACCAGGTATCTGTTTCGAGTTCGGCGTGTGCCACTTTTACCGAACTCGACAGTCTGGATTGCGGTGTTGAAGAGGTATATCAACTACTCGCCAACGTTGACGGCACCAAACCTGCCGGACCTGATGGGCTTCACCCACTGGTTCTCAAGTCACTTTCGACCATCATCACCTGTCGTGACTGACCTTTTCAACAGGTCGCTGTCCGAAGGTTCGTTGCTGGTTAACTGGAAATGTTCGGTGGTGCAGTCTATTTCGAAAGATGGCGACCCTAGCAAAGTAGACAATTACAGGCCAATTTATCTGACACCTATTTTGGCAAAGGTTGCTGAGAAAATCGTGAAGAAGAGATTGCTGCAGCTGCTGCAGTCAAAAGAAGTGCTGACGCCCGCACAGCACGGTTTTATGCGAGGCCGCTCATGCATTACAAACCTGCTTGTGACGAGGCATGAGTGGTTGAAGGCAATAAGCAAGGGACAGTCTGTCGACGTGATATTCATCGATTTCAGTAACGCGTTCGACAAGGTCAGCCATGAGGTTCTCCTTCACAAACTCAGGATGTGTGGTATCGGTGGATCCGCGACTTTTGTTTTAAGAAAGTGGAGGGTACAGGTCGACGACCATTTAACTGACTGGTAGCCCTCTACAAGTGGCGTGTCTCAAGTCACTGTGCTTGGGTCCACTCTGTTCCTGATCCACATAAACGATCTACCTCAACTTCTCCGGTGGCCGTGTGCCTTGTTTGCGGGTGACATGAAGATTTAGAGAGAAATCGACTCTCCCGACGACTGTGGCCTACTTCAGCAAGACCTCAACCGCCTATCCACATGGTCTGCAGCAATTCGTCTTCCGGTCAACCCAGCCAAGTCTATATTTATGAGCCCAGGGAAGGGTGCTGGTGACAGAAGCTACACCCTTGACGGCCAACTGCTATATCCCACACCCTCCGTGAAAGACCTAGGTATACTGTTGCGCTGCGATTTGAAGTCCGTGGACAACACGAACAGGCTATATCGTAACGGACTGCGCATGCTTTGGGCGCTTAAACGTAGCTTCGGCACATTGTCTGACAAGGTTGCCACTTGCCTCTTCTCTTCCATCATTAGAGCAATGCTAGAGTGGGGTTCACCCACCTACTTTCCGATTACCCAAGGCGAGGCACAAAAGATCGAACAGGTTCAACACGTTGCTACCAGGCTTTTCCCGAGTTTACGTGGCTTGAGGTATGAAGACCGGGGCGAGATACTAGGACTCTACACCTCGTCCTACCATCGGTGCGAGTCGACCTCATTAAGACCTACCATATTCCGCATCTCGGTGACTTCCCCATGTTGAGGCCAATGCTGCACTTACGAGGGCCATGCAGCACACGCGGACACAGATACAAACTTGTCGTGCCGGGTGTGAAATGTGTTCTCCACCCACTGTGCTTCGAACGGAGAGTGGTAAATATTTGGAACAGTTTCCCTGAACATGTGATGGAGGCAACATCTGTGCAGCAGTTCAAAAGGTTGTCAGATTTATATCTTACCACTATTCGATTTAGAGAAGGATTGCACACTTACGATGACATGTCACATCTGTGAGTCCTGCAATACCGTGAGTCAGATATTTTAACTGTTACATGAGAACAATAACGATTTTCAAGGCTGACAATTTTTATAAGGTTTTTCACCATATTTCGTAAGAGAGTACAGAATTTATTTCTAATTGCTCTATTATACAGTATTCAGTACACACTTTGCTCTAGAAAAACTGTAGGCTCTTTGTGCTGTTTGTTCCCATCTCAATGAGGCTTCACTTTACGATGGTGCGATGGTTTACATGGCTCAGTGATTTATGCAGCTGTGCTTAGTGCTACTTCATGCACCTTCAGAGCCACTCCTACCAGATTCATCAACGGTTAGAGGCCAGACAAACTCAGCCTCCTGGCCATCCAGCTTGGGGGTTGCAGCTAGGGTGGCTACTTATTCCTTAAAACTGGCTCCTTGTAGTCCACTGCAAAACCCGTTGCCTTGCCATCAGGTTTTTTGAACCAAGCGCTTTATTTGAGAACCCAAATTGTTCTCCTTCCTAGGTCTGGGAAACCTGCCGACGCAATACTATGAACCTTTCCTTAAACAATTTCTTGATGTTCTGGCCGTCGAAGAGAACAATAAACGGCGCCTTATCTGCTGCATTGAGCAGGGTGAAAAGGAGTTTGAATGCGTTTGTTCAAGCTTACCGATCTTCTTATTTCTCCATCCATCATCCATATCGTCCCCATTCAACTTCACTTTTACCCCCTTTGTTTTTAAGTCCCAAGTATTTTTTCTTCCCCCACCTCGCTCTGACAAGCGTTTATCTTCTATACCATTTCCCGGCCAAGTTGTCCACTTGGGCAACAGAAATAATCTGAGGGGCATTCAAATTGAGTCTACTCATTTTTCAGTGGTCAGGCCAGGTGTCAACTCGTCCTATTGCTCTATCATCGCCTAATACTAAGTACGTCCATTCGGCAGTGCATGTGCTCCCCGGTTGCCAACTGGAATACGCATGCGTTGGTGCAACAACACTGTTCACGACCAACTGGACGAGGCAAGTCACGGACTTTGGTATCCGATGGCAACAACCGGCGTTATGCACAGGAGACACTGATAAGTGTCGTGAAATCCTGTGCTATGTTGCAAGGTTAGTGCAAGACTGACGTAACACGGAAACAGCAAATTCCACCTCCTTGCTACTTGGAGAGGTCTGTGTTTTTGGATGCGTCCTCTTGTTACAACGCGATGACACAGTATCATGATCCCCAATAGCAAGGATGAGGATTTTGCTGTTTCCGTGTTACGTCAGTCTTGCACTAGCCTTGCAACATAGCACAGGATTTCACGACACTTATCAGTGTCTCCTGTGCATAACGCCGGTTGTTGCCATCGGATACCAAAGTCCGTGACTTGCCTCGTCCAGTTGGTCGTGAACAGTGTTGTTGCACCAACGCATGCGTATTCCAGTTGGCGACCGGGGAGCACATGCACTGCCGAATGGACGTACTTAGTATTAGGCGATAATAGAGCAATAGGACGAGTTGACACCTGGCCTGACCACTGAAAAATGAGTAGACTCATTTTGAATGCCCCTCAGATTATTTCTGTTGCCCAAGTGGACAACTTGCCCGGGAAATGGTATAGTTTCAATTCACGTGCAGATGCAGAACGTCACTCATGCTTTATTGACATAGCCATGTCCAACCAAACGGACATGCCCGATTCATCGGCTTCTGTTTGGAGCTCTGCATCCTCGACGTACGCACATTTTTACAGATAGGTTTAAAGGCAGCACTTGCCCGAACATTATACCCTCTCGATTGTTATCTGCTGCTTATCGGAAACTCGTCTGCAAGACCCGAGCTCTGTGCTCACTCTGCGATCTTTTACAGGTGACAGTAGTAGTGCTTTCTCACTGCGTCTATCCAGAGAAGATGTAGTTTCGAATGCCAGCCAAGCTGGTGTGGGTATTGTCTCGGGCTAAAGCTACTCTGGTTGATTGCATCCCAATCAGTAGCCGGATGTGTGCGGTCCGACTGGCTGGCTCATTCAAAACTCCGAAGTCTCGCGGGACTAATAGGCATTTGTTCATCATCGCTGCCTACGCGCCCACCAACGGTAGCGATGATTCGGTGGAAGACGACTTCTATCGCCAACTGAACAAGCTCCTTTGTCACAGAAGCACGGATATCGTAGTGCTGACTGGGGCTCTGAACGCTCAACTTGGGAAATCGTCCACTGATGAGCTGCAGCTGGGCGGCCAACACGATGTAGACTGCTAGAGTGATAACGATGAATGCTTACTGCATTTGTGTGAAGGTGTTCGCCTATTTCTTGCGAGCACTAACTTCCGACCCAGCTCTCGCCGTAGGATGATATGGCATCCACCAGCCATGGACGCAAATCGATCACATTGCGATCAGTTACCGCTGGAGAGGATGTGTCCAAGACGGTCGTTCGATTTGCAGCACATGTATGGACACTGACCATGCACTTGTATGCGATGATCTGTGAGTGCGTTTTGGTGGACGCCCACGGCGACACTGTGAGCGCATAGACACCTGCCAGTTGACGAAGCCAGATGTTCTGCATGCGTGTCGAAGTACGCTGATATTCGGGTTGAGTAAGAGTTCACGGAATACAGTCCGTCACTGGTCGCATGTTCACTAAATCTTATTAACAGTAGGCAAATCCTCATATAAATTACCCATTTCAATTTTCGTTTTCGACAACAACGCAAGCGGAATGCTCAAAGCAAACAATTATTTTCGATTTCTTCATCATCACGCCTATTACAGAAATATACTTTGAGAGCCGTCTGATTTTTTCTAACCGATGCTTTGATTCGGTACTGTCTTACGGACTTGATTTTCTCAAATTATATCTCTGTACTAGGCCTGATGATGAAATCGAAAATAATTGGTTGTTTTACGCGTTCCGCTTACGGTTTTTTCGTATCTCATAATTAAAATCCTTATTTGTTAAATCTGGCAACCAACATAAGCATTGGGTCTCCAAACAGTCTCTGGAACATATCGATGCTCGGCGGCACATTCTGACTGGATGCGAACACGACGAGATTCGTAAAGGTCTCAGGGCAAAACCTTGCTAGCCTGAAGAGAGAACGCGAATCCTGGTGGTCTCAACGTGCATTGGAGATGAACGTGGCTGCTGCCCTAGGTAACAATTGTAAATTATTCCGTCTGATATGGGAAACGGACAGCTGTAGCTCTGACCTTGATGAAACCATATGTAACGAGAGTGGGCAGTCTATCCGCAATTTGTCAAAACGATTGGAGCGTTAGGCTGATCACATTAAAAGGCAATTTAATCGACCGGAATTGTCTGATTTCTCGCTGACCACTGATCGCCTTGCTTCCTGAACTGTCCCTTTGGATCTGCCCTCTCGCTTAGACGTTCTACTTGAGATCGGAGTTGTATAAGGCCGCGGGACCAGTTGACCTTCCTCCAGTCCTCTTCAAACTCGGGACCTGCTCTTGTTGCTGCTTTACACGAGTTATTAGTGCAATTTTTGGATCAGGAAACTGTCCCAACCGACCGGAACCACGCCGGTATTCTCTCGATCTTTCGGAATGCAACAACCATAGAGGAATCAGTCTAATCTTTATCGCCTCCAAATTACTTGCCTGGCATCCTTCACAGACTGACTGGCACCCTTGAAAGTCAGCTTCTTGAGAGTCAAGCCGGATTTCGTCGAAATCGAGGCTGCATTGACCACTGGACGTGGGGAGGAGTTATGATTATCCAGAGTGACTATCTGGTAACGCCCATTTAGATATGATGTCAACCAACCAAATAGTGGGTCTCTGATTCCAAACGACTGGATTCTTTTCAGTAGCCGCTTGTGGGGCACTCTGTCGAATGCTTCCTGCATATCCAGGAACAGTAGTATAACTGATTATTATTATTAGTAGTATTAGTATTATAACTGGATATTTCGAATCAGTGGCTTCTTTGATCTAATCGACGTAGTGCAACTGACTCGTTGTACAGGAACGTTTGTCGAGGAACCCATGCTGTGATTTGTTAACTAGCCCATGACGATGGATAAAGTCCATAATTCCACTTTTAACTAATTTTTCGAGTAATCTAGCGATGACGTGAGTATGATGGATAGGTCGCTAATTAGTGACGTGCTGTTTGGGTCTCTCCTTTTATGAGGAGGGACAACAAACGATGTTTACCACTGGTCCGCAAAGTAGCTAGATTCTGAGGACAAGGTGAACATGTTTAGCAAAAGCAGTGGTATGTCAGGCCCACCAAGTTTAATGACTGATGGAGGGATGCCATCGGAGTCTGGTTTGAGCGATGGTTTGATGGACTTCATAGCCTGTTGGACGGTCGAAAGAGAAATCTCGACATTATCTATGCCGCTGGTTGTAAGTTCCGGGCAGCAATGTATAGGGTCGGTTTCTACGTTCATAGAAGCAGCGAAAAAAGTGCTAAACGCTTCACAAATAGCAGGTGGGTCGTTAATGTGGCTACCCTCCTCATCAATAAGTTCTGTAATCAAAGACATTCGATTGTTAGTCCTACGACGAAGTAATTTGACCAGTTCCTTTCCTTTGCATGTCATCTGCAAGGCGTTCTCCTCTTCCTGTTCAATCCGTTTCATTTGTGAGCGTTTGATGCAGGCGGTGGATTCGTGCAGCTGTAACGTTAGTGACAACTCTCTAGTTTTTCTGAGCTTCCCGAGTAGTTTTCTGCTTTTCAACTCACTCAGTGTCTCTTACATTCATAGGACAAGTAATAGGACGTTTATTATGCGGGACATGTAGAGTTAGGATGCGATTGATCTGGTAGTAGAAATGTTCCACTGCAATGTGGGCACTAATGGAGAGAAAAAACCCATCCCAGTTAAGGGACCGGATCTGCTTTCCGAAATGCTCCCTGCCAATCCTTCGTATAGTATGCTGGATAGGTGAGTCGAATTTGATATTCATTTCCAAGTGGATGGAAAGGCGTAGCATGTTGTGGTCACTATCCGGAAGGTTGTCTAAGGTGTCAATTTGTGCGTCAGGAATCCCTAGGATGAAGATTAGATCCAGTATGTTAGCAGACCTAGTTGGTCTGGTAACCCACTGAGTCCAACCTCTAATTCTGATAGTCGATAAGAAAGATCTATGCAGTGATGAGGATGTTTGTGGTGACCAAGTAATATTCGGTGGATTGAAATCGCCAGCGATTATCTTTAGACCGTGTGGTAACACCGATGCGAAATCAAAATCTGAGGAGATAATTGCGATATCTTTGGCTGTCGCTTTCGGAGGGTTGTAGATGTAACCGAGAAGTAGTGTAGAGGAGGCTGCAGCGCTTGATATCCATCGAGATTCTGGGACATTGTTTAACTGTGGGTCATCAATGAACTCTGCTCTGAAGTTCCGATGGAGATATACGATGCACCCGCCGCCTTTCTTTGTGCTACGATCTTTTCGAAATAGATAGTAGTTAGTAATATCTGAAGTAGCATGCAATGTATCATGGGTGCACCATGTTTCGGTGACGAAGATTACATGTGGAGTACTCAGCTGAGTAAGCATGCTTGCAAAATACAACTTGTTTTTATGGATCTTGCGTTAATTAGTATAAGTGAAAATTTGGTGTGCACAAAAACCTTTTCTGTGAGTACTTCAAAGGATTGCGAATCAGAATTGACAGGCAAAGAATTTAAATAAGGGGATGGTGAAAACAAACCCATTGGTTTTCATTTCTCTATCTAAAGTTGTTGTAGACATGAGGCTGATAAATATGCTGGCCTGTTGGAGGTTGGTAGGTAGGTGTAGCCAGAAGATACTTGTTGTGAGTTCTAACAGGCTCGAAGTGACGCGTAGGGCTGCGATGGCAGGACAGTTGTTGACATGCAGATTTGAGCGCTACTGAGTTTCTCATAGCTGCATATTTTTTTGTAAATACCAGTCGATGATATATTTGTGTTCACAACATCAGCACGCAAATCTGGGGGCGCATCTTGACCTTGGTACCTGTTTCCCGGTGTTTTTATTTGGTTCTCGACAGTCACTTTTTCGTCACATCTAACACTTCCTTAGCGACTATACTGTTTGAAGTCGGAGCAATGAGGCCGCGGTCATGAGTAGTAGCGTCTGTTAAGTTCGGTTGTCGTACAGTAGGGTTTGAGATAGAAGGTGGGGCAGTTATTTGATATTACCGCCCCTAGATACGAGTTGTCGAGATCCACATTGGTAACTGCGGTTGACACACTTGGTGTACCATTTTCATGTGGATTTGTGTGCGGTTTATCAGCGTAGCTGTTAAGGTTTTCCGGTGGTTTCGGTGTAATTCTGAGGAGGGATCGTTACAGAGGCGTACGATCCGGCTTAATTGAACTCATGGAATCTGATGTAACTGGGCACGACTTAGAAGGTGTGGAGCTGCCTCCCTGTGAGCGACTTTTTGACTTGGAGTTGGCGGATGACATTGCCCTCAGCTGTGACAGCTCACAAACGTGCCAAGCTGCACTGGACAAATTAGCGTTGGCTGTCAGCCGTTTCGGCCTTAGCTTTGCACCCTCAAAGTGCAACCTTTTCCTTCTACTTCGCTGACCCTCGGTACTACTAAGTAAACGGTTGTTCAGAAATTCAACTCCCTAGGCGGCTGTACAACTTTTGTGGAATCGAAAACATGGTCACGAACCGTGTAGCAAAACCTCGGGGCGCTTTTGTTAACCTTTCCCACCCATGGCGCCGGCGCGACAGCACCCCTTCCTTGAAGGGTCCAGTGTACAGTGCAGCCGTAAGTTCGACCCTACTGTACGGTTGTGAAATCTGGCCCATTAGATCGGTAGACCTAAAGGGTCTACTTACATGCGATCACCAGTGCCTTCTCAATTTGCCTCATATCTGGTTGGAATAGGACGTGAGCAGTGGGCTTGTTCCGCTCCTTGTTTATGCACAGAAAGGGGAGTGAATCGCCCAGCACCTTTATTACACGAACCAGACTCCAATATCTTGGCCAGGTGTTGCGCATGTCAGAACAACGACTCCCGCGACATGCGTTGCTTGTGTGACCCGGGTGTGGATGGTAGATAAGGAGGGTTGGCAAAGCAATGACGGTCATTAGGAATGGAGGCTGGCTTGTTTTTGATCCTCTCGGCTCCCTGGTTGGGGCCCGAAAAACGATGAACATCATCAACAGCAGTACATCAGCCATTTGAACTGATGCTTCGCTGCCATACAACCATGAGGACCTATAAAATAAAGAATAAGAAGAGGGAGAGAAGGGAAACTTACCTGAAAACCTTAATGCCCTAAGCAAACATTCAAGGTCAAGGCGCCTACACCTTGTGTTAACAACATACCGTCACAAACAGCTGGCTATCGTGCATAGATAAGGCGACATCGGCGAAACAGCTTCCTTGCGGGTTTCACTGCCACGCGTCATAATCAGTCATTACCCCGCAGATAACTCAGCACCAAACACACTTTAAACAGGCAATCCGAGTAGGAGACGGCAGCAGACGCGCCACTGGTGTCGGTTGCGAACCATGTCCTATAAAGTCTCGAGCCAAGCACAAGGCGAGTCACGTGGACTCCAGCCCGGAAGGTGAGACGGACCAACGACACCCAGTTTGGTCGTCAGTGGCTTCATTTGCCGCTGCCAAGTCAACTTCTGTCCACCTCGAGCCTTGTGCCACCCTACACCTGGCAGGCTAAACAAGGCCCTCCTAGGTAAGCGGTGACCAGGCATATATAGCACGTACCCGAGCCAACGCAACTTATTCAGTGCTATCTGTTGTTCTAGGGAGCTAGCATGATTATCTATTCCTAGTACTCGCCTACGCACCTCATCGTTGCGGACACGGTGGTGCCATCCGACTCCAGCAATGCTTCGCAAACAACGATGATCAAAGACTTGAAGGCGCCTCAGATCTTCAGACCGAAGGGGCCAAGTCTCACTACCATAGAGCAGAACGGCCCTCACTGTGGCCTTGTATACCCGACCTTTCAGACAGAGGGAAACTCCCTTTTGTCGCCAAAGATGCCGCAGGTTCAAGAATACAACACTGGCTTTTTCAATGCGTGAGCTCACGTCAGTTTCTATGCGCCCATCATTGCTGATGCAGCTGCCAAGATAAGTGAAATGATCAACCACCTCGAGTTCCTCGTTAGCAAGCGTCAAGGGGTCATCAAATGGCTGTTGGTCCTGCAGCAACACTGCACTTTGTAGGTGCGAAGTGCATACCAAATAATGGGACCACTCTGGACAGGCTATTCAGGGTTGGTTGTACCGCCCAAACATCGTCGAAAAGCAAGACGATATCGTTCGCATAATCTAGATCAACTAACCTTTCACCAGACAGCACTTCAGCGCCCTACATCGTGAGATTCCGCAAGGGAACACTCCATGATAGAATCCACGACGAAATTGAACTAAAACGTGGAAATCGGACAAGCCTGACGAACGCCACTTGTGGTCGGAAAGCTATCCGATAGACCACCGTAGACCCCGACGCGGCCTGTAGTCATCAGAACAAGAGTCAGCGAACAAGCTTGTTTTCGGTGGATCTCGTCAGGCTGGTACACCACAAGTAATAAGAATGAAATGAGTTAAAACATCAGACGGGAGTAAAGTTCAAAGGGCAAAAATCAAAAATTAAAAGGTCTAGGTCATCTAACTGATAAGGTCAAGTGCTTGGTTCACAAACGATCAATGGCATGTCAGCCGCAAGTTTCTCAGCAGGGGTTACTGTAATAGGGCGCCAGGGAAGAGAGAGAATCTGAACGAATTGTTTTTGTGCACATAGGTCTGGGTTCTGGAGGCGGATGGCGATCGCTTCGGCTATTGCTAATAGTGTAGTGTTCGAGTATAGAGCACGAAGGATGTTCACATATTTCGCGGGAACACCTTTCCGCGCAAGTATTTCGAACAAAATCGATCGACGCACTCTTGAAATCGAGGAACACAGCTATTGTCGATCTGCGGTATGCGTGGCGCTGCTCTAACATCTGCCTCAAAGTGAATGTATGGTCTATACAGCCACGTCGTGAGCGGAAACCAGCCTGCTCTTCCCTAATCCGAGATTCCCGTTCCGCAGTGAGGCGGCGAACGATAATCGAGGCCAATAATTTCGTCACAACTGGCGTTAGGCTAATACCCCTGTGGTTATAACAGTCTGTGCGACTGCTCTTCTTGTATATTGCCGCTATAATCGATTCGCTCCAATTAGCCGGGACGCTCTTCCTTCCAGATACATTCGGATAAGGAGGTCACTGCTTTGCAGAGGACCTCGCCTCCATCCTTAAATAGTGCAGGTGGGAAGGAATCCGGGCCAGCGGCACGAAAACGATTGAGGGCTGTGCTCGCGTTTCGGACCTCCGCCTCCGACAGAAGCTCTAAACTAACCGTCCATGTCTCGTCCTGCATCACCTGAGTAGGAAGAGGTCCGGGAGCAAGGAGCCAACTGAACTGATCTTGAAAGTGTTCCACCCAACGAGTCATACGGCGCTCTTTATTGTGTATCAGCGCACCCGCGCTGTCTCTGTTTGTGTCACTGACGCCTGGTTTTCTGGGACCAGTGGTGCGGATTGGCTGGAGGAGCTTGCAGTACTTGCCTACTGCTCCTGCCTCCTCCATTTCTTGAGCCCGACTGGTTCACCAGGCTTCCTTGTCAGCACGTAGGCTCTGCTTTAGTTCGTGCCTAATATCCCGTCTGGTCACATTGTGTTCAGAGCCAGCCGGGAGATGTCTTCTAGATTCCAACAGGTTCACCGACCTCTCGGATATCCAGTGACTGATGCGGTGACGATGGATAGTGCCACAAGCAGATGCTCCTGCGTCGTGCATGGCGGCCGAGATCCTCTTCCACTGAAGTTCAGTGTCATTAGAACAAGACAGCGGAAGTTCGGTACGCAGTGCTTCTTGATAGGCTTGCCTGACCGAGGGCTGAGACAATTTCTCCGTTGCCAATCGTAGGGGACGCTTGGTGCGCCTCCTGGTAAAGTTCATGGAGAAACGACAGCGTACCAAGGCATGATCAGAGTCGACACATGTACTCCAGTATGAGCGGCAATCTAGGATGTAACCACACCACCTGTAACTTATGGCAATGTGGTCAATTTGGGTCCAACGCTGGCCAGCTACAGGAGGACGCCAAGTGGCACTTCGGCGCCCACTGTGTCTAAAAGCAGTGCTAGTAAGAAACAACTGGTGCTCCGCACACAGTTGCAGCAGACGCTCACCGTTGTCAGTCCGTTCGGAGTTAAGCCTACAATTACCACCCAGCTGAGCTTCTGAAGAGCTCAGACGCCCTACTTGTGCGTTCATATCCCCTGCAAGTAATATAATATCTGAACTAGTAGCACTGCGTAGTAGCGCTTTCAGTTCGTGATAGAATGTGTCCTTGACAGTATTAGAACTGCAGCCGGTGGGAGCATAAGCGAAAATCACGAGCACACAGCGTTTTTTACTACTTCATGAATCAACCTTAGCTGATGTCGTCAAACGGGCTGTACATAAACGGCTGTTCACCGGAATCCAATCAACCAACGACAACTCAGCCTTGGAGCTTAGAATGATACCTACACCAGCTTGAACCGTGAGTGCTGCATCGGCGTCTTTGGGTGCGTGCAACCAATAACGAGAGGATAAGCCGGGTGCAGTTAATTCGTTGGGGTCATTGATCCTAGTTTCGGACACACAACACACATCAATACCCAGTGTGTCCAAAGTGCGTGCGAGTGCAGCCTGTTAACCTGTTTGTCTTAGAGTACGAACGTTGAATGTCGCCATGGAAGCGGATAGAGGGGCTTTATAAGGGTATTTTGCCGATAGGTGCGGTGGGATATTGACTGCAGATGGTTCTACTCCAGTGGCACTTCGGTTGCTGTCAATTAAGCTGGGAATTATAGAAGGAAGGTTAGTAATGGGGGTCGGGATGGGAGTAAGAGAAAAAGGTGGAAAAGGAAGAAGGGAGGCGCCAGCAGTAGCATGTTTTCGCTTATCCGCCCTGCTGTATGCAGCAGATAAGGCGACACTTGATAATCTGCGCGACGGCCGATGCAGGATGAAGTTTATGTTTGAAGAAAATGTCATGGTTGTATGTGGGCTGAGATACTGCCAGGGCGCCAAGACCTAGACAGGAGAACGATTAGGGTCCTCATCCAAAGCCTTTGGCTCAAAAGCCTGTCCGCAAGGCAGCGGGGTGGCAGTGATTTAGTTTTACAGAAATGGACGCCATCCCATTTCAAACCCCCAACCTGGAGGACCAGGTGACTGAGTTTGTCTGATCTCTCACCATTGACCAACCTGGTAGGATTAGCTCTCAAGGTGCCCGGAGGCATCACTCAGCATAGCTCAATGGGTCATTGAGGTACTCAAACCATCGCACCACGTTAAGGTCCAGTCTCGCTGCGACGGACAAAGACGATGAACACGTTTGGCTGGATACCCTTGTTGACATGTTAAGGAGCCGACCACAATGGCGTTTGTATTGTGACTTTCTTTGTCCCATCCCCTCCCGCTTAGCCTCCATCTCCAACCATGATCTCAATTACTAGGCATAATGTAACATTTTTTGCGACACAATAGCCGGCTGCCGGCTCTCTGGAACGATGACCATCCGTTACTGATAGCTCATCCTGCATGCCTCTGTTTCCTTTTTTCCCTGCACCTGTTGCATTTTATTCCCTTTTTTCTTTTAGGTGTTGCGACACAATGGCTTAGGTATTTCCCACTTCTAGCTAGCATGTATAATATTGATGATGATGATGCGCCCTTTGTTCCTCCACATTTTTGACCATCTTCCCCGTTCCCTTACTTCGCCATTATTTCCTTGTTTTTACGGTGAACTCTGCGAAATCATCAGTCGATTCTATGTGGGTTACCAATTTGCTTCTGTCGGCTCAGTATTGTACATGTCCAGTTACTCATAAGGACCGGTCGTAGACATGTTATAGGTAACACTATTTTCCTCCTCACAGAATCCTGGTCTTCTATGGACTCACATGACACCTTCACATGACACTTATCCAGAGACTTCGGCCAGTAGCCTGGAGATAACGAGTTTGTCTCGTAATCTTGCTACGCGTGTTCGCATCCGCGTAAGGGTGGGTGTCCTCGCGGTATACTCAGCCCGCGTGCGACTGGTGGTGATCGCGCGGCAGCGAAGCGCCGTTACGGCGTACAGCTTACACATTTATCCAGAGATTTGACTCCAGATTCCACTAGCAGTTTGCGGTGCAGTGGTTTAATATTGTTTGCAAACATGGGCGTGAGCAACGTCACTCGATTTGATGCTATTCAGCAGCGGACTGTACACGTTTCGAATAGAATGCTCAATGAGACCTTCCAGCCACTGCGCCAGCCTCCTCTGCTCCCTCATTTTAAGCGCACATACCTCCCAGCTACAACAGCCCTGTCGATTTGCCAACTTTTTGTATACAGCCACCTCACGTACCTTCGGGTGCTTACTGACATCATGTTGGTCAGGTGATTACAGTTGGTGAGCTTTTGTTCGGTTGTTAACGCGGCTGTATTGCTTACAGGGAAGACATCGAAGGACACCGTCTACAGCGTTGCTACAATCACGAACTACTTAACTTAGAACCTCTTGGCTCCAGTGCTCTGTACAGCAACGTCCATCGACTGGTCAGTCACCATTGGTGATGCTTCCCAAGTGCCTGCAAATCAGTCGGAAGTACGAGATAGTGCATTGTGTGATCGTTTTGCGTTCTACTGACACATTACCTTTTATTTTTCTTCCTCTAACCGTGTGCTTATGATTTCTCACCTGTCTTTAGTACTACAAGTGCTTCGGAAAAGATCTGTTCGATGTTTTCGAATCTACGTCGGCGCTACGTATCGGTATTGCTTATGTAGGACATTATTCATGGTCACAATTCTGTGGTTCTTGATTCAACGTAGTCAATCCGAAATGGGCTGCGCATGTTGGTGCTATCATTCTTGCAATTCAAAACATGAGATCCATCTTCAGGTGTAGCCAGAGGCTGTTCCTATTCTCACTTCTTTACACCACCCGCTAAATGTGGTTGATAGGCAGTTTTACCCTAGTAGTTACCTTAATAGATGAGATCTCTGCACATCCCTAGAACTCGGGTGGCATTTGCTTTTCTCCTTCACCTTTGGCTTTGAAATGACTTTAGTCTGTCCCTGAAAACTAAAGTCTGCTATACTGCGATATATACTGTACTACGGCATAAACAGTTCTGCTCTGTTGTTGCAAGACTCGCCTCATTCGCGCAGGTGTGTAGAACCTCAGTTTCTGTGCACTCAGTGGCCACCTTACATTAGTACTGACTTTCATCAGCAAGTTTACACGCGAGACGAAGCTGAACACGCGTACTTTTACTGCATCAGGCTTCAGTCGCCTGGGTATTGCTTCGCATGTTTACCCAGGGTTATATCGTCGGCCCCCTGTGCGCGCGCTGAAGTTGTCTGGAAGCGACAGACTGGCTTAAGCTCAAAGTACCCAACTTCTAACATGACATTGGTGGGATTCTCCCGACCAAGACTTAGGGACCCAACGGGATCGTTGGGAGTTGTGCTGATGTGCATGCTACTAGTCAATCCTCTTATGGCATCGTTTTAGTCTTTCTCGTTCTTCAGCTTAGTTCTCCTTGAAGCATCAGGGCATTTCATCAGCTATATTGGCCCTTACTTCTCGCCATACATGCTGACCACCCACCTGCACCAATTTTGTTGTTTCATCATTTATGGTTACGTTTCACAGAACTCCTCGACCAGTGTTCAGGTCGCAACACCTTCCATTTTTCCATTTCACCATGTCACTCATTTCATGCGACTCTTGCTTAAATAGTAATGCCAATTACTTGTTTGGAATTCATCACCAAAACTATATACTGCGATCCCGATGTTAGCGGCATTGCTTGCTCCCAACGCTGCACTCCACGGTATGTTCCATCCTCCTGGCTTCCTTGGACTTCCACCTACACTGTTTGCAGCTTCCACCTCCGGTTCCTCCTCCGCCTGCGATGATTAACCCCTCTTTTTCACAGTGTACAATAGCCTGTAGATCCGTTTTGCTGAATGCCGTTTTACTTTTCGCATTACACCCACTCTGCTGTTTTCAGCCTTCCGTTCATAAAGCAATAGAAACCACATGTGGGCAAGCAATTGGCGGTCGCGTTTTGATCGCACAGCTACGGGTGACCGATGAAGATTCCAACCCGAACGCTGGTCCTTTCACGTGTCAGCTGATATTCGCAGGTGCCCCGCAAATCATGGTGGACCCTATGCATGTTGGCCATTTGTTTTTTGTGCGAAACGTTTCGTCAGCTTCGAAAAACCTCACCGCAGCCAAGGAGACTCATCACTCAGGAGAATGTCTCTTGTATGCTGCTGACCGACTACCAGTGAGTTCTGAGCAGTTGATGCTTTTTGCACTTTGATCCACCTTTTCCTTCATTTCTACTGTCATAATTCTATCTAGAATACATCTCCGACCTCTTTTATCCACCCACCACCGGTTTTTTCTACGGTGTGCTCCGAATGCGATACCATGGGTCATTTTCGTCATAACTTTACCATGTGCTGCGTAAATTCTGCCCAAAGAACGTTTTCCCATATGCCTCAGTCGTCCCACTGGTGTATACCAGGAAGCGTTATTCAACGGGAGATTGATAGGCATTATCATCCTATTTGCTTGTAATCCGGCAATATGTTGTCACATTTACGTATATTTAATTGAGAGCCGCATGCATCACATTTGTTCTGAGGGGTGCTGCAAAGGATAGTAACTAGAAACCTATGTGTTTTATCAGACTATTAAAAACCATGGGAAACGGTGCAACGTATACTTATCGTTTGAAGAACAAGTAACGGTACCAGCGGTACGCCGACACGCCGTACCGAAGTTTCGCTGCCACGGGACCACCAGCAGTCGCGTAAGGACTGCGTATATCACGGAGTTTCCCGCACCTACGCGGATTTGAACTAGTGATCTCTGGATTACAGGGTAATCATTTAATCTTCTCGGTCACCAGCTGATGGTTATGAGTAAACGCAGACCGAACACAATACAGAGAAATCCTTTGTCTTGTCAGAGGATGCGCTGCTTCTCGATCGCCCAAACTGAAGTTGGAGTTTAATTAGGGGCACCACCCCGAGCCTTTGACTGAGTAGCCTACCTGCAAAGCAGCAGAGGGAAGTCGTGGAGCCGATGATCGAGTGATCACTTTTACGTTCTTCGTCTAGTGGCTTACCAATCGGGGGCCCAATCATCCCCACAACTTCAGCAGCAGGTTTCTAGGATATAATTATAAATTGGTATAATCTCAACTCGCTAAGACACGGCCCAGCTAAGCTGGTCCGAACATAAGGTACAAATGAGATGCGAACTGAATTTACAAAACTGCTGTGCAAGAACATGCGATTCCATTTCCATTGATTCTTGCTCCATTGATTTCATTTCAAATTTCTTCGGGATTCACGATGGTAGCAAATCGTTCCGTTCTGAAAAGAAAACAAAATAACATTGTTTAGGAAGGTGAGTGACAATATGCATATAGCAAATACAATCACCAAAATTCATAACTTTGGTGTATAACAATAGCTTTACAAATAGTGATAGTGTGTGAGCAGGCAGTTAAACTGAGCACTTTCTTCATCATGTATTGATGACGTACATCACACAGGGTAAGTAGAATAGCGTGTACCGTGCATTAAGCACGGTTTGGCCGCAGATCATGTGACGTACCCCATTCCAATTTCGATCTAACAGTATTACGCTTACTGGACTACAATCTTCCAGTTGATCACATCCTCAATGCGATCGCTTTCACCCGTGAGACAGCATCTTTCCTCCGTAGCACATAATCCGGTAACCGTCGAGATTGCATCCAGGACCGCAGTGAATGGTCAACTGTTATCAGCCACTAGCATTTTGGCATTGTGCCAGCATGGATGTTGAACCTACATCCATGTGCGACACAGGTCAATCGCGCTTTTGGGGGGGGGGGGGGGGGGGGACGGCTAGCAGTCTTTGGTTACACTGCAGCTAAACCCACGCAAGGTACGACACTGCGTCATCAAACTCAAATGGGCGATACTTGCTGCCTTGCTACACGGACCTCAGTCACCAGCTCCTCTAGGTGAGCAATATGTCCGCGCGCGCTATCATCGGCCAGCAGAGTGTGTGGGAGTGTGGAATCACGCTCCCTACTCACTTCAGGTTTGATCCCGTATCCCAAACATGTTCGTCTTGACTCCGGAATTGTGCTGATTTCGCCTTGTGGTTTGGGCCAGTCCGTGCACCAGCATCTGATTCCACACACCCGATTGTCCAACGCTGGCGCGCGCAGACACATTACGCACCTAGACGAGCGCATGGTTATGGTCTGCGTGGCCCTAGCTTCAGTGTAACCAATTATTGCTACCCACAACCCCTCAAAGCACGATTGGTTCTAAAGCTATGCTGGCAAATTGTCCGCAGAATATTGACTGATTACGGTTGACCAGTCACTGCGGTCCTGAATGCAGTTTCAATGGTTATCGAATTATGCGCTACGGAAGAACACTGTTTCCTCAAGGATGAAAGCGATTGCGTTGAGGATTTAATCAATTTAATCAATCAGACTTCTCGCTTATTTAGACAGCAACAGACTTAATGAATTAGGCTTGGTCACTTCTTTCTGGCTGGCAGCGGGGATGTGATTTTATTTCGTCTGCCGATAAACACTGGGTGTGTCCCGATCGCACCACCACACTCAACGACTGGTTCCGTGATCGTTTGCGCTCTTCTGGCAGGATGGCGACTGGAACTCAGTTCACCTCAGTGGAACAACGCTTGTCCGCGCAGTGGATCTAGTTACCACCGCAACTCACCTCGCTAGAATAACAATGAAGAACAACAGCAGTAAAATGCGGTGAAATACAAATAAGGTACGAAGGAAATTGTCACAAGAAAGTAGTGCGTTAAACTAATAGCTATAAAATGAGAATGAACAGCTAGATACATGAAGCCAAAAGCAGGAACTCCACTGACTGCGGGACTGTGCTATGTCTGATAGAGTCTCCAACCAATGGTGTAGACCATTCCGAGGCTCCTATCTATGAAGACGCCACACACCAACCTGACCAAGTCTCTCGGTCAATTTCTTCATGCCCCCTATGCCACGTTATGGACTGGCCACCTCGCAGTGCATTCACGGCGCATGACGCACGCTAGGAAGCCGATCAACTCTTGGAAGTGGCCAAACCAACGTAAGCGATTAAGATTCAATGAACACTCGAGTGAGCCACCAGGCCTCTTTCGAAAGCCAACGAATGGATCTCAGAACTGCTCATCCGGTGTTCCCACCAAACATGAGCAATACTTCGCAAGCACCAGTCTTCAAACACGGACAAACGTCTGATATCTTCGCCACGAACTGGCCAGGTCTGTGATCCATAAAGTAAAATTGGCCTTATCACATCGTTGTACACGTTGGCTTTCTCTGACAGGCTGATATCCAGCCGTCTCCGTATGGGGTAAAGTCTCAGGAAAGCCACACATACCTCCTCGGTAATGTAGCCATCAGATGGGATACGAATACCAAGATAAGTGAACCGATCCACCACTTCCAGTAGTTATTTGATGATGGCTGAAACCGGTGTCGTATCTATGTCGTTCGCATACACAAGGTTTTACACTCGGTCACATGGCAGCATGTCCACTTCGAGAGCGTCTGAACGAATAGATCCTTTCATGATCATTTCGGTCACCTAGTTGAAGAAGAAGAAGAAGACGAAGAAGAAGAAGCAAAGAGATATCCGACAACGCTGGCGAATTCCACTTGTTAGTGAGGAACTCAGGGGACAGCTTCATATTCGTCCCACTCGTTCCTGACAGTGTAAAGACTGGTTACTGTCCACATGCCGCAGTCCTTTTTGTACACGTGCTCTCTCGTCTTACGTAGTGTTCTTAGCTTTTCGCTGCTTCCTTTTCTCTTACCATTTGCAAGTCACCTTGCTAAATCATATTTGTTATTTATCTACTGTTTTTCTCATGTTCTCATCTGTCTAGTTTCATTCACTGTCCCTCTTTCTCTGTCTTCTTAAATAAGTAAATAAATTTTAAGTGTTGCTCGCCAGAAACACTGCAATCCGTCTGAACCCTTTTTGATATCATCAGATGGAGATAGCAGGTTTTGAATCCGGGACCATTGGGATGTTAGTTGTAAGCGCTACCCTCTTTTACTACTGGGTCAGGAGGGACAACGCTTGGTGCAACGGTTAATGACTGATGGGTCATTTTAAAGTACACCTTGTGTGCATGGATTACGACTCTCAATCTCAATGTGGATCACGATTCCCATTGAAGTGAGCTTTTACCAGTTCGAGCACTGGGGTATACCGTGATCACACTGCGAATCGCGGCCCATGAACATTAATTTTCGACATATTCATGTTTGGCACAACACGTGGGCATCCCATAAATTCGCTGAGATTGGCCAAATGTCTTGGCATGAAAGCGTGATAAGGTAAAACGCAAAAGATGGTCGGGACCGCTGGCGAATGTACCTCGTCTGTGTGCATAGGTTTTTTGTGAGATTGGGCCCGGCAGCAGCGCGTTTCTTGGTGAAGATGCCACATTTGGATGGCGTATTGTGCTTACGGCTTCACGTACGCGTTTAACATCTGTGTAAAGAAAGTAGGATTGAACCTGCCAAACGCCATCCGCAGTGCGCCTAGGTGTTGGCTAGCTTTCTTCACTGCTTTCTCCGCCTGTGTTGATCCTCCGAGACCGTTCTTCACGAGTACCCCGAAATCACTTTCATAAAAAGCGCGCTACCAAACTTGTTTTTCTAGTCGATCTTCGTAGATGCTGTGGTTACTTATGCTCATTTTTCTACATTTTGCAGCGTTGCACTCAAGCATGCTCGGAGCTGGTCTCTCTTAAGACCTGTTGCAATCACCTTGCAGTGCGGTGTGGTCGTTTACTCTCTTGATTACCCGCCAAATTTTAAGATCATCCACAGAGTACACGGTTGACGTGAGCATTCCCGCGAGGTCATTTGAGAATACTAGGAATAACCGAGTTGCTATTACCGAACCTTTAGGGACGTCACAGTTAAGCTCTATCTGGTCGGATAGGTCACTACAAACTCGCACGTTCAAGCGGCGTGATAGTAGGAATGAATGAATCCAACCAAGACAGGCTCACCGATCCCATAGCTTTGAGGGTTGTAAAGAAGAATGCAGTGGTCTAAAGGATCAAGTCCGATAAATCGAGGTATGCGGTATTGTGTCCTGCTTCAAGATCGGCGGATCCCGTCCAACTGGTACAGCTGTCAAAGAGTTTGTGGTAAGTAAGTGGTTTTGGCAGAATCTATGCTGCTCCCGCACGATGATGTTGCACGTTTCTAAATATCCCGAGTGTTTCCGCAACAACTGATTCCATACCACCCGAAGAAGTGTAATCGGGCGGTAGTTTGCGAGCCCAACACGATTGCTCCCCTTGTAAATCGGTGACTATTCAACACTTCCACATAGAATCTACGTCTTGTTGAGACAGCGCTGAAAAAACTGGGATAACAGCTCAGCTAAGCTCCTGGCAACTACTTCCAGTTACTTGGATCGTGTCATCACAGCCAGGTGAATCGTACTCGCATAGTAACAGCTGTCGCTTCAGCACATCCGCGGCATTGAAGCAGTTGTAGCTAAGCTAAAAAGCTGTGGGATGGTTGTGCGTTCCGAAAAGTTCGAATGCGCTGATGTCTAAGAGCGTTAGCTGCTTCTTGCGCAGTTTGCGCTTACCCACAGACGGCCTTTAGAGGCGAGATGCCTCGCTGTACTTTGCTGAGTTTGTTAACATGCCTGCCAACTAGCTCCGGATTAGAGTAGAACCCCTTCTCTGAATTCTGCTGATGATTCAATTTGCCTCGCGGACGAATTTGTCACAAACCTTTCGCTCGGTTATGTAGGCATTCCACTTCTCGGTGCTAGTACTGGCTTTGTGTGCTTGCTAAAGTTAATCTCTCGTGAAGGACTTTACCTTGTTCGTTACGAGTCTTCATCCTTGATGAGTTCATTACTAACGTGCTGAACTGGTCGACGAATTCCTCCTAAGCAATATCGGGAGCTGTTTTGCTAAAAACGACCGATCGGTCACCTTGATGAATTCGAGTAAAATGCTGTGGTGCTTTAAGATACAATGTTCCCGTTGAAGTGTTTTGCGTAACAGACGTGTTGGGAAAGCAATGTTGCATGCTCTCTGCGCCCAAATGAGCTGCTCAATGATACTGTGTCGATCATAAGGTACTCATTGGTAAACACGAGGTCCAGTATGGCCGGTTTGTTTTCCGTTTAGAATCTCCTAGGAGAAGTGACGTGATTATAAAGGGGTAGATCAGTGACTAGTTCTTTTCGTTCTGCCTTAAACTGTTCACTAAGGGAAGCTGATCCCTGTGGGCTTGCAAGTTGAATTTTCCGACAAATAAAATGCGACTGTTAGGCTGAGCCAGAACGGTTTTTGGAACAGGAGCTAGAGGGCGGTCCATTTCTGGAGGGGCCATCTAGGGACGATATACGAAGGCTACTAAACATGTGTCACCAATTCTTGATTGCAGATGGGTCCAAAGTGAGTCCGCAATCTGGATCCATGCGTCATCAACGATTCGGAAATGTAGATCACTGCGATGGTACAAAAGCACACCACCTGCCTTACTAAGTCGATGTTTTCGTCCGACGGACACACCCGGTAGAGCGATCTCTACATCAGTGATTTCATCGTGCAGCCAGGTCTCAGTTATCATTATCAAGTCCACAGATATCGAGAGTTAGCGAGGTTGAAACTCCTATAATGTGCTGTGGTAGCCCTGATCATTGTTCTACATACTGCGGAGCGCTTCGACTATCAGAAGCGTATCGGAGGTGGCAAGTGTCAGCTGCATGCTTTTACCGACCCTTGTTAAGTCGGCGACTAATACTATTTTTGAAAAACTGTTGATATTAACTCTTGAGCAACTTCATATTGACTAACAGAATGCTCACAGGATGAATTTCCAATTTCTGTAAGCTATGGAAGTCGCTGCTACTTCGACAGTAGGCTGCGCTGGGCAGTAGTCCGTATCGGAAGTAAGAATTAGTGGGGTCCCTGTTAATCCCTGATGACTGCTCTCTCTCAATCAGCTGGGGTCTGAGAGGTGCTAGTTTGTCTACTTAGGCCCCCTTTCAGGTCTGTGCTTCGTCATGTATCTATACTGGAGCACATCTTTCATAACCGTGGGACCATGCCCTTTGTACTTTGATAATGCGGGTAGTCTTCAGATAGCTTTAGGGATCCCCTTGTCAGTTGAAGGCTCTTGACGAATGTAGCGGCATTCTTCACACTCATAGGATTGAGCTTTACCTTTATCGGAGACTTGAAGCTTCGGGACACCTTGAATGAAGATTAATGTCTCCATCTTCTCTTGATGATAGTCATCCGCGTTCTGTTTTCTCAGCTATCGTTTGCTCCATTGAACATCTGCGAAAATGCGAACATCACATGAGTCAATCTGAAGACGAATGCTAAAAGATGTATCGCTTTAACATAGTTTGCTGATTATAACGTCACTCGTAGAAGCAGTGGTTCATCGTGCTGGGCCGAGTTTGGATGCTGTACGCTGCGCATCATGCTAGCCGGTTTAGCGTTAATAGACATATGGTGTCTCACTGTTTCGTTCTTCTAACAGCTTTTCTTTTATTGAGCTCGCTCTAGATTCAGGAACGCTGGAACATACGACCGTGAGGGACTTGTGGGCTCGTCTAGTAGTAACCGGTTTTAGAGGGAATGGGATCTGAGTTTTTAATGGAGCGATGGGCACATGTGCGACACTTCTTTCCCTCTGTGTAACCATAGGATTAGTTTCTGCTTCTTGGATAGCGGCAACGGATGCGTACGTAACCACTCCTTCACGTATGTCGATATAGCTTGCTCCACATAGTTGTTTTCCTGCAATATCAGTTGGGCCAGGACGGGACTCGCCATAGTAGATGGAGCTTGGTTGTTTGCTTGTTTTCGGATTGGAGTTGTTCGTGTATCTGGCTTCACAGTTTCAATCTTACCCTTGACTTGGCTGTTACGCTCAGATGTAGAGCCTTGTGCCCTGAGCCTGGCTGAGGTTGATTCCTATGCGGGAGGTTTACCATGTCCAGATTCTTCGACTATCGCCACTAGGTTATTACTTATCAGTGAGCCCCTTGTGGTTTTACGTGCGCCGATCTTATGCAGAGTCGATGGTGTCCCAGTGCCGCGATGCATCTAGTGACGCTACTCATATCAGGGACGTGGCCACTGCTTACTTATGACATTAGCGGTCTTAATCGTCATTTACCATCGTACTTGTGAGTTACCACTGAGGCCTGATGACGCCGCAGACCAAGCAGCACCGATGTCGTCTAGTTGGAGTTTGACAATTAGCATTCGGATACTTCAACTGACCACTGCTTTGCTCTTGCACTGCTTACAGTGTTTAGGTCATGCTTTTCACAAACTACCAACCACTTTTCCCGGAGCCAATCGTTCGCGGCTGCTGCGCTGGGTTAGACGAAATCCTATGGGTCTACTCGAGGGCATGTCGTAGAACATGAATATATTGATGTAAACGCATGTTGTTTGGACCGCCGGGACATATTGTCTTCTTGAATGGGTCACCTCCGTGGTTGGAGTGTCACCTGACATAACTCAATCGGAAAACTATTTGCGGCCTCGTGCACGGTCCTCTTCGTTTTGTCGCCCGCATTTTGTGACTTGCTTTTAACAACTTTCTTTGATTATTTCAGTCGTTTTTCGTCCGGAAGTTTCGTTGCATTTTTCCCATTAATTTCACTTTATTGTCTCGTCGACTGGAGCATTAGTAACTGGGTCCATCGCGTTTTGGAGTTGTGATAAATAAATAAATCATTTATTCTCGACAAGACAAAGCACGCCTGTACATGCATGATCATGGTAAGATGTCAACGAATGATCAGGAAATGTACAAACACACATGTTTACCGTAACTGCGAATGCGTCTATGTGAGTGCATATTTGTATGCAGGCGCCAATGTCTATAGCTGTGTTTCTTGAATTTATGAATGTACCTCCGCATTTTTGACTATTTGATCACATCAGCAGTATGAGACCAGCTGATTGACCTTCGTGATTTGGATATGATTATCCGGATAACCAAAGAGCAGTGATTTTAGTTTGTGGCTAGTCACAAGCGCCACGTCGCAGTGTTGTTAACCAGACATTTCGGCGTTTTATAGGGAGAACGCTTGCCAGGCGAAAATCCACCACGTCCTGGAACACTGCCGCCTAATTATTTGCTAGAACGGGGTAAATTTGAACCACCCAGCTGGCACCACGAGGTTCTTCGGTTGGTACTTAACGTTCAATTTTCATGTTTCAGCTGGCAAATTTGTTGCATCTTTTTCTTCCGTGATATCTATCGCGGTGTCTGGTCACAGTAAACCACAACCTTTTATCACTTAACGGACGAATTACTGTTCCGTACTCTTTCATGATCTGTTCACAGTCTGCAGACGGAGTTAAGTCTCTGCCAAACCCGTCGCATTTCTACACTCGTGTCGAACTCCCTCACTATGTCATTACGTCGTTTTTTGTTGCTCTCATGTAGATAGGAAGTCAAAGTTTGGTTCTACGTGCAAATGACAACGGCCTAACCGCATTGCACACGACCGTGACTGTGACTGTCCACGTCGTTAGACTGGATAATCTCCCCCCGGAAATTGTCAAAGGAAACGCCACTCTCACTTATTATCGGGGAACTCAGTTTCTGCCGCAACCTGCATCCACCAGCGTCTCAGCTTCTTCCGCCCACTCATTTACGGATGTTGTTGTTGCACGCGTGATCGTTGAGGGCAAAACTGCTCACGACCGCCTCACTTTCGAATTGTTGCCTGGTAGCTCAGCATCTGGCCTTTTTCGTGTTGATAAATATGACGGCTCTATACGGACTACCTACTCTCCTACTGCGCATTTGTCCGCTACCGCCGGGACAGAATCTGGCTCCGCCACTCCCACTTTCTATGGACCACCAGCCACATCCTTCAGTCATCTCGACTCTGGCCTCTATCCCGTTCGTGTTCGTGTGTCCAATGGATCGTTAGCTTCTGAGGAGACTCTCTTTATTCAAGTGAGTCGTCATTGCGATTTCACCCTCTGGCACAGTTCAAGTACGATCAACATAACTTCTCCCCTCAGTTCAAGAGATACTGTTGTGTAGCGGTCAGGTGCCGCATTTGTCGCATAATTCATGTTGTAAGCATATCTAATTTTGCCTATAGTTTGAGTTTCATTCCTAAATTGAAATCCAGGGTCTCTTTATGTGCGTACACAATTATCTTCCGGTCGTATTGGACCATCTGCTCCACCCCCCGTTTGTTTCCCTCCACTAATCTGTTGCCATTCCAATGATCTGCTCCGGCGTCATGGCATACAACATCTCCTGAGATGACAAAATACTCGTCCAAATCGTGATTTGCACATGAAACAGCAAACGGATAGCTTTTGGGCTATCCTATGCTTCCTTGGGAGGAAAGTCACGTCACCAACGCGCTTTATGCACCCATGAAGAGTGAATATTTAGCCACAACATACACGCTAAAGACAGATTAAACTAAGGAAAAGCATACCAAACGTATGTGGTGCGCCAGCAATTTGAAAATATGTCTGTGGTGATATCATCGATTCAGGCTGGCAATAAGGTCTTGTTTGACTACATCTTGATCCCTCAGAAAGCGTGACGAATAGGGATAAACTGGCCTACTGTAAGTCCGTTTGCGGACCTAAATGGGTTTGTACGTTTGCCTGGTCGGAGAAGTCGCGATATATTCCGATAATGCACATTGGAAGGGTGGCTGACATCAGTGAGTATTTTGGACGCCATTTTCTTGCAGGAGTGAAAGTGATGTCAGTAAACTCTATTGTTAAAATTCTGCTATATCGAGCAAGCTGCTTTAGTGACCTGTTGATCACTTTGAATTCCCTGTGTAAAGCTCCATGAAATATCACAGACGAGCAATACGTCCAGCGTGGTAGTGCGCAAGCAGTGAAAAGCCTTAAGATCAAATAACGAGGCACAGGTGATGATCTTAGTCGGGAGATAGAATTATAGTCTCCTGACTTGAGTGAATGTTTCATTCACTTGACGGAACCACTTGAGATCCCGACTTAGTGTAACTCCTAGGTATTTAACTGCTTTACAGTTCAGACTGATACTGTCGATATAAAGGTGAGGAGTTACTGACGGCGATATTCCGTCGAAATCGAGAAAAGAGCATCTTAACACATTGATGCGTTCAGTGAAAGACAGCGGGATTTGGACCAGGCTGGAAGGTTGTCCAAGAAGTAATGCGATTTGGCCGATGATTCTGTGGTTTGTCTGTGCACACCAACGATCACCTCACCAGCATACTTTAGCAGGATGGCTTCTTTATGAACGGGAATTGCGCTAATGGAAGTGGAATATAGAATTGGGGACATGATAGCTCCCTAAAGAACACCGGAATTTGTGCTAAATGAAGTGGATCTTTTCCCCTTAAATCTGGCAAACTGCGTACGATTTGCAAAGTACTCTGTAAGTAGCACTATTGAAAGTTGAACTCCGGATACGAGCAGATCCTGTTGCAGTAGTTCATGGTTTACACAACCTGAAGCATTGATGTAATCTAGGAAGCCCAGACTGTACAAGACAAGCTAATGCGTTCAAAGTGGACCCTGTACTGCAGTAGGCGAACTGAAGTTGATCACTTGAGAGGGTTTGGATCAGCACTCTTTCGAGAATAATTCATTCATATGTCTTAAAAGCGACCGACGTACAAGCAGCAGGTCGGTACTTACTGGTTCTTTTTTGCTGAAGGTGTGATGCTGGCGTTTTGCCAGCTGTCGGCTATCTTGTGTTGATGTAAGCACATGGTGTGCAGTTCAGAAAATGGCTGTGCCAAGACGTTAGCACATTTATTGAGAACTATAGGAGATAGTCCGTCCGGCTCGGGCGCTTCTGTATCTGTATTAATTCCTTGTGCTCTTGCGCTACTTATGGGTGCTGAAGGTTGTGGGGAGTTGCAACGATAAAAAGGTAAGTGTAATGCTGGATCATTTATCTGACGACAAAAGTTGCGGTTTAATGCCTCCACCTCGAGATCTGTGTGCGTGTGGCGCTGCGGACAAATCCACTCAGATTCTTCACCGTTTTCCACATTTTTTCAATTATTCTTTCAAAGTATAGTTTGGACATAAATATGGTTAAGACGGTACATATCCATTTTTATATCACTCAGCGAGGACTTTAGTGAAGCGGCGTCACTGCGCCTGAAAATATTTTCTGCGCAGTCTTTTAATGGATTGCGATAAAAATCTATCTGCGCGGATGAAGGTTGTTTCCAAAGGACAACAAATATCGGAACAAAACTTCAAATGATTGATTAGCTGATCACACTACTTTGATACATCTGTTGTAAAATAGTTTAAAGTCTATAGAGACAATAGTTTCGCGTAGTAGCCTAATGTTGCGGGGACGACATTGTCTTTGCATTAACTCGGGATTTTTGAAGCGATTAATATCCTTATGTTTCTTTTTGTCATAGCTTATAAGAGGTAACTTTATGGTGGCATGGTCTAAGCTTCTAAGCGGTGCCTTGTTACAAGCAGAAATACTTTTAAGTTGTTGGCAAACACTAACTCTAGGGTTGCTTGTAACCCGGTTGCAGATTGCACGATAATCTTCAGTTCAAGTTTGAAAATGAAACTGGTGTCGAATCGATTGAAGAGTCACCGGCAAAGCACAAAAATCTAATGTTAAATGAGGGTAGTTGTGAAATTGCCATGAACTTTTTCCGCCTCAACTGTAGAAGAGCTAGGCGAAATGTGAATGTTGCCTAATAGGCAACAGAACGCGGATATCTGCTCAAGTATCAATACTCGCATTTCTCAAGTACACATACACTAATTTATGCCGACCTTCTGGCCTGTAACCAAGGGTTATCCTTTTTGGCATTCGTAAAAGTGTGATTTTTGAGTATCCAAGCCAACGTGCACCTGGTGGTAGATGTGTTAATCCTAATAGTCGGAATACGGTTCCGGTGTACTATATATACCTCACATTTTCACCAGTTTACAATAAAGGTGCTATTTGTCTTTGACCATAGTTCCGGTACTTTACTCTCTTCTATCGCGTTCAATATTCCTCTGTTTCTGTATTCTACATTTTTTTTACTCAGGTGATAACAATTACGGACGACATGATGGAGTCTGCCGTAATTGTTCGGATATCCAATCTGTTGCCAAGCCTATTTTACATGGAGAATTATGATAGACGCCTGCGTATACGTCTTGCGTCGTCCTTGTTTCCAAGTTCACATCAGCTCGGTTCTTCGAGTGTTGAAAACTCTATCTCCCGGACCGAGGACGTCTACATACTGGCCGTCCAGGAATCTGATCCTTTGTTACTTGGTTCGGGCTCAGCGCTCCGTCGAACCCCGCGAAGTCTAGGTCGTTCCATAGACGTTCTGATTGCAGTTTATGATTCGGAGCATCGCGAGTTCATTACCCCTCGCGCAATCTCAGAGGCCGTGACTCGCGTGTCAACATCCATCTCCGCTGAGTTTAATGGTCAAGTGGAAGTAATCTACGATGTGTGCACCTTGCAGGTGGGTTTCCATGTCGTGTTTGTATCCACCTTCACCTGAGCTTTGACGTACGTTCTGCGGACGTCGTCCTCGACTCAGCCACTCAGTGGCTTCGTACTCGAGGTTGCGCCTTGACTCCATTTCGAATCCTTTGGGTAATTTGTTTACTATGCATTCATTTTGTCGTTCCTGTCTTTTGAGTCAGGGCGCGCCTATCGGACACGACAAACTGTACAGTGGATTGTATTGCTCTAATCGCACATCTCAGGGAAATGATGACCTCCCTGCGATTTACGGGGACTTACTACAATACATGACTGTGCGAGGCTGTTCCTGATAACTATCCAGTCATGCATACAAACGATGTGACCTCACACCAATTTCTCAGACACCAACAGTATCTTAGTTGGTTGTATGTGACCCTGTACCTATGGATTCCCGGTGGATGAAGTCGCTACACTTTTTCCCGTTCGCTGTTCTGTAGGCTTACTGTCCACCTTGTTCTATCATGCCGTTGTGTTTTAAATGCATTTCTTTTGGCTTTATCACCATTATTTGTTCTGATCATGATGCCACTTGATTTCGTTGCTCTATGTGACCCTCACGCGCTTGAACTGCGGCCACGCCGGTTGGCAGAGACCCTATTATCTTGTGTGCTATGTGGAGTATCCATAGAAACACATTGACTTGTTTCGTGCAATCACGCGTTGGGACGGGTTTGAGAAGCCATTTTAGAGTTTCTGGTTGCAACTTCGGTTAGTAGTATTTGAATGGGGTGTTCAAATCAGCGAAGAAATTTCTTTTCGACAATTCTCATACGTACATAAAACTGGTTGAAATTACGATCGGTTAAAATAGCTAGGCTACGGTTAATTCAGTCTAAACAGGCTGCTCTGTTTGTCCATCTGACTCTACAACTTGCTGACATGGCTAGGAGTCGACCTCAATGACGTTCGTGTTGTGCGTTTCTTTGTCCCACCCCATCCCTCTTAGCCTCAGCCTCCTATCACGATCTCATTTCGTAGCATAATATAATTTTACATAATTATTTTTTGTTGCCTAATAGCCGGCTGGGAGCTTTCCGGAACAATGCCCATCCGTTACTGGCAGCTCAGCTGGCATGCAACTGTAGCATTTTTTCTTTTTTATGTATTGCGGCACAGTAGCCAAGGTGTTTTACACCTCTAACTAACGTTTATAATGATGATTGATGAGATGGGTCCTGTCTGCCTCCACCTTCCGCTCGGTTGCGAAATGGATTGTTGTTTTGTTAAGCACTGCTTTAAAGGGTTCTTTTGATTTTGTCTCAGCGATGAAATAGCTGAGAGTATATGGGAAAGTAGTGCTATCATTCGACACCGAGTCACTTCACAAACGTTCCGTTGCCATAAATTGTCAATTTCACTTGTGTTTACATGACAAGATAATGGTATCCCAACGCGTAAATTGAAGGAACTGATCTTGCGATGTACGTTTGATAGGCAATTCTTTTTTGAATGATGTTATTGTAAACAGTTGGATGGAGTTGCAATGGAGTCGTCCCTCGGACCATTGCTTGCTGACATTTTCCTTGCCAAGATTGGACATGGGCCTCTCTGACCAATCATCGCGTTGCTTGATTCCTACGTGGATGGTACATGTATGATTTATGATTCAAACAACATTTGTAACGCAGAAACGTTGGAAAACAAAAAGGAATGCATCCTTATGCCACTGCAGTGTACCGGTTACCCCGCTCCTTTCATTCGGAGGCACTGTGTGATCTGTGACCATGGAAAAACCACCGTGATGGTGTCGAAAAAGGATCTTTATCATACTGTCCCTATCAAAGAGGATACATTCGGGTTATACTGTACAGGAGACTCCTAAATGCAGTAACCAAATCGTTCCTTGCTGCTTACCCGCATGTTGTCGCAGTTTCTTAAGCATCAACTGTCGGTTCAGTCCGAAACTTTTATCCTAAATCAGTTTACTCGCACCTGTGGTGTAATATACCTATAACACGATCAGACGCTTGGCTAATCGGATAGCAGATCATTGCCCATCAGTATTGTGGAAGCGACAGTTAGACGTATCAGCAACTCTATTTTGGAACATTTAATCCCAAGCGGGCATCAGCTCATAACCGCAAAGGCTTTCGACGTTTCCTATGCCATGCCAGAATGATACACAAAAGGACTTAAAAAGCGCCTACTAATGACGGTCGTGACCATTGCGATCCAACTAATGCAACTTGAACTGTGCAAACAGAGGACGCGAGTTCGGACACTTCATTTACCGTGGCCCTAATCTCACTGTGAGCGCCGCTCACCTCGATCACAGGCGATGACTCCGTCACCCCATCGGACGGCCAAAACTTCAAGCTCATGTGGATGCGCATGTACGTTACTATCATCATCATCGGATGGACAAACAAAGCAGCCTGTTTAGACTGAATTAACCTATTTCAATTTCAACCCGTATTGTATGTGTGGCCTGATGAGAATCGTCGAAAAGAAATTTGCAACCATTAGATCCCTTTGGTAATTTAAATAAAGCCGTAAGCAGACAAACACTGGCGGATTTCTACTTTTCGTATTTTTTCTTTAGTACCAACACGATAACATGAAAATATCTAAAACGACAGGTAGGGTGAGACCGAAACAAATTAGAACAGCATGAAGAGCAGGTGTGGCACCCCTACGCTCATGGCAGCAGTAGGCCACACGCAGTGCGGGTTTGATACGACTGCTCGCGTTTACCTCTGCGAAACGTAAGTAACGGGCGTTAGTATGTTTTAATACGATTGTAAACATTGTGGCCGGATCAAACGGGTGACAGGTGGCCAGTAAATGCCTGCCTATGGATGAAGCAGGTGGTTTACGTGAACAGATGGTATGAGCAACCGACGACTGGATGATTTGACGCTGCAACCATTTAGGTACATGTTCCCTTATTCTGGAATTCAACCCTCGATTGGTCCGGCCAATGTAGTGTGTACCACAAGTATTGGTAAATTGGTAAATACAGTGTGAGTTGGCGTCAATAGGTTGTCTTTCCGTCATTGGGGTAACAGATATTCGATTAGTCCGGTTGATAAGAACTGATTCAGCAGCATAATAACTCCTCCGGACTGCGGAAATTATGCGCTTCGTTGTCCTCATATTGGCAAAATCACCCTTAAATGGGAGCTCGAGGTAAACCTACATTTTAGCAACTGTCGAAACCTGTCCCGCAACCTCGCCTGATCACGTTTATCGATGAATCTTCCTGGATAGCATTTTTCAACCACGTGTCCTTGAGTGAATTTATCTCATCATATAAACTGTCGTTGGTGCATCTATTTCTTGCACGGTTGAATAGCGTCCGCTTGTACGACACTGGGTAAAAGCTGGTACAGTGCAGATACTGCCCCGATCAAGTCGGTTTTCAGTAAACCTCACTTTTGATGGACCCATTTGCTCTTCGGCAAGTCAACACGTCCAGATATGGGTGGCAATTGCTTCTTTCGTTTCGCTGGTTGCTTTCAGATTTGTATATACGTTATTCAGCTAATCAGCCAGACGCACGATGTTCTCTTCTGATGAGCTAAACACCAAAATATGATCCACCTACCGCTGATAGTAGGCAAGAATCGGTATTTCTAGACTCACCTTCGTTTCATACATCGACATGAGAAAATCTGCAAGTACTGAGGCCAACGGTCTACTCATTGCCACCCCAGCTATCTGACGATAAGGGATGTTTTGGAAATGGAAACGGATGTTCTCAGTGCATAGTAGTAGCCTGTCCTTCAATAATTCGACTAGTATTAAAGGAGTTACATCGGAACACTGTGTCAACTCACACATATAATCAACTGTTGCATGTAGCGGAACATTTGGCGAAAAGCGATTGTACTTCCAATGAGGCCATGATTTGATCACAGTGATATGTGTTGTCCCCTTCGAATTGCATCCATTCTCTTTGCCCACCTATGTGACTGGTGTGGAAGTTCCCCTTACCCGCAACTGTTCATCCGCGTTTTCTGGTGCATTAATCCGTACTCCTTGAACTCATCGCAATTGGAACTAAGAGCTTGGGATGCTGACCGCGGTTCACACCGTAGTGAATCGCGATCGTACGTGACATTATTGCTGTTGCTATTCGACCGCGCACACCGCCGAGTGCTTCAAATCAAACAAAAATGTGGGGTAATTATCTTTTTCGTTCCCACTGCAGTTCTGTCCACGCGGCCGTTGCGTCACACGCATTGCAGTGGACCCCCACGGCCTCATGAATCGGATTGAAATTCACCGTGTGAGTCAGGTGTCTCCTCGATTCACCATGTTTCCGACGTGCCTGTGTCCGCCACATTTCACCGGCCTGCGTTGTGATATCCCCTCGGACTCGTGTGCGACTGCCACGTGTCCCGCCCCTCGTATCTGCATTCCACGGGACAGAAAGTCACATGTTTGTGTGTGCCCGCCACCACGAACAGGACCGAACTGCGAATCTGTCCAGCCTATCGTTGGTCAACAGGACTCATGCTACACGGAGCAGTGCTTCAACGACCGTGGTAAGATTACTCACATGAATTACTTTTGTCCCAGCGACAGTCTGTTAAACACATCCGATCTGGTGTTTATGTTACAGGTTTGCCGATGATTTGTACTTTTCCCACTTACCTAGTTGTCTTCCGTACATTACTCGAGAATATGTGCAAACCATCCTATCATCACTTTTCTTATTCGTTACAGAATATGGCCCTCTGCAATTTGACGGGGGTTCGTTCATTCACTGGGAATTGATAAATCCCGAACATGATCGTTTCGAATTAGCCTTTCGGTTTAGAACTCGTCAACGTGCTGGAACTCTAGTCGCAGTCCGTTGGAATGCTTTACGAACGTTCCACATTCGTCTGGCCACCGGAGGGCGGTTGGTGGTGTCCTCTACAGGATTGAACGATGGGTTGTTCTCATCCGACTGGCTAGTGTCTGCAACACCATTGTCAGATGGGCTTTGGCATCATATTCGCTTGGTCCTCATTACAACGGACCAACACATCGTACAAGATTTGGCTACTATTCTATTCCACGTACCTGAAGGTAAGCATTTCGGGGAGTGTTGGCTGATTACTTCACCAAACATATCTCGTGTAAATCGAGAAAATTATTATTATTATTATTATTATTATTACGTTCTGACCAGTTATTTACACTTGCAGACTCCGCATCTCGAAGGGTCATTAAAAATCCACCATACAAACGGTGGTGGGTCGAGCTAACTGTTGACGGGATTCAGCCGCGTTCAGCCTTCATACACTGGGAGTTGAGTGACCCAAGGATGGTTGGCATTTTGTTGGGAGCTGATCCTGTGCGGGGATTCGGTCCCTTGGCTCCACGTCTCCCGCTCACGGCCGCTCCCATTTTGACAAGCACACCACAACTCGGCCGTCGGGCAGTGAATTATACAACAGATGAGCTGGTTGTTTTGCGTTCAGGAATCGTTGGTATGTTATCCGCTTCCCTTTATGCCTTGTTGTTTATAACGACCTTAATTGCATCTTTTTGTAACCGTTCCCTTGCAATTGACTCACCTCTGGAATTTCACTTGTTTGACACACCGGAACGTTGGTAAACGTTCTATTTGATTGCGCTGCACGCGCGAATTTATGGCTGTTGCGTCATCCGTCATTTGCTACAGTATTCACTTCGTTACATCTCTTTACTATCAATGTGTCTTCCTCATCCTCGGGTACCCAATCACGTTTTATGGGCTACATTCTTTTTTTAGTCAGACGGCTATCACTCATCTTAACTACTCGAATACCTCGGCGGGCTTCGCTGTTTTACAATCGAACTCTCCTGTGGAATAAACTCAGAGCGCCTGCACATATTCGATGACACGAGATACCTTCATTCATTTACGGTCTTCGAAAACACATACCAGTGTTACTTTTTCTGGTACTTACTTACTTTCTCTGGACTTATTCACTCCTACTCGCGCACCCACCGAGGCAGACTTCTGTCAACCTTGTGTGCTAGTTTTCGGCTAGTTGTCGCTTTCCGATCTGTCTCTATCTTCGCTTCCCTATTTACTAATTCCGTTGAGCCGAATATGTATCGTCATTTTTCTCTCAGACCAACACACCGAACTAATTTCATCTGAGTGACTCAGCAGCCCCAATATAGTACTCCAACAGTTCGATATGCAGCAGTGTGTTTGGCGGATGTTGCCTTCCTGGTGTCCGTGGGTGTGATAATTCGGTGTCGTTCAGCCTCCTTTGCAACACTCACTAGGTGTAGATAGTCCCTCTGATCTCCACGCCGCTTGGCCCTAAAAGCTGGTGGCCATCAGACTGGACTGCTCGTTTCCTTCCCTTAACAACACCAATAACCGTCGTTCAAAGGCATGCATACGACTTCGACAAAGTGTGGGAGGTCTCATGTCGACTAGGCACAGTCAATGCGTTTCCGATGTTTCCGCTGCGCCATGGCGCCGGCGGCTATCGCGGTAGTTCAACGCCCTCTGCTGTGACCACACTGGTACACCTAGTCAGGAACTAACCTGTTGCAAGCGATCGATACAATCAAAATGGTTTTATGTGGATCTAATATATACTTATTACACTGCTATACTTTCCATTTTATCGCATATTGAGAGAACGCGGATGAGCACCGACAATGCTCGGACACTTCAACCGTGATTGGTCTGAGCCAGTCTGAAACCGTCAATCGTTTGCAGTTGTTTAGAGTTGTTAATGCCAAGTATAGTATCGCCTCACTGCTCCAAGCCATGTCGGCGATGAGAACACCAAGACGAACAGGAACAACTATTTTTCGCCTCAGAACATGACACTGTTTGTACAGCCCGCAGTCCACCAAACAAACAGCAATCAAGACTAGTCAAGACACTGAAAACACCCGACCTAGCAAGCCAACGAGAGAGCAGTCATATAAAGCACCAGTCAGATGCACTCAACGAGAGCCACTTTATTGTGTCCAGTTGCTAGGGTTGACCAACCCAAGTAATGAAAGAAGGAAAAGCGTGTACGCGGCAAGCCGGAGTCTGGTGGAGATCAAAGAGGGGAATCCGGACGGATTCGACTTTAACTTAAACATGCCTCTAGTTTTAGCTGAATTGATCCTGGGCGTTAATCTCAAATCAACACTAGTCTGTTGATCGACGCCTTTCCGGTCTGTTTCGATTTGACCCTTGGACATTTGGGGCTGACATTTGGATGGGCGGATGATTGTTTTGATTACGGGTTGCGAGCTTCCTGCGCTCATGGGAACACACTTTCCTAGCATAATTCATAATGTTAATCTCAAGGGTCAAAACTGTGGTAAGCTATCATGATCACTGACTGTTATCGGCTACTAAAGCTGCAAAAAGAACGCTTTACCACAAACGTCAATAGATGCACGTAAAAACGCAAGCCTGCAGTCACGAATTGTCACACAAAATGCATCCCCGCTTAGCATTTCTCCAAACACTAGCGCAGCTGTGAATAAAGCAGCTTTAGGTTAACTAGTTTAGTTTTTCTCCGTGTTGGATGTTTTTGACTACAATATTTGCTAAGCTGAGAGATGTTCTCAGTACCTGGTATCGAGCTACAGACATTATCAATAAAAGTCTAATTAGTCTTGGACGAACATTCTTGAAATCGACAGTCTTTAATTGGTTGGAACCAGACTCCCAATCACTCTCTGAAGTTGGCATTCAATCGATTCCTTCTGGTGGAAGTGCTTACCAAGGAGCAGTTGTCCAGCTTGATATTTTTCACGAGGTTAGAGTTGGGATGGCTCGTATTTTTTTTATCTCACCTCATCATCTCAGCGAAGCGACCCTTGTGTGTTAACAGCCTTTTGCCTGAACTTCCGTTGTGTTCTTGCATTTGACAGTCTCAACCACGCTTTCTCTTTACAACAGATAATCATAAAGTTCAGTTTGCAAGGTGTAGTGACTTGCGTCATGGATTCACTGTTGTTGGCTTATACACCACGCGATTCGTCCTTAACTCCCCTCTTTTGCCCTTACGCACTGTCGGAGCGATTTCCCCTAGGTTACAATCACTGGCTTTGGTCATTATTTATTTCAGCTGTATTCAATGTCTAACTGCGGTTTCCCAACAAGCGGCTGAGAAATTGCTCTATGGAGTGACAAAATTTAAGCATGTTCTCCTTTTGCATACGTTGGATAATTTCTCCCCAAAACGAGCACATATTGTTAAACGAATGTCATGAACAAATGTTCATGAGGCTGTGTGTTGTCGACAAAATCTCGTTGCGATAGCGGATGACTACCCACAAACCCAACCGATCCTCACTGCCGGGGAGATTGCGGACAAAACGAAGCACTTTCCCACATCTTGCAGTCCTGTGCAGTAACCCATGATGCTTGCTGTAAGAGACACAATGATATCGTAAGCAAATAACCAACGCCCTTCGTCGTAATGGAGACCAAATCATCGCGAAGCCCCGCATCCCAGCGGCATCAACGTACATCAAGCCGGATCTAATGGTCATCAAGAACTCCACAGCACACCTAATGGACGTGGCAATATGCAACACCGACAGCATGTCCCGTAGTTACCAACTGAAAATTGACAAATGCGGTGTATGTGCTCATGCGAAAGCCATAGCCCGATTTTTGCTCTCGGAATTCCCTTCGGCATTAAATATCATGCATCATCCGATAATCATCAACAACCGGGGTCATATAGTCCCAGCCTCCGTCAAGCACGTTTCAGCACTGAGGCTCACAAAACTTGATCTATCCGGCTTGTGTGAGTCTACCCCGAGAGGATCCCTTCAAGTTTACGACACCTACGTGCCGGGGTGCAATTTCACAAAACATATCACGATGACAACATACACTCAGACGTTCACGAGCGATTCCAACCATATTTTGCGTTGTACATGGTTACTGTTTCAATATTACGCCAGAACATATGCCCAGTCTCGACGAATTTATGTAATGCCCAGGCCTTGGGTCATGCATGAATTTGCCGTAAATGTTCATGGACCTTGATTCATTTGAAGTGAACCTTGACCAATTTGATCACTAGGGCCGTGCCTGGAACGTATGGAAAGTGGGTGCTACCCACTCGATAACACTGCACTGCAATACGCGTTTCAACCTTATTTGATCTCGTCAGGTAAATGAGAGAGATAGCAAGCCTCGGACCTGGAACCATTGGGATTTTAATTGGGATCTCTCACTCCTCTAGCCACAAGGTTGTGGCGGGCAATGCTTGAGATATAACGGCTAATGGTTGTTTGGAGAGTTCTTGTGAAGTACTTGTTGTGTGCTTGGATTGCAACGCTGGATCTGCCATCACTACCTGATACGATCAAACCAGGTTGAAACGTGTGGTGGAGTGTAGAGTTTTCTGGCTGGCAACGCCCAGTTAAATTAACTAACTGATTGTCCACAAATCTCTCTTAAATCCAGCACCGGTGTTTTTATTCTAGTTATCAAAGTGCCACTTCACTCTTGTTTAAGACTGAATACTGTATTATAGAATCAAGTAGAAATCTTAATCTGTACAACTCTATGTAAATGTGATCAGAAACGTTAAAACAAATCAAACTACATATGACTTGTCACTACCCTGATCGTTTTTCTCGTTATCACGTGACATCGTAAAAAGTGTAACGCAATAAGTTGGCACTTAAAAATGTGTGATATCAGTGGGTAATCGTTCTCGGAATTTAACATTTGACTAATGCACTTCCAACAATCGTTAGAACCGTCGCGGCGGGTTTACTTTTCCTGTATGCTCCGGCAGACTGTTCCAAACATTGGCCACTTGCCATTCAAATCATAGGGTATGGGAAACTTGCTTCAGATCTGGGACGAAAAGCTTGTACTAATCTGCCACAAGGTATTCGCAAATGTAGCAGTGGCCTCAGTATATGAAACTCACCTAAATGCAGAATGCAGTAGATCTTAATGAGATCCACTCTGTTAGGAATAGCACCTACTAACGAACGGATCAGTGAACCCAAAAAGGATCAAAGTCCACCCATTTTCCAGAAATCCAGCAGGATACTCACCTTGATTAATCAAAAGGAATGTGCTCGAACAATCTAATACTATTATTGGTAACTAAAGCAGCGAAGAGAACAGAGAATGTTCAGAAAGGTCGCGATAAACAAATAAATATCGGTACTCTGCGCTATGTAATCATCTCGTATCTGGCGGCCATTACACTGAGTCTACGGCACTGCATTTTTGATCGGCTGTCGGGGGCGTACAGGGTTCCGCGAACAGCTCATCGGAGTAGCTGGGCCGACCTTGGTGACCACAACAGACTCGCAACCGACCATAGGCCAGGGTGTATAATCCCAGCCTTTCGCACCTGTCCTCGCCACGTAAGCCCCACAAACTGGGGATGAACTTGGTGGCGCCCCACCTCGAGTGATAGGACAATAGGCGGGCAAGCCGTAATCTAACATTAATCTTATGCTGGAGGAGAAGAGGCGAGTCGCAACCTCATCAGACTAGATGCAAAATCTGCGTTTGAGCGCCAAGAGCATGCGCAGCCCGTTACGATAAAGCCTTTTCATGTTGTCCACGCACTTCAGATCGCAATGTGAGAGTACTCCTAGGTCCTTCACGGAAGGTGTGGGATGTAGCATCTCATTGTCAAGAATGTAGATTCGCCCGTCACTAGCCTTCCCCAAGCTCATGAATACCGACTTGGCTGGATGGACCGGGACGCGTACTTCTGCCTAGCACATGAAGAAATGGTTGACGTCCTGCTGTAGTAGGCTGTAATCGTTTGATGTGTTTCTCACACTCTACATCTTCAGTCGTCTGCTAATAGGGCATTGGACGACCAAAGAAAGGGAGATTGATCGTTGATATAAATCAGGTACAACATAAGCCTTAGGGTATGCTACTGATCGAAGTATACCAATTGGTCAGTTGGTCGTCGAGTTTCCTCTAACGAGAAACTCGCGAATACACTGGCGCAGTGAGCCACCAACACCGTACACCTTGTCAAAAGCTTCACTGAAATCAATGTAGGTCACCTTGACAGATTTCTCCTGATTCAGTGCTTGCAAACATTCTTACCTCGTCACGATCACGTTGATGATACATGAACGGCCTGAGATCAAACCGTGCTATCCTGGCGTTTGGAGATTTTTTGACCGGATAAAACTGTTTTTCAAAGTCTTCTCGCAACCTTAGCCGAAATATATGTCAAACAAATTGGTCTCTAGTTTTCTACTTTACCGGGGCCACCGCCTTTCAGACCAGGCATTATCACTGAGCATTTCCAATCAATCGGCAACGAACTTTCGGACAGCGACCTGTTGAAGAGATCAGTTACGGTAGGCGAGATGATGACCGATAAGAACTTGAGAATCACGGGGTGAGACCTAGCAGGCTTGGTACCGTCAAGGTTGGTGAGTAATTGACACAATTCTACACCACTTTCCCTACTATCGAGTTCGTTGAGGTTCACGCCGAACTCCGTTCAGACAGCTGATCATTCACCAACGCTGAAGCAAAATGCGCCGCCACGGCGGATGCACGCTGATTGCTGGAGGTTAAGTGCTGTCCGTCCGCGTCCTCTCTCACTGGCTGGTCACCTCTCCACCTTGGGCGCCGTTTCACATACGCAAATATTTTCTTCGGAGCGGTCTACCCTGTGTTGGCAAGCTGTTCTTCGAGATGTCTGTGCTTGCTCGTATTCTTACTGTTGCAAATATTTCGTTGCTTTTTATACACCTCATAGTCGTCGACCGAGTCAGAGATATGGAATTTGTCTCAGAGCCTTCGCCGCCGCCGAGCCAACTTATCATGTTCCTTGTCGAACCAATGTGGCTTGACCGGTTCGATTTTCCATTTCATGAGATGCACAAACTGGGTACACAATGAGTTTACTCCATTCTTTATAACTGACCAGCAAGTTTCATGAGATGCGGATTGCAGCAAAAATCAATCCATTCGGCTCGCTGCTCCAGTCAGGCCGTCGAAACCCTTCTTCCTGTAGTTGTAATGGGGCTGCATACGTGGAATTGCTGCAGCGGCAGTTCCATGTTGGCATTAAGAACTGAATGGTAACTTGCCGCTAGAGTCTCTTGGATCTGAATGACATACACATGTTGTTCACTGCTGGTTAGCATTAAGTGTAAGCGCGTTGTAGCTGAGCGTGGTGTTATGCGCGTCGATTGGCAGATGTGTTGTGCTACCCCAGTTTAAAGCACCATTTCAGCGACTTTACATTGCCATCACAGTATCTAGTGATGATGAACTTCAGGCCAACGTATTCGAGTAGACTTGAAATCGCGTATATGTAAAAGAAGGGGTCGCCTGATGTGGTCCTGAAGATGCGGTATACAATCCAAACAGTGGCTCATAGGGTACGATAAAATGCACCAATGAGTAGTTGTCCGGACCTGAGATGGATGAAGCACCACAACTGCTCACATTGGCCATCTTCTCTTCCATAGGCACTCACAAGCCTCCCACCCAGAGAAAACTGTATGTTGAGCAGTACGTCCCTGTAGGCATTCGATAGCTTATCACACTGGAAGCACAAATAATCATTGAGTTCATCTTCCTGGGCGGGTACCTCATCATTCAACCACATGTCTGCGAGTTCCACTAGATCTGGTCGCTCGAACGGAACGAAGCTGCACCACTCATCGTGCTTGTTCATAAGACTGAAGATGTTGATAAAGACTTCACGCAGGCTGTGGTAAGAAGTACCGGGCGAGCCTGAAATGTGAGCGACCGACTTATCCGAATTCGCTTTAATGTTGTAATCACCCGAAAAATCTACAATACGTAGTTTTGTTTCTCCCTCATCGGCTCGTCGCTTTATCTTGATGATGGCGCATCTGCGACGCTCCTGGTCAGCTAGATATATAACTTGTCGAATATACACCCTCTCACCTCAGTCTATTCGGCCGAGACAGGCTGGCCTCATCGACGAAAGTTACTCGCATGACTCGGTATTTCTTAGCAGTGTTTTTACCGAGGCGGAGGACCTGCTTCACTTTCACTTGGTCTTCACGCACATCGGGGAACCTATCAACCAGGCTCTGTAGAAACTACGTCATGATCATAGTATGCTTGAGGACTTGGATCTTTGGACTCAGGCGCGTGAAAAACATCAGATTTCATCGCGTTTTGTCATCCAAAGTGGTTCCTGCGGGAGAAGCGTATTCTCGAGCTTCGCTTGATCTGGCCTGTGGTTGGTCAGTAGCAGGAAGCCTTACTCCTTTTCGCGGCTTCTTCTGTCGTTGAGTCTTCAATGGCTCCTCATGCTTTGAACGTTCATATTCGTCCTTAAGGCTAGCAGAGCGCAAAGCCAACGGATCATTAGCTTCAGTTGGTATCATGTCTCTGGAAACATTAGGATGGCGCGGTAATGGATGGATGGATGGATGACTAGGTTGAACTTTGTGTGGACTCTAGGCCAGTTTGAGGGCCGGTAAGTCTAGCATTGCTCACGCTTAAGCGTTTTTCGTCACGATCTGCATCGATAGACGTTATGTGTTTCTCTGGCTGCTTTCGATTGCGACAATCGTTGTACAAAATTTGCATGAACTCATGTTGTATGGAACACAAAAGACTATGGGAATGTGCAAGTAATACAACACACAAAATAAGTCATCTTGCACAACAATCAAAGCACGTAAGGACATCTGCCCTGTTTCCAACGATTTTCGAACAGGAGCCACAAGGTGATTTCTTTGGCGTTTCGGAAAAACATCATAAAAGTGACGCAGATTGGTAAGTCGGAAATTGCAAAACAGAAATACGACCTTCAAATTGCGAATTCAGAAATGAAACCAAATGATGCCAAAATTCCACAAAATAATTCTATTATACCGACAGATCCACGAGAGACTATCCTGGCAACGCAGCCACGGAATATGCAACCGGAAGTCGCTCATTTATCCCTGTTCGGAGGGCTACATGAGGGAAGAAAATCAGACGCTCTTCATTCTTTCTGCTTATTCTCCTGCAGCATGTCTTAAATCTGTTCGGTTTGCAGTCCTGAATATCCTTTTAACCAGACAGCATGAGTATGGCTCATTTCCACGCTGCCAATCCGTTTATCGGGCTTGTTCGGGGTTCATTCCAAATTGCACCTGGTATCTGTAGTTGATTTTCATTCGAACTGAACTTACCGGGCCTCCTGTTCATTGGTCGTGGCGTCAGATGCTATCTGGTCGTCGGAAGCCAGAATTTCACTGAGTTCCTAATGGAGACCAGTACGAAACTCGTGTGGTATTGTGGGGAATTTTGTATAATGGTTCCTGGGATATATTTTGGCTGTATGAGCTAGTGAGTATTGTTGAAGTAGACCTGTCAGTGTTCAATTACTCATTCTTTGACGCTGCTATCGAACTGTTTACGTTGACTGGATGTCGTTCTCTGATATATTGTCAGCAACCACCAAATATATCTCCCTATTCTTGTCCGTATAACGACGCTAGTCATGACGTCAAAATCCATCGCACCTCGGCGCCCGGATCATGTTTGTCTCGCAGCGCATCTCAGGTAATGTGCACACATGTCTGACGAACCCACACGTGATGATGTTCTCGTCAATAATCACACAACTACAAAGTCACGATACGGTCTTTATCCTTTTTTTTAATCTCTTTGACTCACAGGTTGTTTTCGTGACATTCGAATCAACAAGCGCCAACCACCTTATCAGTTCAATTTTCAAGTGTCTGTTGCCAGAGCGCTTTCTGAAAGTACGCCGTTTACCGACACATCAAATGTACTGCTTATGCGCGCTCACCAGCTGATCTATGGATGCGACCCTTCTGCGACCGTCTCCGGCCCATGTGCTTCTGGGCCGTGTCTTCATGGGGGCTCTTGCGTTCCGAAAGTGCAGCGAAACTCAACTATTCCCTATATCTGTCACTGCCCTGCTTTGTTCCGGGGCCATCAATGTGAACGTACTAGTGATGCTTGTCTGCTTAAACCTTGTCAAAACGGCGGAAGGTAAGTTGAGTTAGTTGATAAGGATGTATTTCTGCGACTTTCTCTGTAACGACACAATCCACTCCTATCATCATTATGTGTCCATTTTGTCCCCTCTCCTCATCCTCGTAACTTTTTCCCTTTTTCCACAGCTGCCAAACTCTTTTTAGCCCCACAACTTCCCATACTTCAACCGACTCGGGCCTCGCTGCTTATCGCTGCGTTTGTCCTGTTGGCGTTTCCGGTGTTCATTGTGAAGAAATGCGTGACGGCCTTGCTCACAGCGGGGGCGATTCATCGTCACGCTATGTTCAAACAAAAGTAGGCAAACCGGCATGTTTCGCGGCTCATCTGGTCCTCCGCCATTCTCGTCTGCGTACAACCTATCCATCGTCTAAGGCAACGCCTTTGAGTCACTCCGATGTGTTTTCGCTACCGGATTTTAACAACGAACCCGTTTGTTTGAACGGGGGCGAGTGCCTAGATTCTACAACTGGCGCATACTGTTCATGTCCCCTCGGCTGGCAGGGTGCCCGTTGTGAGCACGATGTCAACGAATGCGAACTAACTGAGTACTTGTTTTCCAACCAGAACTACCTTCACATCACTCATTTAACGCATCCTCAATGGGCTGAATCACATGGTTTCACTTCTAGTAATCTCTGCAGTTCCTATGAGGTCGGCCGGGGGATTTGTGTCAACACTCCTGGTTCCTATCGGTGTAACTGCACTCTCGGTTTCACCGGCCGATATTGCCAGACTAAGGTGAGTATTTGCTCCTTCTCAATTTCTGATCCTTCTCCCATGTTTTGTAGCATTACTGTTGCGGCTATAGCGCTATACGCGTCAGAATTATTTGACTTTAAATCTTCTGCCGCAACTATCATGTAATAGCGTAAGGCCAGAACATGGTCACCGAATCCTAGGAAATACATTATTTAATCGCTTTTAACTCAATATTACTTTACATTCCTAAACAAAATTCCAACTTTCCCCGTCCTTACTAATGTGATTCTTACGATCAGGACCAACACACCGCTTACCGTCTCGTTGAACGTAGTTATAATAAGTCCTGATTGAATATTACATGTTTTCATAATAACTTGTTGGTTAACTCAAATCGAGTGTTTTGATAACGTAACGAGAGTCGTGCTGTCCATTATATTTTTCATGTTGCTGTGGAACAGGTGTTCTTACCAGAGTGCAATGAAGCTTTAAGACATCTTTTTTGCCTTTCAGCTTGAGGCAAAAAATGTTTAATGTCATTTCCCTTCAATTCGACTTCCATTTCTGTTAATTCACTTCGAATAACTTTGTGACCAAATCCACTGCCCATTTGTCCACAACCAAGTGGTTGGTTTCACATTTTCGTGTATCTTGTGGGTCGGACCACTCTACCAAAGTTAGTCCTTACAGCGCTCAACGTATCGCATCCTAAATACCAGATTCACCCAGCGCTGTCGCCTTTTTACCATCTTAAAGCTTTGCGCGTCCCGAATGTTCCTGTCCCGGTGTCATCATTTTTCGCTTATCTGCATGCTTTGCATCATGTGGTTACTTAGGATCCGAAACCCGGTGCTCCATCGCCATTCGCATCAAAGCCAATGCGCACAAAACGCAGACGGCGCAGTACGGAGCACCAATGTCTTCCTAACTCTAATCTCCTTACCTTTGATAGTTATGCGTTCTTGTATGTGCACACCGTTTTAAACCTGTACTTTTCCTCACTTTGACCCCAGTCATGTTACACACTGCCTACGGAGCGAAACTGATTTGTGTTGATTCACTGAAAACGACACGAAATCTTCTCACCTCTGTCCTCTCGAACTGATCGAATGTGTTGCTGCAGATCATATCGTGTGCTGTTTCTGGGGTGTGGTACGTCTTCCACGGTCACATTGGGCGCTCGTCTCGGTCAGTTTTTAGCCCAAACCGATAAGGGAACCACCTGTAACAGACTGGATGGTGACTCCCGTCCATATAGATGATGGTAATCGATGTTAAATCCCCTATTCCAGTTTCATACCATTTAACCCTTTAGGTGTCCGACTTTCTCTGTGCCCTCCAAGCTTTCTATGTTTACGTTTTCGTTATGGTTTGCCTTGCTTCTTCAGTGATATATCTATATATATATAATCTCATTCATTTTCCTTTTTGCTTTCCTTTTTTCCCCCAGAACCTTATCCAACTGACTCCGGACACAAATGTGTTGGGTCTCACGCAGCTCCATGTGTATGTCATTGTCAGTGTGTTGGCCTTCCTCTTCCTGGCAGCTCTGACTATCATAGTAATCCTGGCATGTCGGGCTCGTGGATTTACCGGCTCGTCCCTAGAGCATGATGATAGAGGCAACAAATTGGCCACTTCCTACCTTTGGTCTTCCGGGAGCAAACAGTGTCTACAACACAAATCAACCGGCCATTATTCTGTATCCCGTTTACACCCGTATGGCCACTCTGATTCTGGTAACTTTCTTGGTGTTCCATTTAGATCCGCTAGTCCTGGGCGCATTTTGCATTCTCATCGGATGGGTACCAACGCAAGTTCCCATGGGTTTTCATCATGTGGTGTCGCTCGTCGTCGACCTTCTCTTGTCTCCTCCACTTTTACCTTTCCGGTCAACGGCAATGGTAGCACAACCGCCCTTCTAAGTTGCCCCGTGAATAATAACATGAAACACGATAGCGAAAGCAGCGCTGACCCGACTTTGACCGACTACATGGATCGGGACGACTGTTCTACTACTGACGCTTCTCGCTTGTTGCTATATCCATCTTCAGGTGGTGACCCGGTGCCCGTCGTAATGATGATGTCCCCATCTGCTGGTAACCGTACCAATCTGTTGTCTCGCTATTCTCCTTCGTCATCGGTTGTTTACTACGGACCTGCACCGTTTCTTGGCAATGATGCCCCTCCAAATCATGGCAGCTCTTCATACATAGGATATAACCTTGAGCCGCCAGGTTCAGCCTGCGTCCCTTCTCGTCAGAGACACTCCGCTTTACCTGTGGCATTTTACCCCTCTGGACCTTTACATCCTGTCGTCGGTCTAAATCCGGCTCAATCACAATTGTACGGGTTGAGACCTGGTTCCGTTGTTGGCTCTGATAAGCTATCTCTGGGCTCTGGTAGCGACCGATTCTCTGCCCATAGCAGTCAAGTTCTGATGCAACCTGCAAACGGAGTGCCCGTACCGTTCAGTTATCAATTGGGCCACCCCCAACTGCAACAGCAAGTGTCTTATCCTGGTTATCCGGTGAATACATACGACAGCTTTTCGCTGGAGCAATTTGAGAAACCTTCGGAACGGGCAGCCACCGAAGCAGCGACGCAAACTCTTCGCGCAAGCGACCCCTACTTTGGTACAGCCAATTCGCACCTCGAGAATTTCACAACCTCGGCACTGTCGCATTCTATTACACCAGGCTGCACTCAGTACTCCAAACCAAGACCACTCCCTGCCAATTTGCACCATTTAAACCATCTCAATCATTCCGTCGACGCTCACGATGCAGGTACGTTTAGGTTAAACCGGTTTCCCATCTAGGTTTCTAATGGTTACTCTTTTCTTATTCTCTTCACTGGATCTTACCCTGTTAAAACGCCGTTTGCAACGTTACGGACATCCTGCATGTAGTCTTCGTAGTCGTAGTAGTAGTCGCAGTCCTAGTCATTGTTGTTGTTGTTGTAGTTGTTGTTGTTGTTGTTGTTGTAGTTGTAGTTGTAGTGTAGTTGTAGTTGTTGTTGTAGTTGTAGTAGTAGTAGTAGTAGTAGTAGTAGTAGTAGTAGTAGTAGTAGTAGTAGTAGTAGTAGTAGTAGTAGTAGTAGTAGTAGTAGTAGTAGTAGTAGTAGTAGTAGTAGTAGTAGTAGTAGTAGTAGTAGTAGTAGTAGTAGTAGTAGTAGTAGTAGTAGTAGTAGTAGTAGTAGTAGTAGTAGTAGTAGTAGTAGTAGTAGTAGTAGTAGTAGTAGTAGTAGTAGTAGTAGTAGTAGTAGTAGTAGTAGTAGTAGTAGTAGTAGTAGTAGTAGTAGTAGTAGTAGTAGTAGTAGTAGTAGTAGTAGTAGTAGTAGTAGTAGTAGTAGTAGTAGTAGTAGTAGTAGTAGTAGTAGTAGTAGTAGTAGTAGTAGTAGTAGTAGTAGTAGTAGTAGTAGTAGTAGTAGTAGTAGTAGTAGTAGTAGTAGTAGTAGTAGTAGTAGTAGTAGTAGTAGTAGTAGTAGTAGTAGTAGTAGTAGTAGTAGTAGTAGTAGTAGTAGTAGTAGTAGTAGTAGTAGTAGTAGTAGTAGTAGTAGTAGTAGTAGTAGTAGTAGTAGTAGTAGTAGTAGTAGTAGTAGTAGTAGTAGTAGTAGTAGTAGTAGTAGTAGTAGTAGTAGTAGTAGTAGTAGTAGTAGTAGTAGTAGTAGTAGTAGTAGTAGTAGTAGTAGTAGTAGTAGTAGTAGTAGTAGTAGTAGTAGTAGTAGTAGTAGTAGTAGTAGTAGTAGTAGTAGTAGTAGTAGTAGTAGTAGTAGTAGTAGTAGTAGTAGTAGTAGTAGTAGTAGTAGTAGTAGTAGTAGTAGTAGTAGTAGTAGTAGTAGTAGTAGTAGTAGTAGTAGTAGTAGTAGTAGTAGTAGTAGTAGTAGTAGTAGTAGTAGTAGTAGTAGTAGTAGTAGTAGTAGTAGTAGTAGTAGTAGTAGTAGTAGTAGTAGTAGTAGTAGTAGTAGTAGTAGTAGTAGTAGTAGTAGTAGTAGTAGTAGTAGTAGTAGTAGTAGTAGTAGTAGTAGTAGTAGTAGTAGTAGTAGTAGTAGTAGTAGTAGTAGTAGTAGTAGTAGTAGTAGTAGTAGTAGTAGTAGTAGTAGTAGTAGTAGTAGTAGTAGTAGTAGTAGTAGTAGTAGTAGTAGTAGTAGTAGTAGTAGTAGTAGTAGTAGTAGTAGTAGTAGTAGTAGTAGTAGTAGTAGTAGTAGTAGTAGTAGTAGTAGTAGTAGTAGTAGTAGTAGTAGTAGTAGTAGTAGTAGTAGTAGTAGTAGTAGTAGTAGTAGTAGTAGTAGTAGTAGTAGTAGTAGTAGTAGTAGTAGTAGTAGTAGTAGTAGTAGTAGTAGTAGTAGTAGTAGTAGTAGTAGTAGTAGTAGTAGTAGTAGTAGTAGTAGTAGTAGTAGTAGTAGTAGTAGTAGTAGTAGTAGTAGTAGTAGTAGTAGTAGTAGTAGTAGTAGTAGTAGTAGTAGTAGTAGTAGTAGTAGTAGTAGTAGTAGTAGTAGTAGTAGTAGTAGTAGTAGTAGTAGTAGTAGTAGTAGTAGTAGTAGTAGTAGTAGTAGTAGTAGTAGTAGTAGTAGTAGTAGTAGTAGTAGTAGTAGTAGTAGTAGTAGTAGTAGTAGTAGTAGTAGTAGTAGTAGTAGTAGTAGTCGTAGTAGTAGTCGTAGTCGTAGTCGTAGTCGTAGTCGTAGTCGTAGTCGTAGTCGTAGTCGTAGTCGTAGTCGTAGTCGTAGTCGTAGTCGTAGTCGTAGTCGTAGTCGTAGTCGTAGTCGTAGTCGTAGTCGTAGTCGTAGTCGTAGTCGTAGTCGTAGTCGTAGTCGTAGTCGTAGTCGTAGTCGTAGTCGTAGTCGTAGTCGTAGTCGTAGTCGTAGTCGTAGTCGTAGTCGTAGTCGTAGTCGTAGTCGTAGTCGTAGTCGTAGTCGTAGTCGTAGTCGTAGTCGTAGTCGTAGTCGTAGTCGTAGTCGTAGTCGTAGTCGTAGTCGTAGTCGTAGTCGTAGTCGTAGTCGTAGTCGTAGTCGTAGTCGTAGTCGTAGTCGTAGTCGTAGTCGTAGTCGTAGTCGTAGTCGTAGTCGTAGTCGTAGTCGTAGTCGTAGTCGTAGTCGTAGTCGTAGTCGTAGTAGTCGTAGTAATCGTAGTAGTCGTAGTCGTCGTAGTCGTAATCGTGTAGTCGTAGTCGTCATCGTAATCGTGTAGTCGTAATCGTAATCGTGTAGTGGTAGTCGTGTAGTCGTAGTAGTGCATTTCGTAGCGCTGTTAATCTTCCGTTGATATTTTTACCTTGCACTTGATCCTTGAGACGCAATTTCGTTCGCTTTATCACTTGTCTTGAAGTAGGCCTCGACCATCTGACTCACATGGTTGATATCCGAGGCAAGAGTACTTCATCATCACTTGGTTTCAAAGTTGCGCTTTGCTGCTGACTTGTACGCCCTAGGCGGGAATAGCTTCGTGACGGTCGAGCACCTCCCCCCTCCCGATCTAAAAACCGTGCCTGATGTCCGCGTCAATGTTTAAACATTCTTTTCGACTGTTGGTTGGTTTGGAGTTGGATTATCGAACACCTTTGTTTGTCGACTGGTATAGTAGAGGATGCTCCCCAATAACATGATGAGTGCTATCCCCTAAGAGACTCCCTTGCGTAGTTGAGACACGTCCGCAACGTATCACAATGCATGGCTCATTACATCCTACCGTAAATCAATTCTTCCCGGTAATCCCCATGCGTTCCGCTGGGTGTGCCATGGGCTAAATATCAATTATATCTCATGGGACAGTTGTGTTTCTGTCTCTTGTTTTGATCAATATGGGACGAACACTTCTGTGGGGCGCATCAGCTGATCTTTCATTCAGCATAGTACTGAATACTGAAAGTAGAGAGCGAGCAGATAAAAATTTGTGTTGCCCCATCGTAGGTGGATTGGGCACCTGCACGAAATCACGTCGGTGATCAAGCGCGGTGACAGCATATTACAGCTACACTACATCTTATCCGGGTACGATACGCTCCCTACACCTGTAATCCGCAAAGTTGGCGTCAAGGAATCTCTTTACTTCCGACACCGATTTCGCCTCGACTAGCGTCTCCGGCAACTTTTTCCAGTATTTCGCCACTCGACGCTCGAAACATGGAGGGTGAGCGGGGTGCTTTAAATCTGGTACCACTAGTTTGTACCGGTGACCGTGTGTACTGTTTGATGCACGAACTTGCAGTAGCGGCCTCAACTTAGGCAAGTGGCCCAAGTGCAATATCCGGTGCGTCATCATGAGGTCAGTTCGAAGCCAACGGTATGACAGAGTATAAAGCCCTAGTCTGTAACGGGGTTTAGGAAACCGGTCCAGTATGCTCGACCTTACCACCTAAGCGCAGGTTACCGGAGTCAGCAGATCAGTTCGATCGAGAGAACGCGTGAACCCACCGGGAGACACAGCGATGGCTGGACAGCGAATCACGAGTGGCACACGTATCCAGAAACCGACAAACCGGATTGGACAATAGAACATGGAGGGCGCACTGGCAACTCGAGAATCGCTATTAACGGCAAGTTTCAGAGTGCAAAGCCGAATATGAGCGGTCCAAAGAAATACGGCCAATCAGATGCCAAGCACGAAAGATGTGATCATTGCGCGAGACAGGAAGACAGCGACCGAAGAGGAATAGCATAACCCAATGAAATAAAAGGGGAACGCGACCAATGAGGTGAACCGAAAAACAGAAGACCCACTGAGAAGGCTCGAAGATTAACAGTGTTTATTTCTTTTAAATAGGCTACCCTATACTGAATAAACGCCTGTTTTCCGCCCCCCGCCATCGTGACTTTTTGATCGTGTCCGTGTCCTATAACATGGTGACAGAGGAGAAGAAGAAACCGATGCCCAAGATGCAGCTTGCAGTTGGAGGTCAACCGGCGATTCCGTTTCCATCCCCTTTGCAGATGACTGAGAGTTCTCTACCAGACAGTTGGCGGATTTGGAAGAGCAAGTGGGCGGATTTCGCAACACTGACTCAGCTGGACGCCCAGCCGATGAACTACCAACTCGCAATGTTTAGGCACGCTATTGGTGACGATGCAAGGAGGGTTCTTGAAACACTGAAGTTTGGCGACCAGAAGGCGGATCTTTCCGAAGTGATGCGGACATTTGGCGAGTTCTGCGAAGCGCGTGTGAACGAGACCTACCAACGATATCTGTTTTTTGGACGCGATCGTTTACCGGGGGAGTCGTTCGAGAGATACATCACAGAACTGAAGCTCCTGGCACGAACTTGCAATTTCTGTGAATGCATGAAGGAGTCACTGATACGGGATCGCATCGTTATTGGGATAAGGAACGATGAACTCACACGCCGATTTCTGCGACAAAGGAACTTGTCACTGGAACAGTGTGTCGACATCTGCCTCAGTGAGGCCAGAACAGATCAGCAAGTCGAACATCTGCGCGCCGAAAAGAATACGGAGTTGTTTGCAGTATCCCGAACCGAGGGACGTATCCCGAGATCACCCGATGAACAGGTAACTGATTGCCAGTTTTGCGGCCGCAGGCACCAAAAGAAGAAGGAGAGTTGTCCAGCGTGGGGTCGGACGTGCATGAAGTGCTCCAAGAAAGGTCACTTTGCTCGTTGCTGTAGATCATACAGAGTGAGTTCGGTTGCCGACGATGCCAGAGAACGGGAACAAGAATTGTTGATAAACAACATGGATGGCCGGGCGAAAAGCAAGTGTGTGTTTGCAACACTTTTGGTTCGAGGACAACCGGTACGTTTTCAGCTAGACTCCGGGGCTGCGGTTAACATCTTGCCTGAAAAATACTGCAAGGGGGTGCGATGTGAAGAAACTCAAAAGTGTCTCAAAATGTGGAACGGCTCAAGGCTACAACCGAAGGGCATCGTCATTTTGGAGACGGTCAATCCAAAGGAAGGAACAGAACACCCGCTGGAGTTCCTGATTGTTTCGGAAGACCTTATGCCCATTCTGGGCATTGATTCTATCCAGCGTTTTGGTTTTGTTTCTTTTAACCACGAACGTTTTGTTCATGCGTGTGACATCGAGGCAGATATTTTTGATAAGTACTCGAGTGTGTTTGATGGCGGAGTAGGGATGTTCGAGGGACCCGCTCACTTATCGTTAAACGAGCTAGCAACACCGGTGGCGTTACCAGCTAGGAAGGTGCCAATTGCTTTGCGCGAAAAATTCTTGAGTGAGTTGCAACGTCTCTGTAGTCTGGGAGTGATAGCTAAAGTTGACGAACCGACTGATTGGGTCAGCCAGGTGGCGATTATTACAAAAAAGTCAGGCGAGCTGCGTATATGCATTGATCCGAAACCGCTTAATGCCGCACTCAAAAGAGAGTATTTTACGTTACCGACACTAGACGACATGCTGCCGGTGTTATGCAATTCTAAAGTGTTCACGAAAGTCGACCTCGCCTCTGCGTTCTGGCACGTATCACTAGATGATGAGTCAAGCTACATGACAACTTTCGGAACACCATTCGGGCGGTACCGTTGGCTTCGTTTACCGTTTGGACTGAAAGTGTCTAGCGAAATCTTCCAGAAGCGACTAATGCAAGCGTTGGACGATCTACAGGGAGTATTCTGCGTAGCGGACGATGTGTTGGTTTTTGGCGCTACTCGTGAAGAGCACGATCAGAACCTTCGTAGCTTTTTACAACGTTGTGTTGAAAGAAACATCAAACTGAAACGTGAAAAGATCGAACTACGCAGTACAGAGGTTATATTTCACGGGCATGTGTTAAGCGCGGAAGGGCTAAAACCAGACCCAGAGAAAGTAAGAGCTATAAGAGATATGCCGTCCCCCACAGATGTGAAAGCGGTTGGCAGGCTAAATGGGATGATCAATTATCTGAGCCGGTTCCTGCCCAAGTTAGCTGATGTTATGACACCGACCAGGAAGTTGACTCATATGGGCGAAAGCTGGCACTGGGGTGCAGAACAAGAAGAGGCCTTCCAGGCAATCAAGGAACTCATCACTAACGCACCTGTTCTCGCTTACTATAATCCGCAACTCTCTCTCGAGATTCAATGCGACAGCAGTCAATTTGGTATCAGGGCCGTACTCATGCAGAATGGGAAACCCATCAATTTTCGCAGTAGGACGTTGACAGAGACCGAGCGTCGTTACGCCCAGATAGAAAAAGAGATGCTTGCAGTTGTTTACGCCGTCGAACGTTTTAATGACTATACATTTGGCCGGAAGACTACAGTGTTTACAGATCACAAACCGTTGGTTTCCATCGCCAACAAGCCGCTACATGTTGTTCCCCGCCGCTTACAGAGAATGCTTATTCGCCTTCAAAAGTACGACCTAGAGATTGTGTATCGACCTGGTCCCGAAATGCATATCGCAGACACGTTATCCAGGGCATATCTGTCAGACACACCAGAGGAAGACGAAGATTCAGATTTCGTTCATGCAGCACAACTAGTAGCTGTTACCGAGGAACGATTGAAACAACTCCAGCAGTGCACAGAGGAAGATGAGTTATGCAAGCTACTGAGGCAGACAATACTAAGTGGCTGGCCCAAGAACAAGAAAGATCTACCAGGAGTGCTGACCCCGTTTTTCCACTTTCGTGATGAACTCATTGTCCAAGACGGGTTGATATTCAAAGGCAATAGGATACTAATCCCCAAAGCGTTGCAGCGCGCGATGACAGAGCTTGTCCACTATGCACATTTGGGAGTCAACAATTGTGTGGCCAGAGCGCGAGAGCTAATGTTTTGGCCGGGAATGACCAGCCAAATACGAGATTACGTCTCAAATTGTCTGGCATGCCGAACACACGACGTACGTCAGTCAAAAGAACCGATGATGCTTCGTGACGTTCCGGACAGGCCCTGGCAGATGGTTGCAGTAGACATCTTCATCCACGATGGAAAAAGTTACTTAGTGTTGGTTGATTATTTCAGTGACTATTTTGAAATCGATGCTCTAGCTACGACCAGTACAGACGCAGTGGTGAATAAGCTACGATGTCAATTTGCTCGTCACGGAATACCGGAGGTAGTAGTCTCGGACAACGGGCCGCAGTTCGTTAGCGCAGAGTTCCGAGAGTTCAGCAGAAAGTGGGATTTCCATCACCGGCTTACTAGCCCATATCACAGCCAATCAAATGGAAAGGCCGAGTCGGCGGTAAAAGAAGCAAAGAAGGTGCTTACCAAAGCTAAGGAGACTCAGGAGGACCCTTATATTATGTTGCTGGAACGCAGAAACACGCCATCAACAGAAATTGGGGCAAGTCCGGTGCAGCGACTCTTCAGCCGGAGGACAAGAACGTTGATACCAACTGCGTCAAATCTGCTAACACCTGAAGTATCACCAACGACCTCGATACACGAGCGGTTACGAAACAGAATGCTTAGGCAAAAGAGATACTACGATCGCGGGGCGAGAAAACTCCAACCTCTAGCATTGGGAGAAGAAGTGTGGGTGCAACCAGTACCAGGATCAGAGGGACACTGGAGGAAGGGAGTTATTCAGAGCCGCAAGGGAGAGAGAAGCTACGAAGTGAAGGTTGGGGACACTACAATTAAGCGGAACCGAGTACAGGTCCGGAAAGCAGGTTGTACGCGTGTTACCCAGATGGAAAACGGACAACAGCAGCCAAGACAGATACGCGTCACCCCTGCAGAAGGAAGGAAACTCACACGCAGCGGAAAGCAGTATGGGACATACTGCGGCGCAATCCTAACAAAACAAAAGGAAAAGGATGTAACGGGGTTTAGGAAACCGGTCCAGTATGCTCGACCTTACCACCTAAGCGCAGGTTACCGGAGTCAGCAGATCAGTTCGATCGAGAGAACGCGTGAACCCACCGGGAGACACAGCGATGGCTGGACAGCGAATCACGAGTGGCACACGTATCCAGAAACCGACAAACCGGATTGGACAATAGAACATGGAGGGCGCACTGGCAACTCGAGAATCGCTATTAACGGCAAGTTTCAGAGTGCAAAGCCGAATATGAGCGGTCCAAAGAAATACGGCCAATCAGATGCCAAGCACGAAAGATGTGATCATTGCGCGAGACAGGAAGACAGCGACCGAAGAGGAATAGCATAACCCAATGAAATAAAAGGGGAACGCGACCAATGAGGTGAACCGAAAAACAGAAGACCCACTGAGAAGGCTCGAAGATTAACAGTGTTTATTTCTTTTAAATAGGCTACCCTATACTGAATAAACGCCTGTTTTCCGCCCCCCGCCATCGTGACTTTTTGATCGTGTCCGTGTCCTATAACAGTCTACATCGGTCCACCTAAGTCATACCCTGTAAACTGAGGATGAGCCGGGTAGCTACATGCTGAACCCACATCAGACAAACTGTCTTTATCAGTGCATTCTTCCTGAAAGCACAATCGCAGAGTCCCATCTGAGCGAACCTCCTCGGTATCGCCAGTAATTGCATGTGCCTTGTCGCCGCGTCATGTAATGAGACGTGTTTCTTGTTTGCGCAGACTCAATTTCCTTCCTCCCTGGAGTCCCAAAGATGATGTATTGACAAATACTGATCCATCCTAGTTGCCCCAACTGTTTTCGATTCATTGACCGAAAGTTCTTTCTAAACCTAGCCTGATGTCCATACACATTTTGACTACTTTCTTTTGTGGTGAACTAGAGATCGCTTGTCGCCGACATGCATCCTTGGTGTTGCTGGGATCCACAAACATGATCAGTAAGCAGAGCTATACGCCCACATTGAACTTATCGACCAATGCACTTACCCGTTACTTATTTAACCATCACAAACACTGACACGGGGTACACATAAGTATGGAAGCAGTTGGAGACTGTGTCGCCCTCCCTCTGGGTGGATGTTAAACCAGTGCACACGAAGGGGCCTGTCAACTACATGCTCAGAATTTCGCTGTGCCTTCCCGCATTAATTACCAACTATTTTTCAAGTGCATTGGCTCGCGTATTAATGGCCTCTGATTTTTGTTTGACTGAGTTTCATTAACCGGGCACTTAATGTTCCCTGTTTTTTAACTCTACATTTATGCTTGATCATCGTCATTAATTATCCTGGGCCGTAATTGTGATACATCCCTCTTTCGTTACGGTTCTACCAGTGAGGATTTTAGTCCTCTGTTAGCCACTTATACTCTTGCCGCTTTTAACTTGTCACAATTGACACTCCAGTATTACCAGCAATGTCAAACATAACCACTATACAATTTGAATTTGGTTATTACACGTCACAGAATAGAACCTCAGTCGCCTTTCCGTGACACAACGTACTTCAGAGGAGTTGAAGTCGAGTACGAGTTTCAAGCTAAAATTGCTGGAAGAACCTTATCTCACTAACCACACTTACTGCTTCGATGCAAAGGTTCTTCGCGGCCTATTACCGGAAATCATACTTCATCCTGACCACTTGATTCTCTACTTAACCGCCGTTTTCTTATTTATCTGTCTCACGCCGTCCCGCGTATCTTCAACGCAAACGGTCTCATCTATCAGTCCTCATGCCACAACTGTCCTCAGGGTTTCACTGCGCACTTGTGCAGAAACAATGTTCGTTTCACAATCGTATATTTAAACTGTTTCCGGCCGTTTTCCGTTCAAGTCGGATCCCATCGCCTCAAACGAGTTTTTCCAACCCACTAGATATATTACAAGTAACTCTTTGTCGTCCACACTCAACTCTCGCTGCGCCGTTTTCATGTAAGCGCCCACTCATATTTTGTTATGTCTACACATTTGTCTGCCAACTTTACCGGGTCCACAGCTTCTACCACCGCCTCAAATGGGACGTACAACTGCGATTCCTCGCTTGACAACGAAGCAACACCAAAGCTGTGTAGACCGAGATCGAGCATACCCACAGATGATCAAACTTTGAGGCGTCCAGAATCGCCTTCATTGCTCGACCAAAAGTCAATAACCTATACCTCTCAGTCACATTGTCCTGAACTGGCACGGTCTGATGCTGCTGATTCTGAACCCAAAGTACTTACCTTCGATTCCGACCGCTCTCTGTTTGCAAAGCAGCACGGCGCAACGAAACTGGTGCGTTCTCTATTTGCTGATATTCTTGTTTTTCACCACGTACACCTCGTCTCTTTCTATTTTGTTTCTATCAAATTGTATTTGTTTTTACAGCCCACCACCTTGCATTACGTGTCCAACATGTCTATCCTCTTAATCACAGCAACAACCTGTGAAGTCATCCTCTCAAGCTAGCAGAGCAGTACAGTCATTTGTAGTGCCATACGCGTTTGCCAAGCGTGGAATGCCTTCCCCAAATCTGCTGTTTTTGCTCCCACTTTAGTAGAGTTCAGAATCCGTGTTGGTTGTAATTCCAAAGAAGCTAATTGGCATGCATACATCCTAGCATATCCGTTCAAGTGACAAAATGTAAGGAATCCAATATGATATACAATCGTTTTTTGGAAATAGCTAGTGTGGGAAGACAAACAACTGAGTTTGGGAGAGCACCCAGGGTTGGCAGATTCGGAGGGAGAAGTAAGTTTGCCGACAATCTATACAACTGTATTGACTCAGTTTCAAGCTATTACCTCTCAGGTTTTTGGGATGAGTTTCAGAAGGTGACAGTATACGAAACCGGAATCCTTCAGTGTTTGATATACTAATGCGGTCTCCACGTATCCGCCGGTAGCGTCCACTGTTTACTCCACTTGCGTTCAGTCGTTCATGGTACAGAAGGTAGCGCAAATGCATGATCTATTTCATTGTCCGACGTTGGGAACTTTCAGGCGTGGCGAGGCCCCCCTTTAGCCAAGGTTGCCAGGCATGAATAACGTATTCGACTTAGAATCGCACGTAGGCATTAAACATCAGTGAGAAGATAAAGGAATCCAATGTCCTGACTACCCTCTGCAAGGAATCAACATGCTAGTTATCACTTTTTGAAGCGGACTCTGACTGCCTAGAACAATCAAAGTCATCCTGTACCAACAAGCCGTGGGCACATTCCTAAGTGATGACCTTCAGATAGTACACCTAAGTGGGCAGATGTAGGCGTCTTGATGGCGGATGTTTACAACTCCGCACTTGTCCACATTGAATGGCTGCGCGTTCCTCTCCGACCAATTCCAGGCTTCATCGAAGTCGCACTGAATTATTTCTCGTGGTCGTCTAGTCTCTTGATCGCCCACCAAATCTTAACGCCTTCTGAAAAGAGTAAACATTCTGCTGGGACAACTTTCGCTATATCGTTAATGAAGACTAAGAAAAGGCGAGGCCCAAGACCGAACCCTGTGGTAAATCACCCTCCACTCGAAACGGATCAGAAGAAAGTTACCGATCCATCCCAATACTGAATCTCCTATACCATCTTTCTGTAAGACACGATGATGCAAGCGATCGAATGCATTTGGAAAATCCAAGTATATAACATCGGTTCTTCTCTCTTCGTTGACTGTTTCGGTCCGGTTGTCGCATACTATCAACAAGTTCGTTGACGAAACTCACGCTGCTCCGCCGCGATGATTCCTTAGCTTCTCAGGTAGTCCCCATTATTACGTTTGCGTTGATCGCTTCCATGACCTTGGCGAGCAAATGGAGAAGGGTTGCGGGGCTGTAATGCGCAATCGCATATCGACTTCCTCCCTTGTGAATAGGAGTAATACTATCTCGTTTTCACTTCGACGGAACTGTGTTATCGTCTAGACAGCGCTGAAAGATTCCGGCAAGTGGTTCGAATAGATGCTTGGCTGCCACATGCAATGCTTTCTGTTGAACCTCGTCTACTCAAAAAGCTGTGTGCGCTCAGTGACAGCAGCTTTTGACGACAACAAAAAGCTCCTGTATAAGCATGTTAACACCATCCGGAAGCTGAAGTTCGATATTTCTCCACTTAACACTGCAGTTGGAGTCGCACAGAGTTCTGAAAAGGCAGCCAACGCCATACGGTTACAGTATGCCCAACCTTCCAACGAGACGTCCACCACTGTTACATACCTACATCCATCGTCCCAATTTCAACGCTCACTAACATCGATTTTACTGCCACATCTGTGTTAAACAAATTGCTCTCTCTACGCACCTACACTTCTCCCGGAATCGATTATATTCACCCGAGAACGCTGAAGGTACCAGCAACAACGCTGACCGGGCCATTATCGCATTTTTTCCAACCTTGGTTAGATAAGCAAATTGTGCCTACCATATAGAAACATGGCTTAATCACTCCAATTTTCAAAAGCGGTAATCGCTCGGAACCCGTCAACTATCGCCCATTGGTCCTCCTCCTTGTGCTCTAAAATTGATGAAGGAAATCATCGTTGAGGCCTAAGTAGACCATCTAGAGCGCCACAACATCAAAACTCCCGAGCAACACCGTTTCCGCCAACACCGTTCATTCACTACCAACCTACTGATTGCACGGATTAGTTGGACAGAAGCGCCCGATAAACGTAGAGGGACAGACGTCATTTACCTCGGCTTCTCCAAGGCCTTCGACCGACTGTACCACGGCATTCTGCTTCACAGGCTCGAAAGCTATGCAGTTGGGGATCCTGTCCTTGGGTGGATCAGGAATATCATGCAGAATCAGCAATTTCGCGTCAGAGTTGTCCGACCCGATTCCTGTCGAATGTGGAATCACACAAGGATCAGTTCTGGAGCCGCGTCTGTTCCTCGTGTTCATTAACGAGATGATGCGTTTGCTCGCCTCAGATTTCTTGCTGTTCGCTGATGATGCTAAGATATGGTGGACGATCGCCAAAAACGGAGGACACGATACACTTCAACGAGGCATGGACTGGGCGTGGCAATTGTCATTCTGCAATCTGCTCCATTTTTATTTGTGTAGGTGTATGGAGGTCCACCTTCGTCACTAGCCAGACAACATATACAAGCTTAGAGGCTATAAACTACAAGCACTCATCCAATCGTATTAACGCAGGCTGATCGAGGCTGCTCAGAATAATTGGGAAACGTGTCAATGACTGGCAACTAACACGCTGGCATGCTGCAGGAGGTGTTCGTGCAGTTTGATTTGTCTGTCTGTTCGCAGTTGCTTAATACATATTTGCGGTCTCATGTGGAATACGCAATCCAGACATAACAGCCCCTGCACAAGCGAGATCTCGTAGCGCTCGGGACTGGACGGCGCATAGCCACCAAGCACATTTCAGCGGGTTGCCCCACCTTCCATATCAACTTAGGCTGAAAACTCGACGATTATACAGCGGTCATTATCGGCGCCTGTGTGGGGACCTGTAGAGGACCGTTACCTACTAAGTTCGAATGCAGAGGCAAAAGATAATCTTAAGCAAAACTCAAAATAGAAGAACAATCAAGCAGACTTGCGTTATAATTCTTCCTTCAGTCAATGTTTTCCCGATACCGAATAGCGAATCGAAGATATAAATCCGACTGCTGGAAAGATGTGGCAGCAGCAGCAGCAGACGAAAGCAGTACGACGCGAGCGCGTAGAAATTGTTGTATACAAAATTTTTGAATTTAAACAAAAGGTACAAAATGATCGGTAACGGAAATGATAAGCACAAAGATAAAATATAGTGTAACCACAATCACTGCAGACCTAACACTGGCCTACCAGATTTTAAGGAACCTAAACCACCTTTGCCGCCACTTTCTGCAGCTCAGTAACAACATGAATTTGAGGAGCCACCAGCTCAAGTTGGCCACGCAATCCATTTGACTAAAATGCCGGCGAAACTTTCACTCCCTTCTTGTCTGTCTGCCGTAGAACGCTCCCACATGCATTACATTGCTCAACCAAAAATAACCTACACGACCGAGCTTGGCCTTTTTCTGCATGTCTCTGTGAATACTGTGGCCGGTGCATTAAAATGCTTTTCATCTTATCATCATGTTTCACCTTTTTATGGTTCTCATTCTGGCCATTTTACGGAACTTTTAGACATTTACTTTATTTTACTCGTAATACATCATTGTTCTATTCCCAATGTAACTCATGCCGCTGTAACCGTTGCTCTTCTTTTTAGTCTGAATATGGTCAACAATCTTCCCAACCATCTCCCATGAACCACTCTGATGATGTCAAACCCTTCTTCAACGGATCAGGAACGGACTACGACTCCAATACCGTTTGCTAAAGCATCGAGTGCTGAGGTGGATGGCTTCGTCCGCTCATTTTTCTGATCGACACTCAAGTTCTTACTTTCACTGTGTTCTTGGTCATACTCTGTCCAAAAATCCTACACTTTCGACACATATCTTCCCGTTCGTTTCGCTGTCACCCCTTGCCCCCACGTAGGTGCTTGGCGGTTGCACGATCTGCATTCGTCGCCTATCAGGTGTTATATCTCGCCATCGCATTTCGGCTTTGACTCACTTTCCCACCCTCTCTTTCAACCGGTTCTCAATGCAATATTGGCTTAATCTAGTCTTGTTCTCATCCTGATGTCACTCGAACAATGAGCTCCATTTTTTTCATTGGAGCTTTCTGTGCATAACAGACACGAAAATTTGCATTTTGTTTTTATTGACGACAAATTTTTTAGGCTTGAATATGCAGTAACCGATTTTTATCCGATTTTGTCCCTGCATTGCGCATTGCTTAAATTTATTGTTTCATATGCATACATTTCAGATATAGTGAGTTTGACTCTTATTAAATCCGCCAACGTTGTCACTAAAACTGCTGCGGCCACTTCTTCATTTGTACATTATGATTTTGTGACAACAAACTCATCCTCTGTCTCGATTACCATCTTAAGAACCTAGAGAACCCTGCTTCTGCACCACTAATCACCATTTATAAGTATCCGTAAGGCGTACTTTGACCTGCGTTAGCCATATTAATCCCTCGTCTTTAAGAAAAACACAGTTGCATATCTCTTTTCGGTAACTCACATCAGGCAAATGCGTTTACAAGCATAACTTGGTTACGCATAAGCTACTGAAAGCTGAAGCGAGAGTAGGAGAGAGTCTGAATTTATTCGGACGGAACTTAAGTTGATCGGACCAAGTGGTAAAGCCTGTGTTGCCGATGCAAATTGACCTTATTTGACCCCACATAGTTCGCGAAGCTAATTGGGTCAGTCGAGCAGTTATGCCACCTTCGGTCTTTGTTTGTACTTGCCATTTTTATTACACTCGGCAACTTCGGGATATATTTAGCCATCATATTGTTCGAGCACCTTAGTACGAGATATCAAGATCGTACACTTGAAACTGATCAGATACAAGCAAATGCTGCGTAACGATAAAACACGAATGCCAGAAAGGTCGAACGGGGTCAGGTCGGTCGGATTCAGATGCATGTCTGGACAAGATCACTTGCCGTCCTTTTATTCGACAAAGTAAACAGCAAAAACGACAGCATAACCAACATGTAGAAACCTCGATGGAAATAACTAGGTCAATACAGTAAATAACAACACTACTGCATTCATGCGATTCTTCCTTTGAATCAGTTGAACAAACCTGCTCCATCGTAGCTAAATACGAACCAATCAGCATATAATCAAAATATGCGTAGGTTTCCAATCGACTGCTCTGTTGCTTGCGGCCAGTTAGCCGCTTATTTCGTCACGTAAATCCGTATCGTTCTTCTGCTTGCACAAGCCCATCACATCCTTCCGTTTTTCGGGATCAACCGCATCGGTGTCGCAGAGGACTCCGTACGCTCTTCCGCTCCGCGTCGTCTTTTCTGCTCCTGTCCTTCTGACCTCTCCTTAAGCCGTCATATTCTTTGCACCAGGTTCATCTTGTCGTTCCCGGTGTCACCTAAGCTGCACTCGATTCCTTCTGATTACCTTCCCTCCAGTACTGACTTCATAAGATCTTTCTCCGATCTTCGCGGTCCATGCACCTTTCTTCCATCATTCGCTGACACCCGGTATTGGTTGGATCCACACTTAATCGTTTACTGATAGCTCAGGTAGCGCACGAGTCCCGCGGTCGTAATACCTTTTTTGGTCAGCCATTCGTTTTCTTAAGCCCATTTGCATTTGCACATGCAGGCATTAGGGCTCTTGTCCTTCTGCTGTACAGACCTTGCACTGGACTGAGACCGATGTTCAGTACTGGCGTGTTGCGAATCTCCAACAGTATTTGATACAGGCCCTCATGTGTGGCTCTGGCATTCGACAACAGCCTCTTGGCTTGTTTGACCGCCGTCTCAGCTTTACTCTTCGACTGACTGTGATACGGGCCAGTTTGTCGATGCGAAAATTCCCACTTATTTGCAAAGGTTTGGAACACAGCACTTTTAAACTGTGGTCCATTGTCAGAGATCAGTTCTTTCGGCATTCCACGTCTAGCGAACTGACATCTAAGCTTGTTGATGACCGCTTCCGTGTTGGCAGCTGTGAGTGGATCGATTTCGAAGTAGTCGGTGTAATAGTCCACTGTGATTTAATAGTCTTTCCCATTGTCACGGAACAAGTCCACTGCTACTTTATGCCATGGTCAGTCAGGAGCCTCACGCACTATCATTGGTTCCCTGACTTGGCGAGCATCCTGGGACAATCAGGCTGAACAGCTTGATACATGGTCTCGTATTTGATTGCTGAGTCCGGGCCAGAACATCAGTTCTCGGGCTCTGCTAATGCTGTAGTTAATACCCAAATGGGCTCGATAAGCGTGCTCCAACGAAGCGACGGCAGGATCAAAATGCGATTTCCTTTGAACAGCCAACAGTCATTCATCGTGAGTTCGTCCCGAAAGTTGAAGAATGCCGTTAATTCCTTCGGGAGGTTGCTATCTGTATCTTGCCATCCACTCAAAATCACTTCGCGCAACGCCACGCACGTCGCGTCTGCCTCCGTATGACGCCGTATCTCTTTCAGGTGATCTGTCCTTACCGCCAGATGTTGTACGAGATTGACCGCCTCGAGTTCTTCCTGTTGGTGTTCTACTGTCGGAAGATGAGTACTTGAAAGAGCATTCGCGACGAACATCTGCGTCCCCGGGGTGTACATAAAGTTCATGTCGTACTTTTAAAGCCGGATAAGCATACCCTGTAGACGTCAAGGGACAATGTACAACGGTTTACTGGCTATTGACACGTGTGGCTTGTGGTCAGTATACACAGTAGTCTTCCTTTCAAAGGTGTAGTCATTGAATCGGTCCATCGGCTAGACGATGGCGAGCATCTCCTCGATCTGTTCATAACGCTGTTCCACGGACGTGAACGCTTAAACAGGAATCCAAAGGTTTACCATTTTGCTTGAGAACGGCGCCTATCCCGCTCTCCCTGCTATCGCACCACTTCCAAAGGCAGAGCTGGATCATAGTAACCGAGTACTGGTACATAGCTACTAAGCTATTTGATGGTTGTAAAAGCTCCTTCCTGCTTTTCCCCAACTCCACTTTACACCTTACTGTGTCAGTCTCCGGCCGGACGTCATGAATTTTATCAACTCTCGGCAAGAATCGGCTCAGATAATTTACCATGCCATTTCAACGACTGACAGTTTTGACGTCCTTAAGTTGTGGCATCTCCCACACTGCCTTGATTTTTCCGGGATCAATCTTTATTCCTTCGGATGTCAGAACTTGTCCGTGAAAAATCACTTCCGGTTTCCGGAGCTCAACTTTCTCGCTCTTAAGCTTATGTTCTTATGAACGCAATGCGGCAAATGGTGGTGCAAATTGACTTCATGTTCCTATCTAGTGGAGCCGTAAATTTGCACGTACTCTGCTACACACGTTGCACCCTCTAGATCGTCAACCAGTTACAATAACCGCTTCTGAAAAATTCCACTCGGAACCTTTAAACCAAACGGTAAACGTAGTCATCGAAATCATCCGAAGGATGTGTCAGACGTCATTAAGAAACTGGATTCGACATCTAGGACCACGTGCCAGTACGCTGATTAAAGATCAGTCTTGGTGAAGTACTTCTCCTTAGCTAAACGCGGCAGGACAACGTCTAATTCTGACAGTGTATGGTGTTCTCTACGCAAAGTTTCATTCAACGGCTTAAGATCTAAGCGCAGACGCAAATCACCGTGTATCTCTTAACAACCGCGACTTGGCTAACCAAGTTTGTCGACTCGTCGACCTTAGCGATTACGCCCAATTGCGTCAAGTTACTTAATTCGGTGTCTAATTGATCAGGTAATACAAACAGAACCCTCCTAGCTGGCAATGTAATCGGTCGTATTAACGGATCTGGTGACAAATGAACGGTACGTTCAACCCCCCCCCCTCCAACCTGGCTTAAACACGGACGGGTACTATTCACTAACATCTGTCTCTGCTTCACATACATGTACAAAACGGGCATGGTTAAAATGAATAAAGCCAAGACATTGGATGGAATCAATGCCGAGAATCGGCGTGAGCCCTTCCTCCACGACCACGAAATCCAACTGATGTGAAGAGCCGGCCTTGGGATTGATCATTTTGACTGTGGCCAAATCTTTCGGCGGGAGATTGGAACCGCTCCACATGCACAGGACTCCCTGATCAGATCAAACACGAATTTCTGGGCATCACTCCGCAGGCATTATGTTTATGGTGACATCCGAGTCCAATTGGAAACGCACCATCTCGTCACAAACCAATAAACTTGCGTAGACGCACTTCTTTGGTCCTGTCCGCTACACGTTGCTGATTGAATTTTCAGTCGGAGGGCGTTGTGTCATGATTGAGTGCATTCTTTTTCGAAGACTAGCGGCGTCGAGCGAAATGATTCCGTCTGCCGCATTCGGTGCAAATTCGGCCCCAAGCCGGACATTGATCATGATCCTCCGGGTGTGGCTCGGCGCAGAATTTCTAAGTTTCGTATGTCTTGATAACAGAATTCGCAGTTTCGTCAGGTAAAGTGGATACGGCAAATAGCACCGCTTCAGCCGGCAAGCGCATTTGCTGGATGTGGTGTGCAGTTGATGATTCACTGTGCCATAATCAAGGCATTGTCTGAGCGATAACTGTAGTTGCAGCTAAAGCCGCTCGGTGATGTTTTCATCATTGATCTACAGCATGATTTTATCCCGGATGAGGCTGTCAGCCATACAATTGCAAGAATTACTGGAACGAACTAGGATCTTCAGCTCCGAAACATAGTTTTCGATAGTTTCGTTTCGGCGGCGGTTTCAAGTAAAAAGGAGATGCCGCTGATACGTCCTGTTAGTCTGACCTTCGCATCAATCACCTAATTTTCGGATTACTGTTTCCAGATCAGCTGAGTCTTCGTCCTTTCCACACTACATCGTTTCCAGGACGCGGCGTGCTTCATCTCCGATCGGATGTCGAAACATCATCAGGCGATACGCCATCGGTCGCTCCTTCAGACGCAAGAATACTCAGAAATCGGTCCACTTGCTTCTCCAGATTCTCCCATTGCTGGCCAAGTTGTGTTCTTCCATGTTCAACGGAGCAGGTGGCTGCACAGCTGGTGTCGCTCCAATCAGCAACTGGGCACCGTTCGGGGATATTGTCTCGATTTTCTCTGACATCATGTCGCAGAACTCTGTCCTTCAAGGACAAACGGCTTATTTGACAAAAAGCTCAGCAAAAGTGACAGCGTTACCTCAATGTAAATAACTAGGTCAATTCAAAATCTAACGATGCTTCTACGTTCTCGAGATTCTCCCTTTGAATCAGTTGAACAAACCTGCTCCAGCGTAGCCAAATACGAACCAATCAGTACATAAGCGAAATATGCCTAGGCGTCCAATCAACTGATCTGTTCGCTTGCGGCAAGTTAGCCGCTTAATTCGTCATGTAAATCCGTGGTTCTGTTTGCGCGATCCCATCACAGTTCCCATCCGCTTGCTTAGAGGTCGGTCCACATAGGCTGAATTGATCGTGTAAACTATTGCGGTTTTCGCAATGAAGGAATTGAGTAATGTAGAGTGAACATGGCCTGTGCTTCCTGTTCCATCGTTGATTGTACCGCGTCCGCGAACAAAACTTTTGATACATCCACCAGGATACGCTTTGTACGTTCCTTTGGATCCGGTTGGCATCCGTTCATCAGTGAACAATGTTAGACACAGGCAGCATTTGATTCCTTGCTACGTCCCTTGGTTCTTCAGCTTCTACCTCCTCAACGCACTCATAATCGCCTGGTGCCACTCCTAATGACAGTTTGTGAGGGCTTGATGATCCAAGCATTGTCCTATGCGATTTCAGTATGACTTAATGATGTTTTATGTGAGCAAGTAGAGATTTGAATCCAAAAGGATATGTGACCTTCGAACACTACCGTTTTTCGAGTTCTCGTAAAAATGGATAACTCACAGTTAACTGCGACTTAAAATTGTGAAAACTCAGTAGGTAATCCTTCTGAAATGCCAACATTTGAGTAATACACTTCCAACAATCATTTGAATTACTACATAAACTTTGCTTCCACAATATGCTGCGGCAAAATGTTCTAAAAATTGACTCCTCATAAGAATAGGGTCATGGGTTCGAACCCGGAACAATCCGACGGGTTCGCGTCAGTGACGAGTCCAAATAGGTCGAACCGGTTGTTTAGCGCTTTACCAGATCTGTGGTGGCTGTCGGACAGTGTAGCTGCGACGAGTTTTTTCCAAAAACACGATAAATCCTCTTACTGCTCACTACTAATGAGAAATCCCCTCACCAGCTTACATGCCACCTTGATTGGTGGCGGCTTGCAAAGGAAGTCGTAGCTGTGGCGGCCAGCCCTGTTTTCTGCGCCTTCATAACAACCGTAACAGTGGAGGATGAGCCGCGCTTTATCGTAGTTGTGGCGGTCCACCGCTATCACCCATGACTCAGTGGCATAACCCCCTGCCTCGTAAGCGTAAGGTCGTGAGTTTGAACTCTACAGTCGGTAGCGCACACTCGCCGAATCCCAATAGGATAAAACGGCCGTCTAGCGCTTTCCTGGATGCGTGATCGATCTCTGACTGAGTCTAGCTGCGAGGAATCTTCTACGAAAGGATTGTTGACTTGCTGTTCAAAACACAGAGGATGGGAACTTTGCTTCAGATCTGGAACCACAAACTTGTACCGTTTTCTACGTGGTGCAGGGTATTCGTAAGTGAGGCAGTGGCCTCAGCATGGTAGAATCACCTACATGTAGTATACGGTAGGTCATGGTGTCTTTGACTCGCTCCTGACGATACATTGGTGTTTAGGGTCCAACTCTCTCGTAAACCATTCTAGTGACGCCATCTTTTTGCACATCTAACCAAATGGTACAGATTACTTGTACGAAGTTTGAAGGCGTTTCTTCGAATTACCTATTCGCTCAGGCATGGCTCAGACACCCTGGGAGCAGTATTGTTCCCCTGTCCTAACAGTGCGCACAGTAACTGCAAGAGAATGAAGGTTTAGAGCGTCTAAACTGAAACATATTTCTCGAGATGTAGCATGGTTTGCATGCACGTTCGCATCACTTATCAGCTCAATGGGTGACTTGCCTGATGCCTGGGAGGGATAATTTGGAAGTGGAGCGAAATAGGAGGGAAGAAAGTACATCAGGTCTAGCGGACCATTTCGCCGACTACCCGTCCAGAGAAGGTGGACCTTGTAAACCAACACAGCAGCCGGAAATGTCACACTGATTCGTTCCCATGGCAACATCTTTTGTGATACTTCATCTCCCTTCAACAACTGCCCAGTGTTCTTGGCCATTGCTTTTTTACCCATCATTAGCGGAGCGCCGACTTATTTTTGCACCCAACTCACGCAGCTTATTTTCATAGGTTACCCGAATGGTGTTCGCAATCGCATGGCACCTTCTGTGGTCACATCGAAACCAGGCTACTTCCATCCGATTAGCTGGTGTTCGAGGTGGTGCTGCAATGTTCACACTTACCTGTACACCTGCTCGACTTCGCTCAATATGGCAAAACGCCACGATCACTTCACTTTGCACAGCGTGGTTCAATCGTTCCATTCGCTGGTCACATGGGATGCTCTTATATGATATCCTCTCTGAAACCGTTGCTGCTGTTTTTGTCAAGCCATGGATTCCTCTTCCCTATACCAACCGTTGACATTACTAACAGGGGATCTCAGTTTAGCTCCCTACTCTTCGAGAGCTTGCATTCGAGCAGCAAATAAGAGTCGCCGCCACCACCAGTTCACTGAATACCTGGTCTTACTTCATTCTACTCATTCCTCATGTGTCGTCACTGCATTATTCATCATTTGCGGATAGCCATACGGCTGCACTCTTTCTGTTCTTTACCTCGCCGGAAATAATTTCCAATTCCCATTCAGTGTACTTATATCCATGCAAACTATTCCGACGAGTGTCCTCTGATGCGCCAAATTTTTTTCTCTCCAGCATTTCTGAATCAGTTACTAGCAAGAATTCACAATTTCGGCATCTTAATGGACATATTTTATTTGCAATTTACACCAAAGACTCGTGCTGTTTTATAGCGGATAATCCTGTGACCAACCCACAATCACGGTTGCCGTCCGTTGACAAATTAAGTTGCAGGCGTCATCATCGCTTCCGTTCTTCGATCTGCGTATTAAAAATCATGGGAACGTTTGTTTCTCGAAGTTCCGAGTGATCGTGTCTACAGGGGCTAGATCAGGTTATACAAGGATTTTCTGTTTGCGAATTGGATGATTAATTTGCTTGCCGAAAACGAGCAGTTTGGGTAAGACATCAAACAATGAGAGTGAGATGTTAGGTGTAATTGAGGTGACCGTAACTTCTCACTAAGTCTGTAGCTCTCTGGTGTTTGGAGAGTATTCCGTTTAAGGTATCTCATAAGGATGTATAGAGAAAAATTGGTAACATAATGTTAACATCGCAGGGTGGTTACACCAATGATCGCACTCAAAGATGAACAAAAAGGTTGTTACAATTGAGTGTTAAAACAAGAGTACGCCAAAAGCGTGGTACAGCCAGATTTAGTCACGTATGAATTTGAGTAATGACATTAGCAGTGTGATGCAGTGTAACTTTAGAGGCGAGTTTCTTCCGACAGAAATGAGAGCTAGATAGTGACGCTCAGCAATGTTAACAAATAAATAAATAAACGCTTATGCCCGAACGAACGAGACACCACATAATATTGTGTGGTTTACAATCTAACAGATGGATAGCGACATGAATCAATAATTGTTGCAGCAGTCCAACATATACTTTCCAGCCGCGGTCTGGCATCCTACTTATCACAAAGTAGAAATTCGTAACATCTAGACTCACTCAGACAGCGGTCACACGCCCGGAAAAGCACTGTACGCGCGTTTCATCCTCTTCGGGAATCGTCAGCAGTGCGCATTCCATCGAACCCACAACTCGACTGTTGCCAGTCCGTGGTTGAGACCACTGAGCTACGGCGGACGGCAACGACCACCGTGTTACTAGATGTGACGAGTTTCTACATATACCATTCAAATTCCCCTACTACTCTTCTGTTATCACGAAGTGTCAAGTGGCCAGTGCAAAAGGGAAACATCCTGTGCTTTGTAACAAAGTTTCGGCGATGGTTTACCGTTCGTAGGTGGATTATACGTAAGGCACCTTGTTAGGAGCTCCCTCTGCTAAGGTTGTTGTTGCATTCACGATGCCTCTTCACCGTAGTTGGGCTAAACCAACATGCCCTTGAACTAAGTCTTTTTATGCTGGATAAATTTCATTCCACCTTATTAGGTTTGTTCAGCCTACTTAAATAACCTTTTCTTAACTTGCGCTCGTTGCTTACGCTAATTGTGGTTATTTTCGTTAACTTTATCGCGTTTGTGGCATTTTTTAAATAAGTTCTGAGCATTTTGTACTTATCGCGGATTCGTTGCTAACCAACTTACTTCAAATGCTAATTTAGCGAAGAGTTATGTCGGCATAGCCGTATGCTTTGACAGATATATTTTATTTGATAATGTCATTTCAAGTGATTGGCTGTTGTTTGACATCCCCGGTGTGGCTGCGCTTGATGTGCACGTTGACAAGGTGTTTACATATCTAGTACTCACTACCTCGTCCATACTAGCTCCAGGAGACAGTTCCTCATTGCTGGAGGGTACGGAGCGCACGGTCTCTGTGGCCGTGCTAGGCTCGAAGAGTGGTTCTATGCACTCAGTGTGAAGCGGATTACGGTGTAGCCACGGCATTGTGTACGTCAGGTACGCATAATTTCCCAATTAGACATAAATGCTTCCGCTCTGCTTGTTAAAGGCTTGTGGTCCGGCTCCGCTGATAAAACGTGGCTCCCATCCACAAACCTCCCCGTCTTATTCCTTCGGGTTTACACTGGATATGGGGTGTGTGGATGGAGCTGTGGGTGGTGCAGCGCAAGTCATCCATAGTCCCTCTGTAGGCGCAGGCGACCTGTCGCTTGCCACAGTGACAGGCAAATCCGAAACCGGATGCCGCCAACCATCTTGTTAGAAAATATATGTACCAAAGTTATTCGGTGCATTGGGGAATATTGCGTGTTAAGAATAGCCATCGATATTTTATCACATATTACATAAGAATTTAACCAAGATTTGAGAGCTAAATGACATATCTTTCAGGAGATAAGGATAACAAAAGTGCTAGATTGTTGCTAGTTTGCGGAAAGATAATTTGCTACTGTATAGCATCGTCACGTATGGTGGAGTAAATGAACCTTAAATAATGCATTGTTACTTATACGTGTGATAGAACAGAGCCCAGTAAGGTAACTTTTCTGTCACAAACTAATCAGCTAGTGTCAAAATGCATCAAGTGAAATATTTTTGAGGTTGGACGGTATAATTAAGCGGATGGCCAGAATCATCTCCAGATTCTTGCGTAAGCCCACGTATGTCCCTGCTTTAATCAGTAGAAAGAAAAATTGACAAGCTACTTTCAGCACTGCGTAGCGAACATGTTTCTACGAACTCAACGTCAGCCGTCCAGTTGGGTAAAAGTAAGCGAAAGGATGCATACTGTAGCATTGGAACCAAGTCAGTAGTGAAGGAAATGAAGTCATTTATGGTTAGCTCTCAAACATTTCACCCGACACGTTCCACATAGTCATAGAAGTTTGTTCATTTAGGCCATAATAGGTGAATTTAAAGACCACTAGTTAAGAGCACTGAATGATTGCAAGTGCAAGATTATCCACTTCACGTAGATTGTTGGATCTAAATGGACAATATTCAAGCCGCGGTCTTGCGTACAATATATATATGTCACCTATCTATGTTCTCTCAGGATAAATGTTCAACTAATGTTGACAAGCATTTCCTTGAAGTTGGCCTACAAAGACGAGACTTCTTCTATGGTAAAGTAGTAGATGTCTCCAGTCCCAGGTCACGAACTGTATTACACGTAGGAACAAGCTCATCCGTCATGTGCTGCAGTACTCATTTCGTCACTTTACTTATACTATCAATGTGTCGTCATCATTTAGTAATATGTGTTTTCATCCAGTCACAGACATTATAAGAGTTACATCCTTCCACTTGGTCAGAGAAATATCATTTGCAGCTGTTTGAAAATGTGCTCGTTGCTTGTTTCCAACGTTTTCATATGCATGTCGGTCGGCAATTCTAAGCCCTCCCCAGCGCACCGCTTGATCCTGTCTCATCATTCCGCATAGTTCAGGTAGAGCGAGGGTTTATGGCAAACTGTCGTCACCCTTCAGTATCACCAGCGGTGTGAGACAAGGTTGCCCGCTGTTACCTTTCCTATTTAACTTCGTTATTGATAAAGTCATGGAAACAGCATTCTCTGCATACGACCTAGAAGGTGTGGAGCTACTTCCTGGTAAGCAACTTCTTGACTTGGAGTGCACGAACGATATTTCCCTAATCTGTGACAGCTCCCAAACATGCCAAACAGCACTGGACCGATTAGCACTGGCTGTCAATCGTTTTGGGCTATGCTTTGCTCCATCGAAATGCAAAGTACTTCTCCAAGATTAGCAGGAACCCACCCATGCGCTAACGCCTTGTGGTGATCTGCTAGAAGTCGTTCAGGAATTCAAGTACCTGGGCAGCTATATTAGCGCCCGTGGGATCGAAGATGAGATTACAAACCGTATAGCAAAAGCTCGAGGTGCTTTTGCCAATTTCCGCCACCTGTGGCGCAGAGCAGACATTTCTCTCGCTCTGAATGGCAGAGTTTATAACGCAGCCGTCCGTTCAACTCTGCCCCACGTTCAAGCTGACACATTCGACTGGCACGCCAGACAGGACAGTCTGCAAGCACACAACTGCAACCTGAACACTGTGACCTTAGCGACAACAATAACAGAATGACTTTTTACCATGGAGGGTGTCGTTCAAATGGTTCATAACATTACCTCAACAAGCGCGATGCGCAATGTGCCATAGTCCAAAGTCCTATGTGGATTATGTACCAAACTTGTTAAGGGGAGCATTTTGTGCTGTAACTGTTGCTAGTTTTTCCATGCGAGATGCCTCCGAGTTAAACCTAGTCAGGCCAAGTTATTAAACAAACCAGACTCTGTACGGTTCTGCGTGGAATGCGCACCTATTATCTCAGAATTATGACCAGCTACCAGCCAAGTTTGAGGAAATGCCGACCACCAAAATCACTACGGTTGGGGTAAGCATAGCGGACTGTGCAACCCAATCCTCCCCCGTAAGTGCTGCTCCTATCCCGCGAAGAACTGCTAGTAACACTGTAAACAACACGACAACTAGAGTGCAGAACATCAACAGCTGTCCCAATACCACACGTGGCTCAAATTTGGCTAATGCGGTTTCCAGTTCGATCGGACTAACTATACGTAAGGCTACTTCCAAATTCCCGACGGAGCGCGTGGAAAAAGAGCAAGCCGGTACTAGCAAGTTTGGGTTAGATTTACTTCCAAGAAGAGCCGTCATTTCAAATTAACATCACCTCCAAATGAATCGGAAACTGAGCATAGCGAAGTTTCCCTGGTGCAAGCACCACCGCGACATGTCGAAAGGTGTAAAGTTACAACTACCTGTACTGAGCGTACTGTGCTCTAATATCTCAGAATCAAAGTCGACATCAATAAGAAGCAGGCAGTTGCATGACCTCAACCAGTGGGATATTATTAGTAACCTAATGGGAGTTGTACTGAAACCTGTACACATAGTGCGTATTACGCGGCACCCCAACTCTAAGCATTTCGGAGAGCCAAGACTTCTGCGCGTTGTGCTGAACTCCATCACTGAAGTAGAATCAGCACTACTGTCGACAGGTAGTCTCAGAAATAAACACTGCTCCATCCGTATCTTTCCAGACATCCCATGGGGCGAGCGTTATCTAGTTAACCGCAAGTTAGAGGACTATCGGAAGGAAACTTCAACTAGAACCATACTTCTTCATGTGATGAGCATGAAATAACAACCCATGATAAAGAACATGGGTGTTATATTCGTGAAACACTCTGCTAGGGAAATTAGTGTCAAGCCTGCGTACCTCACCGAACTACAAAGGAAGTGGCTCGAGAGTATTGAAGGTGGTCCTTCAGCCAAAACATATGGTAACACGGCTGCTAAAAAGCTGGTACATGTTCCGTTGCAGGCTACCATCTGAGATTCGGCTAAAGACAGTCAGTGATATGCCTCCTAGAGATGATATGTCACTCAAAGAACCAAACGTGATGGAATCTATAAAAGAACAATGTACAAATAGTGTATCGAATGAGCTCCTACAACCTGTAGAGGATGATATTGACCAGACTCCTTACACTGTACGTAAACGATTAGACTCGGGATTAATTACGCGGATGATGAACAAGACGTTATGCCCTTCACCAAGTACACATCGAAAAACGATTCGTCGCCGGACACAAACTGGTCGGCGAAACTTCACGTAAGAATTACACAACCTCCGAAACATTGTTAAAAGCTGAGAGACTTTTATGTATGTACACTAACACCCAAGCGCTCCTCAGTAAACTTCGGCTACCTCAGGCTGCGAATGCTTGGAATCTAATTTCCATTACCGAAACTTGGTTACACCAAGAGGTGACTGATGCTGAGCCTGAGATAGCCGGAATGTCGCTCATCCGGAACGACCGCTCCAGCAGAGGAAGTGGGGTCCTACTCTATTACCGCAGCGACCTGCAATGTGCAATAGTTGATGATCTGGAAACTCACGTTACCGACTCACTCTGTTGCCGTTTCCGACTAAGACACAACGATGCATGTTCCGTAGCTGTCGTTTTACGGCCCCCCAACCTCCACTCCGGAAATGGCTTCCCGCTTGGTACGAGCCTTGAACAGAGTAACACGCACTAGATACAGCCACATTCTCATCTCCGGAGAGTTCAGTCTACACGACTTGGAGGTATCGGTATCACCCAGTGAAGAGTTCAAAGCGGACTTGCATGAAACGACCACTATTATTCCCTTGTACAATCACGTCACCACGCCCACTAGATTCAGGACAGCAAACAAACCGTCCATATTGGACCTTGTGCACACGAATGAAGAGTTCATGGTTGAGGAGTTGTTGATGGATAGTCCATTAGATTGCAGTGACTATGTAGTAATAACGTTCAACTATGTGTGTTATGCAGAGTATCCATCTGAACACTCGGAACTAACATACAAGCACACTCTACCATGTATTGAAAGAACTCGTCGACGCAGCGGCTTGGGAATTCTCAAACAACGGTTCCCTTGACAACGTTTGGCCAGAGTTCGTTGATAGACTCAGCGACAACGTCATCAGAGCATCAGAGACCAAACCCCTTCGTCTCGCAAAGATGCCTTCAATTCCAAGGAGCATAACTTGAAAATACCTGGCGATAAGGGATGCAGCATGGCGTGCCTACAAGAGTAACCCCGACTAAGAGACTTGGGGCAATTTCCTGACCCATCGCAACCATTGCGCCGCACTTGTCCGTGAGGACAACGTAACTTATCAACAGTGCCTAGCCAAAACTTTCATAACAAACAACAAACTGCTGTATAGGCATGTCGACAATCTTCGGAAAGTAAAACATAGAATCCCTCCACTTTTCACAACAGGCTGTAGAGTACAAAGCGCCGAAGAAGCAGCTAATGCCCTGCGGCTACAATACACCACAATTCTCGAACTCGCAGCCTCTACCTGTACCATAATATCATGCACATTACCGACTCCACTGTTCACACATGTAATTTTCAACCCATCAATTGTGCTAAGGAAGTTACTCTCACTGCGTGATCATAGTTCTCCGGGAGCAGACAACATCCGCCCGAAGGCACTGAAGGCTGTGACCAACAAGCTAGCTGAACCACTGTCACATTTTTTCCAAAGGTGCTTTGATGAACAACAAGTCCCCACTATGTGGAAGCGTGGCATTATCACCCTAATTTTTAAAGGCGGTAGCCGTTCAGATCCTGCAAACTATCGCCCAGTGACTCTCCTCCCTGTGCTCGCGTAGTTGGTGGAAGCGGTCTTCGCTGAGGCTTTATTGGACTACCTGGAAAAATGCAACCTCTTGGCACCGGAGCAGCATGGTTTCTGCAAACACTGATCATGCAAAACCAACCTACTGATTGCTCGAGGTAGTTGGACGGAAGTGGCTGGTGATGGGGTCGGAGTTGACGTCATCTATCTGGACTTCTCCAAAGCTTTCGACCGCCTGGATCACCGCATCCTAATTCACCGGCTACAGAGCTACGGAATCGGAGATCCTGTACTTGGTTGGATTAGCAACTTTCTTCACCAACGGAAGCTTCAATTACGCGTTAGGGGATCACTCTCTAACCAGATTGAGGTAGAATGTGGTGTTCCACAAGGCTCAGTGCTGGGACCGCGTTTATTCCTGGTGTTTATCAACGACCTGGCAAGAGTTATCTCCTCAAATCTCCTGCTTTTCGCCAATGAGGTCAAGATATGGCGGGCGGTTATGAACAGTGAAGATCACCATCTACTCCAACATGACCTAGGTTGCATTTAATAACGGTCAAAGAAGAAGCTGATTCAGTTGAACATAGCTAAGTGTAAGTTGATGCGTCTGCGTCACCAGCCGGTGAGCGCTTACAAGCTTGAAGACCACACCTTGGAGAGGTTCTCTCAGGAGCGTGACCTGGGTGTATTGGTACAGGAAGATCATGGGTGTTCAAAACAAGCACAGAAGGCGACGAGAACCGGCAATCGACACTTCGGGCTTCTTCGCACAGCCTTCGGTCGATTTGAACTCTCAATCTTTTCCCAAATGGTTAACGCCTACGTGCGACCGCACGTGGAATATGCTATTCAGGCGTGGCAGAAGCAGGATCTTCTTGCTCTCGAGACTCCTCAACGAAGGGCAACCAAGCAGTTCAAGAGCCTGTTTCATCTGCTCTATAAGCTTGGAAGGAAATCTTTAAGAATGTACAGCAGTCGATATCGGCTTTTGCCGGAGGATCTCATAATGTGGTACCAGATTCTGAAGAACCCAAAACACATTTACCGTACGCTGCTGAAATTGAACCCCAACACTAACTTAAGAGGTCATCCTCTGAAACTGCAAATACAAGATAGCCGGTTTGAATGCCGTATAAGTTTCTTTTCCCTGCGCGTGTGCCACCCTTGTAACGCCCTCCCTAATTATCTCCTCTCTGCTCCTAATCTGGCGCTATTTAAAAAACGAGTTGACGATGCGTTGTCCCATTTGCATTTCATTTTATGAAGTGTTAGCCAGGGGCTACAAATTGCAACCAAACGGTGTCTTGCCAAACTCCAAACCAATGGATTTATGGATTTATACTTTTAATACGCGAACATCCCAGCTATTTTACGCAAGTCTATGGTGTCTACCGAAACGCGTTTCACTTTATTATGCAATTCATTTTTCGCAATAGTTTATATCCAACGGTACTCGTTAAGCATTGCTTTTTCACCCGTAATACACCAATGTTCCATTGACTCACAGAAGTGCAAATTGGAGTTACTAATAAATACAGGAGGCAGCTTTTGCAACCATCCCGAGTTTTAGTATCTATGCACCAGCACTTGGTTACCATGATCACGCCCTACCTTTGGAGGTGCAGTGTGATAGCAGCCAAAGCGGAATAGGTACCGTTTTCATGCAGAATGGTAAACCCCTAGATTTCCGTAGTCCGGCGCGCACGGTGACGGAACAGCGCTAAGCGCAGATCGGAAAGGAGACACTCGCTGTCGATTACGCAATGGGACGATTCAATTACTACACATTTGTGAGGACGATTACAGTATATACTGAACACAAAACGCTCGTGTTAATAGCTAGTAAACCGTTACACAGTGTCCCTCGTCGTCTTCAATCTATGCTTATCTGGCTTTAAACATGCCATATGGATTTGGTGAACACTCCGGGGAAGCAAACGTTCATTGCGGACGCTCTGTTGAGAGCTCCTCCTTCGATAGTCGAACACCAGCAAGAAGAACTCGAGGCAGTCAATCTCGTATAACATCTGGCGGTAACGAAGGATCACCTGAAAGAGATAAAGCGTCATACAGAGGCAGGCGCGACGTTATTTTGTGGGAATGGCCAGATACAAAGGACAAAGTTCCGAAGAAATTAGCGTCGTGTTTCAACTTTCGAGCTGAACTAAAGGTATATGACGGTTTGCTGTTTAACGGTGATAGCATTTCGATCCCACCGCGCTTCGCAAAGAAAGGCTAGAACATGCTCATCGAACCCACTTTGGTTTCTAATACAGTATTAGTAAAGCAGGCGAACTGATGTTCTGACCCGGGTTGACCGGTCAACTACGAGCCCATGTGTCAAGCTGTTCAACCTGCCCGTCCCACGAGGTTCGCCAAGCCAGGGAACCAATGATGGTGCGTAAGATTCCAGATCGACCATGGCAGAAAGTAGCAGTAGACATGTTCTGTGACAGTGGGAAAGACTATTTAATCACTGTGGACTACTACGGTGACTACTTTGAGATCTACTTACTCACCGCTAGCACTACGAAAGCAGTTGCCAACAAGCTTAGATGTCAGCTCGCCAAACACGGAATACTAGAGGAACAGGTCTTCGACAAAGGCCCGGCAGTTACAAATACTGCGTTCCAGACCTTCGCGAACAAGTGGAAATCTTCGCACAGACAAACCAACGCGTATCACAGTCAGTATAACGCAAAAGCAGAGGCAGTAGTCAAATAAGCCAAGAAGTTTTGTCGGAAGCCAGAGCCACTCATGAGGACCCGTATATAGTGCTGTTGGAGATTCGCAACCCGCCAGTACTGAATATCAGTCTCAGTTCGGTACACGGTTTGTACAGTAGAAGGACAAGAACCCTAATGCCTGCGACTGCCGAACTCTAACACTCTGCCTCGCCATCACGTGAGCAAATGCAAAGGAGCTTAGGAAAATGGATGGCAGATCAGAAACGGTAATACGACCATGAGACCCGGGCGCTACCGGAACTATCAGTAAATGATGAAATGTGGACCCAAACAATACCGGATACCAGGGAACAATGGAAGAAATGCGTATGGACCGCGAAGGTCGGAGAAAGATCTTATGAAGTCAGTACTGGAGGGTAGGCAATCAGAAGGAACCAAGTGCAACTGAGACAACACCAGGAACGAGACTGTGAACCTGCAGAAAAACACTTGACGGCTTATGGAGAGGTCACAACAACAGAGGCGGCAAAGACGACGCGGAGCGGAAGAGCGTACTGAGTCTTCTGCGACATCCACGCGGTTGATCCCGAAATAGGGATGGATGTGATAGGATTATGCAAGCAAGCGAACAGAGCAGTTGGTTGGACAGCTAAACATATTTCGTCTATGTTCCGATTAGTTCGCTCGAGCCGGTCTGTTTAGGTGATTCAAAGGAAGGATCCCATGAATGCAACAGCGTCGTTAGCTATGGAAATGCCTTATTTATATGGAGGTTCCTACTTGCTTGTCAGGCTGTCCTTTTTGCTGAGTTCGCTTTGCCGAATAACCCGTTTGTCCCTGAAGGCCCGAGTTCTGCGACAGTCCATTTCCGGAGTGTATTTGGGCGGTCGCCAAACTACGGACACGTGTCATGTCTCGTCGTCCTTCAATCACAGTGTGCGCAAAAGGAGATCAGTGACACACATTTGGGAATCTTCTGCGAGCTCAAAACGAATGTTTATTTTGTAATAAATTATCACTTCCCCTACCCTACCCGTTCTGTCGTTCCGGAAAAGTGACATACCGTGTAGAGCGGTCTCAACATCAGGGATTTTACAACACAGCCACGTTGCGGTGAGCATTTTGATATCTCAAGGCTCGAAAGCCTGATGGAAATGGAGTTCAACCAAGTTACTAATAAACAAATAAATATTTCAGAAGAGTAGTAGGGGGAGTTGAATGGTATAGGTAGAAATTCGTCACACCATTCAACTCCCCCTACTACTCTTCTGTAATCAGTACGCAGACCAAACTGTTTATAACGCCATAAGTTAATTGGCGGCTTAAGTTTGGTAAGCTCGTCGCTTGGTGAGGGGCTACCCTGTCCTCTGCACGGCAGTAACGTGTAAGTCAGTGGAAAGTGAGCGGCGCTATATCACATCTAGTAACTTATTCACGATGGTCATTGCCGTCCCCCGTAGCTAAGTGGTCTCAACCACGGACTGGCAACAGTCGAGTTGCGGGTTCGAGCCCTACCAAGGGTCCGATGAAATGCGCACTGCTGATGATTCCCGAAAGGATGAAATGCGCGTACAGTGTTTTTCCGGGCGTGTGGCGGCTGTCTGAGTGAGTCTAGAAATAAATATTTATTCTCGTCTATGCCAGGCATGTCCACGGAGGCATGACCAAATAAGTGCAACTGTACAGACAAATCATGCTAATTGTAACCGTGACAATCGAAAATTGTTCAGAGGTTAATGGTTCAAACGGTGCAAGTGGTACAAATGTAAAAACGAGTGAATTTGGTTGTCGTGAGGTCGAGCACGTTTGTATGGGTATAAGCAGTCTGTCATACATTGCAGTAATACACCAACCATGAATAGATCAAGAATTACAGCTGATCAATTAAAAAGAACTGGTGAATTACGGGATATGTGGTTTCACGATACACTACGTTCATGTGAGTGTAGCGTAAAGATCAACGGTGAATGCGCAGAAAAAGTGTGGACGGAATATGCCGATGGGGAAGTTTCAGGGCGTAACAAAAATGTTGAAATATGGCGCTAGTCGACTTGCCAATATAACGCCATGGCTGGGACTTTATTTGGTGGCCAGTCACCACCATCACGTCGCAGTGTTAAATGGACCATTGTGACTTGTATAGGGAAAACGTTCGTCAGGCCACATCCTGGAACACTACTATTGAACCATCTGAACGGCAAGGTGTAACTAGCCACACTTCTTATTGCCTCCGATTTCATCGGGTCAGATTGGTACGGATTGGTATCTTTTCCTTCCCGCTCTAGTGCCGGCTGTATGTGGACATCCATGGAAGTTTCACAAGCCTCGGTCCGATCGGGTGAGGGCTCATGTATGGTAAACGTGTAGGGTAATTGACTCTTCGAATGCAATGCCTGAGGATGTAGCGTTGGCACAGAAGTTTAAGAAGTTTGAACAAAAACTTGACGCCCTCAGTTTGCAGCTACAACTCTATCCCTTAACATCTTAGCCTGAATTACAATCTTTTGACTCGAAAATTATATCCATGTACTTATTAGAACACAAGGTTGCGAAAGGCACCCTTTTCGAAATATCTTTTCAAATGTTTACAATTAGAATATGGAAAGACGAAACACAATAGGCTGGTGAAGCGAGACAGTAACTGGCGGGAACAGAACGAGGTAGAAATTGATTTGACTTAATCGATAAAGTGGTCGATCTACTCAGGCGGCAGTTACCACTGTAAAAGCTGGTATACACACGCTGATAGCGGCCGGGTGATGAATGAGTCACAGACGGCTTCGGGGTGACTTGGTCCTCACATATCGTACACTGATGGGTCAGATTGGTCCAGATTTGACTGGACTGTTTCGCCTAACTCGAGCGCCAACCCTTCGTGGTCACCCATTAAATTTGCACAAACCCCGGTCTGACCGGGTTTGGGTAGCTTTTCGGTTATCACGTAGGGTCATATGTTATTGGAACGCACTGAATGCAGACGTCGTGATGGCACCGACGGCGAAAGAGCTCGAGCATCGATTTGACGCTGTCGGTCTGCAGTTTGAAGTTTTCCCTCTCATGTCTTAAACTTTACTCGTCTACTACGACCTACGCTTTTTTAACTCATTTTAACGTACATCTTAATCTTGCCTACGAAATTCAATAAGCTTGTCTTCTCCTCTGTCTTCACCTTTACTGACCGTACTGTTTTCTTTTATTCTTCATGTGGCCGGCACAGCTGGGACTGCTAATGTAGGACACATGGGCATTGGTTGGCTGACCGCGTTGTGACGCGCGTGCCAATTGTACATTCTCAGAAGACAAATCGAATCGCTGAAATCTACCCCGGGTCAACGACGCTTCCACAATAGAACATCCATAAGGTTCTCCTATTGTTTTCATTGTGTGTGTCTAGCTGATGTTTGCCCCCGTATAATACGTGACCGTCAGGGCGACCAACATACTGGTTGGGATGGGGAGTATTTGCGAAAGCTCAATGCAGCAGAACACTTAATCCTAGAGCAGAGATTACTTAGCTACACATTATGAGGGCGATTTGAAGAAATGCAATCATCTCTGAAATGCTTTGTGCGAGGTGCTGAAACTGCAATGGCCCCCAGAAGAATGTGCCTATTCATAATCATGAGAAGGCGGTAATACGAGTGGCTAGCGTTGGACGTGGTTTGGATAAAAGGCGGATGCAAGATATTCTCCGAATTGAAGGCATATCATTAAATAAATAGATAAATAAACGGCATATTCCTCGGCGATTCGAGGTGCAGTCCAACTTTGCGGTCTGATCCATGTGTACAAGAAAATCGCAAAAAATAATCAATTTGTTCACGCTTTTTACAATGGATCCAGAACAGGTATTAAAGTAATTGGCAGGATCAAGGTATTAAAGCAATTAAAAGAAACCAGGAACAAAAACATATGCAGATTTAAACAAATATCCAGTTAAAGTAATACGGCCACTCGTGGAACTATCCCCAGGGGACCTGCTTCCGTGCAAGGTATTCCCTCGAAAGTTTTCGCCCGCACTTCCATGCTATACCTGGCCGCGTGCCAGCGTGGCATGGTAGCATATGAGCCATCACCAGTTTATCATTGATATAAAGAGAATTCACACCGTCAGTCGTTGGAGGGATGCAGAAGCACTGAGTCGTAATGGATTTGCAAGGCCGATTTTGGTGGAATTCGCGAATCCACTTTACCGGGATTCGCTGATTGGCCGAGCTGGTGTAATAGCAAATCATACTAAAGATCGATATCACGTAGCACTGGACACAGCAATTTAAAAAAAAACTTGCTCAAATAATTAAAAGGAATGATGCTCTCAAAGAGTATACACCACTAGCTTGTGTGGCTCCTGCGCAAGAGTACTGTGATTGCAAAACAGTTGCTAGCTCCTTTATTCAAGAGAATCATGTAGGTGAAACAGGAGGGGTACGAACGACCAACAGACAAGCTCTTGATCACTCTGCTTTAACAACCCCCGTTAGCAAAATGGATCGACACCCTTTTCGGGTTGTAAGAATCGGCGCTCGTACTCCTTATGTGACTGCTGAACGTGTGGCGAACTCAGAGAGTGCGATTTCATTATCGGCAGCAGCAAATAGGCCTGCTAATGTAGACCTGAACGCCGTGGTTGGATGCGGACAATCGAAGTCATCTAATACCGCAGGTCTAAACGCAACAGAACTGACGTCCTCGACTGTGGATAGCTCTTCAGTGGATTGTACAAAGGGAGGTAACTAAAATGGAGGCAAAGGTGGCCGTATCGGTAGAAAAGTGAGTAGTGTAGTTCGTCCCATTCGGAAGGCAGCAACAAGACAATTGGCAAACACGCCAAAAATGTAGCTCGCTTGAAGCCTCAAAGCAGGACTCATTCTGTGGCGTTTCGTTGGGCCCTGTTACTAATCCAGACAGTTGGGCAACTGTGATGGATAATCGTCTTAAAGACGTCTCAAAAAACGAGCTATCCTGTTGGGCCTTAAGCTTAAGAGGAGGCTTAAATGTTTGATGGCGAGAAAAGCTCAAAGAGGGGAGCTGTGAATGTGCAGGACTAACTGTTGCAGCATAGAGAATAAGTGGGAAGAACTGACGGTAAGTTGTAAAGTTGCCGATGTAATTGCAGTTACTGAAACTTGGCTCTCCCAGCGTGATTCAATCTGGCTTCTCTGAATATATAGCGGACAGGCTTGGCTATCAGGCAGGTGGGGGAGTGCTTTTGCTCTTCAAGAGCCACTAATCGATTTGGAAGACACCCTTCTCTATGTCTACACTTAGTATCCAAGTCGTTTCGTGATTCCAAAGGTTGGAAGGACGGTTGGAAATAATTAGTGCGTGTATCGTAGCCCATCCTCTACACGAGTGGAAGATACGGAGCTTAATAGACTACTCAAACAAGCAGTGGTAACTGCACCGAACTTTGTGGTCAGCGGTGACTTAAATCTTCCGCAGGCGGGTTGGGAGCATGCAACTAACGCGATAGATAATCTGGAGAGAGACCTGGTAAAATGGATGCATGCGAATGCCTATGTCCATTATGTTAACTTCCCGACGAGGAAATTGGTTGATTGTGCTCCTTCAACACTGGACGTTGTGATAAGCAGATGTGAGCTCGCTAGCTTAGACCCTAACAAATCGGCGGAACCAGACAATCCGCATCCTGCGATAGGCAAACCACTCGCTGACATACCCCGATGCCCGGTCTTGGAAGGCAGGTCCTGGAAGGCAGGTTGCAACAAGACTGGAAAGAGGCATTTATAGTGGCGATACATAAGGAAGGCTTCATATCTGTACCCGTCAACTATCGGCCTGTCAGCCTCACAAGTGTGTTGTTCAAACGTTTGGTGAAGCTTATCAGAAGCCGAATTTGTGAGTACTTAGCTGCTCACAACTTGTCCAAAGTGGAACAACATGGCTTTACCAAGAAAAAGTCATGTCTTACCAAGTTGTTGTGGTTTGTTGATGATGCAACACGTTGTCTTGATAATTGGATTGCAGTAGAGGTTTGCTATCCTGACTTCAGCAAGGCCGTTGATTCGGTAAACCACCGTTTCCTACTACTGAATGGCTTGGGATTCATACTCAACTGTTGACTTGCATATCAGAATTTCTTTTAGGAAGATCCTTCCAGGTTAGAGGCGGTGACGCCATCTCGAGTATAGGCACCGCTGGCAGAGACGTTCTCCAGGGTTCCGTTTTAGGTCCCCTGTTATTCCTCATATTCATGACTTGGCACCTCTCCTTAAGGACCCATGTTACATCTTTGCCGATGATCTGAAACTGGTTAGTAGAGGTAATGAGGTCACTTTGTCCAAGATCAATGCACAGAATAGTAGAGTGGTCGTCTGTCGTATGGGATTTGCCCCTTAGCGCCAGTAAAAGAAAGCTGCTGAATTCCAGCGAATATGGGATTGCAGTGTAGGCTTTTGCTGGACACCTGACATTGCAGCCTGTTGATGCACCATCGGACCTAGGTATCATTATTAGGAATAGCCTTAAACCTTCAGCACAATGTCAGCATGCTACCTACATGGCGCGGCAGGAACATTTCCGCCGCAGGAGGACCTTATGTAACACTAGATCGGAGGTATTCCTCCCATTATCTAAAGCGGTGGTACGATCCAACCTGTGTCCAAGCGTGGGTGTCGTACCTCCGGAAGGATGTTATTTGCATAGAGAAGGTACAGTAGATGGCGACTAGAATGATTGAGAGCCAGCTCGAAAAGCTGTACGATGGACGTCGAAAGGGGTTAAGATTTTTTCCATGGAACAGCATAGATTGCGAGGAGATCTGATAGAGCTTTTTCGGATCATGAAGGACCTCAGTAGCACCAAGCCTACTGACCTATTTGAGCCAGTTACATCAGATCACCTGAGAGGTCACCATCTTAACCCCAAGCATAGGAGGTCCTGGCTAGATATCAGGGGAACTACTTTGCGAACCGCGTTGTTGGCGGTTGGAACAAGCTACCCCTTCGTTGTTGGACTTCACAACGGTTGACGCCTTCAACATAGGTCTAGACACATATTAGTTAGAAAATTATCCATAAATATTGTAAACTTGTTGCTGTTCTTTGCACAGTAATGAAGTACATGATGGTTTCTTGTTGCTTCGATTTATTTACAGAAGCAAGAAATGCAATTGGAAATCGAAGTACCGGGAGCCCTTGGTTGCTTGCCGGTGCAACAACCAGGACGCTTGTTAGGCGGAAGCCTATACCGTTCTGGGAACTTAACCTGACCTGTTGCTGTCCCACCTGAGATTGAACGTGATCGATTATTGGCTCTGTTAGTCGCAGTCAGGATACACCCAAATGTTCCGTTGGCTGATACCTGATATGCGAGAGCCTGTTTCGTCTATGCGTCCTGTCCTGTCGTGACGGAATGACGGCCCGTTTGGTAGGGATATCAAAAATTGAACATTTTTGGTATGTTATGTATTTTTGTCTGTAGAACCGCGTACCGTCTCCGGAGTGAAAGAGTTCGAACACCGACTCGGAGCCCTTGGGCTGTAGTTTCAGATCTTTCTGTTTGGTTCTTAACTACGCCCAGTTCCTTAACTTCTCACACTTTATTAATATTATTGCCTAATATACACATTTTCACTTGTACTACAAACGCCATAATTGACGGGAAGTGATGCTCTCTTTTTATCTTGCCTCGCTTTTTACCAATGTCCCGCTGCTTGAGACAATGGCTTACATTTGTGAATATATAACCCGGTCAGAAATAAAATATTTTATACCTACTCATGAGCTAAAAAGCAAACTGTTTCTCTGTACCTGGAATATACGGTTCCTACTTAACGGCAAATACTACTGGCAAAAGGACGGCATGACCATGGATCTCCCATGGGTCCACTGCTGTCGGATATCTTCATGGAAAGTTAGAAAGAACAGAATTGCAGGCTGATATAGTCAATTTTAACCGCTAGTATCAGTACATGGACGATATATTAGTTGTGATGGATGAGCATGTTAATCAAGCTGAAATGCTTAACCGTTTTAAACGAGCCCATTCAGCACTGCATTTTACGTATGAAAAAGATACCGAAAATCAGCTGCCGTAGCTTGATGTTCCGTTAACTAGGAGACCAGACGGCTTAATCCAGCGGCAGATCTACAGAAAGCCAACGTGAATTGGCCAGTATACGAATTTCCATAGCTTCGTCCTTCTGAGATATAAGCGCAACTCGATGCACTGTTTAACCACGAGAGTACGTCGAATCGGCTCGGAAGACACCCTAAATACAGTACTGACGTTCATACAGAATATGTTGCGCAAAAATGGATACCCGACAGCTTTATTTTAAGAAACCTTGGGGAAAAGCCTCAACAGGTGTCAGTGTTAGCAGCGGTAAAATAGCTATTCATACGACTGCCTTTCAAAGGGGACGCAGTTACTAAAAGTTTAACTCGAAGTCTTTCCTGCGCAAGTAAGTCGACCTTCGCAGCAGCTAGGCTAAAGTGCGTGTTTCCAACGGAACCACTCTTCCGTTCAAGAAACATGGATAGGTTGCCCATGCTGATAGCCTGAATGGTTATTTATCATTGTAGAAACTAGAAGCTACGAGTAAACTTTACACAATAATTTACCTCGCCGGGGTATCGAACCCTGGACATATGGGTTATCGGTCCGCTGCTCTACCAACTGAGCTACCGAAATTACTTATTACTTCGAGTGCGCCTGTGGAGCAACGTATATCGGTCGAACGGCGCGGCACCCGTCCAAACGTGTGAATGAACATTGCCCACGTTGGTTGCATAAAGATGGCACCGGGGCCCCTAGCGCTTCTAGTTTTGCTGATATTGTCGATGGAGGACATCAAGTGGATCTAACGCGTGCCTTTAGAGTTGTATACACACTTCCAGTGCACAGATCGAAAAGCCAACGCCTTCGTGCGCTTGTGACGGCTGGAGAATTTGACGTTCCATTATTTCAACCTTCCTTATGCTTGGAAAAGAAGCTAGTCTAGGCTCTACAGCTTCCCTAGCCCGCAAAAACAAGCATAATGAGGTCAACGGCATGAGGTCAAACTCCACAAACTATAATTAACTCGTTTCGATTTTGCATCTATGTTACTTGTTCTAACTGGTCGATTTTACCCTTTCTTGTTTTAGCCGTATATATGATTGTAATGGTCTGATGATGAACCATTAAAATCAATTGCTCATCAAACGGTCTTGTTCGTCTTATTATTCAGCTTTTGTCTGTTCGCTTCTCTTAGCCTTTGTTCTTATTCACCTGGCCGGTACAACGGGGACTGCTAGTGCAAGTCGCGTGGGCATTGGTTGGTGAATCGTGATATGCTTCGTGCGTATTGATTTGGTTTCCCTCGGTTTAAAATTGTTCCCGCGAACTCTATCCTGGTTCAAGGACGCAGAAGGAATACTCCTGCGAATTTCCTATCGTTCCTGTCCAAAGTGAACTTGAACTTTAAATATTTATGGAGCACTGAAATAGGCAAAACCCAATTGTTTATACCCCGAAGTATGGCAAAATGTTCGGAATGACAAATCTAAATTCTTCCCGGGGTAACTTATATTGATTGAAAATTGGCATTCACGGCCAACTGAACGGTAAAAGTAGAGTAAATAGCTCCAGGTGTGTGGTAAGCGAAATGTATTTGTCCACTAATGCAAATGGCCGTACCCATTTGTTCTGGACATAGAGAAAGGCAGCATTGTTTTGGGATTTGTCCAAGTAGAAAGGTATAGCATAGGCAGGAAAATCTGCCTTCCGAATTCAGTTTCGTGCTGAAATCAAATGTCAGCAGAGGACCTCCAGGCAATAAGTATGAGAAGTAGTTATTAGGCAAACCGAACTCAATTGTTCAGGCCTCTAGGGAAGGGTATTCATCCAAGATAAGTAATAAGTGATTAATCCATCCGTTAAGTCAGAACAACAGCGGAAAAATCATCTGTCCGTTTCCAAGTAAAGGAACATTGTGCTTCGTGGAAGCGTGTTGAGGTTACAGTGATGGATGTTACTTTGGTTGCTACCCGTTGTATCTAAGGAAAGCTCGTATAAAAAAGCAACGAACAAAGACAGCCACACAAAGTGACAACCAGGATACGTCCGGGACACAGTTGAAAGTATGATCAGTTGAAACAGTAACTGTACTAATGAGCCCCATATAACATGTAGCATTATTAAGTACATATCTCACGTACGTGTTGAATAGAGAGAACATTATACAGAGAGAAACAAAAAACCCCGTGCCGGTGGAGAATGAAAGAGATCTTCAAAATACGAGATGAAAAATAGGAAGGAACAAATGGTTAAACTAAACAGAGAGCCAGGCTTTATAGTCCAAAAGAGGATACGCCCCACTTGGTGGTGAACAGTGTGATGGAAGAGGTGCGCCCCTGGAGTTTAAGGCGCTATAATATGGACGCAGACAATGAGACGGAGAGCCGAAGCGTACAGGGGTATTACATGTAAGCGGGAATAGAGTGGTCAAGACAGCATGATAAGAACAGATGTGATTAGAGCACACGAATGTAAAGAAAACCTAACGCGCAATTCAGAGGACGATGAGCTCGCTAGACGAATAAGTTGGCAGCAACAAAACCGGTGCGTTGCCGCTCAGAAAAACAGCCCTAAGTGTGTGGGGTTCAAAGAACTCAGAGGAAGACAGACGCTACTGAGGAAAGGTCTACACAATCCGACAAAATGATTTAGGTCAGAGCAGAGCAAATGTAGCGAACTAAGTGTAAACGGGTAGTGGACGGGGCTCCTCGGCGCGATTAACGCATAGCAGTATGGACACAGGCAAGAAATAAGGATACGTAGCACGACTTAAATGATGTGAGGTGAGGCAAGAAAACAACTTTAAAAGGCCATTAAGATAAGAGGGGCGAGATCAAATCAAATGGGTGGAAATAAGAGCAGAACATGGGTGGACAAGGTGCATCAAAGTCGATCTTAAAACAGTAGTCTGAACGGATACAAAACGCAAGCACAAGTGGCCCTAACTAAGTGGCATGGAAAGATCGGTGACAAACAGACGAATGGATGTTGCGGTCTAAGTGCCTTTGTGATGAGAAAGGGGAGAACCGAGCAAGTAGTGGAGATAAGAGCATAGACGGGATAGACGATTTGCCTCAGAGGAGATTAGCGCTGAGCGGTCCAGAAGCAGCAGGAGGTTAAATATGAAGTCTGAGCGACGGAACCCTTCTGACGAATAGATCACCAGGCTCGTTTCAGTAGGAATATAATGGTTAGCAACTAGCAGACAGAGGCTGGTTGAGCTAAGAAAGGCATTTGTGTATAGAGGGTACATTGGAGAATACATGTCGCTGAATTCAGAGGTCGGTCAGCCTAGGGAAGGGATATATCAAAAGAGACGTAAGTGAAACGATTTCTTTAACCTAGGTAGCCCTAAATAGGTAAGGTTGGAAGGCGTCATAGTCAGGTAGATGTAGAGGTAAGGTGGAGAATGCCGTTGTGGAGACAGGAGAGGATGCGGAATATCTAGGTAGAAGCAAGGGCAATATTTTGGTGGACGGGATTATTCGGAGGCACTCAAAGCTTGGTAGACTGGAGACAGGTTAGATGCAGCGATAAGTAGCTCTAAGTGCTTCGTTGGAAATGTATCGAACATATTGCTAAAAAGGCGTGCCTGCGACGTATTACCTTATGCTGAGTAGTCCTAGGTAGGTGTGATTGGAAGAAGACAGCGGAACGCCCACGGAGGTAGCTTGTCGGAAATAGGGCCGTTGAGAACCGAGGGGTGAAAGCAGATCTGGTAGGTGGGAATAAAAGCAAAATATTGGCAAAGGAGGGGCCTCAGTTGCGCCAAACGCTGCTCAGCATTTACACAGGCCAGAAGGATGGTAAGTGGATGCAGCATCTTTGGCGACAGAAGGGAGTTTCCCTTCGTCTGAAAGGCCGTGTGTACAAGGTCACAGTGTGGGCCGTTCTGCTCTATGGTAGTGAGACTTGGCCACTTCGGTCTGATGATCTGAGGCGCCTTCAAGTCTTTGATCATCCTTGTCTGCGAAGCATTGCTGGAGTCGGATGGCACCAGCGTGTCCGCAACGATGATATGCGTAGGCGAGTACTAGGAATAGATAATCATGCTAGCTCTTTAGAACAACCGATAGCACTGAATAAGTTGCGTTGGCTTGGGCACGTACTACGTATGCCTGGTCACCGTTTAACTAGAAGGGCTTTGTTTAGTGGTGCAAGGCTCGAGGTGGACAGAACTTGACTTGGCAGCGGGAAATGAAGTCACTGACGGCCAAACTGGGTGCCGTTGGTCCGTCTCGCCTTCCGGGCTGTAGTCCACGTGACTCGCCTTGTGCTTGGCTAGAGACTTTACAAGACATGGCTCGCAGTAGACACCAGTGGCGTGTCTGCTGCCGTCTCCTAATTGGATTGTCTGTTTAAAGTGTGTTCGGTTCTGAGTTGTCTGCGGGGTAATGGCTGATTATGACGCGTGGCAGTGAAAGCTGCAAGGTAGGTGTCTCGCTGATGTCGCCTTATCTTTGCACGATAGCCAGCTGTTTGTGACAGTATGTTGTTGACACAAGTTGTAGGTGCCTTGACGCTGAATGTTTGTTTAGGGCATTAAGGTTTTCGGTTAAGTCCCCCTTCTCTCCCTCTTCTTATTCTTTATTTCATAGGTCCTCATGGTTGTATGGCAGTGAATCATAAGTTCAAATGACTGCTGTACTGCTGTTAATGATGATGAAGCGGATGCAGAGACGGAAATCTGGCGGCGATTAGAAAATCGGTAACGGCAGATGTCTGGGAATAGGTTGACCAGAGGAGAACAGGACTAGAAACTTAAGAGTAAAAGTCGCGGTTGGGTTTGGTGGGTACGATACAGACGGAGACCGGTGGAGACTAAGCAGACATGTTGCGAGAGTTAGAAGTAAGCAAGCGAGACGAATACCTCAAAAATGTTAATGCGATTGGTTGTCATAAAAATAGGTAGCCACGAATAACTAAGCTTGGAAGACATCAGAAGCGGTCAGATGCAGATACGTTATGTTCGTGGGAGGTTAGGTGGAGAAAGAAGTGAACAGGGCAGATAGGTGGGAATAAGAACAGTAAAGCGGTGGTTGAGGCGACTAGCGATCATTAGTTTGAACGTGAACAAGATGTAAAGAATCTGCGTCGACAGACAATCGGAACGGCGTTTGGAAAATCAACAGTCTGATTTAAGAGGGAATAGAATGACAAGGTGAGAGCTGAGGTAGAGTGATAAGGGTATGGTAATTACAGTTTGGAGTTGGAGTACGATGGAGAAGGAGATCGATAGAGAAACTAAGATGATATGCCGCGGGTGTTTGAGGTCCGTAAGCAAGCCAGGTGAAAACCTCGAATGAGGTGAAAAATAATGTAATGCTCGTGAGATAAGTAGCTCTATGTAAGCGGGGACTAAGGCAGGCTGACACTAGTAAGTTGACGTCGGAAAAGCCTTTGAGGTGAGAGCGGTGAAAGCGGAGCAGGTAAAGGGAATAAAATTAATGTGTGATTGACCAAGAGCCTCTGTGGCAACCAACCCTCCTTAGCATGAGCGAGCTATTAGAAGAACACCTGTGTTGTTTAAGTGATGGTAGAAGAGTCAGAGGAGAGCAGACTTAGGTTGGTTTAGAATGGAAAATTTAGTTGGGATTAAAGGGTTCGAGTGAGATGGAACCCCGTGGGAGACTACGGAGCCGTATCGCTGGGGTCAGATGTGGTCAGCAGGCAAAACGGCTAGCTCAGATAAGGTGAAAGCGCCGAGTTGCCTTATGGATAGTTAATCCTAAATAGGTGGGATTGGAGGCAGTCAGAAGCAAGCCGACGCAGGTAGGTTGACGGCAAAAAGACCCTTGAGAAGTGAGGGGTGAAAACAGCAGGTAGATGGAATGGAAGTGTTTCAGCAATTAGAGGATCAAGACCTCGTTTCAGTATGGGTAGTAAGGTCAGAAAGGAGCAGACACTAGTTGGTAAAGAGCAATAAAATCGGTTGTAATTACATCGCACCATGGAGAAGGGGGTGGAAGTAGGTGAAGAAACGGTCACTGCTGTCACTGGATGACAAGCTTACTAGACGGATAAGTTGGAGAAGACGAACTTTGCGCGTTGTCGTCAAGTTAACTAGCCCAAATAGGTAAGGTTGGAAAAAGTCAAAGGTTTGGATGATATTAGAGACAGGCAGGCGCAGGTAAGATAATGAAGAATGGCCGTTGCGCCGAGACTGCTGACATCTGAGCTAGTAGGTGGAATTAAGAGCATGGGTGGACCAGTTACCTGGGAGGACGTCAAAGCTCAGCAGTCTCTTTTAAGTGAGGATAGAAAGGCCCAAACAGAGCACATGTTGGTTGGTTAGGATGATAGAACCAGTTGTGATTGGTGGTTACAATGCAGAAGATCGATGGAGGTAAAGAATACACATCGCTAGCTTCAGAGGTCGGTTAGTCCAGGAAACGGATACAGCAGAAGAGATAAAAGCAACGCGAGTCCTTTCAGCTGCGTAACCGTAAATAGGTAAGTTTGAATGACGTCAGACTCAGGCTGACGCAAGTGAGATAACGTTGAAAATATTGATGAGGAGAGAGGAAAGCAAGGGGAGCATTTAGGTGGAAATAAGAGCAAGAGTTTGGTGGAAATATGCTTCGGAAGCGCTCAAAGCTCGGTGGACTGCAAGCAGGCAAGAAGCAACTAGAGATTGAGGACATGCACAGATTTAAGGTAAGCAAATCCAGATAAGGAGGAACGTAGGCCGATTCACAGGCCGTTTGTTAATCGTGACTAGAGATCGTTTGGTCCAATCTCCGATAACTCATCTACCAACAATTGAGGCCTAGTAGTTCCAATACTTTAGTTATGAGGAAACTTTTTATAACATTGTGAAGTGTTTCGTGGCCGCAATGAATCGGATTTGCAGTGGTAGCGTGTTCTATCTGTCCGCATACCGATAAAAGAAGAAATTATGGCGTATGCCGCAACGCGCAACTGGCAGGGTGAATGAATGGCTCGTGTTGCGCAGATGATATAGGGTGTCTCCAGCCGTTCGAAAGTGTCGCGTCAGAATCATGTTCGGATATTTGTAATCTTGAACAGAAACATAAGTTTTGTATGCAACCTTCGTAGTCATATCGTGTCTACTCCCAGTTGTTGGCACCGACCGCGGTAGTTCAGCGTGGCTGAGTCTAGCAGACGTTTGGTGAAGGAACAGCGTACGTTCACCATTGCGATCCTGTCGTGCTTACGTGAGTTCGTAAGGACTATATAACAGTATTCAAGAATAGGCCTCGCGAACGTTTGATAAAGTGTGGGCCTAGATTCCAATAACGACATGGATTTGAAGAAATAGCCTATTGTTAACCGAGCTTTAGCTGCGCAATAACTTACTTGCTTGGTGAAGTTGAAGGAGAAGGAGTAGTGAACACCTAGGTCACACCAAGACTGGATGACAGTGAGAGGAGCGCCAATGCTAATGAGGGTATTGGGTGGCACTCTGCCTCTATAATAGAGAATGCTGCTACTAACTGGCGAAGATTGAAGCTTCCACAATGCACGCCAGTTCTCTAGATCCATAAAGTCCATTTGTATTTAAGATATGCTATTTCTCATATCATCGGAGTCGAGTGAGCATACAACTTTGATGGAGTACCCCGGCGGAAGACGTCCTTTACGTAGAGTAAAAAGGAGCATGGAACCGAGGACGTTCCCTTGGAAAACTCCACTGGTAACCGGTTTTCTGGAAGACATCGTGCCGCCCAGGCACACAGACTGTGCGCGTTTTACTAAATAGGATTAAAACCAGGAGAGCATCTTTCCGGTGATGCCAAAGGAGACGAGTTTGGTTAGTAGTTTCAGGTGTGGAACGTGGTGGAGGGCCTTCTTCATGTGTAGGATGATGACGACCCCTATATGCCCCTTATATATCGCGTTTGTGATGTTCACCAACTCGAACTTGCATGTCTGGCAGGATTTGGACAGCAAAACCCTTGTTGGGACTTGTTAATGAGATTTCTAGGCAACAAAAAGTTCAGAACTCCCTCCTTGACTAGTCTTTCCATTATTCGTGAGGCGATGGATGTATGACTGATGGGATGATAATTTAAAACAGTTAGTTCCCTTTAGTAACTTGAAAAGCACAATTAGAAGACGAAGCTCGGCAGATGCATGCATTTCGTATCGTCTCATCAGTGCCGATAACGATAACCGGTAATTTTATATAAGAGTTTGTGGGTACAGACATACATACAAACGAAGGAGAGAAAAAAGGGGTGTCTTTGTTCTACAACCAGGGCAGCCTGAGGCTGACCGATAATTGTTTCTGAACACAAAGCGCTGGCTTAATCCGATTAATGGCAATAGCCTCGGCAAACCGGAGGAGACGGGAATTAGTATGGCGAAGCAGGATTCGAAACGACTTGTTGACCTCAATTCGGTGACCCGATGTCAATAAGTGCCTGCCGATCGAAGATGCTGGCGGCCTGCGTACACATGTAATCTGAGTTGGGCTTGCTTGCTGACTAAGTCCGCACTGAACCCATTTTGGTACATGCTCCTTAATTCGGGAACTCAGTGTTCTATTGGTTCTGCCTATGTAACTATCCCCGCAGTTACATACAAATTGATATACACAGTGGGAGTTGGCGCCAATAGGCTGAGGTTCCTTCAGTGGAGGCAACGGTAGGTTATGAGTTCGGTCGAGGATTACAACTTCGGCAGCGCAAAAAGTGCTCTTTGTGGCGGAAATCAGACGTCTCCTGGTCCTCAAAGAAGCAATGTCACCCTTAAAAGGCAGCTCCAAGAATACCTTTTTCTTAGGCACGGTAGGTATAGCAACTTTCATTTCACGAATTTCACTGTGTTTCTGGATGAACTTTCGAGGGTAGCCATTGGCAATTAACGTGTTGGTAATTAATTCTAGTTCATCGGCTAGACAATCGCTCGAACATATTCGTCTGGCGCGACTAAACAGGGTCCTTACAAGCGTTCGCTTGTGCCGCATTGGCGTAAAGCTGCTGAAATGCAGATACTGTCCCGACCATGTTGTTTTTCGATAGACAGACCGTTTTACTAGTCCGTCCTCCCTGCGGCTGATAAGAACATCCAGATATGGAAGACAGTTCTGTTGTTCGATTTCACAGGAAACCCTCAAATTGGCATGCGCAGAGTTAAAACGTGCCACTAGCTGTGCGATTTGAATTTCTGTCGAACTGAATACCAGGATGTCGTCAACGTAACGTTTGTAATAGGGTAACTGCGCTATTTCCTCGGATAGGCTTCGTTCTATCATTATCATAAAGAAATCCGCTAGTATGGGGCCCAGTGGGCTGCCCATGGCTACCCCATCAATTTGGCGATACGGTATGTTACGGAAGTGGAAATCGACATTCTCTGTGCAGAGAAGTAATGATTCTCTTAAGAATTCAACAGGAATCGGCAACGGACATTCGGAACTTTCTGCTAATTCGCAGATGTAGTCAACAGTCTGGTGTAGCGGCACGTTAGTAAACAAAGATTCCACATCTAAGGAACACATCACCTTATCGGACAAGTTCATTTTATCGAGGTCTTCGACAAGCTCGAAGGAATCTTTGAGGCCATGTAGATTAAACTGAGCTTTTAGCGGAGAAAGCACATTAACCAACCAGCGAGCTAATTTATGTTGGGGTGCGTTTGTCATCGAGAGGATCGGTCTGAGCGGCACTCCGCTCTTGTGCAATTTTGGAAGCCCATATAGCTGTGGCGTGGTTGATCCATTTGGCTTTAAACTGTTATAAGTAGCGCTGTCGATTACGTGATACTGATGAAGCATTTCTAAGTGGCGAATGATTCGGGATTCGAACGCAGTCACATCCCCTGCCTTCTCCAGTCGTTTGAATTTGTTGGTGTCACTGAGTATGATACTCATCTTTTCGATGTATTCAACTTTGTTCATGACTACAACGCCTGAACCCTTATCCGGCTTCATTACAACGACATCCTTATCGCGTAATTCGCGTAATGCTCGTAGGTGTCTGTTCGTAAGCGCGCACTTTTCTTTTATCGGCGCATTTTTTACTTCATAAGCAACATCGGTCAGTTTGTTTCTAAACCATATAAGCTTATCGGTACTAGTTGGTTGAAGGTCCTTCAACTGATCAAAAAAGTTCTCAAACTGAGCCTCAATGAACAATCCTATCAATCGTCTAGGAGGCACTCTGTAATCTAGCCCGAAAGACAATGCTTCTAACTGTAGTGCATCAAGTTTCACATTTGACAAATTCACCACATACTTACTGGGGTCCCGAGTACATGGCTCCTCATCTTGGTTGTTCATCAATGCTTTTTCAAGCCGTGCTAATTCCTTCATTTTGGTACGATCGATTTTGACTTTACAAAATTGGGTGTATATAATCCGAGAGCAGACTGACAAGTTTGCGACTACGGGCAGCAGGCGTGCATGGGTTTCTAGTAGGCCATCAAGTCTGGCTCGCGCGGTCTCCAACTGGGCAGTTGCGACGCGTCTGAGATTAGCAGCAGAAGGCTTAAGCTTGTTTCTACGTAACAGTTTCCAAATCGCCCGAGGATAACGACGCATGCGAATACAATCCGACAAAAAGTTAATTTCCACACGTATGCGAGCAATCTTGCAACGCAAATTGACGATACGATGAAGCAGTCTAATGGAATCAAGGGGAATTCGTCGTTTGAGAAATTTAAAACAGTTAGTTCCCTTTAGTAACTTGAAAAGCACAATTAGAAGACGAAGCTCGGCAGATGCATGCATTTCGTATCGTCTCATCAGTGCCGATAACGATAACCGTTAATTTTATATAAGAGTTTGTGGGTACAGACATACATACAAACGAAGGAGAGAAAAAAGGGGTGTCTTTGTTCTACAACCAGGGCAGCCTGAGGCTGACCGATAATTGTTTCTGAACACAAAGCGCTGGCTTAATCCGATTAATGGCAATAGCCTCGGCAAACCGGAGGAGACGGGAATTAGTATGGCGAAGCAGGATTCGAAACGACTTGTTGACCTCAATTCGGTGACCCGATGTCAATAAGTGCCTGCCGATCGAAGATGCTGGCGGCCTGCGTACACATGTAATCTGAGTTGGGCTTGCTTGCTGACTAAGTCCGCACTGAACCCATTTTGGTACATGCTCCTTAATTCGGGAACTCAGTGTTCTATTGGTTCTGCCTATGTAACTATCCCCGCAGTTACATACAAATTGATATACACAGTGGGAGTTGGCGCCAATAGGCTGAGGTTCCTTCAGTGGAGGCAACGGTAGGTTATGAGTTCGGTCGAGGATTACAACTTCGGCAGCGCAGAAAGTGCTCTTTGTGGCGGAAATCAGACGTCTCCTGGTCCTCAAAGAAGCAATGTCACCCTTAAAAGGCAGCTCCAAGAATACCTTTTTCTTAGGCACGGTAGGTATAGCAACTTTCATTTCACGAATTTCACTGTGCTTCTGGATGAACTTTCGAGGGTAGCCATTGGCAATTAACGTGTTGGTAATTAATTCTAGTTCATCGGCTAGACAATCGCTCGAACATATTCGTCTGGCGCGACTAAACAGGGTCCTTACAAGCGTTCGCTTGTGCCGCATTGGCGTAAAGCTGCTGAAATGCAGATACTGTCCCGACCATGTTGTTTTTCGATAGACAGACCGTTTTACCAGTCCGTCCTCCCTGCGGCTGATAAGAACATCCAGATATGGAAGACAGTTCTGTTGTTCGATTTCACAGGAAACCCTCAAATTGGCATGCGCAGAGTTAAAACGTGCCACTAGCTGTGCGATTTGAATTTCTGTCGAACTGAATACCAGGATGTCGTCAACGTAACGTTTGTAATAGGGTAACTGCGCTATTTCTTCGGATAGGCTTCGTTCTATCATTATCATAAAGAAATCCGCTAGTATGGGGCCCAGTGGGCTGCCCATGGCTACCCCATCAATTTGGCGATACGGTATGTTACGGAAGTGGAAATCGACATTCTCTGTGCAGAGAAGTAATGATTCTCTTAAGAATTCAACAGGAATCGGCAACGGACATTCGGAACTTTCTGCTAATTCGCAGATGTAGTCAACAGTCTGGTGTAGCGGCACGTTAGTAAACAAAGATTCCACATCTAAGGAACACATCACCTTATCGGACAAGTTCATTTTATCGAGGTCTTCGACAAGCTCGAAGGAATCTTTGAGGCCATGTAGATTAAACTGAGCTTTTAGCGGAGAAAGCACATTAACCAACCAGCGAGCTAATTTATGTTGGGGTGCGTTTGTCATCGAGAGGATCGGTCTGAGCGGCACTCCGCTCTTGTGCAATTTTGGAAGCCCATATAGCTGTGGCGTGGTTGATCCATTTGGCTTTAAACTGTTATAAGTAGCGCTGTCGATTACGTGATACTGATGAAGCATTTCTAAGTGGCGAATGATTCGGGATTCGAACGCAGTCACATCCCCTGCCTTCTCCAGTCGTTTGAATTTGTTGGTGTCACTGAGTATGATACTCATCTTTTCGATGTATTCAACTTTGTTCATGACTACAACGCCTGAACCCTTATCCGGCTTCATTACAACGACATCCTTATCGCGTAATTCGCGTAATGCTCGTAGGTGTCTGTTCGTAAGCGCGCACTTTTCTTTTATCGGCGCATTTTTTACTTCATAAGCAACATCGGTCAGTTTGTTTCTAAACCATATAAGCTTATCGGTACTAGTTGGTTGAAGGTCCTTCAATTGATCAAAAAAGTTCTCAAACTGAGCCTCAATGAACAATCCTATCAATCGTCTAGGAGGCACTCTGTAATCTAGCCCGAAAGACAATGCTTCTAACTGTAGTGCATCAAGTTTCACATTTGACAAATTCACCACATACTTACTGGGGTCCCGAGTACATGGCTCCTCATCTTGGTTGTTCATCAATGCTTTTTCAAGCCGTGCTAATTCCTTCATTTTGGTACGATCGATTTTGACTTTACAAAATTGGGTGTATATAATCCGAGAGCAGACTGACAAGTTTGCAACTACGGGCAGCAGGCGTGCATGGGTTTCTAGTAGACCATCAAGTCTGGCTCGCGCGGTCTCCAACTGCGCAGTTGCGACGCGTCTGAGATTAGCTGCAGAAGGCTTAAGCTTGTTTCTACGTAACAGTTTCCAAATCGCCCGAGGATAACGACGCATGCGAATACAATCCGACAAAAAATTAATTTCCACACGTATGCGAGCAATCTTGCAACGCAAATTGACGATACGATGAAGCAGTCTAATGGAATCAAGGGGAATTCGTCGTTTGAGAAATTTAAAACAGTTAGTTCCCTTTAGTAACTTGAAAAGCACAATTAGAAGACGAAGCTCGGCAGATGCATGCATTTCGTATCGTCTCATCAGTGCCGATAACGATAACCGGTAATTTTATATAAGAGCTTCCAAAATTGCACAAGAGCGGAGTGCCGCTCAGACCGATCCTCTCGATGACAAACGCACCCCAACATAAATTAGCTCGCTGGTTGGTTAATGTGCTTTCTCCGCTAAAAGCTCAGTTTAATCTACATGGCCTCAAAGATTCCTTCGAGCTTGTCGAAGACCTCGATAAAATGAACTTGTCCGATAAGGTGATGTGTTCCTTAGATGTGGAATCTTTGTTTACTAACGTGCCGCTACACCAGACTGTTGACTATATCTGCGAATTAGCAGAAAGTTCCGAATGTCCGTTGCCGATTCCTGTTGAATTCTTAAGAGAATCATTACTTCTCTGCACAGAGAATGTCGATTTCCACTTCCGTAACATACCGTATCGCCAAATTGATGGGGTAGCCATGGGCAGCCCACTGGGCCCCATACTAGCGGATTTCTTTATGATAATGATAGAACGAAGCCTATCCGAAGAAATAGCGCAGTTACCCTATTACAAACGTTACGTTGACGACATCCTGGTATTCAGTTCGACAGAAATTCAAATCGCACAGCTAGTGGCACGTTTTAACTCTGCGCATGCCAATTTGAGGGTTTCCTGTGAAATCGAACAACAGAACTGTCTTCCATATCTGGATGTTCTTATCAGCCGCAGGGAGGACGGACTGGTAAAACGGTCTGTCTATCGAAAAACAACATGGTCGGGACAGTATCTGCATTTCAGCAGCTTTACGCCAATGCGGCACAAGCGAACGCTTGTAAGGACCCTGTTTAGTCGCGCCAGACGAATATGTTCGAGCGATTGTCTAGCCGATGAACTAGAATTAATTACCAACACGTTAATTGCCAATGGCTACCCTCGAAAGTTCATCCAGAAGCACAGTGAAATTCGTGAAATGAAAGTTGCTATACCTACCGTGCCTAAGAAAAAGGTATTCTTGGAGCTGCCTTTTAAGGGTGACATTGCTTCTTTGAGGACCAGGAGACGTCTGATTTCCGCCACAAAGAGCACTTTCTGCGCTGCCGAAGTTGTAATCCTCGACCGAACTCATAACCTACCGTTGCCTCCACTGAAGGAACCTCAGCCTATTGGCGCCAACTCCCACTGTGTATATCAATTTGTATGTAACTGCGGGGATAGTTACATAGGCAGAACCAATAGAACACTGAGTTCCCGAATTAAGGAGCATGTACCAAAATGGGTTCAGTGCGGACTTAGTCAGCAAGCAAGCCCAACTCAGATTACATGTGTACGCAGGCCGCCAGCATCTTCGATCGGCAGGCACTTATTGACATCGGGTTGATAATTGTCTACATTTAAACGGAAACCAAGTTGGCGTCGCGGCAGGACTACAGAGTGTTTCCACAGAGTGGGACAGGTGTGGCTTGTCATTGTTACGTGTTCAACCAAAGATCGCTCACTATGACCGTGAACCTGATTGGCCCTACAACACACGTAGATAAGCACGCACATACGCACTCAAGGACACACCCTAACGTTCCGTGTTCACATGTAAACCGTTAAGTGTTCAGTACACTGTGAGCCAGACTGACGCGTCTTCTTGCTTATTCGCTGTGAGTTTAAATACGCACTTGCGGTTAGAGTCCAGCTGTGATATCTGGCGACGGAGGTCAGCATGTCCATGACAAATACTCCACCGGTCTTCTGGTCGTGCTCTACCGACAAACCTTCCCTGGACTCGTGGCATAGATGGCGGAAAACCTTTACGGATTACTTGGAATTGCTTCCAATCTTGAATCCAGCAGTATCTCTTACTGAGAAAAACCAAGTGAAGCTCTTGAGACAGTTTCTTGGAGATGAGGGTCAAAGGTATTTCGATGCACTTCGTACTGATCAAATCTCTTCTACGATAACCGGCGCTTTGGAGACCTTCAGTGCTCTTTGGGGTGCCCGTCAGAATGTTTTTACGGCTAGATACTACTTCTCGAATCTCTGTCAGAAACCAGATGTGAGTGTGAACGAGTTCATCGCTCGTGTACTACAAGCAGTACCTGATTGTAAATACAATGAAGTCGATCCAACGAGATTTGAAGAGACCACGTTACTCCAATGTTTGATAGCCGGAATCTCAAACCAGAGCACGCGGTAGAAGCTTCTTTCACAAGATGATTGTTCACTGACCTGGGAGACGGCCTGCTCGATTGCCCGGCAGAGGGAACACCTTATACAACAACTCGCAACATTTACGCTGAAGGACTCGTCAGATGAGCTGCGATTGATTAACACTACACCAAAACCAAAGCCACCCACTGGCGTCCATTTTGTTTGTGTGCTATCGTTGTGGGAAGCAGCACAGTTGTCCATCCGACTGCCGGCATCAGAAGACAGTATGTCGAAGCTGCGGGAAGGTGGGCCACCTGGCGCGAGTGTGTAGATCGGTCAAGCGACGTTCAGGTGGGGCTTATCGAGGAGCAAACCCCATCAAAACTGTGGACAAGTATGATGGTAGCGACCCTGAATTACCTTCAATTTGGCTTAATTCCGTTTCTAGCATGCAGCCGGCGCCATACACTCTAGAGCTTTACATTGAAGGACAAAAGGTACAGATGGAAATCGATACAGGAGCATCCGTGACGATAATCCGGGAAAACGCTGTAAAAACGTTCCCGAACTTATCCGCTTGCAATTCTGTTCTTCGCACATACACCGGTAAACCCATACGTGTCCTTGGTAAATGCTTCGTGAAGGCACAGTACGGCGACAAATTACGCACACTTCCTGTATATGTGATCCCCGGGGATCGCCCAAATCTGCTTGGAAGAGACTGGAGACGTGCTTTCCCGGATACAATGAACGTGGTAAAATTAGTCACCGAGATCTCCGGACTTGAAACATTACTTAAACAACATTCAGCTGTTTTTTCCCAGGAGCTTGGGAAGTTGAAAGAATTTCAGGCTGCAATAAAACTAAAGGAAGGCGCTCGACCAAAATTCATTAAGGCGCGCACACTACCATACGCTATAAGGCCTAAAGTGGAAGAGGAACTAAACCGCCTACAGACTCAAGGTATTATTACTCCTGTACACTTTTCTGACTGGGGAACTTTAATTGTGACAGTAACCAAACCGGACGGCTCCGTACGGATATGTGGTGACTACAAGATAACCATAAATCAAGCATCCATGCTGGTCAGGTACCCCTTGCCACGTATTGATGACTTGTATGCAACACTAGCTGGTGGTGAAAAGTTTACCAAACTCGATCTGAGTCATGCATACTCGCAGACAGAGCTCGATGAACCTTCGAGGAAACTTACTACCATCACCACGCACATGGGACTATTTCAATATACTCGTTTTGTAGGACTAGTTAATACTAGTCCGAGACGATGCGCGGAATTAAGCGCGGATATCAGAAGGCAATGGAAGTCGGACACAGCGGACTGTATTCGATGGGCTGGAACAAGAAACGGGCGGATGAAGCGAGGCAAGAGCGTACACGTGAGCGCGGGGACTTACAAGGCAGTTGTGTGTCGAGCCGGTTGTAAGATTAAAACAAGAAGGAGTAATGTACAATCGGTCAACAAGTAAATTGTACACGAAAGATAAGAGTTATCTTTTTGGGCGCTACAGAGCTCCCCCCCTAGAAGGCTGAACATAGAAAGCTTTCGAAATCGAAAAGGAATGTTAAAACGAGGTTCGTAAGGCGAAATCGTGCCGAGTAAAAATGGGCGTGCGTTCGTGTAAATGGGGGTTCGTCGGAAGTCGGAGTCCGCTGTGCCGTTTATGATTCGTTATTTATTGAATGCAGGGCAGGGTGCATTTCGGCGAGCCGTTGGAGCGGGCTTGTCGGACTACAAAGAACTGGCTAGTCCAGAAAAAGGCCGACAGGACCTCAACCTCCGCTGCTGCCAAACGGTGCGCTTGGGAGTGGTCTCTCCCCCCGCCGCACCCCGCCCCGCGCCAAAGCGACCCTCGTCCCACGAAGAAAACGACCACGGTCCCACGGAGAAGCGACCCTCGTCTCGCGGAGAAGCGATCCTCGTCCCGCGGAGAAGCGACCCTCGTCTCACGGAGAAGCGATCCTCGTCCCGCGAAGAAGCGATCCTTGTCCCGCGGAGAAGCGATCCTTGTCCCGCGGAGAAGCGATCCTCGTCCCGCGGAGAAGCGACCAGTGTTCGGGTCAGGGTCCTCGAAAAGATTCCTCGTGTGTGCCAGTCGATCGAAGGGGAGGGTTGGGGCACGTAAAGACGAGAAGATAGAAAAACACGCGCAGACAACGCCAAAAAGAACAAACGAATAAGCTGCGTGTTTAAATATTTTTTGGTTTTTGATAAATTTCTTTTGAAAAAGGTTTTCCGGGTTTTTTTATATTTTTGTTTGTTTTCAAAACGTTAATCGACCAAAAACGAGGCAAATATATACAATATCTACAAAGTTAAAAGTATTTACACTGTACATAGTCGGAGAAGCGGACGGGCTTACGCACCTTCCGACCACGGCGATTGGTCGTGGGAGGCGGCGGGCTAGATTCGGGAGAGGTTGGGACGGCTTGCAGACCGAGATCGTGGTCTGGTTGAACTGGACTTGGATGATGTAAGTTGGTGCGATGAGTTGCAACGTCGCACGAAGCACTACTAGACGAAGTAGGGGAGGTAGTTTCTTCCATAAAGGCTGGTTTTAGACGGTCGATGGTGACGACTTCGTGTCGACCACCGCGGTCAATAGTGTACGCCTTACTCGCACGATGCAGCACCTTGAAGGTCAGGTCAGGTCAGGTCAAAATCCGTGGACGATACAGGCTTCCGCCTAACGAGCGTCCAGCTTCTTGTACCGGTAAGCGAACCAGAGCCCCCGATACTTCGACTTTTGATCGCCTCTCCTTGCCTCTGCAAAAGGAAATGAAATGAAACGAAGGGTCCTATGTACGGCGACTGAAGAGGCTGTCGAACACCGTCTGCGCGAAGAAGGACGTGTGAACACGTAGACAGCTTTTCGGGCACGTACACTGGTGTCTTCTGCGATCGAGGAGCGGGTGGACGTAGCTCACGCATCTGATGAGCCAATCGGTCAGTGTAACTTCCGTAGTCAAAAGTGGAAGTACATGGGGCTGGTGCTACCAGTTGTCCGGGCAACCGCAGCGTGCAACCGTAGACTAGCTGCGCTGGCGTGGCGTCGAAATCGGTTTGAACCGTGTTTCTTAAGCCTAGAAGAACGAGGGGAAGCGTTTCAGACCATGAAGGATCTGCTTGCGCACGTAGCGCTGCCTTCAACTGGCGGTGAAAAAGCTCCACCATGCCGTTAGCGGCCGGATGATACGCTGTCGTCTGGACGTGGCGACAGCCTAAATCTTTAAGCAACGTGGCAAACGTTGACGAAAAATGTGACCCTCGATCGGTGGTCACGATGGCGGGACAGCCGTATTGAGCTACCCAACGCTCCAGAAAAGCTTTCGCTACTGTTTCCGAGGAGCAATTTGGGATAGGGACGGCCTCAGGCCATCTAGTAAATCGATCGATGCAGGTCAGTAAATAAACCGAGCCTTTGGAAGGCGGCAGAGGACCTACGAGGTCGACGTGCACGTGATGAAAACGTGCGTCTGGCGTCGGAAAAGTGCCTAATAGGTTTCTCGTGTGCTTGTGCACCTTCGCGCGCTGACACGGAAGGCAAGCAGCTGCCCAGGTACGGACGTCCCGATTAACATTGCGCCAAACGAATCGTGCGGTTACGAGTTTAACCGATGCACGAACGCCTGGATGAGACAAGCCGTGCAACGCGTCGAACACGGTCTGCCGAAACTCACGTGGGACGGCTGGGCGCGGCGTGCCCAGAGATAAATCGCACAGTATAGTGCCGTCGGATGATGTCAGCGGAACGGGTCGTATATCCAATGAGGGAGACCTGCGTAGTAGTTCAACCTCAGGATCGTTGAGTTGTGCTGTGGCCATGGCTGCCAAGTCGATAGCAGTGCCGGCGTCAGCGGAGATAGCTTGAATGCGGGAAAGTGCATCGGCGACGGCGTTGTGCACACCTGAGACATGCCGTATATCGGTCGTAAACTGAGCGATATAGTCAAGGTGGCGCGACTCTCTAGGAGAGTATCGGTCGGTAGTCGAGCCGAGCACGTAAGTTAGGGGTTTGTGGTCGGTGAAGACGACAAAGGAGCGGCCTTCTAGGACGTGTCGAAAGTGACGTATCGCTAGATATACGGCAAGTAGTTCTCTACCGAACGTGCTGTAGCGAGATTCGGTAGGTTGTAGGCGTTTGGAGAAAAACGCTAAGGGCTGCCACGTGTCGGCTACGCGTTGCTGCAAAACAGCGCCGACCGCGACGTCCGAGGCGTCAGTACTAAGGGACAGTGGAGCGGTCGGATCGTGATGCGCTATGGAAGCTATGTTGGCGATAGCCTCTTTCAGCGACTTAAAAGCAGCGCGTGCTGCGGTGGGAAATTCGAACTTCTTGAGTTTCCCTCGGAGAAGGTCCGTGAGGGGTTGCATCAGAGAGGCGCAGTTGGGTATAAATCGACGGTAAAAGTTGACCAGGCCATCAAAACGCCTGAGCTGCTTGAAGGAATGAGACTCGGGGTAGTCGATAATGGCTTGAATTTTATCTTGCAGTGGCACGACGCCTGCAGAAGAGATACGATGGCCCAGGAAATTAACTGAATCGACACCAAACGAACACTTTTCTGCGTTGATCGTCACCCCGTATTGAGATAAACGATCAAAAAGTGTTCGTACGTGGCGTATGTGCTCTTCTCGTGAAGAGCTTGCGATTAAAATGTCGTCAAGATACGCGTAAGCGAAGTCTAAACCGCGACAAACTTGGTCGATGAAACGCTGAAAAGTTTGCGCGGCGTTCTTTAGACCGAATGGCATGCGCAGAAACTCGAACAAACCAAATGGAGTCGTCACGGCAGTTTTAGCGTTGTCCGCCTCGGCTACCGGAATTTGGTTGTATGCGCGTACCAAGTCGATTTTGCTGAAGATATTTTTACCTGCCAGACTGGCGGTGAGATCCACTATGTGTGGGATCGGATAGCGATCGGGCGTGGTTACCGTATTCAAGGATCGATAGTCGCCGCAAGGACGCCAGTCCCCCACAACGTTCTTCGGGACCATGTGCAGAGGCGACGCCCATGGGCTGTTGGACGGTCTGACGATACCAAGTTGAAGCATGTGGTCAAATTCGGCTCGTGCTGCCCGTAGTTTGTCTGGAGCAAGCCGTCTTGGCCTTGCGCTAACTGGTTGACCGCTCGTAACTATGTGGTGAGCGACCTCTGTCGTGACTGGTGGAAGCTCTGCAGCCGGTCGAACCAGTCGCGGGTATTCGGAGAGGAGGCTCAAGTAGTCGGACGGTGCGTCTGCGATCCGAAATACAGGGCTGATTACCGGGGCATCTGAAAGGACACCATCAACACCTAGTTTCGTACGGTCGTCTAAAAGTCTGTGGCGACCAGCATCAACCAGCAACCCAAAATGTCGGAGGAAGTCGATACCGATAATTGCGAAAGGTACAGACGCAACCATGAAGACCCACTGAAAATCTCGGCGAAGATTGAGGTCCAGGTTCATCATGCGCTGACCGAATGAAGCTATTGGAGAACCGTTGGTCGCCTGCAAATTGTACGTAGGCTTCGAATGCTTGTCGCTAGCGGTCGCTGGGATGACGCTGACTTCCGCTCCCGTGTCGATGAGGAACGTGATGGAAGAACGTCGATCCTTAACGTAAAACAGTCGGTTTGCTTGGTTATTGCATGATACGTTTGTAGTGCTAGTATGCGGGCTATTCGTTTTCCCTGGGTCGTGCCTAATGCAGGGAGCCCGACAACGTCTAGCTCTTCCACCGTATTGGCGGTGATACCAACATACTTCTTTGACGGGCTTGACAGTATCTGACTGAGAACTTGTAAGGAAAATGTGGCACTTTCGTGCCGAACGTGACGTACTCGGTGCAGGCACAGACGAGCCGCAATGAACGGTAGCCAAAACGTGGTCAGCATTTGACCGTGGCACACGCTGCTTCGAAGCCTTCATTGCTGCTATCCTGCTGCGAAGTAGCGCAATTTCCTCGTCTTTAGAGTCAGATCGGCCTAGCGACTGGGAACAAACATGGGATTCGGTTTTCATCGGTGAGAATACGTCACCGGAGTTACTAGTCGTCTGCTGCGGAAAACGTTCGAACGCAGCGTCTGCCTTGGTAGCTAAGTCTTTCAAGGGTGCATCTATAAACATGGACAGCATTATCGGCAATGGCTCTGGAAGACGTGCAAACCACAGCTCCTTTATCCCTTCTTCGCTCAAGAATAAGGGACCAGCGATGCGCTGAAGTTCGCGGAGCAATGCCGAAGGCTTGCGATCTCCAAGCTTGAGACCATTGAGCTGCTCAAATCGTGCTCGTGCGTTGGGTCGTAGCTCTTTCAATATCGCTTGCTTCATCGTTTCATACTTTGCCTCATTCGATGGGCAGAGTAGAATGTCCTCAATCAGCGTCACAACCGACGGAGGAAGGCGTGGGACGAGCTGATTGTACCTTGGACAGTCTGCCGTTATGCCCTTATTTTCTAGTTCGATCTCGAATATCTTAAACCAAACTTCTGGACTGTGTTCCATGAAACTTGGAACAGCCAAAGTAAGCATGGTTACGCTGTGAAACGACTCAGATTCCGCTCTCGAAATGTGAGTCGAAAGAAAAAAACGAACAAAATACGATAAAGTACTAAAATTACGCAAGAAACAAATGAATATAGGTATATAATCGAGAAAAAGGAACGAACTCACCAAAAAAAACAAACGAGAAATAAAAGTTTAATTCGCGCGTGCGAATCGGGGTCACCAATTTGTAGGACTAGTTAATACTAGTCCGAGACGATGCGCGGAATTAAGCGCGGATATCAGAAGGCAATGGAAGTCGGACACAGCGGACTGTATTCGATGGGCTAGAACAAGAAACGGGCGGATGAAGCGAGGCAAGAGCGTACACGTGAGCGCGGGGACTTACAAGGCAGTTGTGTGTCGAGCCGGTTGTAAGATTAAAACAAGAAGGAGTAATGTACAATCGGTCAACAAGTAAATTGTACACGAAAGATAAGAGTTATCTTTTTGGGCGCTACAGTTTACCTTTTGGCATTAATTCCGCCCCCGGAATATTTCAGAGAATTATTGACGACCTAGTGAAGGACATTCCTTTTGCGTGTGCTTATCTGGATGATATTCTTATCTCTGGACGCTCAGATAGAGAGCATCTTCAAACACTCGCAGTCGTGCTCGAGCGTTTGGAGCGAAGTGGATTCAGATTGAAAAGGTCTAAATGTGAGTTCCCTTCGCCTTCCGTTTGTTACCTTAGATACCGGCTTGATAAACACGGTTTACATGTTTTAAATGACAAGGTTAAACCTATTTTAGGAAGCCCAGAGCCAAAGAGTTGTGATGAACTCCGTTCGTTCTTAGGAATGCTATTTCGCTATCGCCGTTTCCTGCCTAATGCATCGACGGTTCTATCGCCATTAAATGAGCTGTTACACAAAAATGCATCGTGGTGTTGGGGTTTCCGTCAAAAAATGCCTTCAATAAAGCAAACCAAGCTCTTGCTTCGCCACCAACGTTAGTCCATTATGACTCTAACAAGCCACTCATACTTCAGTGCGACGCGTCCCCTTGGGGGGTCGGGGCTGTCCTGTGCCACCGCATGGACGATGGTTCTTTACGTCCCATAGCATATGCATCGCGCACTTTACAGACGGCGGAGAAGAACTACTCACAACTGGACAGGGAAGCGCTAGCCGTTATCTTCGGAGTTAAGAGGTTTCACCAGTATTTATGGGGAAACGTTTTCGAGCTTCATACAGACCACAAACCATTGATACCCTTGTTTGGGGAAACCAAAGGTATACAACAAATGGCATCACCGAGGATGCAAAGATGGGCTATAACCTTGAGTGTTTACAGTTACAAGATTGTTTATATTACCGGCTTCAGCAACTGCACAGCTGATGCACGCAGCCGTCTGCCGATCACGGAAACTGCACATGAACACGACCCTCCGTTTGAACTGGTTAATCTAATGCAACATCTAGACACAACACCGATACGGAGTTCAACAATCCGTCAATGGGCGGATCGAGGCCACGTGCTATCAATGGTGAAACGCTTTTTGAACATGGGTTGGCCTCCTGAAGGGACAGTTGAATTACAACCGTTTATGATTCGGAAGAACGAACTGAGTCTATTCGACGGCTGTGTTTTTTGGGGATCTCGTCTAGTCCCTCCCACAAAGGCGCGTTCACAGATACTTAAAGAGCTCCATGATGCTCATCCATGTGTGGCGAGGATGAAGGCACTAGCGAGGTGGTACTGCTGGTGGCCCAACATCGACTCAGACATAGAGAACTTACTGAAGAATTGCGATATTTGTCAGGCTTATCAGCGGAGCAAGGCGCCAGGTCAAATACACCCTTGGCGTTGGCCCGACAAGCCCTGGCAGCGTATCCACGCCGACTTCTTCGGACCGATCGACGGGACCATGTTTCTTCTACTTAGTGATGCACATTCTAAGTGGATTGACGTGCCTCCAGTTACTCAGGCGACAGCCGAATTCACCATCACTAAAATGCGCTCGTCCTTCGCTACGTTTGGCATTCCGGAAACCATTTGTACAGACAATGGTTCGCCTTTTACCAGTGCCAAATTTGGTAAATTTGTCTCCAACAACGGAATCCAACACGTTAAATCAGCCCCGTATCACCCAGCATCAAACGGATTAGCGGAGCGTGCAGTACAAACTGTGAAACAAGGCTTACTAACGCAGAGAACGGGAACATTGCGAACAAAACTGGATCGGTTCCTATTCTCCTACCGTTCTACACCCACTGAGGCTACTGGGAAATCCCCGGCAGAATTGATGTTCGGCAGAAATATGAGAAGGAGGCTTCAGCTGTTGTTCCTGAACCCGCGTGTTGAAGTACAGGAGCGTCAGAAAAAGTTTGTGTCTTCAGAGGAATCAAAGCCGGAAGTTACATTTCAGGACCATCAACCTGTTTACACCAGGTTACCGCATGAACAATGTTGGCAGCCGGCGACTGTGCTCGATTCTTCGGGAAGGCAAAACGATTTGCAGCTTCCGGACGGCCGGGTTGTTCGCCGGCACTCAGACCATGTACGCCCCAGGAGCACTGACACACCTGCCGTGAGTCAGTCACGCTCGGAGATCTCAGAGCAAGCTGCAGAGCACGATGAACACAGCACAACAGGGGAAACTCCATTACGCCGATCGACCCGGATTCGCAAACCGATCGAACGTTTTCAGCCATGACTGTAACGTCAGCCAAAACCGGGAGGACTGTTACGTGTTCAACCAATGATCGCTCACTATGACCGTGAACCTGATTGGCCCTACAAACACACGTAGATAAGCACGCACACACGCACTCAAGGACACACCCTAACGTTCCGTGTTCACATGTAAACCGTTAAGTGTTCAGTACACTGTGCGACGGACTGACGCGTCTTCTTGCTTATTCGCTGTGAGTTTAAATAAGTACTTGCGGTTAGAGTACAGCTGTGATAATCATGCATAGGGTAAATGGGTTAAGTAGCTGAATATGAACGTCTGGAACTCTAAGTATTAGCACGGCAGTGCGAAGGCCGTCAGGGCCGGGGTAGTAAGACAATTTGAGCGCATTAATTCCCCGCGTAATACTGCCCAGATCGAATTCGATGAGCTTCAACTCATCGTTGGGGAGATGGGGTGTCACAGGTGATAGAGCCGAATAGGCCACCGTAAAGAATTCGCAAATGTGCTTGTTAAGGAAATCAGGTAGTTGGGCAAGATCAGTTAAAGGTGTCCAGTCAGGAAGTGTCAATGTAGCGACTGTCGATGCTTTGTTGGTTGTTCTGCTCTTCAGCAATCGAGTGAGTGCTTGGACATTGTTGTTGGTGCTGAGAGCTACAGGATAACATTACCTACACCGAACACCGCTGAAGACGTACTTGCGATGCTCCCATGGACACGGATTCAATAAAGGACAAAGAAAAGCCCGCACTTCACAATCATGACACACTAAAGCACCTAGGAAACTGATCAATTCAATACAAGGCACCTGAGTCGTCCGACTTCAACAGCTCCAACCACTTGTAATGGACTCCGAAGGCGACTACACAGCCGTAGGGAACAAATTGGCGTTGCGTGATTGCGAATATCCGCGAGGGTAATCGGTCAGATACCATTTTGCCAATGTATATCAACAGCCGGCAGTGTTCCAGGACGTGGTGGGTCTTCGTCTGGCAAGCGTTTTCCCTACAAAAAGCCACAAATGTCTGTTTAACAACACTGCGACGTGGCGGATGTGACTCGCCACTCAATAAAGTCACCGCCCCTAACACATTGGCAAGTTGATTGACACCACATTTACAAGTTCTGTGCATATATCGGCTCTCGCATGGACACGCCTACATATCTGACTAGTGACATACCACTATTTTTAAGTATTTTCCACCCGTTTCCTCATTTGCACTCACTGACCTACATTGCTTACGGGACCTCATCGGACTACTTCCTCATCAACATACCATATAAGTGATCTGATCATTATTTTTACCTCTCGCATTTTGTGTACATAGTCTACATACATACCTACATACTACAAACTTTACTACTCCCACTGTTGGTGCTGCTTATTCAGTTATCATGTACAATAATGCAATATGCTGATCATGCCCAAAAGGCGTGTCTCGCTTTGTCGAGAATAAAATATTTATTTATTTATTTATAAGTTAGATGAGGCTTGTTTACTTCTCCACGTCGTTAGTATGTCGTTCATACATATACCGAGGTGGAACCCGTTTGTTTTGCTGCATCGTGTGCACAATGTCTTCAGTTTATTTAAGCCTTGGCATGTATGGGAGGTGTTGCGTGCCTGGTTCTTCCAGTCGCGCCAAGAGGAAGAGCTCACATTGGCGCTGCACACAGGCGTTCTATTCACAAGTCTGAGGTAATTTACAACCAGCCGTGATTTTAAAACTCACCCGCCCACTCGAACACACTTACGCAGGCGATTCACTTCGCCCTAGCTTTCAGCCACCATCAAATCCTTTCCTTTTCTTTTTTCCGTTGTTTTGGTGTTGCAGGTTCCGTAACGCCTTCCACTGCGGCAGACCTTTCGAACATGGGCTGCGATCTTAATTGGTTTATTCTACTGATGCGCCTTCCCGTCCGAGTGCTGTGCTTGTTCACCACATCGCATTTTCAACTGCATCCGATAGTTTCCATTGCTTTTCCGAGCCTCAGTTGCTCATCTCTTCCGTCGACCTAAACCTCTACATATCTGTTTATACCATATTTCCTCTCCAGCGGCCGGAGTGTGAGGCTGTCTGGGTTGGTGTTTGCGACGCGTTTTTCGCCGATGTGAACACTTGCGAAGACAGTCTTGCAGATCACTAGTGGGAATATTTTTCGGGTTGCAAATGTAAGGTTGCTCCAGTATCAGCCTGCGGTTGGACTAGTTGTCCTTGAATTGCCAGTTTTGTAATAACCTATCCCTGCTCCTTATGATCCCACTTGTTATATAATGAAATCTCTTGCGCTTCTTGCTGGGCTATACTATCAAGGGACTTAACGTTGGCTGATCGACAGCAACAGGCGAAATGGTTTAACCGGCCTTCACAATAATCACCAACTCTCTCGAGTGTTGCTAGAATATCCGGTTCTTCGTCGTGATCGCATAACTTCTATGCGTCTACTATCCGCATCGTAACATGGCCGATGGCGTACCTGGAAATGGCTAACTGGTGTGGCATAGGATAGTTATGCAACTCGTTCCGTTTGGGGATGTTCATCCACTTCGCACTCCACAGGCGCCAGTTTTCGGGCAGCACACCCTCTGTCCTCTGTAATGCACTCGGCAGCACTGCAATTGGCTGCTAGCCAAAGCAAAGCTGCTGATTGTTCATCGGGTTTTTCTTTTCCTCTGTCTCCATGTTGCGTGCCTGGTTCTCCTAGCCGCGTCAAGAAAGAACTCGCGCCGGCTCTACACACAAGCGTTCTATTCACAAGTTAAATAAGACAAGTTCCCGTGCGGCGGCACTATAAGTCGGCTCTCGCTTTGCCCTCTGTTGCCACGCTAATTCTCCCCACACAATATTGTGCGTGCGCTCGTGCGAACGAGCTACACTCAGCGCTTCCCAAAGCTTGGATATAACCTATGTGGATTATACTTTTGCTCCAGTCCCCAATTCTCGGCATTTTCTTTGCCGAATTCCACTTGTGTAACTACGTCAAACCGGTTTTTCGGAAAAGCTTTTGATTTCATTCGGAAGAAGGAGCTGAAATCTCCCAAACTATGCGACAACCATCCCTGCAAGTTGCAGCATAACAAAGTTACAGACTTTTTGCTCCGCTTATCAACTGAGCAGTTCTAGGGACCCTTATCAGCGCTCCACCTGCATCGTCGCTTAAGGCAGGTCGATTAACACACGCTGCCGCTTTGTGTGGGTGTGTGTGTTCAAATGCGAGTCGACTGATCGCTGAACCCGACAGTCTGCGTGTTACAACCTCCATCTGTCTCTATCGCTTGGCCTTGTTGCGGTTGAACAACTCTCTATTCGTGTGCGGGTTCTGACCTATTCGTGCTTCACCCCTTTCGCAAAGAACACTCATCAAGGTGAGCGCTTAGATAAGCCTTGCTGTAAACAATAAGAGAACCCCTAGCATTCTAATGGTTCAACGTCGCCTATGTTGCGCAGACAACTGCAATAAAGTGCTTAAGATAAGTATTACTTGTTCTAGCTGCATTAGATCATACTATCCGCATTGTGTAGGCAAATCCGTCCAAGAAGTGAGACAGACAAACCAAGTTACTGACACAATTTGGTTTTGCCCAACATGTCATGTCATTCCAATTGTCAACGGTTTATCTTTGCTCATGAAAAATTGCGATAGGATGACTGAGCTAATCGCGCGTTTGGTAAATACTAAGATCGATCCCACGGAGGTAAATATGACCACGATAATACCTTACCCAGCCAAAGTAAGCTCCGAATCTAAGCCGAAAAAGAGAGCTACACGCTCCAACCGCACTGCAGCGTCTGTGACTCTAAATCCACTGGGTCACCTCACTCCCATAAATGGACAAGTCACAAACATGCCTGATTCCACTTCTCTAATCATAGAAGCTTCACTTGGAGATTCAGCCATGACACTGCCAGCTCAGAGCCAAAGGCAATCCGGTGCAGATAACACGCAGGTAACGTACGCATCGATTGCTTCGACAAACACACCGGAAGGGACACACATAGGTCCATCTTCAGTACCGAGCCCGCGTGGCTCAAAGCAGCTTTCACCGTCAACTCCAGTGGTGCATGCTAAACAGCCCAAATTGCTGGCAAAAGCTATAAAGCCGACACTCGATAGACAAAACCACGCTGCGTTAACTCTCGGGTGCACCAAGTTTCCCTTATCCAAATTTAGCACAATAAAAGGCAAGTTGCAAGACGATGGCAACCAGTGGAGTTCCAGCTGCTATGGGATTGGTATTCGGAATGAGTCTGCAATGCTGCAACGCGTAGCGCGTCTCCTGACCTCAGTGCACTCTGTTGAACCTCGAATTCTTTGAGTAACACTAGACTCAACAGATGAGACAGGGGCTGTCCTGCTCTCAGCAGTTCGTCTTCGCAACTCACCGAGTGGAGTGTGCATATTACTTGATTTACCTTGGAAAGGTCGCCCAAAAGAAGCAGAGAAACGCGGAATTCCTAATAGGGATAGCAAGAAAACAATATTCGTTCATGTTGTCCCCGAGCTTCTTCGTTCTTCTGGTCAAGGTCCGCAAACACATGATCGAGAGCAGTGGTGCTACATCCGCGAAGCACTCTCCGTTGACAATGTTATTGCATAAGCCCTGACAAGCGTTCCGTCATCACTTAACTACAAGGGCTGCTGCCGAAGGCTAATGAAAGTAACATCACACTCCGAGGGAATGACGCAAGTTCTGTTGGATAGCTGGTTAAAGTTTCGAGCTCGGTTGCCAACAGAGATCCGGTTAAAGTCAGGAGGCGAATGGCCAAAACTCAGAACCAATTCGACGTAACTTGCAAACGCTACAAATTCCTTATTTGCACAGTCCTGCGACGAGATCGACACAACAGCGCCCACGGCACACAACAAGACAGAGCACAGCACAAGTGAAACGTCTGTTCAGGGACGCTCAACAATGCCACGCAACTTGACTGAAATACATAAACCAAAAAACGATTAATGGCCGGCCACCTAACGGCCGGCTTAAAAGCTAACACAAAGTCGACATCTGTCAACGCACTCCTAACAACAAACTCCATATCTCGCAAGTACACAAACGCCCAAGGCCTTTAAGCAAGTTGGCCGAACTTAGAGAATTCCATACCTCACAACCGCGGGACCTAGTTATCATTACAGAGACGCTTAAATCCTGAGATAACCAATAATGAGATCAATTTATCCGGTATGTCTCTGCTTCGGACCGATAGAACCGGAAGGGTTGGCGGTGTGATTCTTTACTATAATACAAACCTCCGATGTGAAGTTATCGATTGCCCGGAAATCCGAGCTTCTGATTCGCTTTGGTGCCGCCTATGGTAAGGAAAGAGGGACACGTGTCTACCAGCCGTGATTTATCGCCCACCCAAATCAACATCGGAAATGGACTCTATACTGAACCACGTTTTTCAGTTTGCTTTGACCAAGTCCTACACCCACATTCTTATCGCTGGAGACTTTAACGTGCACGACATAGAAACACCGGCAAGCGGCGGTATGCAGTTTAAAGGCTGCTTGCAAGAGCTAATTGCTAACAACCCTCTGTACAACCACGTAACCTCTCCTACCAGATTTCGAACTGCTAACAAGCCGTCGATACTGGATCTTGTGCCAATTAACGAAGAACTCATGGTTGACGGGATAGTTACAAGCATACCACTGGGTCGTAGTGATCAGATTCCTCTACTATTTGACTACATATGCTATGCGGAGTACCCTGAATAAATAATAAATAATAATAATATATCAGCTGTAGGCCGTAACGGCTCTTCGCTGCGCGCGATAACTACCAGCCGCGCGCTGGCTGAGTATATCGCGAGGACGTTCACCCCTACGCGGAGTACCCTGAAAAGGAGGATGATAAAGTGCATACTGTCACGCACTACAATGTGTTAACTAAGCTTGTTTAGGATACACTTAGGACTTTCTTAACCGAATGCCCCTCAGGTGTTGCCTGGGAAACCTTTAAAAGGACGTATAGCACACTGGTAGCGCACGCATCGGAACAGAACTTCCAACCCAAAAACAAGCATAAGTCATTTCTGAGGAGCAGAACAAGTAAATGTATGTCCCGGGAGGAATTTGGCATGGCGAGATCACCATGAATGTTCGAATGCCGAAACCTGGACTGCATACGTGACACATCGTAACTTCTATGTGAAACTGATCCCGCGAAGACAAGGTCACTCACCAGCAGGAGTTAATGAAGCGATGCTGCACGAACCGGGAACTTCTGTATAGACATGTTAACGGCCTTCGAAAGGTGAAGCGGGTGGTTCTAGCACTCGTCATGGCTGATGGATGCATGCGATCAGCAATGGAAGCATCTGATCTCCTACGGCTTCATTACTCCCCAACTTTCCAGCAGGTTACGAGCCCAAAAACTCTCCTCATTTCTAATACTCCACCATCTGGTTTAGACAACATCACCTTCACTGCGGAAGCTGTGTCGAAGAAGTTGTTGTCATTGCGTGTCCAACGTTCTTCTGGAGTCGAGAACATTCGACCGAAGGCTCTGCAGGCGGTAGCAAGTGATCTAGCAGAACCACTGGCTGTTTTCTATCAGCGATGTCTAGAAACCATATTCCACCAGTATGGAAGCGAGGGGTCATCATTCCTATCCATAAAGGAAGTGGCCGCACTGATCCTGCCAATTACCATCCAATAACACTACTTCCCCTACTATCCAAAATTGATGGAATCAATCATCGCAGATGCGCTGATGCCGTATCTGGAAAGCCACAAGTTAACAGCTCCAGAGCAACCTGGCTATCGTCAACAGCATTCGTGTAATACTAACCTATTAATTGCACGTAATAGCTGGACTGAAGCTGTTGATGATGGAGTAGGAGTCGATGTCATCTACTTGGACTTTTCAAAAGCGTCTGATCGCTTAGACCATCGAATTCTCCTTCCGAAGCTTCCGAACTTCCGCATTGACTACCCAATCCTGAGTTCGCTTAGGAATCTCCTACAAGAACGACGGCTAGTGGTGAGAGTCCGAGAAGAAATGTCTGATGCAATCGATGTGGTGTGTGGCGTATCACAAGGCTCGGTTCTTAGACCTCGTCTATTCTTGGTGTTCATTAGCGACATGGCGAGATTAGTTGCTTCCGTTTTCCTATTTTTCGCTGCCGATATCAAGATCTGGCGAAGGGCCAGAGGACCGGACGACCACAAACGGCTCCAGTGCTATCTTAACACAGAGTCGAACTGGTCAGTTCAAAACGCCCTACCATTCAACAAAGACAAATGTCACGTGGTACAATTACGTCATAGACATAACTACACCCATTTAGTTGGGACAAACGGATTGCAGACCAGCTCCCAGGAAGGTGACCTCGGTGTGCTCGTACAGAGCGACTACAACTGTTCAAAACAGGCTGAGGTGGCTGCGAAAAGAGGCAACCAGCACGTTGGCATGCGGCGAAGGGCATTCGGGAGATTTGACCCATCATTCTCCCCAATGATGCACAATACCTACGTGTGCGCGTATGTTGAATACGCTAGCCAAGCTTAGCAACCTTGGTTGAAGCGCGACCTAGAAGCACTAGAGGCACCACAACGAAGAGCAACAACGAATGTAAGGAGCCTGCGCTATCACTCTTACCACCGAAGGCTGAAGTTGCTGGGGATTTTCAGCGGACGCTATCGAAGGCTGCGCAGGGATCTCATATTAGCGTATCAGATACTGAGTGGCCCCAACCACGTATGTCGCAATTTGCTGAAACTTAGCCACAACACGCAGCTCAGGGGTAACTGCTTAAAATTGAAGGAACAATATATCCATCTAGAGTGTCGACGAAATTACTTTTCCCTGCAGGTTTGCCAACCCTGGAACGCATTCCCAGACTCAGTTGAATCTTCTCGTACCTTAGATGTTTTCAAAAAACGCTTAGATGTTGCTCTTAGCTCCCAGCATTTTGTTACCTAAACTCCTCTATTGTGGATTGCGCCAAAATAAATAATGTGTCAGCTGTACGCCGTAACGGCGCTTCGCTGCCGCGCAACCACCACCAGTCGCGCGCGGGCTGAATATACCGCGAGGACGCCTACCCCGTCGCAACGAGACTGGACCTTAACGTGATGCGACGGTTTGCGTACCTCATTGACCCAATGAGCTATACTGGGTGATGCCTCCGAGCATCATGAGAGCTACTCCTACCAGGTTGGTCAATGGTGAGAAATCAGACAAACTCAGTCTCCTGGTCCTCCAGGTTGGGGGTTTGCAATGGGACGGCGTCCATATCTGTAAAACTAAATCACTGCCACCTCCCCGCTGCCTTGCGGACAGGCTTTTGACCCAAAGGCTTTGGATGAGGACCCTAATCGTCCTCCTGTCTAGGTCTGGGCGCCCTGGCAATATCTCAGCCCACATACAACCATGACATTTTCTTCAAACACAAAGTTCATCCTGCATCGGCCATCGCGCAGATTATCAAGGGTCGCCTTATCTGCTGCATACAGCAGGGCGGATAAGCGAAAACATGCTACTGCTGGCGCCTCCCTTCTTTCTTTTCCACCTTTTTCTCTTACTCCCATCCCGGCCCCCATTACTAACCTTCCTTCTATAATTCCCAGCTTAATTGACAGCAACCGAAGTACCACTGGAGTGGAACCATCTGCAGCCACCATACCACAGCAACTATCAGACGTCTATCGGCAACAGTCCCTTATAAGGTCACGCTGTCCCGTTGCCATGGCGACATGCAACGTCCGCACTCTAGGACAAACAGGTCAACAGGCTGCACTCGCACGCACCTTGGACACACTGAGTATTGATGTGTGTTGTGTGTCCGAAACTAGGATCAATGAGCCTAACGAGGTTGTTGAATTAACTGCACCCGGATTATCTTCTCGTTATTGGTTGCACGCATCCGGAGACCTCGATGCGGCACTCACGGGTCAAGCTGATGTGGGTATCATTCTCAGCTCCAAGGCTGAGTCATCGTTCGTTGATTGGATTCCGGTGGACAGCCGTTTATGTGCAGCCGGTTTGACGACATTAGCTATGGTTGATTCAGGAAGTAGTACAAAACGCTGTTTATTTGTGATTTCTGTTTATGTTCTCACCGACTTCAGTTCTAATGCAGTCAAGGGCACTTTCTATCACGAACTGAACGCCCTACTACGCAGTGCTACTAGTTCAGATATTATAGTATTTGCAGGGGATATGAACGCACAAGTAGGGCGTCTTAGCTTTTCAGAAGCTCGGTTGGGTGGTAATTATGGGCTTAACTCCGAACGGACTGACAACGGTGAGCATCTGCTGCAACTGTGTGCGGAGTACCAGTTGTTTCTTAGTAGCACTGCTTTTAGACAGTGGGCGCCGACGTGCCACTTGGCGTCCTCCGGTAGCTGGCCAACGATGGACCCAAATTCACCACATAGCCTTAAGTTACAGAACTCTGCGAACTCTGCTACACACCCCACCTTGGAAGCCCTTACTCAAGCCCATGTAACTATTCGCGTCCACCCTCACCTTTCGTTTTCCCCACTAACAGCTCCAGCGAAGGCTTCCATCCTTCAGCCTTCTAGGCGAGGCCCTTGTAGGGTACCGAAAAACAGGCACTTTCAGTATTTTGTAACATTGGATTTCACGGTCGTTTTAACCTTCGAAACATACACCCGTTTTACTGATTGCACATCCGTTGACACAAACTATATTTTAGTGAGTACCTCGCTGCCCGTTTCTCGCTCTGTCTGAATAGCTTCCTATTCTCGTAGCCTGCACAATACACGTTGGGTTCTGTCGCCTCCGACTACTGTAATGTCGTATGTGGCACGTCTTACGTGTCATTGCTTACCGAAAATATCCGAGGCTCCGCCCAACAAGCCAGGACAAATCAGGGCCAACCTTCCCAGTCAAAATACGGTGGGTTAGGATTAGGTCCCCTCTAATCCTTCGCTAGTGCATTGACTGCATCCTCAAAAAATGAGGCGTTCGGGGTACGTTTGTCCTCGTAACCCATTGACCAACCAAGTACCGACGGGCAACACCCCTTCTATCGCCATTTTGTCCCGGACAAGGCATGGTGGACAGACCTGGACGTAATCTTCTGGCTGGGGTCACACAAACGCTGAGGAGAGCTTCAAAAGCACATCAACGGCTAGGGTCCCGAAAGAACGACGGATAAACCACAACATCTGGAACATTTACTAGCCGCCTTCTCCTATAGCGCAATGTTCGTGCGCTATATATTCGGTACGAAACCAGACGGCCAAAAAAATTAGTAGATGGAACAGACCAATTAAGCTAGGGCAAAAGTTTACTGGACGGGAGCAGAGTTAGCTAATGCTAAAAATTGGGCAGCAGATGAGAGCTAGCTAGGGAGAATGTACTCTGCGTCGAGTGCGCTGACGGAGCGTCGTTCGCAGTCGAGTCGCGCGCCGAAGGCGGAGATCGCGTTCGTGTTTCAAACAAAGGGGAACAAGGTTCCAACAGACAAACAGCTTAATTCCCTAGTACATAAGCAAGCTATAATTTGCATATATTTTAGAAACGTTTGGACGGTCATACGGGGAAGCTCCAGGCCACTACACAGCCCCTCCTAGAAGGGAAACCGTGGGTGACCCTTCGATCTACGTGAGGACTGTCCGTCGCAGGCCAGCCTCCTGCGAGTCCAGGTAGTGAAACCTGATGCAGCTGCTGGGCAAAACCAGGCGAGCGGACCCTAGCGGGCTCCCACCCGTATCCTCCCTAACGGTGCCAAAAACAAAGTGGGGGAAAGTTCGTAAGCGTCAAATATGCGGGAGTTCGTGAAAATCAAATGTTCGCTTCAGGCTCGTCATCTTCTTCGGTTTATACATGGAAGAAAAACGGAAACAAGAGCAGCGGCGGTGGAGGCGAGGGCAAAAATAAGATTGACGCTTACCGGATGAGATACGCGTCAGGCAAAACGCAACCCTTGTTATGTGTTTTCAAAACGTTCTTTGGGTTTTCAAAACGTTTTTCGTTCTTTTGAGTTTTTAAACATTGTTGTCTGTTTTTTGCGTTTTCCAAAGCTTTCGTAGATTATTTTTGGGGTTTTCCTACGTGGTTTGCTAAAAGGGAAAAGGTAAACCATAAGGAAACTGAAAGAAACATTAATCCCTTAATCGCGCTGGCCAGTGAACGCGTCTACCCGACCTAGTCGACTTGTGCTAATCAGAGGAAGGCGTCGTCTTCGACGTCCTATCGGATCGCAAAATTGGAGGAACCACTGAAGACGCGGCGGTTGGTTCGATGGGAAGCGGCGGAGCTGAAGTGGAAGGCTTGGATAAAGCGTGATGATTGGGTTCAGGGATGTTGGAAGCAGGCGAGTCTTTCACCATAGGCTGGGTTGACTCTTCAGAAGACGAGTAAGGGTCTTCATCGAGCCCCGGTTCCACGTGGGCAGCCTTGAGGCAGTCAATCGTAACGGCTTCTCGTTTGCCGTGGCGGTCGATAATAAAGTGCTGTCATTACGCTGCAGAACCTCGAACGGACCTGCGTAAGGTTGCCCCAGTGGTCTGCGGAGACCATCGAGAAGGAGAAAAACGAAAGGACAACGCTGTACGTTTTGCGGAACGAAAGATTTACGTTGTCGTTCTCTAACGTAGGGAATCTTGTAGTGATACATGCTCGTGGCTAGCTTCCGTGCATAATTCGTGTCGTAACGGGGAACCTTGGGACTATCGGAAAAGAACTCGCCAGGTAAACGCAGTGCCTGTCCATATACTAACTCGGCGCTAGACGTACGTAAATCAGCCTTTAGGGCTGATCGGATACCAAGGAAGACCGTAGGCAGTATCTCAGTCCAACACAGCGCATGGACGGCGCTAACGGAGGCTTTCAGCTGTCGGTGGAAACGTTCCACCATACCGTTTGCTTGCAGATGGTAGGCGGTCGTACCAATGCGTCGGCATCCAATGAGTTTAAGAAGATCGTTAAAGCTCGAAGGTTGGAATTGCGGACCCCGGTCTGTAGTCACTGTGGCTGGACAGCCGTGTGAAGCAGCCCAGCGCTCGACGAAAGCTCGCGTTACGGTTTCTACAGCTTCGTCAGGGTTGGGAACGGCTTCGGGCCAACGGGTGCAACGATGGATCATGTTTAAAATGTAGACCATTCCTTTGGACGGTACCAGCGGTCCCACAACGTGAGATGGATATGAGTTAAGCGCTCTGAAACTGACGGAAAGCGACCAAGCGGAACGGACACGTGCCGCTGAACCTTGGCTTGCTGACGTGTGAGACAGCTGCCTGCCCAAAGCGTAAGATCGCGTGGCATCCAAGGCCAGACGTACATCTCAGAGACAAGCTTTGCAATAAGGTTGATGCCTGGGTGGGCGATATTGTGGAGGGTGTCGAAAACGATACTGCGAAAAGTATCTGTAACGACAGGCCGAGGTCGTCCGGTGGATGTGCCGCATAAAATTGTGCCATCAGATGACGGCAAAGGGTCTGGCTATATCTTCAAAGAAGTATCACGGAGTTCCGAAAAACTTTGGTCGTTCGAGTGCGCGGCGGCCATAGCAGACAAATCGCTTGTCTGCCCAGCAGGGCCGATCGCAAATCCTCTTGAAAGAGCATCAGCGACGATGTTTCGCTAACCAGAAATGTGTTGGATATTAGTCGAACATTGGGCAACGAAATCCCGCTGACGAACCTTACGTGGTGAGTGTCTAGCTGATTGATTTCGGAATGCGTAGATAAGCGGCTTGTGAGCGGGGAAGATAATGAAGGTGTTATTTTCAAGGACGTGCCGGAAATGTCGAACAGTAGAGTACACGGCCAGCAGTTTGCGACTGAATGTGCTGCACTTGACTTCGGCAGGTTGTAGACGTCTAGATTAAAAAGCAAGAGGCTTCCAGCATCCGTTTGTATGTTGCTGTAGGACGGCGCAAATGGCGGTGTCCGCTGCGTCAACAGCAACACTGAGCGGAGCGTCCGGATCGGAATGATGAAGCCTAACGGCTTTGGCTAAGGCCTCTTTGTTAGCTTTGGTCGCTTCGGCATCAGTAGCGGTCAGTTCCACCTGACCGTTTTTACGTCCACAAAGTAGATCGGTTAGTGGACTTAGCAAATTGGCATAGGGTGGAAGCAAACGTCGATAATAGTTGAGCATGCCATTAACCCGCCAATATCAGCTAACGTAGTCAGGACCGGAAAGTCTCTGATGGCGCGGACTCTATCGACTACAGGCCGTATGCCATACTAATCAATACCGTGGCCAAGAAATTCGACGGAAGGCTACTGAAACAAGCATCTGTCAGGGTTGACAGTGATGCTACTATCGGCCAGACTATCGAAAATAACCTTAAGATGTTCTGCATGCTGTTCTTTAGAAGCGCTGGCGACTAGGATATCGTCGATGTATGGATAGGCGAACTCTAGACCTCTAGTGACAGAATCGACGAATGGTTGAAAAGTCTGGACTGCTTTGCGAAAACTGAACGGCATACGCAAAATATCAAAGAGCCCAAACGGCGCGATTACGGCAGTCTTCGGTATGTCTTCCTCAGCGACTGGAACCTGGTGATACGCGCGAACCAGATCTATTTTCGAGAACACCCAGGTGTCGCGCAGGCTTTCCGTGATGTCCTAAATGTGAGAAATAGGAGAGCGGTGGGGAAAAGTAACTTCATTGAGCGCGCTGTAATCACCACAAGGACGCCAGTCTCCTGATATTTTGGGTACCATGTGGAGCAGCGACGCCGGCGGGCTTTTAGACGGACGAACGATACCTAGTTAAGCATGTGCTCGAATTCTGCATGAGCAATTTTTAGCTTGTCAGGGGGTCATTCGACTGGCTTTGGCGAAAACGGGCAGTCCTTTGGTAACGATATGACTTTTTGCAGCACCAGTGGCGGATGGAAAAGGTGCCATTACACGAAAGACTTGCGGAAAATGGGTATTAAGCACCTGACCGATAGGTGAGGTTGACTGGTTTATGTATACAGGACTGATGGACTCAATGTCAGTCAAAGTACCTATAACTGCCAGATCCGTTTGATGATCTATCAAACGGTGTTACTTCGCGTCAACAAGCAAACCGAAATGCTGCAACAAGTCAAGGCCAAGAATTGGCGTCTGGACATCTGCGACGAGAAAGATCCATTTAAAAGAAGGTCGTAAGGTTAAATTGAGCGTGCACGAGCTTTGACTATACACGCGAATGGTGGTGCCGTTTGCTGCACGCAGTGAACTAGTCGCCTCTTCGATAACATCATTAGAAGCACGTGGGATAACGCTGACTTCTGCGCCGGTGTCAACGAGATAGCTTACTCCCGTACTGCGATCGTTGACAAAGAAAAGGCGACTCGGGCAGCCAGCGACTTCCGTCGCCACTACGTGCTGGACTACCCGTTTCCCTACATGGTGCGCTTAAAGGAACAGGGCGGGCGACACGACCTGGCCTGATGACCAAATCGCTCGTGGTACCAACAATAGCTTGACATAGGGGGAGATTACGAACGTGCTCTAGGATGAGTGCGACTACTGGAACGATTTCTGCAGTTGGATCCGGAGTGTGTTAGGTTCTCTAGTCGGTTGGTAAGTGCGGCTATTTGCGCTCTTAGTTCTGCTACCTCCGTACTGGAAGTGGACTGAAGCTGAGATACTTGGGCGTTGGATTTCCAAATACGGTCGGCAATGTCGGCGGGCTGAGAAAGGGGCTCATCATTTGCATACAATGGGTTCCGCATGTCTCGTGGCAGAAGACGAAGCCACATCTCTTTAAGGAACGAGTCGCCGACAGAGAGGCTTAGCTAGAGCCTGCATCTTGTGCACCAACTGTGAAGGCTTTCAAGCACCTAGCTCAGTTTCGTTAAGAAGCTGCGTAACGCTAGCATGGTCCGATATGCGGAAGCGCTTTAAGACTACGGCCTTAAGCTCAGCGTAACTCTTCTGATATTCGGGAAGTTCCAAAATGTCGTCGAGGTCATTGTTGACTTGCGGAGGAAGCGCTGCGACATCGCAGTGAAATTTGACATTGTCAGACATAACAGCATGTAACGAAAAATTGCATTCTAGCTGATTAAACCTGACCTTATGGTTAGTCTCTCTGATAGGTGGGATAGGGAAACAGAACACACTAACCTGATCGGGAGAAACGCGGGGAATGACCTACGTGGGGAAATATTACGGAACGCGTGAAAGTGAACCTAGGTAGTACAAAGTAAAAATAGATGGGTAGATCAAGAATATAACAAGTAGTTATTTATTTAGCTATAGAATAATTTACCTGATCTGAAAAGAAGTATGAGTATCAAACACACCAAAAACTTCCATTTGGGTGGTCACCAATTATAGCGCAATGATCGTGCGCTATATATTCGGTACGAAACCAGACGGCCAAGTAAAAGCAGTGGATAGAACACACAACTTAAGCTAGGGCAAAATTTTATTGGACGGGAGGAGAGTTAGCTAATGCTAAAAATTGGGCAGCAGATGAGAGCTAGCTAGGGAGAATGTACTCTGCTTCGAGTGCGCTGACGGAGCGTCGTTCGCAGTCGAGTCGCGCGCCGAAGGCGGAGATCGCGTTCGTGTTTCAAACAAAGGGGAACAAGGTTCCAACAGACAAACAGCCTAATTCCTTAATACCTAAGCAAGCTATAAGTTGCATGTAATGTAGAAAAGTTTACACGGTCATACGGAGAAGCTCCGGGGCACTACACTTGAAGTTGACTCCAGAGTGTAGCATGGAACAGTGGACAACACCTTGATCATCCTGATGATTCACGTGTGGAAGTTCTCTCCAGTCGAGCACATAACTTGTGGGGGCAGCAGACGCTCTGCTACGCAACACTGAACACTTTGCCCGGTTTATGGGTAGCTACTACAAGAAAGACCATTCCCCGAGTCTACGCAGAGCCCGTTGATGTGCTACAGGACCTCCAGGGATATCAATATATTCCAGAGCTTTAGGTCATCAGCAAATAAGTGCGATGGAACCTCAAGCTCCCTCGGCAAGTCATTCACGTAGACTGAGAACAACAGCGGACCCAGGACAGAGCCCTGCGAAAAGTCGCTAAGGACAGCTTGTCGAAACGAAAGAATGCTTCCCATCCGAATACACTGTTCCCGTCCATCCAGAAAAGCTGACACCCACTGGAGAGCGTGATAGATATTCCATACGACCTCAACTGCAGTGAGCGTCGCGAATGGGGGACCGTTTCAAACGTCTTGGGGAAGCCAACGAACACCACGTCTACCGCATGTCCATTGTCTACGGCTTCAGCCCAGCTCTCACCAGCTACCAGCAGGTTCGTTTGACACGAAAATCCTTTGCGGAAACCATGTTGCTCGACGCTAAGCAGGGTAAACTATGTAAATGGTTCTCCATTATGTCTCGTAATATTTTTTCAAGTAACTTAACGACCACGCTAATCAAGCTGACAGGCCTGTAACTATCCGGTAAGTCGTTGTCACCGCACTTGAAACTCGGGCAGACAACAGCCTCTGACCATTCGGTAGGCAAGACACAGCTGTTGAAGGACTTCTGAAACACACAAGTCAGAGGTCCACTGAGTTCCATGCCAATTCGTGCAACTCTTTTGGATGAACAGAAGGTGTCCCCTTTCCACTCATACTATACCTGGCACAGGCTCAGTTTTATTGCAGAACAGAGATATTTCACCATTTAGCACTCCAATGCCATATCTTTACCAGAATATCAGAGTGCCCAATAGTTGGAACAAAAACTGCGCGCAATTGGATTATGTGATTTGGTACGGTAGTATTTTTTGGAGCTATAAATAAAACAAAAAGTAATGAGAAGCCCTAAAGGCTTTCAGCTAAACATACACGCACATATCGTCATATATTTCACCTAATAAGTTATTTCAATTTTAAACTTAATATATTTTAGTATCCATTTTAATACTTGCCATTGTATTGACGTGTTTCCCCTAATTTAAATTTAAATCTTGTATTTTAATTTGATTTTAATGCATTTATCTAATTACTGTTGCAATAGTTTTGTGCTACTTGCTGTTTTAAAACACATAAGACGAAAAGCACTTGACAGCCATTCCATGCGTTGGATGCTACCAGTTTGCCACGAGGGCGCCGGATTAATCACAAGCAGTTGATCGCAATTTGGAGGCGATAATGTTTAGTGTAATGGGTTCTATCAAGTAAGGTTATGAAGTAGGTTGTTAAGGCCTGATAGCGTTTTAAGAAATGCATATTGATTTAGCCGAACGCGAAATGATGTTTTCTTTTTGTATGAGGTGAGGCAGGGTTTTTAGTGCGCAGGTGTTGTTTCGGTTTCGCTGCAATGGCTATGATAACGTTGGATGACACCGTTGTGTCCTGCGCTACTTTTCAGCAGTATTATAAGGCATCGGAAGAATTCGGAGACGATTTGAAGCGGTTTCAAGTGCATACGGTGGCAAGATTTTACAAATAAGACGTTTCAACCACCGTGTCTATAAGAAGAGGTCAAATCAACAGCTACCCTAAGGGATACGGTACAAATGGATAAAATATCGTTGTGTCCATTGTAACATCAAGGAGAAGGTGGTAGTCGTTAAGTGCGAACGTAGTTTTATGTGTAATTCATTCTGCATAGGCATGTTAGCCTCGGTTGTGAAGTGAGCATTGCCGTCAGTATGAAGGGCGTTGACTATGTGATAGGTCCGCATAATCTGGTGCATAATAATACTTTCTGCCTAGGGAATCCAGGTTTATATGTTAGTAATCGGCGCCTGACATCCGAAGCGGAGTGGCAAGCGTTTACTTGATGCAATCGTTTCGTAATACCGGAGAACTGCGCGGCTAGGTATTGGAAAGGTATACCAAGCGGGCTAATCGACAGGACGTTTTTCTATCCGGCATCGTTTAGGTTGCACAGCTAGGGGAACTGTGAACGCGGTTGCAGCCATGTTGCGTATGAATGGCGCCGTGCGTGTAGAATGGGATGGTTTGCAAATGCGATCCCTGTTTATCATTCCTGCAGGGGTTACCTCCGGAGTAGCAAAATGTGGGGACGGGGTTCTTGCAGATGCCACGCATCAGGTGAACTGTGGTGGTTAACTTCTTTGGCGTTTCATGTTAATTGACGGTTTTGGCGTTGCTCGCAGCGTGTTCTACGCGTTGATGCTAAACGATACTGCAGGTATTTACCTGGAGGTTTGCTTTGGTTATGTCTGAAAAGTTGCCCACCACTCACTCATTGAAGACACTAATCATGGTTAGGTGCCTGGGAAAAAGGAATACAGGTACGTTGGTGTACCCACAGTCCATGGTGGTTTTAGGCTGCGTCGATTTCCCGCGGGACTTTTCACGCAGGTGTCAGTCCCTTTCGAAGGTGAAGAAGTCTAACAGAGTTTTTCTGAGCGTTGGACGCACAGGTTATTTTACACCAAGCTCGAATTGCAGCTGCAGATTCTGCTTAGAGCTATAAGGGTTAGAAGCATAGAGGTTTTCAGATACCTCTGTTGACGTGGTTGCCCTTCGCAGGGAGTTTGGTGTACCAAAGATTGCGCAATATGCGTATGTTGGGTGCGCTCCCCGCACGCAAGGTTGGCTTAAGATAGAGGACCTCGCTATCGCAACTCTTTGAGGCAGTTGTTCGGACAGCGCGCCATGCAGAAACGCGTTGGACCACGTCGTTAGCCAAGTTGTGCATGTCGATATCATAAACCGTTCCGGACACAGGAGATGGAATGGAGTCGGTTTCTTGACTGTCATCTTATGCTACTGGAGTATTTATGCGACACATTTCCTCGGATACGGTGACAACAATTGGATATGACGGCAGTAGATAGGAAGTGGTAAGTAAGTAAGACTGCAGGCCCCCTATTGTGATGGGCAATGAAAGAAGCTGTGATGGCTCGTTCGTGCGTCAGCGGGATATGCCATGCCCGCCCATTGTGCGGGTTGCTGACAAGATAACGGTTGACATAACACTGCTTATGCACAGAAGCCGTTTGTCAATGCGGGACCGTCAGCTTCCTACCCCTGATTACAAACTGTAGGCATGGGAGCCTCAACCGATACCATCTACACCAGCCTCCCCGCCGGTGGTGTTGACGCGCGAGGAAAAGTTGTCCCGTGCCAACAGGTTGTTCGGGGACATAACGGTTGCCATGAACAGTCTGGGTACAGTCGCTTTGCTTGAGTAGAGCAGTTCTACCTAGGCAGCCTGAATACGATACTAACTAGACAGAGCTTGTCGTCCTTTGGAAACTGCCTTTTGACAACCTCGGCCGGGCTGACGCCTTCCCAAAAATTGACCGCCCCAAGGTAACAAAAAGGAAGTAGTTGCTGCTGCCCAAGGTGATGAAACCACCACAACTGTCAACCGAAACGCAACCGCTGTACTTCCGAAACATCCTTACTGTCACATCAGCAGCATCCATGAATACGAATAAACACGACAGAGCAGGGAATTTACAACCGGTATGCAAGAACGAAGACTTGTGCATCAGTTGTGTCACGGAGGATGGACCAAGCACGAGCGGAGACGTTGTTGACTTGGGGACAGGTCCAACTGCAACTGATGAATTTACCAAGTATGTGGGGCGTCCAACGGCGACGAGGTGCACTTTACACGCGTCTTTTGCACGCAACTCAAGTTTTCCCTAACGCATTTCCCGTCCTATGTACTCATGAGAGCGATAAATCGGCTTTTTAATGTCATGCTCCGCTGCTGTTGCGGCATGCTTCCCCCGACGGTAAAACACGCTTCCAGAAATCGGCTGGGTACGGGTTGGCACATACCGCATGGCAGCCCGCGGGTAGCTCTACTAACGAACATTATGCCGTAAGATTGACTGGTTTGACATGGAAACCCCATCCTTAATGACAGTTCGGGTATATCGTACGGCAAGCATCCGGACGCTACACCTGAATGCTCACTTAGCATGGGGCGAAACAGCTAATCGTACGACATTTTCGTCTCGAAGTGTGCATGCACATCTTGTTACGTTTTCATCACCTTGTATACACATGTCTTTCTATAGCACCTTTCGCAGGTGTCCGTAGGAAACGCCCATAATGGCATCGTACAGCAGGTAGGTTCATGAGTTGCTTCATAACCCTATGACATAACGTGGAATATAGCTCGGACCTCAGTGGTCCACTGTGTTGACGCGACAAATTAATACTGACCAGAAACCTTACACTGAACGCCGAAAATTGGACACGGGACTAAGTGCGCAGACGATGAATAAGACGTTAAACCCTACATCAAGTACCCACCGAAAAACGATTAGCCGCCGGCCATTCACTGGTAGACGAAACTTCAGGTATATGTTGTCCAACCTCCGAAACATTGCGTAAACAGAAACCTTCATGTATGTACACTAAGGCACAAGGCCTCCTCAGTAAACTTACCGAACCTCGACTGCGTTAGTTTGCGAATGCATGGGACCTAATTTTCATTACCCACCCTTGATTACACCACGAGGTAACTGATGTTGAGCTTGAGATAGCCGGAATGTCAAACATCTGGAACGACCGTCCAGCGGAGGAGGTGGGTCCTACTCTATTACCGCAGCGACCTGCAACGTTACCGACTCACTCTGTTGCCGTTTCCGACTAAGGCACAACGACGCAGGTTTCGTAGTTGTCGTTTTACGGCCCCCCAACCTCCACCCTGGAAAGCGCTGCCCCCTTGATACGTGCCTGAACAGAGTAACACGCGCCAGGTACAACCACATTTTCATCTCCGGGTACTTCAGTCTACACTACTTGGGGGTATCGGTATCACTAGGAGTGGCTCCTAGTGCAAGGAGGTATTTCACCTACAATGAACCGCTGCAGCTGAAAAGATGTGTCAACGTTATGACGAAGAGCAGATACTGTCGCTAGAAGAGAGGGTATCGGTGGCTAGCAATCGCATTCGGATGGAGCCTTCAAGTAAGTAAGCGTCTTAGACTTTGCAGCGGGTAATGATTAAGTGAACGTTTAAGAAAGAAGCTAGGGAGTGGCTGTGCGCAGACATCATAAGATATGAATGATTGCCATAGAAGAGCTAAAAATGTTAGATGAAAGGACTGCGAACCAGCGGAGTCCAAGCGTACATTAAGGTTGTGAAATACGTCAGAGCAGCAGACGCTAAAGCGCAGCGGCGCGCAGATACTGAAATCCTCTTTGTGTGCTAAGGTAGACTGAAGCAGGAATAGCCTGTAAGCGCTGGACCTATACATGGAAATATGTCCCAAATGTTGCAGAAAGTAATGAATAGTTGAAAGTCCACAAGGAGAGAGTAAGGAGTGGCGGTGGCCGGACTTGAGTTGAGTGAGGTCGGATGGGGAAGACTCTTATATGTAGACAGGTCCATTTTCCCACAGTTCGCCTTCAGGTCTGTTAATGCTTAAAAGAGTAGAAACATGACCGACTATGATGTACCTATTAAGTGCTGGACGGAACTGCATTATATTATCAGATGCCTGCACAGTATTGGAAGCCTATTCCACACATACGCGTAAATGTATAGATAGAAGTTTGCACGCGTACTACCGTGGACTTTCGGCAGGGTAATGGCGTGCGGTCTATTAAAAAGAGGGTACGAAATGTTGGTCGAGGCTAGGAAGGGCGTCCTTGAGTTCGCAAGAGGATTATTGATAGTATTCAGCCTGCGCGGCCATAAAGGTTCTAGCACGAGTTCGGTGCACCGACCGCGATTTTTGAGAGTAGAGTGGCCCAGAAGACGTTTGGTAAACGATTGTTGAACCTTTTTAATGGCTACTCTGTTGCTTTTCCTGGAGTTGGTAAACACAATGGAGCAGTCCTCTAGTAGAGGTCGGGTGCAGGTTTGGTGTAGAGCAAGCCTAGGTTCTTGCAGAGTCATGGATTTGTATATGTAGCCTATAAGGAAGCGTGCTTTTGCTGAGCGATGGCTCACTTGCTCTGCGCAGTTCAGAGAACTGGAGTAATGTACACCTAGGTAACGAACTGTGAGATTATTAACAAGCGGAGTGTCTTGAAGCCCTAACGCCTTGGGCGGAACGATGCATCCGTATGAGAGGACGTTGCATTTCGCCGGTGAAAATGCCAGGTTTCAATTGTTGCACCAAACATCCAGAGCCCTAAGGTCGCTTTGAATCAGGAAAAGACCGGTTTGCATGTTTGATGGGTGCTGGGTGAATGGAAATCACCATTTTGATGTCATCAGCAAACAGATAGGACTTGCCATATTGTAGTACCTGGAATACGTCATTGATATAGCAAGAATAACAGTGGGTCTAGTACGCTGCCCTGAATAACTCCACTTGTGACTGGTTTGTGGAGTAATATAGGCTCGTCTACCATTACTGAGTGCCTGCGAGATGAGAAATAAGATTGGAGCCATGAGAGCAGGTGGTCAGAGATTCCGTAGGATCCAAGCTTTACTAATAATTTAGCGTGTGGTACTCTGTCAAAAGACAAGGAAGATTATGACTAGTGCTTGTTTAGCATCAATCTGTTCAGTCACATAGTTAAGAAACTCAAATTGGCAAGTCTGACAAGCTTTGGACGGTAAAAATCCGTGTTGTTGTATATTGATAAGGTTGCGACTAAGCAGAAAGTTCAGCAAGTTCTCAACAATTCTTTCCATCACTCTTGAGGCAGTAGGCGTGTGGCTGATGGGGTGGTAGTTTTCTATATTTTGATGGCTAACTGGTTTATGTCTAGGGATGACTATATAATGCTTCTACGTATTTGGATACGCTGCGAATTTCATTGAGAGTGTAAATAGGTTAAGAAGTATAACAGGAAGGTCCTGGCCTCTGAGTATCAGCAGTGCAGATGGGAGACCATCAGGGCCAGTGTGCAGTGACAGCTTAAGTGATTTAATTACTCGGGTAATAGAACGTAGGTCGAAGGTAATAATGTTTAACGAGTTGGCAAGAGCAGGTTGATGTCAGTGAAGCAATCACAAAAGTGGCTATTGAGAATCTCCGCTATTTCCTTCGGATCGCTGATTACGGACTCATCGGAGAGTCTTAGAGAGGTGATGGGTGTTGCTGTACGATTATTTCTATATTTCAATAGCTGAGTGAGGGACTTGGTTTTATTGTGACTGTTATAAGCAGCGCGCTCTTCGGCTAGCTTAATCATCCTTTGGGAGTGCTGCCAGTTGTCTATGACCTTTTTCATGCGAATAAGGATATGGAAACCATGCGTCTTATAGTATTGGTGACGCATTTTCCGGAGCTTCATCAGCACCTTGTTTAGATGGGATGAAAGCTTTATCGGTTTTGACCTGTGGCTGTGCATTAGCGGAGCAACCGTCTAGACAATCGGTGATGTTGTAGTATAGTTCATGAGTGACTGTGTCCACATCCGTGGACAAGAAAAAGGTATCCCAATTAGCTGAGCGGACAAGCATAGAAAAGTTATCCCAGTTAACGCTTCTGAACATCCACAGTTCCCCAGTTAGACTAGTTGAACGATAGAGTGAGATAGCGAGCATAAAGGATAAATGGACTACCTTCTGGTCGCTTCCTAGGATGTTGCCTTTTACGCTAGTAACAGCATCCGAGATGCCAAGCCTAAAAATTAGGTCAAGAGGGTTACAGAGCCTCGTCGGAACATGGATGTGTTAAATACTTTTGTTCATATATATGGTGGTAACAAAGCCTCTGTATTTGTGAGGTGCACTCTGGCCATTCCAAGAGATATGTGGCCTAGTAAAGCCGCCACCCAATATCTTGTAGCGTGTAGACATTGTGGAGACGTCACTGAAGAGGTTTACTAGTTCATTAATCTTGGTATTAGAGGCATGTTGGGTCGTATATGCAACCAATAAGGAGGTCAAGTGTACCCCCATTGGTCTGGATCCAGATTGAATTCTCTGGGTCTCCAATTGGTAACAACTCAAAGTCAGAAGCACAAAAGTCGTCCCGTAAGTAAATAAGGCATCCACCTCCGCGTTGGTTGGTGCGTCCATTGCGGAAGGTGGTGTATCCAATCATAGTTAGATTGTTGTCAGGGGCGCTTGAAGATTACCAGGTTTCTGTGATCAGAACAATTTGTGGAGAGAAGAATAAACGGACCGAGGTAGTGCAGATGGTGGTTGATGAATCTTGCTTTGATAAGGAGCAGATTACAGGTTCGACTGCGTACGTCCTTAGAGAGAGTAAGGTCGGGGTCGAGTGCAATATCCCCGCGTGTCACAACGGTGGAGTCCGTAAAGAGTGAAGCAGAGGTTTCACGTGCAGGTAATACACATGTTGCAGTTTTTACCTCACAGTGATCTGGGGAGGTGCACTGAGGTGGCTGGCCGTATAGGTTGTTATCAACCCACAGGTTGTCCGCCAGCGAGTTGTTAGACGACTGTGAGATAAAGGTTTGGTAAGGTAACGGGTCTAAGGGCTCATTCCTTTGCGCAGAAAATTTTATACTGCCACTTAAGGAGGTTGTTGTAGTAGGAGCATTACCATTATCATAGGCATGTAGGTAATGCAGTAGATTATTGTCAGATCCTGTGCAGGGTTGGGTTGGTGGCGCTAAGACTTAGATGGGAGATTAATGAAGTCCCTAGGATAGACCGAGTGTGGATGGATGGGACATCGCAATGGCGGAAAGACCGGATCGTCAAAGCACTTTGACTGCGAAAGCGGATCTCTATGTAAGAGCGTTAAATGCGTGCTAACGTGGGCAATTTTCACTTTCGTGGGAGAGGAGGGAGGTAGCGAGAAGCTTGGGAAGATAGAGCTGCGTTTATTGAATGAACGCTTTGCATATGTGTGATCATGGGATGGCAAAATCTGGTACTGCTGAATAATTGCCATCAACATGACAAGAAGAAACCTGGGGATTGCTGGAGCTACCCGAGTGGATGAAACCAGCGGCTTGGAGGGAGCTGTAATGAACCCAGGAGATTTCGGAGATAATGTAGAGCAAGTGTTAGCTCCTGATGGATTGGGTGCGGTGGACCGTACCCTGTAGTGTCCCATAAAATGGTACGGTGGTAAAGGGGGCCGCGTCGTGTGCGGTTACGTTATGATGATTCACGAACTGTGGCTGTCCAGTTTTTGAGAAGTGGTTGTGTATAGTGGCGCCTTAAACTTTGGTACTCCTTCTTCAATGGAGCGTGCTGTAAGAACTATGTCCAGAAACAGATGGTATCGAGCCTCGTGCGTTGAGCGATTGTTGCTAAGTCGGGGCGCGGGCTGCCAACTTGGGAGCTGCAAGTAGGTAACGGTTAGCTGGTGGCTGGCGTAGCCTAGCCGTGCTCGCAGGCCCCATCGACGACCAATACATCGGGGAAGATGGTTTTCGGTTACCGGCTGCCTCGCCTGAGTCCAAGTGTTGGCGTGTACCATCCGGTACTCGGGTTCTTTCTTGTTAACGTTTTGTGAAGCTGGGTTACATGGGTCCTGCTGATCTTTGCCAGGTTCGTTGTAGGTGTGGGCAGCAGACACCTTTGGCGTGCGTTACAGGGCATATGTGAATTTCCGCAAGTTGCATCCGCATTGTTACGTTCACTCCTGGTGATGGGAGTAGAGGGCGAAGCGATTGACAGGATTGCTGGTTCAGTGTCAGAATCGATCATATCAGAGTCACACTTCGATAATGCTCTGAATGTTCCATTTTCTGCAATAATTGCAGTATCTCGTTCTGAGCCGGTTTTAGGTGTAGTCACTTTAGGGGAGACACCTTGTCTTGGGTGTTGTGGTTTTGATGCATCTAAATCAATAGCACACACTGGTGTAAAACATGTGACGTGCGATGCATCTTTAGCTTCAGGTCGGGCTTTTATATTGGAAGATGATGTAGAGGTACGCGCCATCGAGCTTTGTAGGGGGTCATATCCTCACTGATCTGTAGAGCCCCGAAGTTAGCTTGTTGTTTGATGAAAAATTTTGAGGCCATGAAGCGTGTTGCAAACTCAGGACCTACAAATCTGAGAATGCTAGGACAGGTACGGCCGGGAATCTTTCTTAAGCGTTTGGCAGTGCAGCAATCTAGCTGCAATTTGCAGACGTTTAGAAGCTTACGTAGTAAATCTTTAAGTAGGATTCGGTCTGGGACGTTGAATAGTATGGCAGTATTGGCGCGACGCAAGCGCTCTTTGGCCTCTTGGGCAATTAAGTTCAGGATCATACCAGATTTGTTTAAGTCTTATGAGTTTTCAGGTTTTTGTATGCCCGACAGGTGTACTTGGGACATCACCTCCTTCGAGGTCCCATTGATGTTCATTATGTCGCCTTTTAGCAACTTCACTTCATTTTCAAGTGCATGAATTTTTAGTGCCGCTTCAGTAAGTGGGTCAGTAAACATGACCTTGCATTCCTGAGAAGCAGTGATAGCAACTGTGTCAGATATTGATGTAAGATTTACAACCTCTTTATCACCAAGCACTGAACTGGAACTATTGGCCACCACGATGGTGTCAATTTGATCTATGGGTTGGATATCGCGCAGGTCCGCTAAAGCCGAGTTGACTTTAACAGTGGGGAATGTAGTAGATTTCACTGTTCGTTTATTACGTCTCATAGCTGCAAGACGTTTAGGTACCATGGTAAAGAAAAATGAAGCACGATACCACAACGCTACAAAAGACGACATGGGCAGCAAGTCCAAAGAAAACCTGATGAACCGTTATAAGATGACGATGTGATATAATTAAATAGCACAAACTGCTATGTAGGCGTGGCAACAAGCTTCGGAATATAAACCATGGAAGCCCTCCACTTTTCACGACAGGCTGTAGAGTACAAAACTCCGAAGACGCAGCTAATGCCCTGCGGCTAAAATAAGCCCTAATGTTCGAACACGGAGCCTCTACCTGTCTCATAATATCGTGCACCTTACCCACACCACTGTTCACACATGTAATTTTCAATCCATACGTTGTGCTAAGGAACTTAATCTCACTGCGTGAGCATAGTTCGCCAGGGGCAGACAACCTGCACCCGAAGGCAATGAAGGCTGTGGCCAACAGCTAGCTGAACCACTGCCACAGTTCTTCGAAAGCGCTTTGATGAACAACAAGACCCCACTATGTGGAAGCGTGGCATTATCACCCCAATTTTTAAAGGCGGTAGCCGTTCAGATCCTGCAAATCATGGCCCAGTGACTCTCCTACCTGTGCTTGCAAAGTTGATGGAAGCGGTCATCGCTGAGGTTTTAAAGGACAACCTAGAAAAACGCAACCACTTGGTGCCGCAGCAGCATGGCTTCCGTCAACACCGGTCATGCGGCACCAATCTACTGGTTGCACGAGGTAGTTGGACGGAAGTGGCTGGTGATGGGGTCGGAGTTGACGTCTTCTATCAGGACTTCTCCAAAGCTTTCGGCCGCCTGGACCACCGCATCCTACTTCACCAGCTACAGAGCTACGGAATCGGTGATCCTGTACTCGGTTGGGTTGGCAGTTCCTTCGCTAACGGGAGCTTCAGTTACGTGTTAGTGGATCACTCTCTAACCCAATTAAGGTGGGATGTAGCGTGCCACAAGAACCAGTGTTGTGACCGCGCTTATTCCTGATGTTTGGTAACAACCTGGCAAGAGCGATCTCCTCAAATTTACTGCTTCTCGCCGATGGCATCAAAATATAGCGGGCGATTAGGGACAATGTAGATCACGATATGCTCCAACATAACCTAGATTGAATATACGAATGATCAAAGAGGAACCTGCTCCAGTTTAACTTAGTTGCGTGCAAGGTGCTGCAACTTTGTTTTCAGCCGGTGAGCGCTTACAAACACAGAAGCCACACTTTGGAGAAGGTCATTCAGGAGCGTGGCCCGGGTGTATTGGTACAGGAAGATCTCGGGTGTTTAAAACAAGCGGAGATGGCGACAAGAACCGGCACTCGACACTTCGGGCTTCTTCGCAGAGCCTTCGGTCGATTTTAACCCTCCGGCTTTCCCAAAGGCCTAGGACCTACTTGCGACCGCACGTGGAATATGCTATACAGGCGTAACTGCCATCACCGCAACAGGATCTGGTAGCTCTCCGGGCTAAGCAACGAAGGGCAACCAAGTACGGCAGTGTCCTCTTTCATCCTCCCTATCAGCTTAGACTAAATCTCTAAGAATGTACACTTGTCGATGTGCGCTTTTGCGGGGGATCTCAACATGGTTTGCCAGATGCTGAAGAACCCTAAACACATCGTCCGTCAGCTGCTGGAACTGAACCACAATTCTAAACTAAGAGGTCACCCGCTGAAACTGAAGATTCAGTATAGCCAGCTTGAATGCCACAGAAATTTCTTTTCCCTCCGCGTTTATCAGCCATGGAACGCCCTCCCTAATTATGTCGTCACTGCCTCCAATCTGCGAAGATGTAAAAGATGTGTGGATGATGCATTTTCTCCTTTACATTTCATTTATGGCTTAGTAGCCTGGGGCTACAAAACGCAATCAAACGGTGTCTTGTCAAACTCCAAGCCAATGGATTCATGGATTTATACTTTTAATACGCGAACAACGCCGCTATTTTACATAAGTCTATGGTGAGTCTACCAAAACGCTTTTTGCTTTTTCATGCAATTCACTTTCACAATAATTTCCATCCCACGGGTCTTGCTAAGCAGTGTATTATACCCATAGTAAACCACTGTTCCATCGTCCTTAACCTCAGCGCGAACAGTTTTTATGGATCTGCGCAACACTTCCACTGTGTCAGCTTCACCGTTTCCATGGCTGTATTACCTTGGGGCTGTGTTGCCGCAAGACGTCACACGGAGCCGACAATATCTTTTACTTACTTGCTGCCGGCTTATGTGAGTAGTCAGTTAGCTCTATTGCATATGGCAGCATCGATGTAACATCTTACTTGGAGCCGGCCACAGCGCTTAATTACTGGCGGTCAGATTAAGTGAACAGGCAGCCAGCTCTATTGCATACAGCAGCATTGCCGTGACGCCTTCTATGAAGCGGGTAACATCTGTTAATTATTTGCGGCCAGCTTTTGTGAGTAGTCACTTTTCACTATTGCATATGGCAGCATTGCTGTGATGTCTTATGTGGAGCCGGCAACATGTATTACTTACTGGCGGCCAGCTAATGTGAGTAGAACCTTTGGTACTCCAAGCTGATTTCGCTTTTTTAGTACATTATTCCAACTTGCAAGATGGGAACGTTTGCCAGGGGTCCTTCATGGGTAGGCCGAGAATTGATGTGCTTAATATCCAAAGATAAAATTATGGGTCTGATACAAGCTCACACACCGCGCGCTTGTTTACTCTGTGTACAAATTGCTCAGAAATGACTATAACATGCAAAAACGTCAGAAACGGATGCAGTATGAACTCAGTTTGGCTGCGCAATCCAGGACAACACAGAAGGCACCCTACTCTTACTTAAAAGAAGTACCAATCCTAGCAGTGGCATCCCTGCCCTTTTACCACAGAGCAAGGCAGCTTAGTTGCCGACGATGCGACGAAAACCAGTCTACTGACCCTGAAGTATTCATTAGTTTACGCTATATAGACGCCGTTACCCGGTGACACCACGCAAACCCACCCCTCTTCGTTGCGACACATAGAATTGAGTGTGACTGGCGTTGCCAAGGCCTGCGTGAATTAGATCTGAACTCGTCGCCGCGTCCTGATGGAATGCACCCGCTGTTTCTCAAGACCGTTACATACTACCTTGCTGATCCCGTCCGTCAGATGGTTTGACACTCACTGGAAGCTGGCCGACTCCCGTTACTTGGAAACTGGGGACCTTTAAGCCCATATATAGGGGAGGGAATCGTCAACCTCCTGCAAGCTATCGACCTATCCGCCTAACCTCCGTATTGTGTAAGTTAATGGTAAGGATTCTCTAACGTGCCCTGCAGCTTCACTTCGAGAACTTAAACATCATATTTTGATCATACTTGCGTTGGTCTGCCTCGTTTAATTCGAGAAAAATATTTTTTTTATTTATTTATGGCCTGTGCTCAGCGCGGCTTTCGGCGGACAGGTTCAGGTACCTCAAAGCTGACTGTTGCTAATGAAAACCGGGCGAGCTAGTTAGCCGCTGGGAAACGCCTGGATGTGATTTTGTAGACTACAGCCATGCTTTTGACAAGGTCCCCCATGAAAGCCTCCTTCTTAAACTCCGTGGTATCGGTGCCTCTGCGGATGTCCTTCCTTGGATCGTAGATGTTTTGAATGGCCGAACCAAGCGAGTTAAGGTTAAGGGAGCCTACTCTGCTCCTTTGCTCCTGAGTAGGGGCGTTCTGAAAGGGTCGGTACTTTGTTCAGAAATGTTCAAGATATTCATCAATGACCGCCAATGGGAGTTTCAGATAGATTGCTTGATTTACGCTACTGTCACGTGGATGTTGACAGATTGCAGGCATCATCGGACATGCTACATGACTGGTCAGTCAACTGGCATTTGCTCATAAATCGTGCAAAATGCTCGGTTTTTCCCATAGGTGCCCCTGGACCGTTCGCAATATACCATATTAATGGTGTGTCATTTAGAGCCACCATGCTTGAGAAAGACCTCGGTGTGCTTAGCTCTCATGATTTACGAACCACAGGAGACACATTAGGGAGGGTTGCCGTTGCCACCGGGGTGTCCCATCTCATACGGGGAGTCGTATCGTGACTAGCTCCGGAAATCTTCAGTAGCCTGTTTACTTCCAGTGTGCGCCTAATCCGTGAATACGGACTATCCGCCACCTGTTCTCTTACCAAGTTCGGGTGTGCCATAATTGAGTAGGTCCAGCAGCGTGCTAAGAAATCTCTACTGGAGTTAAGGGACATGCTTTACCCTTTTCGACTACAGCGAATTCACCTGTTCTCCCTGGAATATCCTTGACGTAGAGGTGATCTGATTTTTACCAGACGAATTCTGATGGGGGAGAGGTGGATGAAGCTACAAGCGTTCTTTCAAGTCAACACTGATAGGTCCACTCGGGAGCACAACTGAAAACTATTGAAACACGGAAGACGCAGAGTTTGCCCAACTCTCGCTCTCTCAACCAGTATGTTATAGGACTGGAACGGCTTGCCGAAGCATGTGGTTGACGCGCAGGCTGAGGAATGTTTCGAGCGATTTTTGGCTTCTCACGATGTGTAGGCTGGGATCTTGCTCCTTCCATTGTAACCGCTACGGTCCCTTTTGGAATACCGCATCTGCGCAATAATCGGGAAGTGGGGGAGATGACAAAGGACTTTCCCCATGCTCACTACAAGCCAAGAACCCGATTATAGCCAGGTAGCTATATTGCATATGGTAGCATTGCTGCGAGACGTTAACTGTAGTCGGCAACATCATTTCTTTACTGGCGGTAAGCATAATTTAGTAGTCCGGTGGTTACTTTGCATCTTGCATTATTGCTGTGAGGCGTTACATGGAGCCGGCCACATATCCTACCTATTCGCCGTCAGGGTAACTAAATAGTCAGGGACATCTACTGCATCCATTAGTATTGCTGGGAGACGTTACACCGACGTGGTCACTTCTTCCCTCTTGGCGGTAAGCAACACGGATTTGTATCCCACCGCTGCTGCACCAACTGGTGTTGCTGCGTGACCATTCCTTCTCGCATCCGTTGTGCAGCCTTCATACTCTGGTTCTAGTAACCTGATTCTGCCATCTTTGGAAAACCATAACGGCTACATGCGAGTTCAAGCTGAGTTATTGCACTCCACTTATTTTCATTTTCCCACAGACCTTTATAACTTATTTTTCACTGGTATGTACTTATGCATTGCCGATAAGTCACCACCTCCCGATAGCTCATTTATATCATAGTGAATACCTCATTTTTCGCATAACCAACACCTTAATTCATCGTCAAACCGTGCAATTTAATACAATACTTGGGGATAACATCAAAGTATGTATAACAAATTCACGTTTTGTGTAATGCTTAAATCAGCAGTATTACGTGTACTAAACTATGTAATCGTCTGCTTTTCTGGTACTTGTCCGATGATAACCATTTACAAAGCCTTTTCTCGTAAGTACACCTATTTTCAGCCTACCGTTTATTTACCTACTGAATTAGGTTAAAAAGCTCATTTACCATATTAAAAAATACTACATGTATACACTGATGCTTAAGACAAAATATATCACTTAGCAAATCAAGAAATTCATGGATCGTGTAAATTCCGTCTTCCCTTGCCTACTCATGTCTTTCTGACATCGATTCACGCTAATACAACAGTACAGCACCATTTACTGCATGAAAATTCCTTGTAAATATCCTCACCAGTTTGTCCGCCATTAGCGCCCGTTAACCTAGTGTCGATTACAGCCTGCACCTATCTTATTTACGCTTATTCTTTGAACTTACATAACCACTCAGTAAGCGCAAAATCGATGCACGTTTAGAACCAAAAATACTTTCAATTACGCATTCATTTTGCTACCTTGTTCACAGTCGGCCATTATAATTGTTTACCAGTGCAGATCACTGGCCACGGTGTGCTCGGATTTCGCGGCCAGGAACTAATTTTGCGCGTCATATTGATTCAACCTTCCCCTCAGAGCGTCGGCTTAATCGAAAACAGCTGATCGTATTTTGGGGGCGGTACTGTTTGCTGTACTGGCTGCTGGGGATGAATGTTATGAAGTACGTTGTTAAGGCCTGAGAAGGGTTTAATAAAGGAATATTGATTTAGGGAACTGAAAATGGCGTTGCATTCTTTTACGATGTATGAGATGGTGTTGGTTTGAGTGCGCTGGTGTTAGTTCGGTTACGCTGCAGTGGCTGTGGATGATGGGAGCGTTCTATCCGCCACTGGCGCGATTTTGAATGCGGGCTGCTGTTCAACAGGTCAAATTGTTTCTGCGTTCTCAAAAGGCAAGGGTTTTATTGAGTACTTGCGCAACGTGTTTGTAAAGAGGTCCGTACCGCCAAAAATCCAAAAACTGCTCTGTACCATGCCTACTTGCGAAGTTGAATAAAAGTGGACAATTTAAACTATAACAGTACGTTGCTACAAAGGAAGCGGAAGATAAAATATGGTTTATGGAAGTCCACTGTATGTATTGGGAAAAAGAAGAAAGAGGGAGAATGGATCTTAAATTGTCCAAGACACAGGAGAATCCACCTACAACCGTGTGTACCGGAATCACACTGCCGAAAAACACTATTTCCAAGTGGCGGATAGGACGCTCCAGTGGATGATACTCTTGCATACCGCGCTGCTTTTCGCCAATATTATAAGACATTTGGTGAATTCGAGGAAGATTTAAGGCGGTTTCAACTTCAGACGGCGACCAGTTTTTACAAATATGACGTTTTGACCGCTGCGTCGTATAAGAAGAGGTCCGGTCAAGAGCTACCCGATGGGATGCGGTACAAATGGGTACAATATCGTTGTGTCCATTGCACCCGGAAAGGAGACGGTGGCAGTCGGTAAGTGCGGACGTTTTTTATGCGTAATTCATGTTTCATAGGTATGTCAGCCTCGGATGTAAAGCGAGCATATCCATCCGTGCTAAGGGCATTTACTATGAGATAGGCTCGCATTGTCTGGTGCATAATTATAATTTTCACTTGGGGAATCCAAGTTTGTAGTGTGTAACCGGCGCCTGACTCCCGAGGCGGAGCGGCAAGTGTTTGATTTAATGCAGTCCTTCCGTAATAACGGAGAATTGCGACACTATGTCCTGGAAAGATATAACAAACGACTGAATCGACAGGACTTATTTTCTATCCGCCATCGCTTAGGTGGGGTATCTAAGGGGAATGATGTAAACGCGGTAGCGGAATTGTTGAGTAAGAACGGCGCTGTACGTGTCGAAAGAGATGGGTCACAACTGCGATTCGTATTTTTCGTTCCTGCTTCAATGACTTCCATAGCGGCGAAATACGGGGACGTACTTCTTGCGGATGCGACGCATCAGGTGAACTGCGGTGGTTATGTTCTTTGGCACTGCATGGTGATTGACGGTTTCGGCGTAGGTCGCAGCGTGTTTTACGCTTTAATGCCCAACGAGACAGCATGCAGTTACCTGGAGGTTGCTCGGGGCATGTCGGAAATGTTGCCCACCACCTTGTCAGCGAAGAATATAGTCATGGATAGGTGACTGGGTCAAATAAAGACATTTAAGTCGGTATATGCACGGAGCACGGTAGTATTATGCCGGTTTCATTTCCTGCGGGACGTTTCACGCAGATGCCAGTGTTTGTCAAAAGTAAAGAAGGCGGACAGAGTTTTGCTCAAGCAAAGAACGCACTGATAAGTGTACACGAAGACGGAATTGCAGTTTAAGATGCTGCTCAGAGCGATAAGGGTTAGAAGCGAAGAGGCATTCACTTACGTCAGTCGGACGGGGTTGCCCTTCGCAGGAAGCTGGGCGTACCACCGGTTGCGCGATGTGCGTACGTTGGGTGCCTTCAAAACAAACAGGGTGGAAAACGAGAATATGCACCTCAAGCGTGGATTAAGCAAAAGGACATCGCTGTTGCAACTTTTTGAGGCAGTTGTATGTAGAGCACGCGATGCGGAATCACTTTGGACCACGTCACTAGGCAAATGGCGGATGTCGAAATCGCGCACCATTCCGGCAACAGGGCAGGCGCGGGAGTTGGTTTCCTGCTTTTCTACTTATGCTGATGCCATATTAATGCGGCACATTTCTTCAGAGACGGTCACCTCAATACGGCCGGACGGCACTAGGTATGATGTATTAGGTAAGGGAGACCGAAAGCACGCCGATGTTATGGGTAATGAGATGAGCTGTGATTGTAGTTTCCTTAGGCAATGGGATATGCCATGCGCACACATTGTGCGAGTAGCTGGGATGTTAACCGCAGACGTTACCCCCCTTATGCACAGAAGCCGTTGGTCGATGGTGGACCATCAGATTCCTATCCCTGATGGGGAAACCTTCCGAGCGACAGAAGCGGGTGGCTGTACGAACGACGATTATGCGTCCTTGGTTATCTGACAACGGAGCCACATTCTCAATGGCAGTTAGTTTATTTTGTATGCCAGGCTCCAGCATAGAGTGACACAGGCAAGGGTAAGTCATATTCGTCCTGTGGTACGTATGGACACATAATAACCCGCGCCCTTTGTATCCCCATGTCTTTTCATGGCCCCTCGCAGCTGTCCTCTGGAAGCGGCTAGAATGGAACCCCTCAGAAGGTACGTTCAGTATTCATTTCCCATTTCTATTGCCATTGCGTGGAATATAGCCCGGACCTCCGTGATCCACTGTGTTGGCGCGACAAACCTATACTGTCCTCAACAACAGCGTGAGCACTTTGAATGGGCCTGAACAACACTTCCCCTGTGTAACCTTCACCTTCATCCCTGATTATATGGACAATGTATTGCCGTGGCAAATGCGGTGGAACCGGCGAAAGCTTTTCTTTGCTAGTGCTCTGCTTAGTGAGTAGTTACTTAACTCCACGGCGTGTGCTTGCACGGCTGTTACGCAAGCTGCGGACCGGGCAACATTTAATAATCACCGTGGTCAACGTTATATATGTAGTCCGATAGCACCATTGCCTATGGTAGCATGCCCTTCACATCATCAGCGGAGTCGGGAACTCGTAATAAATAAATAAATAAACATAAATAAATATAGGTATATTTCTAGACAAACGCTAGACTCTGTTCCTGCGTGGGATCAGATCAAATTGTACATAACATCCATGCTCATGCGTGGAGAAGAAATACCGTTAACAACTGCTTTTGATCGTGTTTATCTTTCCGAACAGTAAAGCAGGGATAAATACAAACGTTTCGTAGGCCTCGACATTTTTGAAGGCAGTAGTTAGGGTCTCCGTAGCTTATGTACGAATTCTGCGCTTTTCACCGGCTACCGCTGCCAAACCTTGAGGTGCCTGATTCCATTAGTAAACGATCAATCTATTATGCCAATGGATTGTGTTATTTTCGATGGAAAATGCACCACTAGAGGAAATTTGATCCATTTCCTTGGTCATATCATCGCATTTCGAGCATCCATTAGTAGCGGGCTCATGGAAAAGAATAAGCAAGCGAAAATTAGATCATAAAAGTGGAGGGTGGAAACAAAGGAAATAACAGTAGTGGCTAACAATTTAGCCTTTCTTAGAAAAGCGCGACTGAAAGGGCGGCCCACTTAACTAGAGAATACACTAATATTAGAAAATGGAGCCAAAATATAGCCCAGAAACAACATACCAGAACTGCAAACCTGGCGCGAATTTCAAAGTGTAAATCTCCAACCAGGCGGAATCAACGCCGTTTTGGAGCCAAATGTTAACTAAAACGGCACAACAATGAGCGGTCTGGACAAACACTAGGCGCTGGTTACGACAAATGTAAAATAATTAAGCTAGGTGCAGTGGTTATGGAGATATTTGCATTTTTAGCGGTCGGCGGCGGATAGCGCCATTTTCGAGCCTCCGCTAAATTCACGTTCTGCTTTGGAAGCAGATACAGCAAAAAGAAAGAAATAATACAAAATACGGCAAGGCGTAATAAGTTCCGAATATGGAGTAGTAACTGGGAATGCCTAAGATAACGTGTTATTCGCTGCAGTAGCGAAGTATGACGCAGTGGGCCGAAAAGCATACTTTCTCAGTAAACGTATTAAAAGTTGGGAAAACAGACGGAAAGGTTTTAGGGAAATAGTAGGTAGACTGTAAGAATTATTATATAGGTAGAACAGCACAGGATATGGTGTAGCTAGTCCACAGCCAGAATGCGACCATATGCGATTTTCAGAGTATATTGGGCCGCAGGATCCACCATGAATGTGGAATTCAACGTTTTTAATGATCCGATGTGGATGCGAAAATTATATCAAAGCAGCATGAGCTGAGTCTATATGGATAAGACAAGAGAACATAAAACTCATTTGCCCCGTCTGAACTAGGATAACGCAAGCAGTTCCTACAGAAATATTAGCAGTTTCGACTCTTTGAGGCTATTTTATACGTCGTTATGGTTGTATCACTGACACTAATGAGCCAGGGTTGTCTTCCAGTGATAATAAAAAGAACTAGTGTGAGAAAATTCACAAAATGTGTCCAGGTGAGAAACACCTTGGGTTCCGCTTTGGTTAGACAAGAATACCACTTCTTTTGGGGGTTGCGCCATCTCAAGCATGACTGATTAGTGGGCCACAGGTGCTAAAGCACGCGACTGTGTATTAAGTTGCTAGTTTAGAGCTCTATTTCTCTTAGCTGAGAGTTGTAGTGCAACAGAAAACATGCTCTTTCAGTATCTTGTAACATTGGATTTTATGGTTGTTTTAACCTTCGGAACGTCCATTTGTTTAACTGACTGCACATCCGTTGTCACAAACCGTTATGGTGAGTTCCTCGCTGCACGTTTCTCGCTCTGCCTGATCCGCTTCCTATTCTTGTAGCGTATGCAATATACGTTGGGTTCAGTTGCCTCCGACTTCTATACTGTCGTATTTGACACGTCTTACGTGTCATTGCTTACCGACTAGTATCCCAGGTTCCGCCCAACAATTGGTGACCCCCTGTCAGGAACACGCCGCCCGCCCCTTTGCATTTTCATTCTGGTGAGCTCGTTCCAGTGATTTTGTGATTCATTACTTGTGATCATATTGTTTTCTCACCTACCACATATTTTATCTGCTTTTTGCAATGGATAATCTGGAGGATAAGCGGTCCCCATGCGCGGTTAACGCCGTTCAGCCTGCCATGGTCAATTCGGTTGCATTGGCCTCTCCTTTATGGGAGAATGATCCTTTATTATGGTTTTTGCATTTAGAATCCGCCCTTTATATTCGTAAGCTTTCTTCTGATTTCGCCATGTATAATCAGTTAATATCTTGCCTTCCTTATAGTATATCCTCGCAGGTGAGAGACATCATACTTTGCCCCCTCTAGTAATGAAATACGAGACACTTAAACAGGCTATTATTCAGCGAATCACGCCTTCTGACAAGGTCCGTCTGCAGCAACTATTTAGTGATCTGCAGCTAGGAGATAGGATGCCCTCAGCCTTGTTGCGCGAAATGCAACAGCTCATCGGCACGTCCAACATGGACGTAGGGATTCTCCGCGAGCTGTGGATGCAACGCCTTCCTGCAAGCACTCAAGCTATCCTTGCAGTAGCAAGTGACTTGCCAATCACGGCAATTGCAGATCTAGCAGACCGCGTCATCGAACGGCACCAACCAGAGACTGAAACCAAAGCACCCAAGCAGCTTTGCGCTGGCGCAACCACAACGACAGGCGCGACTAGCCCTCCGTCGGCAATAGACGCATTATCATTGCAGATAGCGTCGCTTCAGCGCCAGATCAAAGAACTCACCTTAAAACGTAAGCACTGCAACCGCTCTGGATCATCGCACCGTCGCACAAAACCTGATGCCTCAGGTTACTGCTTTTACCACTCGCGTTTCGGTACTAAAGCCCGTAAGTGCGTACAGCCGTGTAGCTACTCCGCTATAGATGATCCGCCACGCCGGGCTGTAATGGCCACGAACGTCGGCAAAGCTCAAAGTCGTCTCATCTACATTAGGGATTATGACTCCGATACCCAGTTCTTAGTTGATACCGGGGCGGAAGTCAGCGTCATTCCCCCTATGCCAGGTGAGCCTACCGCTTCTCTGTCGACAAGCCTCAGTGCCGCCAATGGCACGCCAATAGCCACCTATGGTCATCGGTCACTTACCCTGGACCTAGGTCTTCGGCGCACGTTCCGCTGGGTATTCACCGTCGCTGCAGTCCCCTTTGCCATCATCGGCATTGACTTTCTCAGGCATTTCGACCTCTTGGTCGATGCGAAACGCCAGATGATAGTCGACACTGCAACAAAACTCAGCGTACGTGGCATCACCGCCGATGTGACATCTATATCCCCGGTCTATGCATTTCCCCAGACCTCGTCAGCCTACGCTAATCTCTTTTCTCAGTATCCCAAGCTCGTTCAGCCAATGAACGCAGCTTTGCCCGTGGCAGCTCAAGTCACGCACCACATACGGACGAATGGCCCACCTGTGTCATGCCGTCCACGCCGACTATCGCCTGAGAAACTAAAGGTAGCTAGGGCGGAGTTTGAGCACATGCTTGAACTTGGAATAATCCGCCCTTCCGATAGCCCTTGGTCCTCGCCCCTGCAGATGGTCCCCAAGAAATCTGGTGACTGGCGCCCTTGCGGTGATTACCGCGCACTCAATCGCCTAACCGTCCCAGATAGGTATCCCATCCCACACATGCAGGACCTTACCGCATGCCTCACAGGTAAGACGATCTTCAGCAAGATCGATCTGGTTCGCGCCTATCACCAGATACCTGTGGAAGACAATGACATTCCTAAAACAGCCGTCATCACTCCTTTCGGTTTGTTTGAATTTTTAAGAATGCCATTTGGACTGTGCAACGCCGCACAAACCTTCCAACGCTTCATCCACGATGTTACTCGTGGCCTAGACTTCGCATATTCCTACCTCGATGATATCTTAGTAGCCAGTTCATCGGAACAAGAGCACCTCGAGCATCTTCGAACTCTCTTCCAGCGCTTGACCCAACACGGTGTCACAGTCAACCCGACTAAGTGCGAACTCGGCAAATCAACGGTAGAATTCCTAGGCCACCTCGTTTCATCGTCTGGTATCGAAGTCCTTCCTGACAAGATCCAGGCAATCAAGGACTTCCCAGCTCCGACTTCCTTCAAGCACCTCCGTCGATTTTGTGGTTTGGTCAACTACTATCGACGCTTCATTCCGCGCTGCGCTCAGCTCATGCAGCCACTGACTGACCTACTCAGAGGAAATGAACGTAAGTTCGCTTTCCCTGACACAGCACAGGCAGCCTTCGCCGAGCTCAAGGATGCTATCTCCAACATAGCCCTCCTCGCTCATTCTGAATCGACTGCACCCCTTTCTATTACGACTGATGCCTCAGACGTCGCGGTAGGAGCCGTCCTCCAACAACACGTTGGTGGGCGCTGGCAACCCCTTGGGTTCTTCTCCAAACACCTGCAGCCAGCGGAATCCCGCTACAGCACGTTTGGCAGAGAACTGCTCGCCATTTACCTAGCAATACGTCACTTCCGGCACGCTCGAAGGCCGCGCTTTCACGGTCTACACTGACCACAAGCCCCTTATCTTTGCCTTCAACTCTGCTTCCGACAAATACTCACCACGGGAAACAAGACACCTAGACTTTGTCACGCAGTTCACTGCTGACATACGTCATGTCTCAGGTGTCGACAATCCCGTCGCCGACGCTGTCTCAGGCGTCAACCTCACTCTACGGTCTTTGCCTACCGTCGAACTTGCCGCCATGGCATCGGCTCAGGCTCAAGACGAATATATACAGCGCACTCTGCAGTCCACTTCGCTGCATGTGCAATCGGTTCCTCTCCAAACCACGGAAGGAACCATTCTTTGTGACACTTCCACAGGTTGTCCTAGACCTCTCGTGCCCGTCTCCTTCAGACGCACAGTCTTTGACGCACTGCACTCACTATCACATCCTGGTATCCGTGCATCTTTGAAACTGGTCACCGAACGTTTCGTTTGGCCACGCGTAAACAAAGATGTTCGTACCTGGGCTCGCGCCTGCCTTCAATGCCAGCGCTCCAAAGTACATCGTCACACCCGCAGTCCTCTTGGTTCATTTCCTGCCCCGGACTCTCTGTTCTTGCATGTACACTTAGACCTGGTAGGTCCATTGCCTCCGTCCCTCGGATTCGTATACATTCTGACATTGTCGACCGCTACACCAGATGGCCAGAAGCCACTCCCGTAACAGACTGCACAGCTAAGACTGTTATCCGGGCCTTCTTAGATCGGTGGGTATCGCACTACGGATGCCCATCCACCATCACAACCGACCGAGGAACGGCTTTCGAATCTTCACAATTCGCTACGTTCTGCAATTTTTTAGGTTGTTGCCGCATCCATACCACAGCGTATCACCCAGCAGCCAACGGGTTAGTTGAACGTTTCCATAGACAGCTTAAAGCCTCGCTCTGCGCCTCCTCCGACCCTAGCTGGAGCGAAAACATTTCGCTCCTACTCTTAGACATTCGCAGCAGCATCAAAGCTGACTTGCAATGTGCACCAGAAGAGCTGGTTTACAGCACGACGCTCAAGTTACCGGGAGAATTTGTTTCACCTCCCGCATCGCCGGGTATGCCTCCGCCTAACTTTGCGTCCTCCCTAGCTCAACGCATGCGTTCACTACGCCCGACCCCGCCCCGTGAACAGACTAGAGATGTGGAAATGCACAGCTGACTCTCCACCTGCACTCACGTCTTCCTCCGCACCGACGCAGTGCGGCGCCCTCTCCAGCCCCCTACATTGGCCCTTTCAGAGTTCGGCAACGGACTCCGAAACATTTTACTATAGACCAGAATGGTCACCGAACAACGGTGTCCATCGACCGCCTCAAAGTGGCTTTCTTTGACGAGCCACTTGCAGCCCATCCTGATGCTCTCTCACAGCACCCGCACCTGTGGTGACTACTCGAGCACTGGATAACCCGGAACCCTCTGTACCCCTTGACCCGCAACCTATCCCGCCGCAACCCCAGGCAACCGACCGACGCGGTAGACAGGTCAAACGTCCGGTCCGTTTTTCCGATTTTGTAAGCGTCTGCTATTTCCATTAACACGCCTATTTCGCCTTCAATGGTTATCCTGCGTCGCACCCACAAACGTTTTACAAAATCGACAAAAAAACCCAAAACATTTTGAAAAACCTTAAAAGCGTATTTGCTTTTATCATACATGCCATGATCCCTCTCCGGCGTCAAGCCACTTCCCAGACCCATGCCAACCCCCTCTGAGTTCTACCTTCCAGAAACTCAAACGCCGGAACTGTCCAGGCAACCCCCGAGTGACTCGCCAACCGGCTCAACACAACCCTGGAGTGATTCGCCAGCCATCCCAAAGCCCACTTCCTCATCCAAGGAACAGAAAGTCGCCCTCGACTGCAGACACCCACGAACCGATTGGTCCCCAAACGCCGTCCAGGCATTGCCGACGAGGATGCCGGATTTCTTCGTGGGGCGAGGACGCCCGCATTCCTCCGTGGGACGAGGACCGTGGACTAAAGTGCGGTGGGGGGAGTGACACCTCCCAAGCGCACCGTCGGGTCCGCAGCAATGGGAAGGTCCTGTCGGCCATTTTTCTGGACTAGCCAGTTTTTTTCCAGTCCGATCAGCCCGCCCCGACGGCCCACCGATGAGGCACTCTGGTCCACACGATCGTCATAACTAAAACTAACAAAAGCCTGGACCCAGCGAAATCTGCTACACATCACTTTGGAAGCCCTTCTCAAGCCCCTGCAAACATTCGCATCCACCCTCACCTTCCGTTCCCCCAACTAACAGCTCCATCGAAGGCTTCCATTCTTCAGCCTTCTAGGGGGAGGCCCTTGTAGTGTACCGGAAAACATGCTCTTTCAGTATCTTGTAACATTGGATTTTATGGTTGTTTTAACCTTCGGAACGTCCATTTGTTTAACTGACTGCACATCCGTTGTCACAAACCGTTATGATGAGTTTCTCGCTGCACGTTAATCGCTCTGCCTGATTCGCTTCCTATTCTTGTAGCGTATGCAATATACGTTGGGTTCAGTTGCCTCCGACTTCTATACTGTCGTTGGCACGTCTTACGTGTCATTGCTTACCGACTAGTATCCCAAGTTCCGCCCAACAGAGTCGGATGCAAGTGCCTGTGGTGTTGGACCAGAATAACGCAATCGTTCCCTGGAAAAACATCATCAGTTTCAGCACTTTGAGGTTATGTCATTTATCTTAATGGATGTGCCACCAATGCTAATGAGCTAGAGATGTCTTCTATTGATAATAGAGAAATAAGTGTCCAAAAAATTAGCGAAATGCATTCCGGTGGGAAATACCACGAATGCCGCTTTGGTTATGCATGATCACCTCATCTTATAAAGGTTGTACTTTCTCATTTGTGACGGATTATTGGGTCTCATGTGTTAGCGCACACTATTTCTGCATCGCGTTGCTATTTTGAGCTCTAACTCTCGTGGTTGGGAGTCCGATGCAAGTGCAAGTGATATTCACCAGTGTAAGGTAATAGAAAACTGGGAGATCACAACAGCTCTTAACTTGGAGGTTTCCTGGTGGGAAGCTTCCACATTGTCAGGCAAAATGAATGAACAATAATATAACGCAAGCAGAGAAGATAACGGAAAGCAAGTGGGAGCTGGTTGTTCACCCACCGTTACGCATTACGTATGATAGGCTTTGGAGCCAGGTAAAGGTTAAAATTATGTACGAACGGCCAAGGGAAGAAGAAGTGGTGGTCAAAATATCTGGGTGTCTAGCTTTCCAGGTGACAGGGGCCTCACTGCCGCATGGTTAGATTTTTGCCAGAGAAAGGGAATCCGGAAATATTGTTGTGCAAGCATAAAGAATTGAAGAAAAGGATCTGGTTTTTCATAATGCCTGTCTGCCAGCGTTTCCGATAGTGTTAGGCATACGTATGACTCAGGTAAAACTAAATGTACGGGTCAAGAAAGATTAAGTGGAGAGTAAATGCCTGAATATAGGTTATGGTGATATTGCCTTCGAGGTGGGTAGGTGGCCCTGTTATATAATCAGCGGTGTAAAGTAGCGAGCACTTAAACCTAAGGGAGGGCGTCGGTTATGGGCAACTAATAGATGCCGAGTACGTAGGCTAGTAGAAATACCTATAAAGCAGGCAATTTATACGACTATTTTAGACAGATAAATGGTAACTTACGGGTGCACCATATGTGTGGACAACAACGCTAGAACCTGGCATTTCACATGAGGCTTAATGTTGTTAAAATGGTTTTAGTAGACGTGACACATGGGTCACAAGTATAAGTATTCGCAAGAGACCGAGTGGACTAGGTATTTGGATAATACTAAGGGGTAAAGTTGGAGACGAAGGAACCAAAGTGTAGAAGAGAAGGAAGAAGTGAAGTAAAGTTTGTCCGTTCGGATTGCTTCCCCATTGCTATGCAATATCCTACCTGGTCAGTGCCTATAGGCTTACGATGCTCCCATTCAATAGTACTAGGCTGCTTTACGTGCTGATCTGTTGAGCAGTAGGAAACTGGACGTCGAGAAGGAGCTTTCAAAGGATTTGAGCTACCGATTAGTGTTTCCAGGTTGCCTTTGCGGTAGCGTCTACTATTTCAAGACTTTCTATTTAACTAAGTGTCGGTGGGAGCCAGTAAAGCTCTCGGCTACTACTGGGGTAGGCTGAATACCTTTTGTGGTCGGATTAGCAGTCCTAACATCTGTAAGATGCGTGCAACTGATCGGGCTGAGATCTCTTACGTGGTGTGACAGGGACCGCAAAGTATGGAGAGGACCTGTGAGCCCAAGATGCTCCTGTCATGAAGCCTAGTTAAGCGCAATACAAAGTTGCGCCAGAGCAGACCAAAATGTGATCTATGCCCCATCGGGGCCGGTCTCAAAAAGATTGTCATCAGAATCACAGATGTTGAAAAGGCGTCTTAGGTTATCCAGGCACATAAGCTTACGTACCTCCTGCTTGAAAGCCTGTGGATTGTGAATCTCCCGCAGCTGTGAAGGTAATTTGTTCCAGCTATTTACATAAGCGACAAGGAAGAAACGTGAACGTAGTTTCTTCCTCGCTGGCAGCGGGGCAACTGTACAGTGCTTGTTTCGGAGGTTTAATTCTGATCCTCTTCTCAGTGTCAGGCTGGCGATATCACTGTGCACCGCTTGGTATATTAACTTATGTAAGAAGCACAGGTTTAAAATAATGCGCCGCAGCCATAGAGGCTGGAGTTTGAGATGGTTACACCTCTGTAGGTAACTAAGCGCTAGGCCTTGTGGGGCAACTATTTTGGTAAACCGCCGCTGAGCATTTTCGAGCAATATGCGGTCTGATTTCCGCAAATTACTGAAGATAAAGGGGCAATATTCCAGCTGCGGACGAACATGACTGCGGTAAAGCTCCAACCGTGCTTCAGCCGAGTTAATGTGGCGGCCTATGTGGAAGACCATTCTGCGTGCTTTTGCTACCTGATACTGCACATTCTCCGAAAAGTTGAGGGTCATAGAATAGCGAACACGTAGGTCAGTAGGTAACGTTTTTAGTTGGATGGGCGTACCATTCAACGTAAACGCACCATCCGATATGGAGCATTTGTGGGTCAGAATACTATATTTATCAGCAGAGAATGTCATTTGCCAATTTTGACACCACGACTCTAAGGTCTTCAGGTCTTCACGGATCTCTTGTAGTGCGGATACTTTGGCGCTTGGTGGGAAGACATATACGACCTTTATATCGTCGGGAAAGTGGAATGGGCGACCATGGCGCAGGCTGCTACAGATGTCGTTCACATAAAGCGAAAACAGGGTTGGTCCAAGCACGCCGCCTTGCACAACACCGCTGGAAACTGTGACAGGGATGGACTCAAAGTGTGCTACCTTCACGGACTGCGTACGCCCGGTTAGGTAGGATTTAAGCCAGTCAAGCAGAGGGTTGACTACACCGTAAGCCTTGAGCTTATGTAATATGCGTTTATGGGGGACCCTATCGAACGCCTTCTGCATATCGTGGTATAGAGTAATAATCGCCAGACCTGAATCAATCGGGCCAGTGACCAGGTTGAGAAAGTCAAGCTGGCAGGTTGCACAGGATCGTGCGCTTAGAAAACCATGCTGTGACCTGCTAAAGTGTCCTCCTGCATTCAAGCAGGCCATAAGCGCACGCTTAACCGATTTCTCCATCACACGTGAGAGAATAGATGTGTGGTTTATGGGTCGGTAGTTGCTGACGTCCTGTACGGAGCCACTTTTATGGTGCGGTGGGATAACAGAGTGCTTCCAAGCCAATGGGTATTGGCCCTTCTCCATAGAGAGTGTGAAGAGTTTCAAGAGGAGTATGGAAAGGTCATCGCCCCCATTCTTAAGTAGTATGGGTGGAATTCCATCAGGACCAAGTTTGGTGGATGGTTTTATGGTTTTGCTAGCGGAACGGATGCCTTTTAGATCGAACTGAACCATGGAGAGCAGCTGGTTTGTGGACACATCCAGCTCAGTAGTGACCGGGGACAGTTCTTCACACTGGGACTCTTTGAAGTAAGAGTTGAACATCGCACATATAGTTCGTGGATCTTCACTTGCTTTGCATGGGCCGACGCGTATGGAAGTGATCTTTGCTCCATAATGAGGAGTGCGAGAACGCAGCAGCCAGCTGAGGTGCTTGGCTTTGTTTGCACTGGCCATGGCTGCTCTTTCTTGGGATGTTTTAATCAATACAGACCTGGATGATAGCTGGCTCGCAATCTCGTTGGCTCTCAGCACATGTGCAAAGTTGAACGTCTTGTAGTAGGAACGTCGTAGTTGCATCAAGCTTACATGCAGCTTAGTTTGCCTCCTAATTTTTCCTGAACTTTTATTTAAAGGAGTAAATGGAGCCAATAGGTCTAGACAATAATGCAGTTCGTCATAAAATATTGCGGACGATTACTCCAGGGAGTCGGACAGAAAGAACTGTTCCCAGTTCCTTGCTCGAATAATCGTGGCAAATATGGGCCAGTCTATGGAGCTTATCGGCCGGTATATCTCAATGGCCTCTGATCTACTCGTACAGATTGCCGGGATGTTTGCAAACAGCGAGCAGTATACCACTCTGTGGTCACTCACCGGAAACTCTAGGCCTACAGATGCACGTATATTGGATATACCCAGTGTAAATATCAGGTCTAACAGGCGTTTGGACCTGGTCGGCGTTGATACATGCTGCACCCATCCTCCCAAGTTGGTGCAGGCTAATAGCCCACTATACTTCGCTGGGGCAGTGGGTGGAAACCACTGGTTTTCAGGAAGCTTGAAGTCGCCCGCCACAAGCTTGCATGCACATGGATGGCTCGCAGCTAGCTCAAAAGTAGTTATTAGCGCTTTATCACTAACAGGAGATGTATCAGGAGCCCTGTAAATGCATCCAAGTAGTAACTTGGGTCCCATGGCATCAACCGTTATCCATATAGAGTCCAATATTTCGGTGTTATCTAGGACTTCGATACTAGCAGCGAAATTTTGCTTCAGATAAATAGCACACCCTCCACCTCGTTTGTGTGTACGCGAATGTGTATACAGCTGGTGGCCTTGAATGAAAAAGGAATCATCGAACGTAAAGGCACCAAACCATGTTTCTGTGACTAGTATTGCATCAGGCGCAGCAAGGATAGCCAGAAGGCGCAGAATATGCATCTTGTTGTTCAGCGACCTGGCGTTTATGAGTATAATGGAGAAAAGTTGGCCAGCGTCTCCCAGTTTTATGGATGACAAAAAGGGAGCACGAAGAGCTACTGGGCCATCTGTAGAAGCTGTAGGAACTGGGTCAAAAGAAGTAAGAGCGTGCTTTTCGTTGGTGACGTATTGGGTGTCGGGATGAGCTTGTCGCTGCTCATCCCTACCTGGGATAAAAAAGGTGAATTGCATGACGACGTGAGAACCGTTTTAGTGGCCTCACCACAGACTTCAATACAATAGCGGTGATGTTGGAGTAATAAACATAAAATGCACTGTAAGCGTTAAGGATTTGGGGAAAGTTTGTGGGTTAAATGGACCAAAGGCTATGCTGTGCCACATTCCGTGCAGCCGGCAACATGTAACAATTACGGGCGTCCAGCTCATATGAGCTGTCATTTACCTCCATTGCCTACGATAAGACGTATTTTATATCTTCGGTGAAGTCGGGAACATCTAGTACTTGCCACCCACCAGCTTATTTGAGTAGACAATCAGTTCCGTCGCATGTGGAAGCATTGCTGTGCCATCTTCTGTGCAGCCAGCAACCACTGACAGTTACGAGCGGCCCGCTTTTGTGAATAGTCAGTGACCTCTTTTGCATATCTTAGCATCGCTGAGACATCCTCAGTAGAGTTGGAAGCGTGCAATAATTACCGGCCACCAGCTTATGTTAGCAGCCATTTACCTCCCTTCCATATAAATAACTAAATATATTCCCTTTTAAATATTAAGTGTAGTGGCGATGGTGCCATACGTATGGCCCCCAAAGTAAATGAGCAGTCACTCAGCTCTATTGCATATGTTAGCATCGCTGCTACAACTTAAGTAGAGTTGTGAACCTCTGCTAATTACCGGCCAGCAGGTTACATCAGGGTTCCTTAAGCTATATTGCGTATAAATATATATGTATATATATATTCTCTTTTAAATATTAAGTGCAGTGCCGATGATCTCATACTTATGGCCCCCAGAGTAAATGAGCAGTCAGTCAGCTCTATTGCATACGTTAGCATCGCTACGACAACCTAAGTAGAGTTACGATCCTCAGCTAAGTACCCGCCATCCGGCTACATCAGCATTCCTTTAGCTATATTGCATATAAATAAATATATATAATCCCTTTTAAATATTAAGTGCAGTGGCGAGGATCTCATACTTACGGCCCACAGACTATATGAGCAGTCAATCAGCTCTATTGCATATGCTAACACTGCTGTGACAGCTTAACTAGAGTCGAGATCCTCCGATAGTTAACGGACGCCAGCTTATACATCAGCCCTTGCATAAACATAAATGCATTCCCTTAGAAATATTACGTGCAGTAGTGCCATTTAGTACTTACAGGCACTCAGCTTATATGAGCAGTCAGTCAGCTCCATTGCATATGTTAGCATTGCTCTGACACCTTCTTTGGAGTCAGCAACCTATAATATTTCAGAGCGGTCAGCATATTGCAGTTGCCAGTTATCTCTATTGCACATTGCAGCATTACCGTTAGACAATATATGAAGCAAGCAACATATTTTAATTACTGCCCACTAAGATCTTTCAGTAGCTCGTTTTATGTAATGAGCATATTGAAGCACATAGTCGCCTCGTTTTTCATTTGTAGTCCGACGGTAACAATTCCAAACCCTTTGCAGACATACAAAAATATTTACCGTCTACCGGTTATTTATCTACCTAAATAATTTTCAAAGTGCCTTCCCCCATTAAATAGGCTGTAGCTAAAGTCATTCATTTACCGCATAATATACCACTAAGCGTATCTATATATAGACTAATTATCCAAATTTGGCATTCTCCTTGCATATTCACGTCTGTTTTACATAGACAGACGCTACCGCATTAGCATATCATCTTGTACTGTATGCAACTTGCTTGCAAATGTCCTAACCATTGAGCCTGCCATTAACGTCCGCTAAACAAGCTCCGATTACAGCATACACATTTCTTATTGACGCTCATTATGTGCCCTTACATAACTAATCATTAAAACCGAAACTAATGCCACGCCAAAAACAAAACATAGTATTAATTAAGCATTCCATTTTCATACCTTGTTCACATTACGCCGTAAATGTTGGTTACCTTTCCATCTTTTGGAGATTGATGTACGCCAGTTCCTGGGCCAGAAATTTCGCGCGTCATACCGATTCAACCTTCCCGCTTCACCTAGGCACGTATCCAAATTCTCGCCATTGTTGACATCCTACTTCCCTATGGACCACATGCCGTATATAAAGTACCGCTGCAGGGGCACCCTATCATGCAGTAATCCCTTGACGTATAGCAGATCGTGCAACCGTGCAATTAAGCAGAACATGGCCAAGAATTTAGTTTAAGTTCGAAGTTGGCCGAAAAGCAGACCGTTCGAACATATTTTTGACATACATTCTGTAGAATGCAGACAAGGGAGAACCACAAGGATTGAGACGTAAGGTCTATTACGCAACACGTAGGCTCTATAAGAAAGAATCAGTAACATAGGAAGGGATGAAAGAAAAGTTACAGTCAACTGTTCGCTTCAGGTTTTTGTTCTTCTTCAATAATTGCGCAGGAGTGTTTTTCTGAAAGGCAGACAGAAAAGGTGTCGAT